>OW240915.1:23283468-24027648 GCA_933207985.1 Pelobates cultripes | reverse complement strand
AAAAATAAAAATAAATAATAATAATATAATGACAAAAAATATAAAACAAAATGGTGATAGTAATGATGAGTACAAAACTGTTTGTAAAAAAAAGAACATTTTGTGGAAAACACTACATATATGGGAAAGGCTGGAAAGAATCGCAGGGGCAATATCCCCCAGGTCTCATTCCTACCGAGTTGTGGTTGCACTCTCCACAATTTTCCTGTGCAGATGCAAATAGCAGAAGCTGTGTTGAGATGTATGTTGGTACAGTACAACAGGGGTTAAGCAGTAGGCGGCAGTAGCACTGTATGGGTTAGTGCCTGGGCTGGTGGCTCCCAATCTCATAGTTTTACAGGCCTGGACTGGTCAAGTGATTAGTATGCATGATGCCAATGGAGGTGTTTTCAAGACAGTGCATAATATTCGCCAGTTGTCAATAGTGGCAATACTTCTTTATGTTGTGAATTCTCTGTCATGCTGTGCAGGTCATTCTGATGGAGGTTGTAGAGAAACTCATTGTAACAAAACCAAGGTGTCTGGTCCCTGACTTTGGATCCAGATCCGAAAGCTTTAGGACAAACACAATACCTCTAAACTAGCTAGGTCAGATGTACAGGAGTTAGGAATGCTCTTAGGGATTCAACAGGGCAAATCATTTCCTACATAAACAGATAAGTGTAACAACATATAAATCCAAATCTGAAGTTTCAAATGGCAGTGGTAGCATGTCAAGATATTTAACAAGCAAAGGGTGATCACAGTTTTGTGGTTAGATTGTGGTAGGAAAAAACTTTGAATGTAAATCTAAATATGTAGAGAATGAATAAGGAGCACACATTTTATTAGAATAATATATACCAGCACATAGATATACACATCTGTACATAATTACTTTGTGGTGCAGAAAGTGTGGTGGAATCTCGGTAAAAATAAATTTAGTGGGCCGAGATTACCACGTGGCATGTGTACGTGCATATGCTGACGTATCGATCAGTTGGTTGCACGAGGCAAGATACGATCAGTAGTGTACGGAGCATGTGCAAGAATACAGGATGTAGTATTCCCCTCCTCCATTGTGCTGGACAAGCCATGCTGTCAAGCAGGAAGTTAATTCTTATTTGTAATGATTGGTCAAGAGAATGTGCGGGTGGAGCTTAATATGGGAGGAGTTATGTGTCTATATAGGGAGCCTGCACTATTGTTCAGGGCTCAGAACTTGCTGTATTTTTGGTGACATTAGTCCCTCTGAGTCCCGATCGGTGATCCAATAAAGAATCTCTTCCTTCCTGAAGAAACCTGTGTCCATCTCTCTGTGCTTTGCTTCCGTCAGTTTCTCCGGTATCATTTGGTGCATTGGCCGGGAAACTCATCGCTCAACGGTAGCTGAGAGGCAGAGGCGTGAGACGGTCTATCTTTGCCCACGTTCTCTACGGCTGCACCCCTGAACTTCTGCGTGGACCTCCCTTCGTCTCGGCGCCACTGGTCTGTTGTCCAGGAGATCATCGGCCTCTACGTAAGAAGTGCTGGGGTGTCCCCGCCGATGAGTGTGAACTCAGGTTCAGGAACGAGGAGGTAAGACAACTGCTGTTTTAGACGGCAGACCCACTAGGGGTATACCGATTGTGCGGTAGGCCCAAAAGGGGTTTAAATCTGTGTATGGAATCTGCCCCCTCTGTCGGAGGGAAGGAGCGAAGGCGCACCGCTCGATCGAACGCTCTTTAGTAAGACCGCTTGATCTGGTTAGTCAGGCGGGGTCCTGTGTAAATAGCCCTAGCCGGACACCGGTGTCTTGTCTAGACTAGCGTTCTAGGGTGTATATTACGTTCGCTAGGTCGGAGGGACCGGGAGACTAAGCGGCGCCTGTGTAAATTCGGTTCGCTAGCTCTCAACCCATCTTGGCTAAGTGGGAAGGCGTGTAAATTTGGAACCCACTAGACTTTTGATAGAGTAAATAGACTAGAAGGGCAATTTTGTAAATTTCGCCCTCTAGTTCGCTATATGTGGTGCTTGGGCAGTGTGGCTAACCAAAACGGGTGTATATAGTTTTAGGTAGTCCATTCAAGGTACTGGCCAATAGTTTAGTTGGGATTGTAAATGTGTTAAAGATTGTTAGTAAAGTGTATATCTTGTTAGATAGCGCGAGCTCAGCCGTCTAGCGAGAGCGTTAATAGTGTGTTGCTGTATCATAGTGCACGGTACCATAACCCTGTATATTTACTGACACTGTATATAAGTACTAATCATTGTCGTCTATTGCATGTTTAACACCGTAACTACTAATAATTGTATTGTGACCTTAAATTGTGCTTTGACCTATGCTAACCGTACTGTAACCGATACTAGTAAAAGACGATGTTACTGGGGTGTGTTATAGACGGGTAATTCATATATAGAGAATTATAGCGTGGGTGACTTTATAGTTTCGCCAAAGGGCATAATATTGATTATTTAGTGACTGGTGTAACAGCTGTGTGTGTACGGGAATTCCCTGAGTGATTATTGTGTTATTGTGTACGTTTCACTTGGTAACTGTACCACGTGGTGCTGTTGCCAGAGGAAACGGGTGTGACTGTTGAATAAGAACGCGTGCATAGTATTCGTTGTCAACGACGCTCCATTGATAAGTATGGGCGCGTCAGAGTCAACGATTTCGGATCCCTTAGGTTGTATGGTAAAGAATTTTAAAAAGGGATTCAAAACATGTGATTTTGGGGTTAAAATGTCTCCTGTATGTTTGGTCACTTTGTGCACTAGGGAGTGGCCTATTTTGGTTGCGGCATGGCCGCCGCGTGGCAGTTTGGATCCAACCCTGGTACAGCGTGTACACGTGGCTGTGTCAGGTAGGCCTGAACTTTACGGACAGTTTCTATACATTGATTGTTGGGGGCAGGCCGTAAACGACTCGCCAAAATGGATCCGGATATGCCACGAGGAGCAATGTCGCCTCATGGTGGCCAGGACTTGTTTGTCCACTAGGACTGGTGTTAGGCCCATTTTGGACACGCCCCCTGAGTCCGAGATCCCTTTGCCGCCCCCTTACTTTCCTTTAAGAGGAAGTGACGCGAATGCAGGAAGTTCTGCACCCCTTCCCCTATTGCCCCATCCACTTCCGCTTCCTCCTCCAGTACAGAATCCACCCCACCTCGTATTAAAACTCCCCTTCCGGAACCAGGACCAACCCCCATTAGATCTGAATATCCTGATTTGGCGCCACTTCAAACTTCCGGTCAAGCTTCTTCTAGCTCGGCTCGGAGTATACTATTCACTGACTTTTCCCAAAATCAAGTTCCCACATCCTCATGCCCTATTACCTCTCGACCGGAACCTTTAACTGACGCCCCTCCACGTAGCCCCATACTAACCCGACAACGGACCGGTACCCAACAATTAAAACATTATCAGATGCCTCTTCGTCTGAATCCTGGGTCAGCCTATATCGATGCCGCAGGTCAAATGGCACATGCTGACCCAGTCTTCGTATATGTCCCGTTCACGGCTACCGATCTCTTGAATTGGAAGACCCACAATTCCTCGTACACTGAGAAACCACAAGCTATGACCGATCTGTTCACCTCGATAGTTCAGACACATAACCGGACATGGGCTGATTGCCAGCAGTTATTAATGACATTGTTCAATAATGAGGAAAGGACAAGGATTAACCAAGCGGCCATTAAGGCGCTAGAGGAGAGAGCCCGTGTTTTAAATCAAGCCAATCCGGCAGCATGGGCCGCAACACATTACCCTAACACCGATCCTGACTGGAATGTAAATGGCGCAGATATGGCTCAACTTAAAGCCTATAGAGATGCTATAATTGCTGGTATGAAAGCCGGAGGGAAGAAAGCTATTAACATGTCGAAGACAGTTGAGGTGATTCAGAAAAGTGATGAAGCGCCTAGTGTCTTTTATGACCGATTATTGGAGGCATACCGCTTGTATACCCCCTTTAATCCGGAAGACGCTGATAATTCCCGAATGGTAAACTCCGCCTTTGTCAGCCAAGCTTACGGAGATATTAAGCGCAAGCTACAGAAATTAGAAGGGTTTGCAGGCATGTCTATCACCCAACTAATGGAGGTAGCGAACAAAGTATATATGAATAGGGAAACAGAAAGTAAGAAAGAGGAAGAGCGCAAGATGCGTAGAAAGGCAGATATGCTAGCGGTAGCGATCGCAGGCGTAGATAGACGGGGCCCAGATAGAGGCGATGGTAGATGGAATAGGAGCCTTTGAGTAGGAATCAGTGCGCGTACTGTAAGGAAGAAGGGCATTGGAGGAACGAGTGTCCGCAAAGAGAGCAGTATGAGATAGACTTACCCAGGGCAGGTTACGGAAACTTTAGAGGCAGAGCGAGAGGTAGAGGAGGCCCCGGAGGGAGTAATGGTAATAGAGGGAGTAATGGGAACAGAGGAAGTGTAAGGGAAGATAGGTACTATCCAGCAGCGCAAAGGTCCCGCGATAGAGAAGGTAGGGACTTTGTGGGATTGGCTGACACGGTCATGGAGGACTATTGATACCGACCGGCTCCATCCCCCTTGGTCGAGCGGAGCCTATGGTCGATGTATCAATAGGGGGAAAAAGGAGTGCGTTTATGATCGACACTGGTGCTGAACATTCGGTGGTGACTAATCAAGTTGCTCCTCCATCTGGAAGAACTATTACTGTAATAGGAGCAAATGGAAGAAGTGCTGAAAAACCGGTTCTTAAAAGTCGACTCTGTACATTGGGAGGCCACGTAGTAAAACATCAATTCCTTTATATGCCTGAGTGTCCAGTCCAATTGCTGGGACGTGATATGCTATCCAAATTACAAGCGCAGATTACGCTCCTACCAAATGGAACAACATCCTTAAAGTTTAATGGACCCTCAGGTATTATGACATTGTCCGTACCAAAGGAAGAAGAGTGGCGACTTTATACAGTGTTGACTAGCCAAAACCCGAGGAGTGATGAATCCTTATTTAATATACCAGGAGTTTGGGCAGAGAACAACCCACCAGGACTGGCCCGCAATATTCCACCTATTAAAATCGAACTAAAACTTGGGGTTTATCCAGTAAGCCTGAGACAATATCATATTCCGCAGAAGGCTAAGAAGAACATCCAATCTTATCTGGATAAGTTCATACGGTATGGTGTCCTAAAATTCTGTACTTCCCCCTGGAACACCCCATTGCTGCCTGTTCAAAAGCCCGGTACAGATGAGTATCGACCTGTGCAGGACTTGAGAGCAGTCAATGATGCGGTTGTTAGTATACATCCAGTCGCGCCCAATCCATATAACCTGCTTGCTTTAATTCCGGGCGGGGCTACTTACTTTACAGTCTTAGATCTCAAAGATGCCTTCTTTTGCCTCCGAATTGCCGCAGAAAGCCAATGTATCTTCGCTTTCCAATGGGAAAATGCTGTAACGGGCTCGAAACGCTAAATGACCTGGACAAGATTGCCCCAGGGGTTTAAAAATTCACCTACCCTATTTGGTTCAGCTCTAAGTCAAGATCTACTAGATTTCGAGTCTATCCCAGGAGAGTGTGTATTATTACAATATGTAGATGACTTGTTGATAGCAGCAGTTACAAAGGAAGTATGTCAGCAAGCAACGCACGATCTACTACACATTCTCTGGAAGGCAGGATACAAGGTGTCAAGAAGGAAGGCTCAGCTGTGTTTGCCAACTGTCAAATATCTGGGATTCCATATCTCTGAAGGTCAAAGAATTATGGGGCCAGAGAGAAAAGAAGCTGTGTGCCAAATACCGATACCCAGGAATAGAAGACAAGTGCGAGAATTCTTGGGGGCAGCAGGCTTCTGTAGGCTATGGATTCCCAGCTACGCGATACTGGCAAAACCTCTGTATGCAGCTATCAAAGGTACAGAGCACGACCCCTTCTTATGGACTCAAGAACAGCAAACGGCATTCGAAGATGTGAAGAGGGCTTTGATGAGCGCCCCAGCATTAGGTCTACCTGACCACACACGGCCATTCTACCTGTATGTACATGAGCAAAGAAGAATGGCTGTGGGAGTATTGACACAGTACTTGGGATCATGGCAAAGACCTGTTGCCTACATGTCTAAGCAACTGGATGCAGTGGCCAGCGGACTTCCACCTTGTCTAAGAGCTGTAGCTGCAGCCGCCCTGCTAGTAGCCGAAGCCGATAAACTCACTCTGGGTCAAGAACTTTATGTACGAGTTCCACATGCAGTACAGACGTTGTTGGATTACAAAGGAAATCATTGGTTTAGTAACAGCCGTATGACCAAGTATCAAGCAATGTTGTGTGAAAACCCAAGAGTGCATTTAGAGACCGTAAATACCTTAAATCCAGCTACCCTTTTGCCACAACCTACTGAAAGTCAACATGATTGTTTGGAAGTAATGGATGAAGTATTTTCAAGTAGACCAGATCTTCGTGATTTTCCCATCCAGAACCCTGATGTTCAATATTACACCGACGGCAGTAGTTATGTAAAGAAGGGATCCGCTATGCAGGATATGCAGTAACAACGATAGACAAGGTGATAGAAGCTCGGCCACTGGCAAAAGGAACATCAGCACAAAAGGCAGAATTGATAGCACTGACACGAGCGTTACAATTGGCTGAAGGTTTAAGAGTGAACATTTACACGGACTCCAAGTATGCGTTTTTAACCACTCATGCCCACGGAGCTTTGTATAAAGAAAGAGGACTATTGAATTCAGAAGGTAAAGAAATCAAATACGCAGCTGAGATCCTACAACTATTGGAAGCAGTGTGGGAGCCGAAAGAAGTCGGTATTATACATTGTCGGGCGCATCTGAGAGGAGATGGTGATGTAACCAAAGGGAATCGGATGGCAGATAGTGCAGCTAAGCGTGCTGCTGAATCAGGAAGACAGGAATATGTGGGGCATATAGCCGCTCTTATACCAACTCCACTGTCTCAATGGACTCCAATTTATACAGCTCAAGAAGAGGAGTGGTTAAGGACTGAACCTGGAAAGTATTTGGAGAACAAATGGTATCAGCTAGAAGATGGAAGAATAGTTATTCCAGCATCACTAGCGGTAGAAATTGTCCAAAACTATCATAACGGGACACATTCTGGGAGAGACAGTACAGAAGAATCTCTCAGAAAACATTTCTGCATACCAAGATTGTCCAACTTGACTCAGGCCATTGTACGTAGATGTGTAACGTGTGCTAAAAATAATGCAAGACAAGGACCAGTAAAGCCACCAGGAGTCCAGTTTATGGGGGGACTTCCCATGTCCGTTTTACAAATTGACTATACAGTGATGCCTAAATCGGGTGGACATCGCTACCTGCTGGTAGTGGTGTGCACCTATTCAGGCTGGGTAGAAGCATGTCCTACTCGTACAGAGAAAGCAGGAGAAGTCGTGAGATTCCTGCTACGAGAAATAATACCCCGATATGGACTACCCTGCTCTATAGGATCGGATAATGGTCCAGCTTTTGTTCATCAGTGCCTACAACAACTGACTCATATGCTTGGTATAAAGTGGAGGCTTCATACGGCATATAGACCCCAGAGTTCTGGTAAGGTAGAGAGAATGAATAGAACTATTAAGAATCAGTTGGCTAAAATGTATCAGGAAACCCAACTTAAGTGGAACGTTCTCTTGCCCATAGCTCTATTGCGAATCCGTAGTACACCTACCAGAAGGATGGGCCTCTCTCCTTTGAAATCATGTACGGGCGACCACCTCCCGTGCTTGGTAACTTAAGGGGGGATTTGAGTCAGTTGGGAGAAGGAATTACCCGGCAGCAGGTTGTAGAGTTGGGTAAGACTATGGAGGAGGTACAGAAATGGGTACAAGATAGATTACCTGTGAATATTTATCCCCCAATTCATAGTTACCACCCAGGCGACCAAGTGTGGATTAAAGAGTGGAATAATGTGCCGCTAGGGCCCAAGTGGAGAGGTCCTTATGTTGTTCTTCTGTCTACCCCTACAGCGATAAAAGTAGCCGAAGTGGCTCCGTGGATACATCACTCCAGGGTTAAACCAGCAGCAGCCGATTCCTGGCAAGTTACAGCAAATCCAGAGAATCCCTGCAAGATCCGGTTAAAACGCACGACTCAGTCGGAGAGACGAGGAATCTTGTAGATTACAAATTTTATTGTTTCAGAGACTTGGTAAGTGAGTGAGAAGGCCATAATAAAGCCTGTCCACTCACCAACGAGTGTATAAGTCAGGGAAAGTCTTGAGGGGACCCCTGTGAAGACGAGCAGAACTCCATTCCCTGCAGTCCTTACATCCTGGAAGTTGAGGTGCCTTCACACGGACGAAGACTGAGGATGATGACGAAAGATGTATTTTTAATAATGTTTATTTATGTGTATTTTTATATTCAGGAAGGTAGAGGTACCAACACTCCTAGCTGTGAGGTATGCATTAAGACTACAAGAACAGGTAACCATATATCCTAGACCCTAATTTGGCATTCGCAATATGAGTGTAAAGGAGATGTATCAAGATGTAGATACTTAAATATAGAATATAGTGTGTGTCATTTAGGAGTAGGAGAACCTAAGTGCTTCAGTCCTGAGTATCAACCCGTACAATTTGGTTGACTCTCAGAAATGGAGATCCTCAGGGGACCCTAATTAATAAGACGGTATTAGAATCCGTATATTCTTCAGGTGCTCTGCTATTTGATGCGTGTAAAGCAATATCAAGTGGTAGAAAGCCGTGGAATGTATGTGGGGATCTTAGATGGGAGAGGACGTATGGGTCTAACGATAAATATATTTGTCCCAGTAGTAAAAAATAAATATGTAAGTCCAAGATGCCCAAATAGAGATTATAACTTCTGCCCATATTGGTCTTGTGTGGGGTGGGCGATTTGGGGACAGACAGCAGACAAGGACATGATTGTGACTAAGTTGCCTACTGATCCATATTGTAAGTCTATGGAATGCAATCCAATCCATATACTTATAAATAACCCTGACAAGTTCTTAGATAAATATGGTAATTTATTTGGGTTTCAAATATATGGGACGGGTTTAGACCCTGGGACAATATTGTTTATAGGGATGGAGACTGATACGGTAACCTCCCAAACTCATCAAGTATACCATTCCTTTTATGAAGAGATGAGCATAGATAATAAGATCCCCCATAATGCTAAAAACTTGTTTATTGATTTAGCCGAGAGTATTGCCGGTAGTCTTAATGTTACCAACTGCTATGTGTGTGGAGGTACTAACATGGGAGACCAATGGCCTTGGGAAGCAAAGGAGGTAATGTCCTGTTCTGAGGCAGTTGACCAATTAATATCTACACAAGCCGACTATCATATGAGTGTTAGAGGTAAATCTGAGTGGAGATTGAAGACCTCCATCATAGGTTAAGTTTGCATAGCGAGGAAAGGAATGATGTATAATACTTCTGTAGGAGAATTAACTTGTCTAGGGCAAAAAGCTTATGATGATGATACAAAGAATACAACTTGGTGGTCGGCTTCAAATGTCTCAGAACCATCTAACCCGCTTGCAAGATATGCCAATTTAAAGGACGTATGGTTTGATCTATCCATCACATCTAACTGGAGAGCCCCAGCGAATTTGTACTGGATCTGTGGTAAGAAGGCCTATTTGGAGTTACCACAGGACTGGGAAGGGGCATGTGTGTTGGGTATGTTGAAACCATCCTTCTTCTTGTTGCCTATTGAAACAGGTGAGACTTTAGGTGTTAAAGTGTATGATGTGAATCGTAGGAAGAAAAGGGGACCCATAGAGATAGGTGCCTGGGAAGATAATGAATGGCCTCCCCAGCGTATTATAGATTATTATGGGCCAGCCACGTGGGCAGAGGATGGTACCTTTGGTTATAGAACCTCTATTTATATGCTCAACCGCATTATAAGGTTACAGGCGGTGGTTGAGATCATTACTAACGAGACATCACAAGCGCTCAATCTTCTAGCGAAGCATAATACCAGGATGAGAACAGCAGTTTACCAAAATAGATTAGCCTTGGATTATCTTTTGGCAGTAGAGGGAGGTGTATGTGGAAAGTTTAACCTGAGCAATTGCTGTCTTCAAATAGATGACGAAGGGCAAGCAATAGCTGAGCTTACTAGCCATATGGTTAAACTAGCGCATGTGCCTACTCAGGTATGGAAAGGGTACAATCCAAGTAGCTGGTTTGGTAGCTGGTATGAGTGGTTTGGAGGGCTTAAGGCAGTGGTAGGTGGAGTCCTACTGATTTTAATGTTGTGTCTACTCCTGCCGTGTCTTATACCCTTAGTAGTTAGGTCTGTGCAAAACCTGATAGAAAATATAGCAGAGAGGAAGGCTGCTGCACAGATAATGGCAATTTATAAATATAAGGCTCTAGATCAGGGAGAACCAATGCAGGAAGACGAATGTTGAAGATTCACATCATAGGATAAGTCTGGTCTGGTTCAAAGGTAACTTGTGGTGTATGCAAACCAAGGTTAAGTGATGCCTCAAGTAATTGTAAAATATCAAGAGGCATCAAAGGGGGGAATGTGGTGGAATCTCGGTAAAAATAAATTTAGTGGGCCGAGATTACCACGTGGCATGTGTACGTGCATATGCTGACGTATCGATCAGTTGGTTGCACGAGGCAAGATACGATCAGTAGTGTGCGGAGCATGTGCAAGAATACAGGATGTAGTATTCCCCTCCTCCATTGTGCTGGACAAGCCATGCGGTCAAGCAGGAAGTTAATTCTTATTTGTAATGATTGGTCAAGAGAATGTGCGGGTGGAGCTTAATATGGGAGGAGTTATGTGCCTATATAGGGAACCTGCACTATTGTTCAGGGCTCAGAACTTGCTGTATTTTTGGTGACATTAGTCCCTCTGAGTCCCGATCGGTGATCCAATAAAGAATCTCTTCCTTCCTGAAGAAACCTGTGTCCATCCCTCTGTGCTTTGCTTCCGTCAGTTTCTCCGGTATCAGTGGATTTGGGGTTTTCATGAGCTGCAAGCCATAATCATCGCACTTATGACAAATCACGGCTTGAACTATGTTGCTTTGCATGTAATGCGTCTATCTCATATTTTAGTTTCCCCTTTTACGTAGCATTACTGAAATAAATGAACTTTTGCACAATATTCAAATTTTTTGAGTATCACCTGTACTAACAACTTTTCCTTATGAATATTCTTTACTGTTTATAGCGTTAAAAATTTACATGTCACATGGGTAATGGCAAGTAATGGATCAGGACACATTATCTGTTGTGTTTCTCTCATTTCTCTGCAGGTTGTTAGGCTGTGGTCTGACCTCATCCTGCTGTGAGGATCTACGCTCTGTTATTATCAAAAACCGATCTCTGACCAAACTGGATCTGTCAGGGAATACCCTGCAGGACTCAGGATTAAAGCTTCTGTGTGAGGGTCTCAGGTACCCAGACTGTACCCTGCATGAGCTGCGGTGAGAACTGTACTATTAATGATAAAATAATTCTCTCAGATCGGGACATAGGTGGTTTAACAGCTGGGATAAAGCTTAAAGCGGCAATGTCATGCCGAATCCCGTTTTTTTTTTTAACCCCCCCTCCCGCCTCCACTACATCCAATTGACCCACTAGTCACCCCCAAATGCCCCTAAGCCCCCCACATTACCTATTTTTTAATACTTATTTTCTGCCCCGATCTTGATTCAGGGCACCGCCATCTTTGTGTGGGTAGGTGAAGTCCCTGTGGGACACGTCATCAGCCCACACTAGGCAGACACTGAGATTCCCGCACATGCCCAGTGAAACACCTGGAAATGCGAACGGGAATTTCATCTATTCACTCATTCATCAGACAGGCGAATGAGTGAATAGAAAGATCAGCCGAACAAACAAACACAATGTATCAGTGTATCTGAGTATCAGTGTATGTTTGTTCGTGCAGTTTATTACAAGGAGGGAGCTACCGGCGTGCAGCTCCCTCCTTGTAATATGTAACTATAGAAGCGGCAGGGAGCAGTGCTCCCCACCACTTCATAAGCCCCCCCAGGTCCCCATCTCACTCTATGGGGGTCAATATGACCCCCATAATAGCACAAGGGAGATTAAAATCTCCCAAATGCCCCTACTCGCTATACCGCGAGTAGGGGCATGTCTACTAAACAGTGAGCAACCTGTGGCTGCTCACTGTTGAAAAAAAAAGACAAATTACAATAAGGGGGGGCGGACCTATTGTCCTCCCCCCTCCCCCACCCTGAGCGGCGGGTGGGGGCCATGAAGATAATGAGGGGGGGGGGGATCTACTGTCCTCCTCCCCCGGCCCCCACCCCTGCGCGGTGGGTGGGGGCCCCAATAAAACAATAAGGGGGAAACCTACTGTCCTCCCCCCCTGGCCCCCACCCCTGAGCGGTGGGTGGGGGCCCCAATAAAACAATAAGGGGGGGGACCTACTGTCCTCCCCCCCGGCCCCCACCCCTGAGCGGTGGGTGAGTGGGGGCCCTAATAAAACAATAAGGGGGGGGGAACCTACTGTCCTCCCCCCCGGTCCCCACCTCTGCGCGGTGGGTGGGGCCCCTAATAAAACAATAAGGGGGGGGACCTACTGTCCTCCCCCCCCTGGCCCCCACCCCTGAGCGGTGGGTGGGGGCCCTAAATGAAACACCCCCCCCCAATCAAGGTGACTAGGGGTCCCAAGCCCCTAGTCACCAACCCCCCACCCAAAAAAACCTATCACCTACCTACCCCCCTCACCCTACAAATAGTGAGGGGGGAATAAAATAACTAACCTGTAAAAAAAAAAAAAATTTAACTTACCATTTGACGTCTTCTTTTTTCTAAAATCTTCTTTCTTCAGCCCCCCAAAAGGCCAAATAAAAATCCATTATACCCGTCGCACTTAAAAAAAAAAAAAAACGAGCGCAAAAAAAATTAATCCATGTTCGCCCTTCGAAGGCACGCCGCGTACTGAGCTCCGCCCTGCAATTAGGCTTAGAACACTCTGATTGGGTTATCCACCAATCAGAGTGTTAGGAGTCATTTTACACAGGTGGGAAAATTAAAAAGAACTTTCCCACGCTGTGTAAAATGACTCATAACACTCTGATTGGCTTAAACCCACCAATCAGAGTGTTCTAAGCCTAATTGCAGGGCGGGGCAAGGCTTTATGAGCTCAGTACGCGGCGTGCCCTCGAAGGGCGAACATGGATTTATTTATTTTTGCGCTCGTTTTTTTTTTTTTTTTAAGTGCGACGGGTATAATGGATTTTTATTTGGCCTTTTTGGGGGCTGAAGAAAGAAGATTTTAGAAAAAAGAAGACGTCAAATGGTAAGTTTAATTTTTTTTTTTTTTACAGGTTAGTTAATTTATTCCCCCCTCACTATTTGTAGGGTGAGGGGGGTAGGTAGGGGATAGGTTTTTTTGGGTGGGGGGTTGGTGACTAGGGGCTTGGGACCCCTAGTCACCTTGATTGGGGGGGGGTGTTTCATTTAGGGCCCCCACCCAATGCTCAGGGGTGGGGGCCAGGGGGGGAGGACAGTAGGTCCCCCCCCCTTATTGGTTTATTAGGGCCCCCACCCACCGCTCAGGGGTGGGGGCCAGGGGGGGAGGACAGTAGGTCCCCCCCCTTATTGTTTTATTAGGGCCCCCACCCACCGCGCAGGGGTGGGGGCCGGGGGGGGACAGAAGTTCCCCCCATATCTTTATTTAGGGCCCCCACCCACCGCTCAGGGGTGGGGGCCGGGGGGGAGGACAGTAGGTCCCCCCCCCTTATTGTTTTATTAGGGCCCCCACCCACCCACCGCGCAGGGGTGGGGGCCAGGGGGGGGGCCAGTAGGTTCCCCCCCATCTTTATTTAGGGCCCCCACGGGCATGGGGGGGGGGTTTTATTAGTTTTTTTATTTATATTTTTTTTACAGTGAGCAGCTATAAGCTGCTCACTGCTTACTACACATGCCCCTACTCGCGATATAGCGAGTAGGGGCATTTAATTTACTAATACTAAGTAATCTTTACTTAGTATTAGTAAATGTGGCTGAAAGACCAATTTAGGTCTTTCAGCCTTTTAGTAGATAGCTCCCTGATACCGTGGGAATTAGGGAGTTATCTACTAAGCGGCTGCAAGATGCAGCCACAGCAATGAATAGGATCGGAGTTTCATTCATTAGAATGAAATTCCGATCCGAATAAAGTGCCGAATTGCGTTCTAAAAGAAACGAACATACTGTTCTCATTCAGTTAGAACGCAATTCGGCAGTTTAGTGTAAAGTGACAGGAAGCATTGTGGGAACACAGAGGAAAGCTAGGGATCATGGGAAAATTGCTCTGACCAGCGGAAATGAAGCACACTTTGCTCCTCCGCTGGTCAGAGCTGGTCAAGCGGAGGAATCCTCCATAAGGCAAAGAGTCCCTACTTTGTCTTATGATTTTAAAGAAAACTAAAGAAGACAGGAAGAAAAGAATAACAGATCCTGAAAGAGGGGGAGAAGAGGAAGAGATTGAGGAAAGGTAAGTTCGGCATGACAGTGCCGCTTTAATACAGATACTAAATATGCAGACATACACATTCATTCACACTGACATAATGTATGCAAATAATCACATGCATCACACTGCACACATAAATCCAATCTGATGACTTATACACAGATGCAAACAAGGATTTATACTCTTTACTCCCACATACAAATACACATGTTCACATAAAATAGCATGTAAAGTAAGTGTATTTGTCTTCAGTGAACCAGTATGTAATTTTACTTGAGGGAACAGAATGCTATCAGTCTGTTCCTGAAGCATATTTCAATAGGAAGCAAATAACTCTCCATACTATGCAATAGACTCCCCTACTTCTACACCCAAGACCCAACCTGAGGCTTATCAGGGAGTTCTGAGTGGGACATACAAAAGGGAAGGAGCACCATTTTATTATCTCCTCAGTGTTTCTCATAGATTCATCCTGATGTGTGGGAACCACCACACTGTTAAAGGTATTACGTCAGATGTTCGGAAATAGGTTAAGAGAGGTAGAGTGGAGTTCCAACTCTTTCTCATGTTCCTCAATGCATTCCTGGACATGTTTTGTAGTGTGGCAGTGTGCATTACACCTGCTGAAAGAGGCCTCTGCCATCAGGGAACACCATTACAATGAACGGGTGTACGTGGTCTGTAGCAATCTCTAGATAGGTGGCACATGGCTACAAAGTAGCATCCACATGAATACAAGGACCCAAGGTTTACAAGATTTTCAGCAATTTGAGCTGCAGTACCTCTCCTGTGTGATCAGACTAGACAGGCTAGCCTTTGCTCAACTCGTCCATTAATGATTCTTGAGTGACCAAAACCCTGGTGCCTGTTCACTCGTTGTCCTTCCTTGCACAACTTTTGGTAGGTACTAACCACTGCATATCAGGAATACCCCATAAGACTTGCTGTTCTGGAAATGCTCTGACCCAGTAGTCTAGCTATCACTATTTGGCCCTTGTAAAAGTCATTTGGACTTTTTCCTGCTTCTCGCACATGAAATTGTACTGACTGTTTGCTTGAAGTGAATATTTCTTTGCAGTTGACCCTTAAATTGCAAACATGCACATATCATAGGAAATCACAGCAATTATATTAACTTCATTTAAGTAAGTGAATCTGCACACTGTTAACAAAGATGAAATTTCTCTCCTTATTATTATTATTTAATGATTATCATATCAGGCTAAAGGGCAAATGAAATGTCAAATCATGCAATTATAAGCACAGATGATTCTTAATGAATACATTTGAAAGAAAAAAAAGTGTTATTTTTCAGAAGGCAAAATTATGTTTTGGGGCATTTTTCTATTAAACAATGAGTGAATGACTAGATGTTATGGAATATTGAACAGTGCACAGTCCACAACTCAAATTCTTTGTAATAAAGGTTGTTTTCAAATAGAGTGTTCAAGGGCTGCATTGCTTGCTACATCTGCAGTCTTAACATTATGGTAATATGGCATTAAAAGCTAAGAAAATTCATAGTAATTAGACAGGAAACAATGGCAAAACAATCTCCAAGAAGAGATTTAAGCACAATAATGCTGAATAGTCTTTTCATACTTTTCTTCACACATGAAGGGTCGCTAACAACGTTTGATTACCAGAATAGCCTCATATAATGTACTTAATGGCGGTACTGTCACTTTGCAAAGAAGTATTATTGGTCAGAAACAGCTGCACAGATCAATAGCCATAAATCAATGGTCCTAGATAGAATGTCAAGGCAAATGCTAAAAGAAATTATTATGATTAAGTCAGGGCATTCAATTAGAACAGACTTGATACTGAAGACGCAAAGTCATGAAAACGAGGATCTGTGTATTCCCAACAGGGTGGGTTTTTTTTTTTTTGCACGTACAGTAAAAGGCCTGTTTTTTGCTTGAAAAAATAGCAACATATTAAAGGGTTTATTTACTAGAAAATAAATTGTAACAAGGGAACTAAATAAATTTCTATTAGTACATACATCTGCTTGTGCATTTTTGTATAGAATATGATTTTATATATATTATCAGCCACAAAATTAAAACCACTGACAGGTGAACTAAATAACATTAATTATATTGTTACAATGGCACCTGTCAAGGGGTGGGATATGTTAGGCAGCAAGTGAACAGTCAGTACAATTTCATGTGCGAGAAGCAGGAAAAAGTCCAAATGACTTTTACATGGGCCAAATAGTGATAGCTAGACTACTGGGTCAGAGCATCTCCAGAACAGCAAGTCTTATGGGGTATTCCTGATATGCAGTGGTTAGTACCTACCAAAAGTTGTGCAAGGAAGGACAACTAATGAACAGGCACCAGGGTTTTGGTCACTCAAGAATCATTAATGGATGAGTTGAGCAAAGGCTAGCCTGTCTAGTCTGATCACACAGAAGAGGTACTGCAGCTCAAATTGCTGAAAATCTTGTAAACCTTGGGTCCTTGTATTCACGTGGATGCTACTTTGTAGCCATGTGCCACCTATCTAGAGATTGCTATCAGACCACGTACACCCGTTCATTGTAATGGTGTTCCCTGATGGCAGAGGCCTCTTTCAGCAGGTGTAATGCACACTGCCATACTACAAAACATGTCCAGGAATGGATTGAGGAACATGAGAAAGAGTTGGAACTCCACTCTACCTCTCTTAACCTATTTCCGAACATCTGACGTAATACCTTTAACAGTGTGGTGGTTCCCACACATCAGGATGAATCTATGAGAAACACTGAGGAGATAATAAAATGGTGCTCCTTCCTTAGCTTAGCACAAAAATATGGCAATTTGGTTACACCGTATGGCCATATCATGTTAGCCCACCATTGTGTCACAGTATCCCAACATCTGTGTGCCCTAATTTTAAAATGGGAGATAAACATGCTAATTGCAATACTTACTGATTATACAGCTTCCAGAGACTATTGTTAAATGTATGTGTTCTTGTGGTCACCTCCAAATCTAGGTGCCACTTTTGGTAGATCCAAAGTGGAACCTAGCGTGGAGGGGTGGAGTGCTCAACCTAAAATGAATCTAGTCTAACTTCTAAATATACACAAAAAGGGGTAATTGGAGGGCAAACTCAGAACATGCATTTTTCAGCAGTTATGCAACCGCACCAATTACTTTTTTTGATGTATATTTGGAATCCAGAAAATCTATATTTTGGTCTTTACAGCACCACTGATGAAAAATTCAGATTCCTTTTGGGTTGAGCACATTAACCCTCCACTCTATGTACCCTTTGGAGATGACTACAGGAAAGTATACATTTATTTAGAGTCTCTGGAAGCTGTATAAGTCGTAAGCATTGCAGTTAACATGTTTATTTCCCATGTTAAAATTAGTGTAGGACCCATCAATATTGGTGTATGGGTGACGTGGTAATGGTTAATACTGTTATTTAACAAACTGTTGTTCAACTTAAAGGGACACTATAGGCACCCAGACCACTTAATCTAATTAAAGTGGTCTGGATGCAGTGTCCTAAGCCCCTTAACCCTGCAATTGTAATTATTGCAGTTTTTGATTAACTTCACCTCTAGTGGCTGTCTACCAGACAGCCATTAGAGCAACTTCTGGGTGGTTAGGCAACTTTTGGTAGCTTAATGGATGCTGGATATCCTCACGCTATGCATGAGGACATCTAGCGTCACCCAAAACCCAACAGGAAAGCATTATACAATGTGTTGCTATTGAGGAAGTCCTAATGCGAGCTTTGCAATTTGGTTCCCCCTGCTGGCTGTGTTGGTGGAGGAGGAGTGGAGGCATAGCCTGAACTTGCACAGGGGGACATCGGTGCTGGAGAAAGTTAAGTGAAAGAAGGGTTTTTAACCCCTTCTGCACTATGGGGGAGGGCTGTGAGGTAGGAGGCACTATAGGGAGCTATAGTGCTAAGAAAACAACTTCCACACATTGCAATCACATCATCAGGTAAGTTAGGTTGACCAGCAGTTGGTCACAGGACAGTAGAGTATGACCCAACATGGCTGCTCAACCAGATAAAAAAGTGTCATTTTCTTGAAAAAATAAATATAGATAATTTAAAAAACGATGTCATTACATTCCATTAAATGTAACAAACTTTTAGAAAATAAAAAGTTTTGATTTGTTGTCCTTTAAATAATATACAATTTGTTTGTGTCTTTAGTAGACAATGATTGTGTGACACAAATATTATAAGTCAACTATTGAAATACTTTGCCTATTCATATGTAGAATATGTTGCCGTTTTATGAGGAATGCAAACATCATGGCTAATGGTTAGATACAGCAAATACAGTTGCATAACTGGAACCAGGCAACACTATATGAAAGAGCATTTCTGAAATGCATATGTAGACCCTTGCAGGCACTCCTATAGGTTTGGATGGGCGCTAAGCATCCAAACCGGCTGCCGGATATGCGCACACGTGTGAAGTCATATGCGGCGGCAGTAGGGCTGCAGAACGCCGAGTGGCTGACTGCGTGCAGAGCAGGCCAGCGACTCCCCCTTTCCTCCAGCTCACAGTGCCAGCAGAGTGTCTGGCCTGCTTGAGCAGAGAAGAGCATGGCTGAAGTTGGAGGACGGGCGGCTTATCTTAAGGTAGGAGAATATGGGCTTGGGGGACCTTCCTGTGTAGTGTGTTAAATTGGGGAGGGGGGCAGTGTATTAAATTGGGGGAGGGAGGGGACAGTATATTAACTTGGGGGAGGGAGGGGCAGTGTGTTACATTACGGGGAGGGTAGTGTATTAAATTGGGGGAGGGAGGAGTCAGTGTATTTGGGGAGAGAGAGGGAGCAGTGTGTTAAATTAGGGGGAGAATGGTGTATGAAAGCAGAGGAAGGGGGACAGTTTTTAAGAGTGGGGTGGCAGGGCTGCAGGCGGCTGTGTATTAGTTTGGGGGAGGCTGTGTATTAGATTGTGGGGGCAGTGTATTAGATTGGGGAATGGTGTACTAGATGGGAGAGTAGTGTATTAGAGATGGGGGTCGGGGCAGTGTATAAGATTGGGTCTGCATGGAGGCGCTGAACGCTCCCCGTGGAGATGCTGATTGGCTGTGCAGCTTATTGCCAAACTTGCACAATAGCCTCCCATTGCTTTCCTATTGGAAAGCATTGCATTGGCTGACTCATCAAGTTTGATGATCTCAGCCAAAGTAAAGAACATACTCATAGGACTCCAAAATCAACAAGATAACGTAATTTGTTTTTTACAGCTGGGCAACCGCATACATTCACCATTTCAGTCCCATCACCAAA
The DNA here is from genome assembly GCA_933207985.1 of Pelobates cultripes. Classification (NCBI taxonomy): domain Eukaryota; kingdom Metazoa; phylum Chordata; class Amphibia; order Anura; family Pelobatidae; genus Pelobates; species Pelobates cultripes. The sequence continues at coordinate 24,007,975 of OW240915.1, read as the reverse complement.
CATTTCTTAATATGCCAAGGTAGTTGGACTGAAACATTGGTTATATGCAAATGCACATCTCCTTAAAATAAATCAGCTCTTTTGTTTACTTTGAAGCCCTACGAGCGTGAGGACGTCCAGTGTCAGGATCCTTTTTTTATGCTGTACATTTGTCAATAAACCTATGTTTCTATGGAAACTGAAGTTTAGTTTTTTTGTGGCCCACATAAACTTAAACTTTGTTCATTTAGCCCGTGTTAGCCTTCGAGTTTGACATGCTTGCCATAGGCAGTAGGACTCATACATGAAGTATGTTTCTCAGATGGATAAAAACAGATGCCTGGACAGAGGTTAAGTTAAGTGGGGGTTTTAATAATATAAAATAATCACTAAAATGTGCTGCACTTGATAATCGATAAAATAAAGTTAAAGCCAACTTCTAAAATATATATATATACTTAACTTCTTTATGAAAATTCCACAGGGTTTATCTTGTAAAACTACAATACAAAAACACCCATATAGTGCAGAGCATCTGAACAGGACATCAGGTATGCGCCCCCGAATGAATAAATCCCTAATGGCACAATGGAAAAGGGAAACCATACAGATGGAACTCTTTATATGAATGGTTCCACCATATGTAATAGAAAGGCAGGAACAAAACAAATAGTGTGATACAGTAAAGACTTTATTCCCCAAAATTGGTTAAAAACTCTTTGTTCTAAACATGGTGCACTCAAGTGCATACAGAGCAGGGGTAGGTAACCTTCAGCACCAAAGATGATGTGGACTTCATCTAACCCGGATGCTTTGCCAACATTCTGACTGTAAGTGCATTATGGGAGATGTAGTCCACAATATCTGGACTGCCGATGGTTGCCCCTGACATAGAGACTCACAACAGCGCCAAATTGTAAAGGGCTTCGTGCAGTCCATGAGATTCCCATGTTCTACAGTTCCTTCCTCTTTACTATTTTTCTGTTCTGTTTTTAATAAAATACATTTTTATTAGTTTTGTTTCCTTTATAATATCATTTGAAAGCAATAAATCTGTATATAAGGTATTGGTAGTAAAGGATAAAAAAGAGAAAAAAATTCAGCGCTTAACTGCCACAAAATTATTAAGAAGGCAGCACACCTCAAAGGGGAGTCCCCTATGATCCCCTGAAATATGAAATACAATAGACAAAAAGGAAGATAAGGGTGCGCCTAAAATGTATAAACCATATATAATGTATAAAATATAACACTAATATAAAATATAGGATAAAAGATAAATGTAGAATAAGTGAGATAATAGTCCAAAACACTTATCGAAAGTTCGTAATAGTGGTTTTCCTTGTAGAGACAGCAAATCTTGGGACGTCAGACGGAATTAGGACTTCACCGTGATGTACTTGAATCCGGTGAGGTATGTATATAAAAAGGAAGCAAAAAAAGAGAGAACTCCAATGGTACAGTATATCAATCAAAATATAGATGTTAAGATAGTGCAAATGGTCCTACTCACACTTTTTGGAGCTAGAAATTAGCTCCAATATATGCGCGTGAAGTGGAATAATCCCCACTCATGGATATGTAGAGTAGTGTTTGATTGGAGGGTTCTTGGTCCGTACTCAGCGTTCCATTCAATTTAACCCAAAATTGAGAGAATATAAATATAGTGCTCTCTGTTTGTAATATAAAAGTAATGGTATATAGAAAATTACTTACACAGTATAGAGCAGACTTGTACTGCTCAGTATAAGCGCTTAGGTGGTATACTCCCCACCCCTGGATTCTTTCAGATGCTTGTAGATGTAGGTCAGGTGCAGGTATTAAAAGAATATAAAATAAAATAAATATAAAGAAAATGGCAGTAAAGTATTTTATGCCAAATAGGATTCTTTATTAGAAATAAATAAAATAAATTAAATTAATATATTAATAATATCTAGACGCGTTTCGCCTCAAAAGGCTTCTTCAAGTAGATAGTTATAAGGAAGGGCACACCTGACATACAAAGGTTTATATAACATACATTGCTTCTATGGAAATTTGAGATTCCCACCAAAATGACGTCACTGGAATGTTGTAAAAATTTTTAAAACAGAAATAAAGATTAAAAGGCATGTATATATAATGCAAGGAAGTATAATATAATTATAAAAAGAAAATGTAAAAAACGAGCATTAAAACGGCTGAAAATGGGCAAAAACGGGCAATCACATGACGCGCGAATGTTATTACTTCCGCGTCACGTGATGCTCGATTGGAACGCATGCGTTCCAACCGAGTGGGACGCATGTGTCATAATCACGCGACGCGCGGCCGGAATCACTTCCGCGTCACGTGATGATCGAGTGAAACACATGCGTTCCATCCAGGTGGAACGCATGTGTTACAGGGTGGGAGGGGGCACTCTCACACATAATCGAGGAGGGGAAGCAGAGAAGAAAATATATAATATAATAAGTGCCACACAAGAGCCTCCATGGGAATACATGTGGGGGTATATAAAAAGATAAACATAGATGTAATAAAATGATATTAGACATCATCAGTTTATATAAAATTATACATTGAGACATAAAGCCACATAAATTATATATTTATGTGAGTATAATCAAAACATTGTAAGTGATTAGATATAGATAAAGAAAAGCATATAAATGCAGGGTGAAAATTGTGGCTCATAATAAGTCATTGATTGCAGTAGAATTTAAATATAATAAAACATGTTGGTACAAATATTAAAATATAAATACAAATTACATATAATAAAATTATAAAATGGACAAAAATGGCATGAATGAATAAAAGGGGATGATAGTAAGTATGAGATTCCAGATTATATTATCCCAAAAAATTAAAGAGGTCAAAATCAATATTTAACCCTGTAGGGGCAAGAGTTTTTAGATTATATGCCCATTCCATTTCTTTCTTACCCAATACTTTTTTGATGTCTCCCCCTCTCCACGGAATGCTACATGTATCGATACCAATACATTTAAGGTATTTTGGATTTTTTCCATGTTGTAGGAAGTGTTTCGAAACTGAATGATTTTCATAGCCTTTTAGGATATTCCTACAATGTTCAGCTAATCTTGTTTTAAGATCTCTAGTGGTCATGCCCACATATTGAAAACCACAAGGGCATTCCAGAAGATAAATTACATTTTTTGTGTTACAATGAATAAAATGTTTTATTTGATATGCTTTGTGTGTTACTGTTGATGTGAATGATATAGTTTTTGATTTAATAACATCACTAGTCCGTTTGCAGACTATACATCTATTGCATTTAAAAAAAACACTAGGTTTGGTTAAAAAGATGGGGGAACTAGGGGATAAAGTGCTCTGTTTTGTATAATTGCTTGTAAGGATAGACTTAAAACTGGGTGCCCCTCTAAATATAACTTGTGGTTTCTCAGGGATAATCCCAGATAAAATCTCATCCTGTTTTAATATATGCCAATGTTTGTTTATAATCCTCTTCATAACATTGCTTTTGTTATTGAAGTCGAAAATAATTGGCAATACTGGGGCAGTTTTGGTCTCTTTTTTAGTTTTATATTCTAATAATTCAGATCTGTTAGTTGTACTAATATTTTTTAATGTATTTTCTAAGTTACTCTTAGGGTAGTTTTTTTGCGCAAATTTACTAGACATCAGTTGAGATTGTTCCTCAAAATCTTGTGTAAGGGAACAATTTCTGCGTAAACGGAGAAGTTGACTTTTGGGAATTCCTTGAAGCCAAGGCTTGTGGTGGCAACTAGATACATCAATGACATTATTTGTACAGACTTCTTTAAAAAATGTTTTGGTATGAATATGATCATTATTAATAAAAATTTCTAAATCTAAAAAATGGATGGAAGATTTACTATAATCCCAAGTTAAAACGATACCTTTGTCGTTAATATTAAGATATTGTAAAAATTGGTTCAGAGAGTTTTCAGGGCCATCCCAGATAAAAAACAAATCGTCTATATATCTAAAATAGGTGACCAGGTTTGTCTGCCAGCTATGCCCTCCATTAAATTGCAGTGGATTCCCAGTCTGCCATAAAAAGGTTGGCATAGCTGGGTGCAAACCTGGTCCCCATAGCAGTGCCCTGTATTTGTAAATAAAAGGAGTTTAAAAACCAAAAATAATTATTTTTTAAAATTATATTAATACCCTGGATAATAAAATCTATCTGATGATCAGGGATGTTTTTCTCCGCTTTTAAAATATTTTCTACTGCTTGACAGCCTTGATCGTGACGGATGATAGTATATAAAGATTGTACATCACAAGTCACTAAAATATATGTATTTTTCCATGTAAAATTGTTTAAAAACCGAAGTAAAGTCATAGAGTCTTTCAAATATGACTTCGTGCATTTTACTGAGGGCTGTAAAAGAATGTCTAGGTATTCTGATAAATTAGATAAAATAGACTTAATCCCTGAGACAATGGGCCTCCCGGGAGGGTTTGTAATATTTTTGTGGATTTTTGGTAAGAAATATATAACAGGGATGATAGGATGGGATATATTCAAATATTCAAATTCTTGTTTGGTTAGAATATTTTGTTCACGACCTTTAGTTAAAAAGGAAGTTAAAACTTGTTGAATATTGGATGTTGGGTCATGTGTCAATTTTTCATAGACTGTATAATCATTTAGTTGTCTCATAGCTTCTTTGATATACATGTCTTTAGTTAAGATAACAATACCTCCCCCTTTATCCGCAGACTTTATAACAATATTTTCGTCTTTTTGTAATTGTTTTAATGCTGTGCGTTCTGCTTTTGTGAGATTATCTTGATCATATTTATTTTTCTGAATTTTCTCTAAATCTTTAGTGACTAGTTTTTCAAAAACTTCTAAAGGACCTGATTTAAAACTAGAAGGAGAAAAAGTAGAATTTTTCTTTAGAGGGGTGGAAATAATTTTTTGTGGTCCTGTTGGTGGAATAACTGTAGATTGTGAATTAGAAATTTCTGCATCTTTGTGGGCAAAAAATCTTTTTAAGGTAGCTTTTCTGACGAACTTGTTAATATCTATAAAAGCTTTAAAAGGTTTAAAAGGATTTGTAGGAGCAAACTTTAGACCTTTAGTTAAGACTGATATTTGGGTAGATGTAGTGATGTACCGAACGGTTCGCCGGCGAACGGTTCCTGGCGAACATAGCATGTTCGCGTTCGCCACGGCGTGCGAACATATGCGCGGTTCGACCCGCCCCCTATTCGCCATCATTGAGTAAACTTTGACCCTGTACCTCACAGTCAGCAGACACATTATGCGTTGTTTTGTGTGCTCAATTCTAAAAAATAGTCATCATTATCTGTTTCCGAATCCACAGATAGCGATTGGTATCTGTTGCTGTGAACATAACTTGGGGGGGTTCTTTGTACTTCAAAGTGTTTTTGTGCGTACCTTGGTCTTTGAGTTTTTGGTGTAATGTTTCTTTCATTCTGGTATAGACCAGGAGAATGATGGGTATTATTAGTGTGATTAATGGTATTATGTGCAGCCGGAAGTGAGTTGTGCTGATGATGGGGTAGGTGTCTTGATTGGGTTTGATAACTGTGATATTTACTGGCAACTTGTGACCGATTGAAAGAGTAGTTCCGTGATGAAGTAAAAGATGGTTTTCTTACAGGGGGGTGAGAGGGATATTGGTTGTCTCTTCTAGGCAAACGGTGATGGTGTATTTTGGATATCTGATCATTTTGATAGGTCATAGAAGATGAGTAAGGTCTATTATCTGGAATATTTCTTTTATGGTAGGAACGAACCTGATTGTTGGAATAGTCTTGTTTGTCACGGATATATTTCTTTACCTTAATGTGTTTTGTGTCCATTTCTACTTTTTCAATTTTATTCTGAATGAGAATGGAATTTTGTTTAAAAACTTGTGTTTCCGTGAATGTTGACATTTTGTCTTTTAAATCATTTATTTCTATATCAAGGGTTGAAAGTTTTTTAGTTTTTTTAATAATGAGTGTATCCATGAGGCCAAAGGTACATACTTCTAGCTTGTTATACCAATCTGTCATGAATTCTTCATCATCTCTATCTGAGGTAGGTTCTTTAAAAAGTCTTAGGCCTCTAGGGGTTATCCTTTCTTCTAGATATTTTTTTAAAGTAGCTAATTCCCATTTAAGTTTAATTTCCATTGTAAGTGCTTTTTCTAGTTTCATAAATAACTCTTGTTGATTAAAATTATCAATTCTTGGATATGTAGGAAGGTTTTGTTCTGTATTAAAAGCATGATTAATATCAATTACAAAATTGTTTCTAAAATCAAAAATAGACATAATGAGTTGATAAAATGTGGTCTTAAAATATAGCAGCTAAATAAAAAATAGGGGGTTTTGAAGACAAAACTCAAAAGGATAAACAAGAGAAAAAAATTCAGCGCTTAACTGCCACAAAATTATTAAGAAGGCAGCACACCTCAAAGGGGAGTCCCCTATGATCCCCTGAAATATGAAATACAATAGACAAAAAGGAAGATAAGGGTGCGCCTAAAATGTATAAACCATATATAATGTATAAAATATAACAATAATATAAAATATAGGATAAAAGATAAATGTAGAATAAGTAAGATAATAGTCCACTTACAATGTTTTGATTATACTCACATAAATATATAATTTATGTGGTTTTATGTCTCAATGTATAATTTTATATAAACTGATGATGTCTAATATCATTTTATTACATCTATGTTTATCTTTTTATATACCCCCACATGTATTCCCATGGAGGCTCTTGTGTGGCACTTATTATATTATATATTTTCTTCTCTGCTTCCCCTCCTCGATTATGTGTGAGAGTGCCCCCTCCCACCCTGTAACACATGCGTTCCACCTGGATGGAACGCATGTGTTTCACTCGATCATCACGTGACGCGGAAGTGATTCCGGCCGCGCGTCGCGTGATTATGACACATGCGTCCCACTCGGTTGGAACGCATGCGTTCCAATCGAGCATCACGTGACGCGGAAGTAATAACATTCGCGCGTCATGTGATTGCCCGTTTTTGCCCATTTTCAGCCGTTTTAATGCTCGTTTTTTACATTTTCTTTTTATAATTATATTATACTTCCTTGCATTATATATACATGCCTTTTAATCTTTATTTCTGTTTTAAAATTTTTTACAACATTCCAGTGACGTCATTTTGGCGGGAATCTCAAATTTCCATAGAAGCAATGTATGTTATATAAACCTTTGTATGTCAGGTGTGCCCTTCCTTATAACTATCTACTTGAAGAAGCCTTTTGAGGCGAAACGCGTCTAGATATTATTAATATATTAATTTAATTTATTTTATTTATTTCTAATAAAGAATCCTATTTGGCATAAAATACTTTACTGCCATTTTCTTTATATTTATTTTATTTTATATTCTTTTAATACCTGCACCTGACCTACATCTACAAGCATCTGAAAGAATCCAGGGGTGGGGAGTATACCACCTAAGCGCTTATACTGAGCAGTACAAGTCTGCTCTATACTGTGTAAGTAATTTTCTATATACCATTACTTTTATATTACAAACAGAGAGCACTATATTTATATTCTCTCAATTTTGGGTTAAATTGAATGGAACGCTGAGTACGGACCAAGAACCCTCCAATCAAACACTACTCTACATATCCATGAGTGGGGATTATTCCACTTCACGCGCATATATTGGAGCTAATTTCTAGCTCCAAAAAGTGTGAGTAGGACCATTTGCACTATCTTAACATCTATATTTTGATTGATATACTGTACCATTGGAGTTCTCTCTTTTTTTGCTTCCTTTTTATATACATACCTCACCGGATTCAAGTACATCACGGTGAAGTCCTAATTCCGTCTGACGTCCCAAGATTTGCTGTCTCTACAAGGAAAACCACTATAACGAACTTTCGATAAGTGTTTTGGACTATTATCTCACTTATTCTACATTTATCTTTTATCCTATATTTTATATTATTGTTATATTTTATACATTATATATGGTTTATACATTTTAGGCGCACCCTTATCTTCCTTTTTGTCTATTGGTAGTAAAGGGTTTAAACTATTTAAAATCCAATACTTACTTTTGTTTACTTTGTGAAATAATGTGTGGAATCTAAATGGCTCAGCCAGCCATAAGGGGGTTTACATGATATTTTTTTTGTGACTATATGTTTTGATATGTTTATTGAAGTTATATGTTTATTGAAGTGATATAACTATACTAGTTATAGTAGTTACAGACTTAACTATTAAATACAATGAGACATTATACAAAGAAAAACAGACTACTAGCATCACAATTCCATCAGTTCAATATAGCCGGTTTCAGTAGCCCAACATTGCAAATTAAGAAACAATTTTCCTGGAGATTAACGCACCTGGTTCAAGGTAAAAATGATCAGAGAGAAAAAAAGAGATTAAAAAATGAATCGTAAAGAGGACAGGATGTCTTTTATACATTGAGACACACTCTTGTTATTAGTCTGAAATTGCCTGTAAATTCTATATAAAATATGTTCATATGTGATTGACAACATAATTGAGAGAACAAACAATAGTTAAATATTTGTTTTTGTGTAATCAAGGGAAATAATTGAGATTCACAAGATTCACAATGTCCCTTAGTTCGGCAGACAAATATATTTTCTAATATTCCTTGTGAGTTCGTGGATTATCTTCCCAGCTGGTAATTTTTCAGGATTCGCCATACATTCAACTTGGTAAACATGAAATGCATTGCGTAAAATTCTGCATTCTCTATTTTTGGATATATATTAGCCTAAATAGGCAAGAACACATTTTCCTTCTTTGAAAAAAATTTGTTCAGACTGTAGCGGATCAGCAATATTAAATCCCACAAATTCCGCTGGTACATACAGTAATCCACAGTCAGCGCTGAAAAGCAAGGCAATACCCCAAATCCCCCAGTAACCGGACGAAACACAGTTCTGGGAGTCAACTGAGGTCTTTATTCACATGCTCCAGTATTTAAATTATTCCCCATGCAAGGGGTTTCCTGAGTCACATCACAGGGGTATTACAGGAGTGGACTACATGGGAAACTTAATGTACAGGGCATTTCTCCCATCAGGCACTGCTGCACAAGAGGGATCCTCCCACTGGAATGTACCGTTAAGTGGATTATCCCTCCGTGCAGCAGAACCGGCATTTCACATTAAAATGTATAACTTTCTCAATATTGGGTTGATTTACACGAATGGACGTTCGGTAGATAGCTGGGGTCTGAGCACATAGTTCGTGAGATTACCGCTCAGATCCCAGCTAAAACAACCGAACGCCACATGAAAAACACATTCTTCAAAACATGCATTCAAAAGACCGATTGGCATACGGGGAGTAAAATACCGAAAAGCCTGGAACTCCAGAACGGCCTGGAAGTCCAGCGGTGTTCGCGCCGTCAAGTAGCCGTTTTCAGTACCACGCACTCGACGACCGAACACCGCTGGAGGAACAAAGGATCCAAGATGGCCGACTGCGTGGAGAGCTTCTAATTACCGATTGCAAGATTGTTGCAATCAGTTAACAAGCGCCACACGTCTCTTAGTGTGTGGGCTATTACAGGATAGTTTATTCGGTTCACGAACAGCCTGCAAAGGTGCTATTCGTGAAACTAAATAGAATACAGCTATCTGCTTTCGGCAGATAGCCCATACAGGCAATACAACATACGGTTTAAAGTAAATTACAACCAGGTACATATAATGTTGTAAGAAATATACAGGCAACCCTTAAAGCCATATTCTCTCTGTTTTGTCCAAGTGGCTAGGTTTGCCACATAGACATCAAAACTTTTACACATACATATACAAAATATAGAAATATAAATTGATTCACATATGTATATATATATATATATATATATATATATTTAACATATAATGTTAAAAAAGTAACATTTAACCTAAAAAATACATTCAGTTAGATACCCTTCAACCAAATATTGCTAACCTTGATTCCCCACATGTATGATCAAAGCTGACTGAGTAGCAAGGAAAATGTAGTTCAAAACCATCTAAGTTTTCGAGGTTATGCATTATTGCTATAAAGAATCGACAGTACTTGTTTCTACATTTTCCTTTGAATTTAGTTGTTCCATTTCTCCACTAGAGGTTGCTATGTTATTCACTGTCCTTTTGACCAACCAGTTCCAAAGATTTTTTTTTTTTACATTCCATAGAATTTACTGCTATACGAATCTTGAAAAATCTGTTTTTCAAAAAGAAAAACAACCAATAAAATAATATTTATCATAAACTCACTAATTAATCTACACTTCTTCCTATATTATAATTCTGTAGCTTCCAGCAGCATTTAGGTAAGTGATGTAATTTTTAACTAGACAGTGGTGGGTAGAGAGAGTTTTAAAATTTAGGATAATTAGTCAGAAAGTTAGACAAAATCTTAAAACCTATTTTTCCCAACAGTGTCATTTTTTAAATGGATTGTCCACTGATCAAAACTCACAGTTTAGTGTGTCAGCCTCCAAGTATTTTATGCTTACAATTGTCTAAACAACATGAAGATGAGGATTCATCTGTTTGTGTTATATTTTTGTTAATGTACTTATTTCTGATAAATAACAGATATATTGCACAATAATTTGCAGTCTATCAAGTTTCAGCAAGTTTCTGTAGAACAATCTCTGCATGACGTACATGTTGGTGTAAAATACAGTGTTATAGCTATAAGCATGCTAACAGCTCTTGATAAGCCATCAAGTCACAATTCCACTACTGTTTAACAACTTAAAAAAACAAGCAAAATTGTGAGTAAATCTCTCACAATTTCACTATTCCAGCTCTTACTGATTTGTTGAAAGGTGACAGTAACATACCTCAAACATTCTTCTGAAGAGGAGTTATGAACCCATTAATGGAACGCGTAGCGGCACATAGCAAACCAGTTCTAAAAAATGTCAGAAATTTGCACATAAGTGAAACTGATATCGCAAACAAAGTCACCAAAGGTATATTAACAATTCTCATGTCATGATACCCTTTTATTCCAGAAGTTTGGTCCTTAAGGGGTTAATCAGTCATTATTATTATTATTATTATTTATAAGGCGCTGGACAGACACGTAATTGTAACCAGAAAAGTTGGGTCAATGTAAAGGAGCCCTATATGTGATGTTAAGCACTCAAGTTTCAGCACTCCCAATCCTAATTATTGACACTTTCATACAATCTCTGGAAACTTGGCTCATTCAGAATCTCAAAAGGAATAAAATAAGGTTATTCATTATAATAAATCTGTATCATTTAGAATGTCTTATCTCCTGCTCTGTTAATTATTATTATTATTATTATTTATTAAGCGGCAGCAAATTCTGCAGAGCTGTACAATGGGTGGACGAATAAACACGTAATTGTAACCAGACAAGTTGCACGCACAGGGACAGAGGGGTTGAGGGCCCTGCTCAATGAGCTTACATGCTAGAGGGAGTGGGGTATAGTGACACAAGGTAAGGTTTGGGTAGAAAAGTAGGTTGCTAGAATAGTATACAGTGAAACAGTAAAATGGCACTTAAAAAAACAACTCAAATTTGCCTCTTTAAAAAGGCAAAAATAAAAATAAAAGGCTTTTACTGCGCTACTGCACACTTTAGTCCACCTCACCCCACAAACATGCACCAATAACCAAAAATACATTGGGATACAACAAGTGGTCTACCTTGAACTCAGTGTGTACTATATATCATATGTCATATTTCAATACTTATATAAGTAGTCATGTAAAACCCACAAATCTCTGACTGGCACACATGGAAAAATAAACAAAGAATTACAATAATAGTGTAGACTATTTGAAGGTGCTTCACTTTATGTATTTACCTGAAAGTATGAATGCATAAAAAAAAAAAAAAATAAGATATTATTATTATTATGTCATTTATATAGCGCCATCAAATTCCTCAGCGCTTTACAATGGGTGGACGAATAGACATGTAGTTGTAACCAGACAAGTTGGACACACAGGAACAGGGAGTGGGGTAAAATGACACAAAAAGGTAAGGATAGTATAAGACTAGTGACAGTTGCAGAAGAAAAATCAGTCAGGAGCTATTAACAGTTTAATTTATACGCTTTTATGAAGAAGTGGGTTTTTAACAATTTTTTGAAGGAGTGGAGACTGGGTGAGCATCTAACGGAGGAGGGAAGCAAGTTTCACAGGAATGGTGCAGCCCTCGAGAAATTTTGAAGGTGAGCATCAGAGGTGGGAGTACGAACAGAAGATAGACGTAAGTCTTCAGCAGATCGTAAGTGCCTAGACGGGACATACTTGTGTATAAGGGAGGATAGATAGGTGGGAGCAGCATTACGTAGAGATTTGAAAGCAAGAACCAGAATTGAGCTCTATATCTTATAGGAAGCCAATGTAGGGACTGATAGAAGGGTGAGGCGTGGGAGATGCGGGTGGACGGGAAGATGAGCCTCGCCCCCGCATTCATTATGGACTGTAACGGCACAAATTGGGAGCACGTAAGACCACTGAGAAGCGCATTACAGTAGTCAAGGCGAGAAAAAACAGTGGAATGGATCAGCACCTTAGTCGCATCTGGCGTTAAGTAGGGGCGGATGCGCGCAATGTTTTTGAGATGGAAACAACAGGATTTGGCGACAGACTAAACATGAGGGTTGAAGGAGAGGTCGGAGTCAAAGAGAACACCTAGGCAGCAAGCCTGCATGGTGGAGCTGATGGTAGCACCGTTGACTTGGAGGGAGACAGACACAGGAGTAACAACACTTGAAGGAGGAAAGACCAGAATTTCAGTTTTGGTCAAGTTTAGTTTAAGGAAGTGGGCAGCCATCCAGTTAGAAACAGCAGAGAGGCAGTCAGAGACACTAGTCAAGAGGGACGGGGAGAGATCAGGAGAGGACAGGTAGATTTGCATGTCATCCACATAGAAATGATATGGGAAGCCAAAGGAGCTAATGAGTTTACCAAGGGAGGCAGTATAGATGACAGTAGGGGGCCAAGGACTGAACCTTGGGGGACACCAACAGAGAGGAGTTGGGGAGAAGAAGCAGAACCAGAGAAAGAAACACTGAAAGAGCGCTGGGAGAGGTAGGAGGAGCACCAGTAAAAAGCAGTATCTTGTAGACCGATATTGCGGAGGATGAGAAGAAGCTGTTGATGATCAACAGTGTCAAAGGCTGCAGACAGGTCAAGAAGAATTAGGAAAGAGTAGTGACCACGAGATTTTGCAGCGAGTAGATCATTGGATACTTTGGTTAGTGCCGTTTCCACAGAGTGCTTAGCGCGGAAACCAGACTGAAGCGGGTCTAGCAGAGGAAGTCTGTCAATCTCACATACACAATTCTTTCAAGGATATAAGATGCAAAAGGCAGTAGCGAGATAGGACGGTAGTTGGATGGGGAGTTAGGGTCAAGGTTGGGCTTCTTTAGAATTGGGGTTACAGTTGCATGTTTGAAGGGAGATGGAAATATACCAGAGGAGAGAGAAGGAGATTGAGAATTTTAGTGAGAGGTGGAGAAAGAGAAGAAGACAGAGTACAAATGAGGTGCGAGTGAATTGGATCTAGGGAGCAGGTGGTGGGGTGGGAGGACTGGAGCAGAGCAGAAACCTCTTCCAATGTAGCGGATGCGAATGAACATACAACAGCAGAGGGATTGAAGTTAGGGGAAGTATTGTAAGGGGAAGAAGAAAGATGAGAGATCTCTTCCCAGATTGTAGAGATCTTGTCAGTGAAGTGAGTTGCAAAGTCTGTCAAGTTAGTAGGTGAAGGAGGAACAACGGGACGAAGAAGAGAGTTAAATCTGTGAAATAGTCGTTTGGGTTCGCGGGAGAGTGTGGTTATGAGGGTATTGAAGTAATTCACTTTTGCAGAGGAAAGAGCCAAGCTGTATGAGCTCAGCATAAAATTATAGTGGAGAAAGTCAGACGCACAGTGAGACTTTCTCCAGCAGTGTTCAGCAGTTCTGGAGCATTTTTGGAGGTATTGAGTGAGCTTGGTGTGCCAGGCTTGTTGGGGGTGCCTGCGGCGTTTAAATGTAGAAGGTGTCATGATGTCTAGTTGAGAGGAGAGGGTGGAATTGTAGAAGGAGGTTGCAGAACTAGGACAGGTGAGGTTTGAAATAGGTAAAAGGAGAGTTTGGAGATTAGTGGAGAAATGCTCTAGGTCAAGACATTGGAGGTTTCTGTGAGAGTGATGTTCAGACTGTGGTGTCAATTGGGTCCTAGGTATGCCAATGTCAAAAGTCAGCAGATGGTAGTCAGATAGAGGAAAAGGAATATTGGAGAGATTAGAGGCAGTACAGAGGTTGGTGAAGGCAAGATCAAGAGTGTTTCCCGCTGTATGGGTTGCTAAATTGGACCATTGCATAAGGCCAAAGGAGGAGGTTACAGAGAGCAGACAAGAGGCATCAGTGCAATTGGGGTTGTTGATTGGGATATTGAAATTACCAAGTATAAGGGAAGGAGTGCTACATGAGAGGAAGTGGGGAAGCCAGGAGGAAAAGTGCTCAATGAATAGTCTAGGATAACCGGGGGGGCGGTAGATGATAGCAATTCTTAAAGGAGTGGGTTTAAATAGGCAGACAGTGTGAACTTCTAAAGAAGAAAAAGATAGGGCAGTGGGAGTTGTGATTGGTTGAAAGGTACATTGAGGGGAGAGAAGGATACCTATGCCGCCTCCTTTACAGTTGAGTCTGGGAGTGTGAGAGAATTGTAGCCCACCAAAACATAAAGAGGCAGGAGTAGCACTATCAGAGGGGGGCAGCCAGGTTTCTGTAAGTGCAAGCAGTGTGAGTGAGTTTGAGATGAAAAAGTCGTGTATGGTTGTTGATTTTAAATTACTGCAAAGTGCACACTGAATGTTGGTAAGTGAGGGTAAAGGACAGGGTATTGTGATGAGGTTTGTGGGGTTTCTGGTTTTCTTAGTGTGTGTAGAGAAGGTGAAGGGCCCTTGATTGGGAGAGACATCACCAGCTGCTAGAAGCAGGAGGAGAGAAAGTGACAGGAGGAGTGAATGGGTTTTGTATGCATGGGGTCAAGGATGAGATCGATTGTGGGTCGGAGTGAGAGAGTAAATAAATGAGTGCAAGGCATGAGATGAGAGAAGGGGGGAGTGTAGCAGAGAGGGGCATATGCAAATATGGATGGGGGGATGAGTGAAGTAGGTGCAAGGAGAGATTTTTATACTGAGGGATAATGAGGAAATAAAGAGGAGGAGACGACAGATCATTGCTAAACTGTGAAAAATAAAAATTGGAAATAATTGGAATATCAAGAGCAGGTGAAGGTAGGAAAAATATTATGTTTTATGGGTTAAGAAAGTGCAGGAGTGTACTAATAAAAGGCAATGTGTACAACTATTATTTATTTATTTTTTTACCTAACTAAAATGTGGGTGTGACAGACACTCTATAAATGTAATAATGAGCATGGGGTAATAATAAATACTACTACTGACGACACAAATATCAACTATTATAATCCCCACTGCACTGGAAAACACAGTAAAAAATTCAAATACTTCCAAAATGGAACCATTGTGTTTGTTGTTAACCTCACTCACAATGTTGGAGTATCAGTCTAGATATTGTGTAAGTAATGATGGTAACTGTAGTTAAGTTGAAAGCAGTTTTTAACTTCAGCAGTGCTACGTGCAGGAAAAGCTTGTGATATTTTTGGATGTCACAACCTGCGATACCTCCCAAAAAGTGAGAAAAAAAATTATTAATCAAATACAGATGCTGAAATAAATTTAGTATTCTGTTACTATACAGAAATAATGTATGTAACGGATCACCTGGCACCCAGACTGGGCACCGCCGTTGAAGGATGCTCCTAGCGCTTCCGGAGGACTCCAAGCACTGCAGCAGACACCACAACCACCGCAGATTCCACAACCGATGTAGTTTGACTGGAGTCTCGCCGTCTTCCTTCCACCCTGGATCAGCTTCTGTCCTCCAGGACCGTGTGGGAAAGACCTCTTCCTTCCACCCTGTATGAACCTGCAGCTCTCCAAGGAGAGCGTGTCAGGAACAAGCTCTTAAAAGAGCTAAGTGATTAAAGCTCAGGAGAGTATGCAGAGCATAGCAATCCCCAGTGTGATTATAACAGCTCCCTCCAATAACGAGACAAGGCTATGTTTAGAGGGATCAAGAAGAACTGTCTAAACCTTTATTTCCCTTGGGACCAGCCCATAGGGTCACAACATTAACATTGCTGTGAAAACTCAATAAACAGTCAAACCATAGCAGGCAACACACAGTGACTTATCACAACACAATGGCACATTTTTAAAGGGGTGGGGGGAGACAATATTTAACAGAAAATATCTCACATGTCTGCAGAATTAGCAATATGCAAATCTACCCGAATATGCAAATGAACCAGTCTTGCTATTCAGGTAGTGCATTTTGCTGTTGCTACCAACAGAGGGCACTAGACAAGCTCCATAGCCAAACCCAAAACCTCAGCAGTACAGGAGAGCAGGCAATAAATTACACAGTACACAGACACACTATAAACAAATACATTACCCACACCCTGCACCTATAATGGGTACAGGGTGATTAAAACATAAGAGAAATAAAGCAACCTACATAAATAGTCTGTCTGAACGTAGATTAGGGGCTTTAAATCCAAATACATCAAAGAGTCATAGTCACAGGGGAGGAGGCTGGCAAGCAGGCCTCTCCAGGACCAAGTGGCGAAGGGCACTTCGTCACAATGTACACAGATGTATTTTTCCACTTTAGCTAATGTAACAGACAGCATTCTAGAATCCCTGCCTCCCATCCTCCAATTTGTTTCGGACTATGAAATAGAAGTTAAAAAAAATTGCAACAAAACAAGAGGCAAAAAAAGTTATTAAAATAAAAAGATTTTTAAAAGTAAACATTAACATTATTATAGTAACATGAGTTTGACATAGGTCCCTGTATTGTTTTAGAGGAAAATTAATTCTGCCACAAAGTTATACAGGATAATCTACATGTAGGGAAGAACCGAGTTTTAATGAAGAAATCACAAATGTAAGAGGCTTATTCAATATATATATGTATGTATATAATATGTGTACAATATTACATATTTTAAATTACGCTATGAATAAGTTTTAAAATGTAAAATTCAGCATTAAATCCGCAGGCAGAATATCAGAAGTAGAACATTGCTGTGACACAACCGTGTCTCGTTACCTTATTAAGTACCTAAGAAATCTTAGGTTAAAGCTCCGAATGTGGGAAGAATGAGATTAGCATTCGGAGTGTTGGCCTTGTGATCTACATATAACGAACAGAAGATGATATAGCCAGTTAGGCTGTAGAAAATTTAACATTATAGCCCCAGAGGTTCTTTACTTCAAGAGACATTTATTTCCATGTTATGCAATAATCGATGTGTACTGTCGAATAGTCGATTTCAGAATAAACCCAGGGCCAACTTCATTCTTCATGGAGCTTGTTCTCATCAATACATTGTTAGCTTATTTGAGCATTGCTTTCTTGTCTCTGTTAATATTCTGTCAACTACTTGTCAATTGGAGTGATGGCACCAATATTTAAACATTGTCAATTCAGGAAGCAAACTTATCCGACTGAGAAAGCCCCACGGCGAAACGCGTCTCGGATTTGAGGAAGACCGCTCTGGAGACTGTTATTTTGGTATTTTACTGATTATAGCTTTTATCTATTACTTTGTTTTTTTAAAATAAATTTGTTATTTTTATATATACATACCTGTGAGTGGATCTTCTACTGCTTCCTGTATTTCATCAAAGAAGGGTTGTGCCTCCCTTAAAGGCACAGTGGCGCATATATATAGAGCCCAATATTATCGGCTCTATTTCAGGTGAGCACATTCATATGATTTTTTGTGATCACTCTTCCTACCATACGTATTTGCACTAGGAATTCTACCTCTTTTCTCTTCCATATATTCTGCGAGCTGCATATCGGGAGGAGGTCTGGTATTGCCTAACTATACCCAAGCTGTTGTGATTCGAGCCAATCCTTAGGCTCTGTGCCATGTGAGTTGGACTTACACTCTCCTCCATTCCATACACATTTTACAATCATTCTGCACTATGATGTGTATCTCTCTGTTCTAGATTTTATATGCTGTTAAAGTGATACATACGATATTTATATAGGGGTAAGATATTTCCCTATCTCTAGCGCTCCACAGAGTGATCTTTGTGGTGGTAGTACATCTACGAAGTTCACACTCTTTTTTCACATACTTGTCAATTATCCCCATTCTATGATTGTACTATTAGTGTGGAATATTGTGGCACTATATAAATAGTAATAATAGAAGACTCTTGTCTTTATGTATCTTCATATACCTGTCACAGAGTAGGATTCCTAGGCTATTACTTTACCAGAATGTGACAGTACACTATCTCTGAGTTGGAGTGTCACTCGTTTATGGTGTATTGGGTGCTTCAAGGTCTGTTGAAGTACCATGGGCTCTTATGTGATCCATTGCTAGGTAAGAATTAAATTATAACTTAACTAAACAGAAATGTAGCATATTACTGAAGCTAGGTAAATTCCATATCTATTATTTTAAGTTTTGGATTACGTTACCAACTCTGTTTTAATGTGATATAACAGAATTTCTTTAAATAAGCAATTTTATTTTATTTTTTTGCAGTACCCAGACAAAAGGTGACCGATCAGATGGGAAATTTTCCAGGCCCAGGGGGATAGAACATGTGCTCTATTACGGGCCACTAGACTAAGCTGTCATACATCTAGCCCGAGCAGATGGCCTCCACATGGACAGATATTCGTCCTTTTGTCCAAAGATAGAGAAATGATGAGCAACAACATTTGTAGCCATTTAGGTGCTGAGTGATTTTGCCTGTGGAGCAGTCCGATAACGGCCACTCAGAAATCAAACCCAACTCAGCAAACAGAGTCTGGACCACTGTCGCAAGGAAAGACAAATTCATCCTTATTCTGGAGCACACTGAGCTATGCGTAGAATAAAGAGGTTGGGCCATGAGAGTTTATTTTGAATAAGCAGCAATGATGGTCTGAAAAGTGGCAAGCTTGATAAGAACAAATACATATAATTATTTTAAACATTTAAACTTTACTGAATTTAACATGGTTAATTCAAATTTAATAGCATATTTAACTTGTAACTATAGAGGTTTTTTATTGTGGGTACGGAACAAATGCCTTTGAATTTTAAATTTCAAGAGTACAAAATACCTATGATTACAAATGATTTTTATGTAGATGTAGATGTTTGCAGCGAGCTGAGAGGCTGCTTACAGAAGTTAGACCAACACAAATGAAAACAAAATTCATGAAATAGTTGGGTCTTAATTTTGCATGACACTAGTAGAATCACCAAAATTCACTTTTTAAGGAAATTTTAATGTTAACCTTAAAGAGGAACAGTCACTTCTCCGGAACTTTAATATTTTGTTTACTTAATCTCTATATTTCACAAAAGTGAATTTAAAATTTTAGACCAAAGTAGCTGCAATGGAAGCAAAGCAGACTTAGATAATTTTTCCAATTCAGCTATTTTGACTATAAAATTCACTTTGAATTCTCACTACAGTGAATAACACTCATAGAAACAGATGCAACTCCCTGTGTTTCTTCTCCCCTAATGCAATGTGTGTCCTGGTTGAGCCCAAACAAAACAACTGTTTGATGTAATTTTCCAAATCACGTTGAGTATCACATACAACCTGGTTAGCACAAAATATGTGTGATGTTTTAATTTCACATAAATCATGTTATGTCCCCACCAGGAGCCAAGTCTTGCATAAGCCAAGAGCGGTGGAGCACATTGTGGAACTCATGCCGGTATTGCGCATGTGCATTGCCGTGTTTCTGGCTATCCCCCTCCATTTCTGGTTTTCTAGCCCCTGGGCTTTTTTGCACCGGGTCTTTGGAACGCATGCTGGAGTGCACATGCATCACGTAGCCTCCTGGTTTCTGGGACTGCTTCCGTTTTCTAATTAATGGCGTGTAATACTTCCTATGGGTTTTGGAGTGGAACTCAACTGCAGAATTATAATTAGGAGAACCCTTAGGTTTTAATAGAATAATTAGGATAGATAGAATAATTCTTAAAGAAGGTTTGTTTAATAGTGGATTGATGAGAACAGTCCCAGTAATTTGAAGAACACAATATGAAGATAATTTGAGTTCGATGAGAAGGGTTCCTGTAGCTTTAAGGAATACAATATGAAGATAGTTTGATGAAAGAGTTCCTGTAGCTTTAAGGAACACAATATGAAAATAGTTTGATGAGAGAGTTCCTGTAGCTTCAAGGAACACAATATGAAGATAGTTTGATGAGAGAGTTCCTGTAGCTTTAAGGAACACAATATGGAGATAGTTTGATGAGAGAGTTCCTGTAGCTTTAAGGAACTCGAGTATAATTTTAGTGACTTATTTTATATGGAAAGTTCATAAGACAAATCCATGTGAATAAGTTCATGTAGTAAATACAATAATAACTTCCAATTAACTCCAGTAAGAAGACACGTAGTGAAACCTGAAGTGCCAAAGGAATGGTAATCATCCAACAATATAACTTGCGTTTATGATGATAAGATTTATGAAGCAGAGAGTAGCCAAAGGTAATCCGAGTCAATTGGAAGGTGAATGGAGATCAGCGGTTACAACAATCCAGGTTCGATACACATAATTTGTAAAAAGAGAGAGCTTGTTTGTAGCCAGTCTGATTGATCAGAAAGCTTCAAAAGAATCAAGCACTTTGAATCTGGCGCGGTTCCTCAAAGTAGCGCGAGGAATCCGCATCAGAGGAGGCGTGTCAATAGTTTGTGAACTCAGAAATGTCGGATCGCGGTGAAGCCGCTAGTTAAGTTCTGACATGGCGGTTCTGGCTCCTGCAGTGTCCCTAGCAATTGTTTTTGCCCCAAATTAGGCTTGTGACACTGTTACCAGTCCTTGTATTCCTGTACTTTGGCTGCAGGTAAGTACCTCTCTCTTTCTTTATTATTACTGCTTCCAATTGTTCCTTGCTAACTTTAGGGCCCATCCGTTGAGTACCAGAGCAAGACCATTTGCTCCGGTAAATGTCAGTGTGCACTTTTGTCTGTATTTCTCTTTTTTCTCTTAACTGAAACATCAATTAACCAAGGAAGCTTGAGGTATTAAATTCAGGTATATTTTTGTGTACCCCACATCGAGGTATTGATTTTGCATTTGCACGAAGGTTACATACAGGAATCTAACATAAGGTTTTTTATATATTTCCTTCTCATAAGATAGACACACTATGTTTGCAGCACTGTCTGATTTATTAAGGAATACCATAAAGACTGTATTGAAAGGTGTAAAAACCTTCAGTGATTAATACTATTCAAATTTTCTTATAGTGTTTCACAGATATCATAGCGGCTGCCATACGCTATTAGTGTCACTGGAGCAAGCAAAACAATCCGGTTCTGGTTTGATGGATTCACTCTGGATTTTATCAGCACTCCTCTCCAAAAAAATGTCAGAATTATCTTTGCAGATTTAATAGAATCTGTTGACTTTAAGAGTTTGCAAACATTATTTGCCTCACATAGGAATTTAAGGTTCATGTCCTTGTAACACTTCATTCCCTTATGACAATTATGAAACTACCAGCTTTCATCTACATAAAGGCAATCTATTCTACCAGTTACTGTCTACCAGTGGGGTCACAAAGGTTGGTGTCACCTGGTGCGGTAACTCGTGGTGTCACCCAAACCCCCTTAATACTGTGTGTATTTTTATGTGCAGTGATGTGCATAGTATATTAATGTATTACAGACCTCCTCTGTGTTTTGAGTGAGATATGTATGAGACGTATTTGGCGGAGTGTGGGGTTGATGAATGTGATGTGCATGGGATGTATTTGTGATTGGCTGAATGTGCTATGAGTGTGGTTGGCTGAGTTTGGGAAGTGTAATTATTTGTGGGAGTTGTGGGAGTTGTGTTTGGAATTAAAAATAATTGTTAATTGAGTAAAAGGATTTTCTAATCTGTTGCTTCTTTTGCACGCTAATTATAATTTTTAATATATGCAATTTTGCTGTGACAAAACAGATTTTAACTTTCAGAACAATTTATCACTCACAGAGTCATACAAACACACATTCATGCAAACTCACACACACAGACACATACACAGTAATACAGTCACAAATAAACACTGTGATAAAGTGAAGGCAGATAGGCCTATAACATTTAACCCCAGGGGGAGTATGTGTAGTATGTGTTGTAGGCAACACAATCCACCGTTTAGTTATGGGCCCCTGGGGTGGAGCATTTGGAGAGCAGGGTGGGCCAATGCTCCACTCCTCAATTTATACACAACTGGGGGAAATAATGTCCAGGCCAGAGTTTTTTGGAGCTGTCTCCAACCCATTGCTCAGCTGCAGATAATAAGCTGTGGCAGTGGGAATAAACCCCTCCCTGCTAGCCAGGTGAAGCGGGATTGCTGGCTTCCTCCCTGGAAGCAGGTAGGAGTGAGGCTGTTCTCTCAAAGTAAGAGAGTCAAGGAGACTGAGCACTGGGAGTGCAAAAAGGGAAGCAGTCAAGGCTGGCTTGGAGCACTGGGAGTGTAGAAAGGGAAGCAGCAGGCTGTCAGAAACACTGGAGTGCTGAGAGCTGGAAAAGACGCTAGTTGGTGAAACCACTTTTTTTGTTATAGATTAAACCCTTGAGAGAGAGGGAACTTGATATCAGTTAGTGCTCAGACCGAGCTAGGTTTTTGTTTATAGGATTTTGTTACATTTTGTTTTTCATGTGCTGCTGTCTTTGTGGAGTTTAACAATAAAGTGACTGGATTATATGCAAACCAAAGGTCTGTGCCTGTTGTTTACCCTAGAGGACCGTACTACCTGCAGACAAGGATCACAATACATACTCTCATACAAACAGTCATACATACACATAATCATACAGATGCATATACACACTCATACAGACACACACACATACAGACACAGTCATACAGAAACTCATACAGACATTTACATACATGCATCCTGACACACAGTAATATAGAGACACACTAATACAGGTACATGCATACACACATACTGACACATAGTCATACAGGCACATACACATACTCATAAAGACACACACTCATATAGACACACATACACACACACACGTTAAGTCCTAGAGGAAAGTATTAAACAAAATCTCTGCGCTGTGTACTTAATATATAACATAATATATAATATATATATATATAAAACATAATATATTAAAACAAATATACCTGCAATAAAGAAAAAACATTGTGTCTTTATAATATCTTTTTCAAAAAATTAGTTCAACTTAATATTTACACCTTGGGACATTTTATTTCTTCAGCAATTTCCCCATTTTTTGGCAACATTCCCCTTATAGCTACCTCTATAGGAAACATCAATACGGTCAACACATTATGATATTAATGGAGCCACCTTTTGGTTTTTTTCTTGAAAATAGTTCACATCAGATGTACTCTTTAGGGCTCTTATTCAGCATCCATTTCCCAGTTCCTACGTTGCTGGATTTGAGTGTCCTACATGTAGGATGTTTGTCACTACCTGATCTTAACTGATACTGGGTTTATAACCATGAAGGTGGGGAATGCGGGAAGGGAAATGGGGGGATCGAGAACAGGAATGACAATAAGATAGGGAGTGAAGGGGGGGATTGGAAATACATTGAGGTATTGATTTTGCATTTGCACAAAGGTTACGTACAGGAACGTAACATAAGGTTTTATATATATTTCCTTCGATAGACACACTGTTTGCAGAACTGTCTGGTTTATTAAGGAATACCATAAAGACTGGATTGAAAGGTGTAAAAACCTTCACTGATTAATACTATTAAAATTTACTTATAGTGTTTCACACATATCATAGCTGCTGCCATATGCACTGTCACTGGAGCAAGCAAAAAATCCGGTTCGGGTTTTTGTCACTTAAGAAAAAATACAAATAACAGCTATTGTCATGGTTAACAATGTTATACATGGTTATACAAGGCTGTTCAGGTATCTACATTGCAATGGCATGTTTACACATATAGTACAGTGAGCTTGGGTATCCAGATTGCCACTGGGTGATTCATTACATACACGAGATTGTAACCTGTGGTTGTGCTGCGTGTCGTAGAGTTCACTTACACCCTTGAGTTGGCCCATTAGGCCTCTTATTTATCATCATTCAGCATCCATTTCCCAGTTCCTATGTTGCTGGATTTGAGTGTCCTACATATAGCTATGATGTGTCCCACTCCCTGATCTTAACTGATACTGGGTTTATAACTATGAGGGTGGGAAATGCGGGAAGGGAAACAGGGGGATAGAGAACAGGAACGAGGGGGAGAGGGAGGAATAGGAAATACTGCCCTTGCCTGTTCTGGATGCACTGTTGTCAATTAGTTGTGGCTGAATTGTAAGTTTGCCACAGTTCAGCCATTTCTTGCGCAGCTACACCTCTTTGCATTTGGGTGCTCGCCATCATTTCATAGGATACATTTGTGGAGACTAGTTGTTTAAATCCTGTCATCATTAGTACGGAGACAGTTTTTCATCTCCTGGCTAGTAATATTGCTGCAGCTGTGAGTATGAGATACATGGTCTTAGCAGCAGCTTTAGGCAGACACTCTGGGAAAATATATAGTAGAAATGTTCTTGGGTTTGGTGGTGTCTGGTGATGTTTACATTGGGAAATCATATCACTGACGTCCTGCCAATAGATTTGCAGTTCAGGGCAGGACCACCAAATGTGTATCATCGTGCCTGTGTCTGTGTTGCATCTCCAGCATACCCTACTCACATTGGGATATAGGCTTGCTAGTTTATGAGGGACAAGGTACCATCAGTACAACAGCTTCCCTGTTGTTTCCAGGTGTGATGCGCATGATGACAACCCCTTATGAGTTTTGTATTCTGCCATTGTTCTGGCATCACCATCCCTCCCAAATCAAATTTTGAAAGATCTATTGCTTGTCCCCACCGAATGTATTGATTAGCGTGGAACATGTAGAGAGGCCTTTTTTTTTGCAAGAGTTGTTTCGTACACATTTTTTCACAAGGGGTCAGATTCGAGCAAACTGACCTAGTTGTTAGTGTGGGTGCATCAGGGGAGATAATACTTCTGAGTTGCATGAATGAGAATAGCATGGTCTTATTTATTTTATAATGTGTTTGCAGTGTTTTGGGGGACATTGCTTTTGTGCCTGAATAAAATTGATACAAACATTGTATTTCGCACCTTGTCCATGTTTTATACTTAAAGGTAGGATTGTGAGATGTACTTTTTTAACAATCATGATAAACTAGCAGCAGTTTTATAGCACCTGTGTGCTCAAAACATATTTATTCTAGATTTTCTCTGCACAATTCATCCAACAAGCTTATGCAATTAATAGATCACCAATTTACATACAAGTAAAGAATTAAAAGATTCAGACAAACCACCACTTAAGAAACACTTTCTGTTCACCATATATTTCATATCTATCATATTTCTGTTGATAAACATAAGTCTCCTGGTTAGCTCTATCAAATGTGAGTGTATATTACTCTAATTCACTCTACAACTTCACCTATTTACCAAACCATACTGCACTATTATGTTTCCTCTCTGTTTTTATTTTTGAGGTTATCCGTGAACCATTTTACAAAAAAATTCTTTGTGTACTTATATTATTTCATATATTACTATCTGGGGCGCGGTCCCTCTTTTTCTTTTGTTTGAATTCTTTTTTCACAAGGTTGGGAATACTTGTACTGGTTACAGCTGCCTAAAAATTATTTTATATTTAATATTGGAGCGAGCACCTATCACATTCTTTTCTATATAGGTCTATCCCTGGTGCACATTATTTAGGAGTAGTTTCATTTCCAGTGGCTCATAATATCTTTTTAGAAACTTTCTCATCTCGTTATATATTGCAATGAATTATGTTATATTTTTAATCAATGACACAGTTATTATTAGATCAATTATCAGTATTATTGTTAAAAAGTCCTCTCCATATTTTAATTACATAATCCATATTGGAAATGAAGAAGTCATGTCTGTTCACTGAGGATAGTTGTTTACATCTAGGCCATATGTTAAAGACTGAAATGTTTTCTCCAGAATAATATTGTAATAATACATTTGTTCTCACTAGATCCTTGTCTCCTCAATTAAACCAACTATTAGACATGTGCATTAGTTTTCGTACAAATACGATGTCATCAAACGTAAACGAAAGCCCTACATACGAAATATAAACAAAATGAAAGGGCAAATGCCGAACGCATTACCATTTCGTTTCGTTTGTTTAATAGACTCCGTGCTGCTGGGGAATTAACCCCCACAGCACAGAGAAATAACGCTGCGCATGTGGAAAAAAACAAGGAGAGAAATGGCAGTGCTACCAGCTTACTCCTTGTAATAATATTAATTCCTATCCCCCCTCCATTAAAACCTACGGGAGTCACTATGACTCCCATATTAATAAAAGGGAGGTTAAATTCTCCTGCATGCCCCGACTCACGGCATGTCGCCGAAACAGTGAGCAGCCAGTGGCTGCTCGCTATCATTTTGAACTAAATATAAATCAGTATGAGGGAGGTTAAATCCTCCCGCATGCCACGAGTAGGGGCATGTCGCCTAAACAAATTTAAAACTACTAGTGAATGGGAAGCTATTGTTGCCCAGTTGCTAGTGCAATAAGGGGGGACGTGGCACTGGTCTTCCCGTTCCACCGTGGTGGGGAACACAGATAACTAAAATGGGGGGACATAGTGCCCCCCGCAACCTCACCCATGACCCACAGGTGGGGGCTATTAATTAAAGGGGGGGCCTAATGCCCCCGTAGGTCCCTATTCATGAACACTGGTTGGGGACCCTAATTAATTAAAGGGGGGACCTAATGTCCCCCTCAGGTCCCCATCCATGAGTCCTGGGTGGGGACTGTAATTAAATAAATAATGGGGGGACCTAATGATTTCTTTTGTGCCAGCAGGAATCTATCAAAGCCGACACTAAAATGGCAAGAAACATAAAAACTTCACAACTCACAGTCTATTATTATTATTTTATTATTTATAAAGCACCATCAGACTCTGTAGCGCTGTACAATATGGAATGTAATGCAGTTATTAAGGAGTTAAAATCCTCAGAGTCGTCCATCATCATTGTGTTTGTTATTTAGAGAAGGATTTTGCCCTCAGAAAATATCAACCCTTTTACTGAACTACAGGAGCAATCATTTCTCTTGTTTGTTTTTTTTGTTTGTTTTTATTATTTTTTTTTGTTGTTAATACATATCAGTGTAGCTCATTTTCGACACATTTTATACCACCACAAGTTGTAACACTGTGTAGAACGATCACAAGCAACTGAAAACAACATTTGTAATACTGAAAATGTACATTAACATTGCTAAAATAATTGACTTTGAAATAGATTATTGAGGTTCAGCTAACAAAAAAAGTTTCAAAAATTCGCTCTCTTTTTTCTAAATTTGCAGCATTGCACGTAACATTTGGTACCATTTTACAATTTGTATCTCATTATGTTTCAAACAATAATTATACCTGAAATAAATCATGCAAAATGTGTTTCTACTGTCCATGTAAATGATGTTTGATATGTACTTGTGCTTCTATGAGATAAGCAGCAATTTGTTTAGTTACGTTCTATCTTTATAACTTGCTCTACATTGCCAATATTCCTGTTTATTCTAATACTTTGGATTATGCAAATCATCTGTGTTGATTCCGCATTTAGTAGCCTGAATTTTCTACTATCCACCAAGTTCCACATGGCTAAAATATAGAAGTATGTTGATCTCAACTGATGATCAGTGTTGCAGAAAATCCTGTTTAATCCTGTTAAAATTGAGTGACCTTTACCTGTTTCATGGACATAACAGACTCAACCCAAATCATATTTAAAGTGTTACAAAATCATATTGAGTAGAGCGCTATTTATAATTAAAGTGTAAAATATTTTAGTGATATCATTTCTAAATTGCTCTAAAATGATTCATCTTTTTTTTTGAAAGATATATTCAGAAAAAAATTATAATATATGCAATAGTGTAAACACGTTTTTACAATTAAACATTGTACAATAATAAAAATAGAACAATCATACTTTCCAGAACTAAACAACCTAACTCTGGTTTAGAGGGCTTGTGGGTCCGTAGAGGTGAACCCTCCCTTTCTTCAAGAGACTTTTTTCAAGTATCCTATAGTTGTAGCTCAGAAGACACAAAATATCTATAGTGCAATATTGCTGTAAGAAATTATATGTAGTATAAATAAAATATTATACACACAAGCAAAGAGCCTTTGAAATGATAAATCATATTTAAAGTGAGTTATGAGCAACATGTGTCACTTTAAAGATAATAACAATTCATCTATACATTGTGCCAGGTGAAATGTTAGAATATATATATATATATATATATATATATATATATATATATATCAATAATGACTGCATATATTGAACATATAAAGTAACTGTATTTCATGAGCAATTGCACAAAAATAATTATACCATGCCTTCAGTATCTCCACTTTTTATAAAAAAATAAATAAACCTGAAAACCTTATGAATATAAATAAATTAGCAATAATAGTGCATCAGTGCTATACATAGCCCTGTCATCCATTTGGACATCACTCCAATATCTCTCTGTGTGTGTCACTAGATTTTAACTCGGTCCTCCCAGTAATCAAACAGATCAGTTCTGCCACCTAGTGTCTGAAGGACTGAGAACAACTGTAGTGTTCGGTCTATGGGCATCCTTGAATGGCTGCCATATTAGGCATGCATGCTTGCCGGGATTAGAAACCCACTTGTTGGCTTGCATGATGTCAATGATGCTAATTGTGTCCTTGACATGCCTGCCCACTGGCCACATCCCCATCCATGCCCTCCCTGCCCCAATATCAGACTTATCAAGGTCTTTACACATTTATCTCATATCTGCTTTATTTATTTAGTATTCCCATGGGATTCTTCGAGGGTTAAATGATTCTCCAAACAGTCTCAATGCTGGAAAGTCAATTGGGATAGTACCTTGGCTATAGTGCATTATTAAAGGGTAACTCTAAGTATCATGACCATACAGCAGAAACAGTCACCATTTGTTGGCTGAGAGCATCAGCTAACCACTCTCAACCAATGAATGGCACACTGTGGAAAGAAAATGTTCAAAATTGAAACTAGCCAGACTAGTGGTGCAGTTTAACTCCTGGCAGCCGAGGTGTTAAATTAGGTATGTGTGGCGTTTCACAGCGAAATGCTACACATACAGACACCAAGCACCATAACCACTTCAAATCACTGAAGTGGTTATGGTGCTTGGAGTAAGCATTTAAAGATATGACTATATGTCTCAGTCTGATAATACTTCACTCAAACCTCCTATAAACTGACTGATAATAAATACAATAAACCACACTTTAGTGATTGTTACACTTCAGAAATTGTTTTCTTTCAGCCACATTATCCTGTTATTGTTTTCCACTTAGAGAAATAAACCTACTCATTGTCTTTCCCACTAACTAGACCTTGCGGAGATTCAATATTTACGTCGTAAATAATTATTTTTTTCTATTTTTTTTCTCTCTCCACAGATGCTATAATTACTCTCGCATTTAGCAATTGACCAGAGATTGCTTAACCGCTGATTACGGTATTTGACAAAAGAAACGTAATGATTTCTTAGTGTGTGTAACCTTAATTAACAAATATTACACGCTTTACTCCTCACTATTGCAAGGAGAGGTAGACAATACTATCACGTAAGGGAAGAGCGCAGCTATATGAGAAATTGTTTTCATATTTCAAATCACGTGTCATCTTTTATACATTGTATGACCCTTTGCTTGCATTAGTTTTTTCATTTTGGTATATTTTTTCCTGAAGAAGAGGGTCTATAATTATTTTTAAGATTATTATTATTATTATTAATATTAGAAGCTTGGCTGCTGATATCTTATTTTGTTTCTTTCAAATATGACTGTTAGAATTATTTTATTTTGATTCCAAATATGTCATTATTAAATACTATCCGTATTTTTATTTGTCTAACATTTCTGTGGCGATTTTTGCCACCCTTTAATTCAAGCTATATCTGCGAAGTGAAAAATGAAGGTAATTTTTGGCATGTAAGCTACTTTTCTATAAGCCGAGCTGCGTGCATCTCGTTATCACAGCGCTGATTACAAGATCCCATTGACCACAAGCAGACTGGCTCCCTGTCTAGATACTGTGATTAGTATATAATCAATCTTTAATCCAATCAGGGAACTCACTGCCAGCTACTGATAAAGGTCTCTGCAAGGAACTGATGAGGCCACAACCTTTAAATCTCCAGGGAACACCCACAGAATGTAAGGTGCAGCAAGTGAACTGACTACTGCAAGAGAAAGCAATTAAGACTCTTTGAACGGAATTCTTATACACATAATATCTGTGAGGGTACAGGAGAGACTTGGATTCCTTGACTCATAAACTTTATTACCCCAGTAAAGTCAAGCTCCCTCTCTGTGAAAGAATGATGTCTAGAGAGCATGGCACAGATATATAAATATATATTTATTTTAATTGGTAATACAATTCCCTTAAAATTGCCACCATGTTTTCATGAAGAATATGTAAAAATGTCAAGTATGAGAAGGCATATCTCAATTGGAAATATCCACACCAACATCCAACATTCTTGTGTAGTAAATGAGTAAATATATCCTCCATGCTATGAATTGTCCACTGGTATTAAATGAAGAGATGGGAGAAATTGCATTGGTCATAATTTATTTTGTTTGTTTATTTTTTATCTCTGTGCAATTATATATATTGATTTATGCATTTTTCCCTTAGATTATGCTTTTGGAATATTATTATTATGTTATTATTTATATAGCGCCATCAAATTCCGCAGCGCTTTACAGCAGGTGGACGAACAAACATGTAATTGTAACCAGACAAGTTGGACACACAGGAACAGAGGATTGAGGGCCCTGCTAAATGAGCTCACATGCTAGAGGGAGTGGGGTAAAATGCCACAAAAAGGTAAGGATAGTATTAGACTGTGACAGTTGCAGAAGAGGAATCAGTCAGGATCTATTAACAGTTTAATTTATACGCTTTTATGAAGAAGTGGGTTTTTAACGATTTTTTGAAGGAGTGGAGACTGGGTGAGCATCTAACGGAGGAGGGAAGCGAGATCCACAGGAACGGTGCAACCCTCAAGAAATCTTGAAGGCGAGCATCAGAGGTGGTAGTATGGACAGAAGATAGATGTAAGTCTTCAGAAGAGCATAAGGGCCTAGATGGGACATACTTGTGTATTAGGGAGGATAGATAGGTGGGAGTAGCATTATGTAGAGATTTGAAAGCAAGAACCAGAATTTTAAATTAAGCTCTATATCTTACAGGAAGCCAATGTAGGGACTGACAGAAGGGTGAGGCATGGGCGGTGCGGGCGGACAGGAAGATGAGTCTCGCTGTAATGGTGCAAGTTGGGAGCATCTTGCGTTAAGTAGGGTCGGATGTGTGCAATGTTTTTGAGATGGAAGTGGCAGGTTTTGGTGATAGACTGAACATTAGGCGTGAAGGAGAGGTCAGAGTCAAAGAGAGCACCTAGGCAGCAAGCCTGCGTGGTGGAGCTGATGGTAGCACCGTTTACTTGGAGGGAGACAGACGCAGGAGTAGCAACACTTAAGGGAGGAAACACCAGAATTTCAGTTTTGGTCAAATTGAGTTTAAGGAAGTGGGCAGGATCACAAATTGCATTTCTAATTTCTCTTCTACGATCATAGAGCACATAATACACACAATTTTGACCAAGAGAACTACATTAATGTCTTATTGTTGACCGCAATATTATATTGTGTAATGAATCAGAGAGTAAACTACAAAAGGATGTTATTTTGCCATGTATAATTTTTCATACCTACATCACAATTTTGTGATTTAAATCTTTCCTCTTACCATTTAAACCAGGTTTCTATCTGGGGTAAAGTGCTAAAGTAGTGAGGTTGATGCCTCAGCTGTCCAATAATAAAACAAAATTATCCTGTCACCCCCAGGCCAGGTACTTTGGAGAGAGTTCAGAGAAGGGCTACTAAACTGGTTCATGGATTGCAGGATAAAACTTACCAGGAAAGGCTAAAGGAACTTGTATAGCTTGGAGAAAAGACAAGACAGAGGGGATATGATAGAAACATTTAAATACATAAAGGGAATCAACACAGTAAAGGAGGAGACTATATTTAAAAGAAGAAAAACTACCACAACAAGAGGACATAGTCTTAAATTAGAGGGACAAAGGTTTAAAAATAATATCAGGAAGTATTACTTTACTGAGAGGGTAGTGGATGCATGGAATAGCCTTCCAGCTGAAGTGGTAGAGGTTAACACAGTAAAGGAGTTTAAGCATGCATGGGATAGGCATAAGGCTATCCTAACTATAAGATAAGGCTAGGGACTAATGAAAGTATTTAGAAAATTGGGCAGACTACATGGGCCGAAAGGTTCTTATCTGTCATCACATTCTATGTTTCTACCAACTGTCAAGCACAGTGGTGGATGGGTGATCTTTTGGACTTGTTTTGCAGCCACATAACTTGATAAGCTTGCAGTCATTAGGTTGACCATGAACTCCTCTGTACACCAAGGTATTCTAGAGTCAAATGTGAGGCCACCTGTCCGACAGTTAAATCTTAGACAAAATTGGGTCATGCAACAAGACAATGCCCCAAGCACACCAGCAAATATAGAGCTCAATGGCTGATAAAGAAAATATCAAGATGTTGCAATGCCCCAGTCAATGCCCAGAACTCAACTTGATTGGTGCAACATGGTATACTATGTCACTTGTTGGTGTTCATTTGAGGTTGTATTTACCTAATTTTAAGAGCTGCTAAGGAACAGATGATTGTTATTACGTCCTGATTTGTAAAACCAAAATTCAAAGAGGGCATTCTTTTTTTTGCCCATGACTGTACACTAATGGCAAGATTACTTAAGAACACACTGGGTGAGATTTATCAAAGTATTGTGTTCTGAAAAGTGGCACAAATATGTAAAAGGAGAGGAGTCACCAATGGAATGTGCCTGCTTGCTTCAATGGGGATTGATAGATTCCCCCCAGTGTGTGAAAAGGAAAGAAAGGCGCAAATGGGTCAGGCTTATGGTGCAGAGAGCTGTAAACAGTTAAGTAAAAAGACTATTGAAAACAGGAATGTGAGATTGAAACCTATAAAAAAAGCTGTGTTGGAACCAATAGTGTCCCTTTAGTAAATGTGTTGAATGTAAGGAAAATCAGTCAGATAGGTGGTGTAGGTCATTCTGTATGTGATGAAAGGGGCAAATGCAGGTCTTGGGACCCTGTTGCATGATGGAAGTGGAGGAATGTTACTAGGAAGTGCTATAGCTGAGACGTGATGTGAATCATACAATGATGTAAGATGACCATTACCATAAGACATTTATTACTCTGTATTCCCAAGGGACTAGTAATAGTTGTGGTGCTTCGTAAATCCTATGATCTTTTTATTGTCATAATGTGATTCTACCTTTCAACTCACACTTGTTTCCAGCCTCATTTTTATGAGATCATAGCCTGCATCTTGCTGTGGTTATTAAATACGATTCCGTACAGTTCTTTGCAATATTTCTGTCTTCAAGTCTATTTCTGTACAATTGGTTTCCTTGGGGTGATTCCCTTTTACAAGTGGCATTTCTTTCCTGATCCCCTGCACAAAATGAATTGTGATAGACAAAATGGTCAAGGGAGAATTCTAGCATTTCACTATGATTCACACTAGGAGAAACATAAAAGCAACACATAAAATTGCAATGACAATGTTTCATCCTAAATATATCAACTCCCCAAAAATGTAGCACTGGTTTATACTGGATGTGTCATTTCTCCAATATTGACTGTTGCAGAATGTTGTTCTAGTTTTTTTTTTTTTTCTTCTAACCAGTGAGGAAGGTCCAATGTTTCAATAAATATATTATGTCAATATATTATTAATATTTCTTAATGTAGTTACAACATGCAAGTAGATATTAAAGAATACTGCAAGACACAATTTGACAGACAAACAAACAACAGAACAGAAGGGCAGTCAATATCACCTTGTATTACAGGTGATCCTTCATTATGGCACTCAATGATGGTGTTCCAAATAAGAGTAACACAGTGTAATTGAGAAAAAAACAAAGCAACTTACAGGTCTTGATTTGCCAAGGGCCAATGAGCCTAGAGCCATGGCCACCGAGGCCAAGACAGGCAGGAGAGGGGCAGCACTGCTGGAGAGCAGATCAAAGAACTCCCTGACCGGCCAGCCCTTTCTCCTGTAGTTGGGCTAAATTGACAGGAAGATCTTCACAGCCCTACTTGATATCCCTCACAAGGTCTCATCTATTACATTACCACTGCAGTGCTCTGATACCTTTCCCTGAACTGGACGGAAGGAGCTGTCTGCACCCACAAAGAACAAACCGCAACATCTCCCACTGGACCACCAGAGATCAAGATTTTAACCCTACTGGGCAAACATAATCAGTTCAGTTCTGTTATTTATTTATTTTTAGCCTCTATCGCCCACTACATCACCTTTCTCACCCTTAATACACACAACACCCCCTAACACCCTTAAATGCACACTACAGCCCTTATCCCCTGCACATATACACTACATACCTTTTTCCCCCTTAAACAGACACTACAGCCTGAATTTTCCTATATACATTCTACATCCCCAATTTTCTTTCCCCACTATATCCTATATCCCCCCAAAGGCACCATACAGCTCCTAATTCCCCATATACACTCTACTGCCCTCATTCCCCCTAAGCCCCTATCTACATACTGCCTTTTTTACATGCACATACAAATACTACACCACAAACAGACCTACTAACACACACAACCCCACAACAGCCTCTCTCTCCCACATGCAACTGTACAAGAATCATTTACTGCACACCCCCAACCAAACATGTACAGTGTCCCCTCATATACAAAACCCAACAAGCAGCACCCCCACACATGTGCAAAACCCCGGGTACCAGCCCCCCTCAATTGTAAGGAGACAATCCATTTTTGAGTGGTTTGACTTCTTACGTGGGACAGGCACCACTCCCCACCTCCACTACCATGTTCCAAGAGCTGAAAGTTCCTTAGCTCTCCATAGGCAATCATGCAATGTTCTTTGGCATAAGTAACGGTATCTGAGCTATTTTCCTTGCTCCAAGTAGTTATTAGCTAAGCTCTGAAAAGTAATTAAATTAAATTAAAATACAAGATTTAAGCATTTTGTTTAGTATCTCCCTACACCAAGGCAAATAGTCATATACAAACTACATGCACCTTGTTAAGAATACACTTTTGAGTTAAATTTCTCATGTTGGCTCTCGTGAAATTTCTGTGAGCCTATGAAGGCTCTTCACGCAATTCTGAATGATAGAGGATACAAATCTGAATTGCAACATTAGGAAAATAACTGATTTGGAGAAATTTTCTTATTCAGGCATCCTCGGTACTCCTATTGTAGTCAAAATGTTGTATTTTGAGGGGATTTAAAAAACTGAATAACCCTGTATATGATGGAGATTAATCCAAAATTGTGATATTGTAATACCTTGAAAGGCAGCCAGTGCACCACTATGTCTCTAAATGCACCTCCAAATTTACATTGAAGCTTTAAAGGAAAGCTGTAGCCACTATAACGACTTTTTCTTATTGAAGTTATTATTGTGCCTTCAGTCCGAAGTCCTACCCTCCAAAAACCTATTATTTTAATCATTAGCCATATTTGTAGCAGGACTTCAAGTCACGCCTCTAAGCCCTGTTGGTATGAGACCCGGAACTGTTACTTCCTGACTTTCATTCCTTAACATGTGCAGTGCAGTCACAGTATGCCATAGAGATTTATGGTATTCAGTGATTCTCTATGGCAGAATCATAGCTGTATTGCGCCAAGGATCCCCAATCCTTTTAGAAGGTGCTTTGAAGTGGACCGTCATCCTGGATGCACACCTTTCTAGTGTACAATCCCTCTAAGTGAGACTTTAGCCAAATTAAAATATTAATTTGCCTCTTTTCCACGGCTGTGCTGGTCTCGTAATGTCCCACTTTTTCAGATGTATTTTTTCTTTAATGGTTTAGTCCATTTTTGGGTACTTTTAAATTAATGATGTTATTCTTGAACATTGTGAAAATATCCCTGTTCCCTTTAAACTATATGCGTTACCTGTCTCCGTGAGGGTGTTTTTAATGAATCAAATTATTTATAGAAGATGATGGGTCAAAATTCAAAATAACCTATATAATAAATAATAAAGTTTCAAGTGTAAAATTAACTAATGTCACCCCCTTCTAGTCAATATATAATATATATATATTCATTGCACTGCTGTATTGATTCATATGTGGCTTGACAGAGGCCCCTGTGTGGGTTGAAATGCTGCCCTTGTATATGTTGTTACCAAAAAAAAAAGTTAATTTCAAATTTAAGTCCAAAATTGTTGAATTGGAAAAGTCTCCAAGTTAGGAATACTTCCAGTTTGTTTATTTTGATCTACAATTTTAAATTCACTTTAGAGTTCACTTTCAATTTACTACAGTTCTGAAACTAGTAAAAAAAACTCTGTTTGTCTTTATGTTTATCTCCCTTATAAAAACGGTTATTATTAGTTTTTAGGATACATACAAAATTTTGCCTGCACTATATCATTCTTTTTGCTGTTTCTGCGTTATATTTACTTGAGAACCCCCGAGGACTTTGCGAGCCACATGAATACATTATTCTTGTTTCCCAGGACTTTGATTGCACAGAAATCAAGCACTAAATGTCTAATTCATGTTCATGAATCACAAATGACTCATTCCTGGGGTTTATTACTCCGATAACTAAACTTGACTAATATGAATATACAGGGCTACATTAGTCGCTCTGCACTGCCAAATGAAATGTGCTGTCCTTAATAAAACCGGTATATCTGTGCTTGTGACTTGTGTATCGAGAAACAATGGCATTCTCTACATTATGGTATATTTCACCGGACATTGTGCTGCCGATTAGCGTTTTCCTAAACTCTTCAGACAGCACAGACTTCATTTTATACAAAATCAATGAGATCTGTAAGTGTTCATTCTATCCCTGAGGAGTTTTTCCACAGAAAGGAAGCCAGTAAATAGGTTTCATTATACACAGCAGCACAGGGCAATCATTATTTGATTTTCTGTAAATTGTGTCTGTGGATTTCCTTTTATGTTTTAGACAACGATAGATGTATTTTAAAACTGTATCAGTGTTTAAACAAAAAGAGCATTGTATTCTGTGTTCGGCATTACAGCACATTTCTGACTTATGTAGAGGGACGCACTAGCAGTCAAACATTCTATAATAAGTATACAATACTCTAAAGTGTCGTATTAGAATGTTTGATCTTCAAGCCGTTCAGGATCAAGCCTTGGCTATTTGGACAGTCCATACATGTCGTTTTCCCTGAAAGGGTTAATATTAATACTAATGATGTATTTTCATGTAACTATTTTCTCTCGGGATGATTCATTCACACTCTTAAAGGCTAGACATATCTCCATTTTTTTTTTTTTTTTTTTAGAAATTTGTTTTATTGAGGAATATAGAAGCTCTCATTCTGTTCAAAGGAATCTGACCTTATCCCATTAAATCCTGCCTATCTGGGTTTGGTACGTTATGCCATTTTTCAATTGTCAGTTACTCCTTTCCTCACATAGGATGTAAGTAACGGATTCCTATACTTATAGTAGTTGTACCACCTATGATACAATATTTATTAAAGTAGTTATATTATATGCATTGTGAGTACATACATAAAAAAACTTTCACTTGAATTGTTTAGTTTTGACACTGCAGTTTTTGAATTGCGTTTATCACATTAACTTTGCATTATATATACTCTGCATTATATATACTCACAATGCTCTTACAACAGATTATTAAAATACACTTCAGCTCATTTAGCACTAGCACTATTTAATTTTTCTCCCTCGTTTGAATTAGTGTAGGACGCACTGATACTGGGGTACTGTGAAGTTTTGGTGGGCTTAACATAATATGATCATATGGTGGAACTAAATCCCCGTATTTGTTCGCTGAGATAGTCACCTTATTAGCCTTTAAGTAGCCTTTTTAAATGTAAAAATTTATTTTTATGTGTGCTATGTTTCTTCATCTGTATTATGTATATATTTTGGTCATTACGACAGCACCATTCCTGCAAAATGCATGTTCTGGGTGAAAAATACCATCAGTGAAAATGTGTGTGTCAATAAATGTGCCTGCTAGTGTGTGTCAAATCATTGAGAATGTGTCTGTCAGTTAAATGTTAGTGTGTGTCAGTCTCCTCTGTGTGTAAAAGTGTGTTTGTGTGTGTGTCAGTGTCTTATGTGTGTAAATGTGTGTGTATCAGTGTCCTCTATGTGTAAATGTGTGTGTCAGTCTCCTCTCTGTGTAAAAGTGTGTCTGTGTGTGTCAATGTCTTATGTGTGTAAATGTGTGTGTATCAGTGTCCTCTGTGTGTAAATGTCTGTGTGCCAATGTCCTCTGTGTGCAGCTGTGTGTGTCAGTGTCCCCTGTATGTAACTATCAAGTTTGTATTATATTTTCATTTTGTGACTTTTATACTTCAGATTAATTGTTCATACACTCCTTAAATACACGATATTCACATTATGTCATGTTTAAAAAAGTATATATTTACTACCGTTAACCTAAGCAATAAGCCTGCAGCAGATGGTAGTTTAGGTGCAATGAGGGTTTATTCAGCCATCCAAACTAACAGGCAACGTTACAACACGATGTGTGTATAAACCCACATTGCACCTGAACTACCACGTGCCGCAGTCTTATTGCTTTAGATATATTTGGGATCCTTTGGAGCAGGGACCATGACTAATTGCACAGGTGCCAAAATGTGGAGTTTGAATAGTGCCCCTCCTATACACTCACTTTACTACCCTTAATCAGGTGTGTTCTCTAATATAGGATCCACTTAGATATCAGTATCCACACGTTTTATTTGGGATTTAAATTAATGGAAATTACTTTTTGTGGCTGGGTTACAGATATCGGCTATTTGGCTAGCATTAGGCAAGTACTTCTCCTTAAAAAGTTGAGAAACACTGCTCTAGGTAAAAAAAATTCATTTGAATGTGGATTAAAATTATTTTGATTAACGTGAATCAATTTAGAGAAGTTCAATATGGATGAATACATTGTTATGATGCGTGTAGGCCACTGAGAAATTATGTGGCCTGGGATGGGTTTTGCTGCCAAAACCGGCTGAGGAAGGACATAGTTTCAGCGGTTCATGCTGAGATGGACTGAACCCTTAACCAGTCTCATCTGTCTTATGTTCTTCCTTTAGGGTGTTAATTGTATGCAGTTGAACTTGTGTTATTAATATGATATGATATGACCCAATGCCAGAGCATTTCACCAGCAAATCCCCCCTCCAAGTGCTCAGGGGTCATTGAGTGGAATGTATGTGACATGTATCCAAGCCAATCTGAGTCCTTACCCCATAATACCCTTATGACTCATTCTTGACCTCCCTACCCTAGATCAACAGGGTTATGTTTTTGATTGCACATAGATAAACTGCCCACTTCCTTAGGCCTTATACCTAAGTATTCATATGGGAAGTGATTCTCTCAATTTTATGTGTTTTCGAATAGTTTCTTTTTGTTGACTCCTTGGGCCGAGGAATTTGCATTTTTTTATTTTTTTTCATGCCAACACAGACACATAAGTACGTGCCCTGCCAGGCTATCATTACTAGTTTGCCTTTTATATATAAAACTGGGTACAAATCCTCAATTGCTCTATTTACTTGTGTTTATCTAAACTACATGTGATATTGAAAGCATTGTTTCTCTGCCCAAACAAAATAAAGAATTTACTTTTAAATGCTTTTAAAGGAGCACTGTCATTCCCCTCAACCCCCTCACCCTCTGAATAATTAGCATTTCATAAAGGTAGAATCTTTATAAAATACTCATATTAACTATTTTGGGATCTCACTAAAATTCCAACTCAGTCAAGAGATAAATTGAGACAAAGTAGGGACTAGTTTGTCTCTGTATATTTCCTACACCTGATACTTCTAAACATTGGATGGAGCTACCGCCGTCAAGAAGGCAGTAGCTCCGTAGACCTCAATGCTGTACTCTCATGCAGACAAGAGTCCAGCAGTGACATTGGCTCCTGACTCTGAAGTGCCGGAAGAAGATGGCGACACCCACAAGGAACAGGTTCTGGTAAGTGAATCTCATCTTTACCTCCCTCGCCCCGGCCACTGGACCTCAAACAGCGATGTCACCATCGGGGGCTTTGCAAATTCTGCAAAATCCCAAGACAGTGACAGTGCCGCTG
This sequence comes from Pelobates cultripes, assembly GCA_933207985.1. Taxonomy (NCBI): domain Eukaryota; kingdom Metazoa; phylum Chordata; class Amphibia; order Anura; family Pelobatidae; genus Pelobates; species Pelobates cultripes. The sequence goes on along the minus strand of OW240915.1, from coordinate 23,967,574 downwards.
TAACATATACCATGGTTAAAATATACCCCACTTCTAAAGAACAAAAACTAAATCTCATGATCCCATCTTTATGCGTGATGTGAATTTGCAACTACATACCTCATCGTTTCACTGGGGACAAATACATTTAAAAATTACATTGTGCAAGTTCAGAGATTTAATATTTTGGGGTATTCCTGAACAGTGATCTATATTAAAAATTTATGTTATATCTTTACTTTATCTGATAGCTATGTATCCAGCAAATTATGTTACCTTTATTTTTAGTAAACTGAGCAATCACGTTGTTAATATACTATCTTATGGCATTGTCTCTGCAATAATTTATACAATAAACAGATTACCACTTTAACAGTTTCTAGTTTGTACTTTTTATTCTACCACTTAATTTCCTTATTTCAATAACTGGGAACAATTTATTGTTCCAATTTCATGTAATTGTTTAAAACACAATTTTACTTATACTGTCAAATGGAAAACACGTCTAAAAAAAACTTTTTAAAAAGCTTTCGCTCCGTTTTTTACAAGTCATTTTGTCCCCATAATTTTATCTTTGTTATTTTTAATTTTAATTTCTTTAACAAAGAAACGTTGCATTTTCTCTCCCTGAATTTCTCTGATAAGCGAATATTCGAAAATGAGTACAATGAATCCATTGTTGTAAATTACCCAGCTGATAATGTTGTATGACATTAAGTTCAATAGTGTTATTTCCAAAAGAGAAGTTAGTTAAATTTAAATAAAAGATAGTTAATATAAGAGAGACCTTAAGTAATGACAGAATAAAAAGGTTACATTTATAAATATGTTAATAAAACCTTCTTTTGTAATAAATTAGTTTGTCGTGCTTAAGAATAGAAAGAAAAATGTGTACATGTAATTATACTTAGGGATAGCTCTATTAATAAAACAGATGAGCTATACTGTCACACAACATAATTAATTAAGGGAAAGTAAAAACATTTGGTTCTCATGCTACACCCATATAAATATACAATACAATGTCTATATATGCATATATAATCTAATACAATGCAGTATATAGATATTGTTAACAGCAATGTTCTTGTAGAAGTTTACTTACAAATACAATAGTCTTACCCATAATTATTTTTTTATTTCAAATGCATATTTGCAGGAATGAATAAACAAACCTGTAAAAAAAAAACACAAGAAAATATAGCTTTCAGAGTATTAGCTAAATTAAAGTTAGTACCTTTCTGCTACTACAACAAAGTAAGTGAAGCTTTTGAAAAGTGTCTATCTATCTATCTATCTATCTATCTTTCTATCTGTCTATCTGTCTGTCTGTCTGTCTATCTATCTATCTCTATCTATCTATCTATCTGTCTATCTGTCTGTCTGTCTGTCTATCTATCTATCTATCTCTCTATCTATCTGTCTCTCTATCTATCTGTCTGTCTATCTATCTCTCTGTCCACCTATCGATCTGTCTCTATCTATCTATCTATCTATCTGCCTGCCTCTCTGTCTATCTGTCTCTGTCTATCTATCTCTCTGTCTATATGTCTGTCTGTCAATCTGTCTGCCTGTCTGTCCATCTGTCTGTCTATTGATCTATCTGTCTGTCTGTCTATTGATCAATCGGTCGGTCTATTGATCTATCTGTCTGTCTGTCTATCAATCTATCTGTCTGTCTATCGATCTATCTACAGACAATCTCACAACACTCTGAATTTGAAAAAGCTAATTAGTGAAGTGCCGGTATGGGTAGTGTTAGCCTTGTGCTACAGGATTAGCCAATAAGTAAGTTGTTGGTTTCATCTGACACATAACCTGTCTTCATATCCGTAACAGAACTCTCTCATGCGTTTTGGCAACATTTCACACATACTTTTAGATGGTTCATCTTAAGTAATAATGTCTTTATTGCCACCCTCCTAAGCATTCTCATTTTGTGCTCATACAGAATTATTCCCTTAACCATCTAGACAAAATCCAGTGAAAATGATTGAATTCCAACCAAAGTTCTCATATTTACAAAAGCCAAATACAGTCAGAATTTGATCTGACTGATTTTAAACAAAATAGGGATCGACTGCGTCCAGCATGACGCACACATTTGCAAATAATTGATTAATTGCTTTCATGCAAATGAACAATAATATTAAGTACTATATGCCAACTGGCAAATAGATAAATTACCATCAGCAATGTGAGGGTTAATTATGAGGGAACTGGCCAGAGCTTGCAAGCGAGCCACCACATCAAAAAAACTAAATTAAATAAATAAAAATCCTATGGGCATAAATAAGGCCCCTATATTACTGTAAGCATCCATTTTAAAGCTCTTACTGCCACTACCTGCCATATCTACTAACTTGTAAAAACTACAGATGTTCCTCACTTACCGACCGGGTTCCGTTCTTACGACCTGGTCATAAAATGAATTGGTCGGTAAGTGAGGAACATGCATACCAGTGCATATCTTTGTTCGGGGAAATCTCCCAGAAATTAGATTAGAGGGATTCCTTGTTCTGGTGCATATGTCTACGTTCAGGGAAATTTCCCAGAAGATAGACAAGCGCACCAAAGCAAGGAATCCATCTAATCTATGTACAGGGAAATTTCTCCAAACATAGACAAGCGCAGCAGAGGAGGGATATTCCTCAAATTTATAGATTAGATGTATTCCCTGCTCTGGTGCGTTTTTCTCTGTTCAGGAAAATTTCCAGGAACATAGACATACGCACCAGAGCAGGAAATCCCTCTAATCTTTGTTCAGCAAAAATTCCCCGAACATAGACAAGCACTCTAACATGGGGAATCCCTTGAATCCCCACACTAGAGAGCTGGTCGTTAGTACGAGCCATCACAAAACAGGTAGGTCGCAAAGTGAGGACCACCTGTAGTGAAAAAAGTTTCTTGCGCACTATCCTAAATCCCTATGCACATTTAAATAACTGTAGGTTTTTTAATATCACTCCAGTGGCCATTAAAGTGTAAGCTCACCTGCTACATCAAGGCAAAACCTCTTGGGCGAGCCCTACACTAACAATTACCCTTGCTGCTTTCAGCTATAAGACACATCCGCTATTGAGACAGAGAGTTTTTTTTTTAGGACTGTCTCTCTATATATGAGACACCTATGTCTAGTATTTACAGTTTGATAAAGCCTAAGGGGCAAAATGCGTTGGTGCTTTTTATGAGCTCATTTTTCATTTGTTTGTAATAAAAGTGTTCCTGACATATTAAGGAGTGAATTACTGGTGTTACACTGGAGTTAATTCAGCTTCTGTCATAGACATTCTTATGGTGGGGTTGAAACCATGTATACGCTACTACTCTGAACACAGTACACTGCTCAAACAAATTGTAAGTAACCCAAACTCACTCAACAGAATTTTCTAAGACAGTGTGACACATTTGACATTTTATTTTGTCTCTCTTTTTTATAGTATCTTTACTGCAAACTGCAGCACATTGCATATCCAAAGTGGGAATAAAACTGTCCATGCTATAGAAAACTGAGCTAGTAGGAAAGTTCTTTACCACGTGAGTGTGCCTTTATTGTATCATACATGCAAGATTGTTGCCAGATTTACACTATATACACTCTATTTCTCTTTGAGGATATAATTGGATTTAAATCTCCAATCAAGATTGATACATGAAGTGTTATCTCAAATAGTTAATTTTTTTTGTATTCATCTGAATTTCAGCTGTTGGTTGATGTTTGCTCCTGATGATATAGTTAAATATGGTGACTTTAGTGAAAAACCCAGACCGAGTTTTTAGTTCAGGGCAATCAACTTAATCCACAGCGCTGTGAATATGTCATGAAATGGCTGGCTTGCACTACTCTATAATATATACTGATGTATGCACCAAAAGGAATCTTCTCAAATTTAATGTTCTTCCTGTATTCCACTTGAGAACTTCCTATATTCCACCGAGAACTTCCTGTATTGAGAACTTCCTATATTCCACTGAGAACTTCCTGTATTGAGAACTTCCTATATTCCACTTGAGAACACTCCCATACAAGCTTCACCATACAAGTGTTATGCAGACCTCCTTATATAGTGGTATAATTAATCATTATTTTATTTAGAGCCACTCAAGTCCGTGAACCTATGGCAGTGTATTTTAAAAGATTCCTTTTAGTTTTGGTTTTAATATGTTTGAATGTTTTGAAGAATTTTCTTGCTAGATAGATAGACAGACAAATGTGGGTTGTATCACTTTCATCCTCTGTCTCCAATGGAATGTTTGCCTGTCTCTTGGCACCTAACATCTCCAAAATATTTTATTTCATATTTTACTTAAAACCCATTAATTTAGCAAAGAATATGAAAATATATCAACTTGCTAATTCATTAGTCTTCTTATAGCAGTTTTTATATTTTTGCCAAGTTATCTTGACTATATAATTTAGTCTAAATCTTCACCTTCTTCTAAATCTACTGTACATCTCAGAATTCCCAGAAAGTATATGGTACTATCTAGAGAGCAAACTTAATAATTAATTTCCCCTTCTGGCTACAACGCGCTTTACCTTCTGAGTAATTCTATCACCTTCCCCTTATGTGTAGGATTTTTTAAATCACTTTTTTTCCTTCACTTAATTTCCTTTATAATTACCTTGTCTGGTTTACACCTAGTAAAATACAGTAGAATATGTTCACTTATTCCAAACATAAATAATTAAAAGCTGCATTGTTGAATGCACTACTGAGATTATAGGGGAACTTTATTAAATATTGTAGTTGTGCTTTTTACTTTGCAGGAATGGCTATGTAGAAATTCACATAATAATGCATCTCATAATTTGAAAATAAGCATTAAATGGGAACTCAAGATTGAAATTCACCAGTCCATTTTTTAATGCATAACTATTATTTAAATGCTCTTTTTGAATTATTTTAAAAATAATTTCTTAAAAGCAACTAGAAAATACAATTTCAGAGTTTAGTTGTGCTAAGAACACTCACTAATTGAGCAAGACAAATAGCATTACCTCTAGGATTTCCATCCCACTATGTTGTCACGAAGTTTCACATAATTTGAGGGTAACGTTTGACCTACGTGGTTACTTTCCTTTGCTCTCTTGTAATATACAATTATTCCGCTTTTTTTAAAACCACAACTAAGCAGTACACAGAACGTAGTGATATTATGTATTGGTCTGGGTTCCCTAATACAGAAGGTTTGACACCTGGAAGTTAATTCAGCCAGTTTCACCATGTATACTGCAGCCTTATGGTGCAGAATTCTGAAAATTGTGTTGGTGCCTGCATTGTTAATTTAATTGTATATGCTTTAGAGTAGTTAGTAGACATAAAAAACTGCAATGAAACAACTATTGCCCTTCTTTATAGCTAGAACAAATATTTTTGTTGACTCAACAATTTAAGGCTTCAATCAACCTTAATTTAATGTGAGAAATGTATGATTGGTATAATTCTTTGTTCATTTTAGAAGATTTTCTTCTTGTATTTTTTGGATTTCATCAGGCGATATATGTCTTTTTATTAGATAGTTTTAAGAAACATTTGAGCAGGTCCTGTGTTATTTTGCTTCTGAGGATACAGAACATTATTTGAGTTGAGGTGGTTATCAATTTTTGTTATGTGTAATATAACAAGTACCACTATAATGCACTGGTGGTTATTTTCTACCCAGAGCTATCCATGAAGTTGAGAACTCTTTGGATTTCTGTGTCACTGGGTCAATACTTTAACCACCAAGCCTCAGTTAACTCCCCATTTGGCTCTACACATAAATGATGATTCATTACCTCTTGTGCCCTGGACCACTTTTACTTCCAATCATATTTGAAAGGCGAGAACTCTGGGCCACTTAATCTCTATGGAACTCAGAATCCTATGTGTCAACGTTTATGTTCTATACCATCCTTTCTGGAGACTTCTGAACCACAAATGAACATCAAGATCTAATTTATGTTCCCTTGAGATAATGAACATGCATGACAATATGGCCATGGCTTCTCTGGCACTAAAGGTGCACCAGTTCAGGTCTGCTATCGCCCGTGCACCACTAACTGCTCAACTAAAATAAAAGGCTGCATTTGCTTGGTAGCAGACTCACCGGCAATCAAGGAAATACTGCAGTTGTATGTTCAGGCAGTTACAGAGCAAACTAACTAGCTTGTTCCACTGGCAATATATTTCAATGAATATGGTTCATTAGCAGGACTTAAACTTGCATGGGATGGGAGACCTGACTGAGGGATATGAATTAAGTTGAGCTAATTATCACCAGTGGATAACTGGACATTCCAAAGAAAAGACTTGTTCTCCTCTCTCTGTGTTAATAAACACTTCAAACAAAGGTTATGTATACAGCACCAGATCTAGTGTCAGTAAACTCACGTTGACATTGTCTTAATTCTCTGGATTTTTTCTTAGGGCATACAATGTAGTTGAGACTATAACTGATAAATATTCCAATTTTGTCACAACCTTTTTTCTGAAAGAAAATTGTTTTGTTCAAGACACAGTAAATATTAAACCCTACATTGCAAAGTGTAACCACTTAAAGACTTTATTTTTAGTATTATTGCTATGTGTTAACAATTGATGCAATTCATATTATTATGAATTATTTTTTCTGTATTTACAAGATCTCTAGCATAATATTTTTTTTTTTTACAAAGCTATAGCAGCTAAAGAAACATTCTTATAAAGAGACTTAATTTATCCAGATTTTTTAGATAACCTCTTATGTAAGCTTTTCATATATTTGATAGCTACCAGTCACATATTTCAAGGAGCACTTTCAAAGAGCACATTCAAGGAGCAGAAAAACACCCTTAACCTCTGGTCCACCACATTATAGTAATTTAAATTTATAAAAGTATCATTAAAAAAATTAGACCTCCATATTTAACTTTCAATAATGTGCTACTTTTCAAGTGGCAAATCCATCTCCGATTTCTGATGAAAATGTACATAGTTAGTCAATAAACATGGATTTGTTAGGAATTACCCAGGGAATTGAAAATTCTTGGCTAAAATATGCAAGGTAAATAAATATATAAGTTGGTGTTTTTTTTCCCCTCATTTCCCCATAACCATAATTTAGAAAATAACACAAAAATAGCAATATAAAGATGTGAACTTAAATGTGATGATGAAATAGTTGGTTAAAACTATTTCTGTCCAAAACAACTTCAAGCCTGGACAGTTGAGATCTTTATCCATGTAGTCTTAACATAAATGGGAAAATAAAAAGACAAATATGGTGCAAAATAGATCTTCACAATATAAATCCTCATTTTTTCCCTACCAAATGGCATAATTTACATGAGACAAGAAAAAAAATTAAATCCCATGTTGTTTCGATTTAAATATTTCCAGAAAAACAGATTTTTCATCTCGCATGTTCTTATCTTCTTTGCAATTTTTACCACCTTGAAGAAGAAATGATAAAGGTAATACAATGTATTTTAACTTTATTTTTTTGTACATCTGAACAAAGTACAAACCAGAGATTACCTAAGAATTTTGGGCATACTGATTATAATCATAAGTCTTGTTATTTGGGTCCAGGCTAACTCATAAGATTTTCTACAATAATGAAATAGACTTCATGCAGATGAGTCATAGTGGATTGCTGCCCCAGGATTTCTCAAGACATATTTGAGATGGTGGCAGAATCACAAATAACTAAAACAGGGATTGTCATTATCAAAGATTGCATTGTGGGCGCATTTTTGACACCTGTATGGAAAATTGAGTGCAATTTCAGACGTAAGACTATCAAATTATTCTGGATTCTACCAACAAATGTTCAAGAATTAAGAAACATTAGCAATATGTGCTTCACAAACTTCAATCTTTAACTAACTTGCTGATTAGATGAAGGACAGGCAACAGATATTTCTGCTTTTCTGAATCACCAGGGAGTTTAAACTTGCAAATTGCAGTTGGAGGAAATGATTCATATCATGGCTTGAACACAGACGAACTGCCAGAAAATATCTGCAACCTATCTACCAGGTACAGAGAAAATACTATTTAATTATCAGAGTATCGTTTGATGCAGGCATTAGAGCCATGAGCAAAAATGCCCAGGTAAAAAATGTTTGTTTTCAGATCTTTCAACTCTCAAACCATTTGTCAATATATTCTCTACCCCCAATGGACATTTTATGCAAATTATATCATTTTTACCACTACTTCTGACTCCAACAGTCCACAGAAGATAAGCAAAGAACAAAAGGAAGTAGTAGCCATATTATTATTTTTTGGCATGTGTTCCTTGTCTTCTGAGAACACGTCTAGTATATCAAGTTTGGTTAACTCATTACCCTCAACAACACCTGTAGAATTAGAGTTTGAAACTGAGGATGAAGAAACAGAAAAGCATGCAATAGGGACATCGTGTAATATACACATGTTGGTTAACTTTCCAGCTATAATGCCCAGAACCCCAACACCCTAGATGGACAATAGAAAGAAGGTAGCAAAATAGAGGGGATAATATATTTTTTTCATAACCTAGGACCCTATAAAAAGAGGTCTTCTGAGTACGTCTAATCTGCTTTGCGCGTAATTCGCACATGTTTGTAATGTTACACAGTGACATGCCAGTGACAACCAAGGATATAAGGGGCAAATTTCTAAAGTCCCAGTTCAAGGTATGTTGCATATATCATTTTTTTTCTACTTGAAAAGTTCTCTCTCATAGTTTTAACCTGCCAATTTTATTTCCTCTTGAAGATTTGAAAAATACGATTTCTAGCTGCAGTAATATAATAAAAGACAAAAACATTTTAATTTATTAATGAAGTCTACTATTCTGGAAAAAGATTAAATAGACAATTGAACAACAGTTCACTAAAATGCATTAACATTAGGTCAACTACTTTGCATTTCTAACAATATGCTCACATTTCCATGGAGGGTAATCTAAAACTGTATTTTTTTCAGACCAGTCAGTGCATCTTTATCTTAAATTTCCAAATGTTTCAACAATGGAAAATTGTTAAGAACTAGACAATTATTTTTTCGGCATCAATTGATTAATGACTTAGTCTTGACACAGAGAAAGTATAGAACAAAGGGATCCATTATAACAATACATAGGCATAAACCATCTTCATTAATTGGGTCTTCTGGCTTATGCTTCTCATGAAACAAAATATGCAACAGAGACAAATATTAACTTTAACTACATCGTAAAATATACGTTATGAAAACTGAAAATAACAATCCTGCTATTAATTAAAACATTTCCCATTTTTGTTCCTCAATGTGAATACTACATGGAAAAGAACAATCTTTACTTCTTGGAACCTAGTTTCCTAAATGTTGTTAATAATCTGTAAATTCTATATAACACGTTATACATTCCAACATAGAACTTTAACCCCTTAAGGACACATAACATGTGTGACATGTCATGATTCCCTTTTATTCCAGAAGTTTGATCCTTAAGGGGTTAAAGGAATGCCAAAGTAAAAAGCAAAATGTAAATATAACTTATTTTAATATTAATGTCGAATATATATATATATATATATATATATATATATATATATATATATATAGTTTATTTGACAAGGCGGAAACATCACAAGAATGTTGAAATATAAATATTTTTAACACAGACAGGGCTATTAAGTAAAGTCCAAATGGCCCCATACCAAATGGGGCCAAATCTTGTGGTTACATACAGGGTCATTTGGACTGGACAATCCAGACATAGTTCACACTATTTAACAATGTCTAGATAATGATATTCAGGCACCAAACAGGACTGATTTTGGCCTGGACTTCAGCTGGACAGCTGGTCCTCAAGAGGGGCTGGCAACCTAAACATCTGTTTTAAAACTATAGTTTGTATTCCTCACCCTAAGATTAGTTGGGAGACCATTAAAAATGTTTTTACCATCAGAAGTCTTTTTCCTTTTAAGTTTTCTTCTGTCTCATAAACGGACAAATTAAAATCTATAATTCCCAACGCAACTAATAAAAATAAAAAAAGTTGCAAAAAATAAAAATGAACAGAGTCAAAAACCGCCACAATATAAAAGTAATCCATTTCCGTCCTTATAAGGACATTCTCACGCTATGTAAGCTATTGCATTGAGTGGGAAAATTTCCCATGCTATGCAATATCAGTAAGAGCGCTCTGATTGGTTGGCTTGTAAGTCTCACTTTTCTCGAGACTTGCCTGTCAAAGCACTCCTATTGGTTGGCTTACTCGGAAATCATATTATTTGGAATCACGTTCAGTATACAGCCTTCTATCATTCATGGGGCAAAAAATATCTATAGTCTTGGAAAGTGAATTTCAAATTCAAGGCCAAAGTTGAATTCTGATAATTCTGTAATATAGCAATTTTGACTGCCAATGCCATTTTAACATAGATAAATTTAATAGGGTTTCAGTTTAGTTTAGTTTGCTCTGATAGGTTCTAATGTTTTGACGTTTTTGTGTTACTATTACACTTTTGTTCTTTGCGTTTTAGATATATTCATTTTAGATTAATTCAGTGATTTATTGGTGATGTCACATCATCGCTAATTTCATAGATATTTTCTCCGTAAGGCAATTTACAAAAATTTAACTTTACTAATCTACTTCTTTTTTGTTTTAATTTCCCGTTAATGCCCTTTATTGCAAAATGCATTTTTTGGAGGGAATGTCACAGGAACACAGGAATTTATTGTGCATTACATATTCTGCCATCAATCTTATTTAAAATCAATAAAGTATAATTTTCTTTTATGTCATACTCTGCATTTTCTCCTTGACTCTATTTATTATCCATGAAAGGGCCTTTTCGGGTGTATTGTACCAAATTAAGTGCATTAAAGGAACACTCCAGTGCCCAAGCACAAAATAAATTAAAATAACTGTTTAGTATATGTAACCTAAATGACAACTTGCATGTATTTAACCCCTTAAGGATGGTGGGCCTGCTATGTCATTCTTAACGAGATGTGCCTAAATGGCGCCAGGCGGCATAGCACGTCCAGCCATCCTTCACTGCCCACGAGTCCCCCGCCATTCACCAGCTGCAGATCGCATTGGGTAAACCTACCTGGCAACTCAGGCACCCCCCCTGTGGCAAATCGTGGCGATCCCTGTTATTACGTGTCGGCCAATGATTTGTCTCTGCCCCTCTCTTCTCCTCACTTAGATCTGAGGCGAGAGAGGCAGAGAGATCTTTGGAAACTGTGTAAAATCTTTTAAAAGTTTTTAAAAATATTAAAACGTTTTTAAAGAATACTTTTTTTTAGCCCTCCAAAATAACTAAATACCATAATCAGGCTCATCACAACGTTTATACTGTGATCATCCTGATTATGACATTTATTAACTTGACACTTTTCTATTTTTTCTTGTAGGACCAAAAAATAAATAGTTTGATCTTTTTTTTGTCAGCCACAGCAGTTTCAAATTTTTTACCACCTTCCCTGCACTATGATCACAGTAATGTACAGTATCAGAGGGATTGACATCACAACCTTGGACATTGAGCCTCTGAGTGAGCTCTCAAGTGATGGTGTCCCACCACCATCTACGAGAGGGCACTTAGAATGCCTAGAGACAGAGGATACTGGGTATCCCCAAACCTGATAGCCCCATTAACTGCTACACTATGCATCCCAGGAACAGTGTATGATTGTGTGCCAAATAACTACTTTGAGTTCTTTATGTCGGAGGACATATTTGAGCTCATGGCTGAGCAAACAAACTTGTTGGTCAGCCAATACCTTTCTGCAAATTCAGGGTCACATTATAAGATAAGGAAAATGTGGCCCCCAGGGGATGTTACAAAGATAACAAGATTTGGGGCATTAACCCTAGTAATGGGTAATGCCAAAAAGCCCAGTATCAGGTCCTACTGGCACAGAGGTTATAAAGAGGGAACGCTACCTGCAGCTGCAGCAATTCCTTAATTTTAATGAAAATGTACTGTATCCCCCTAGAAACAACCCATTGTTTGACAGGCTCTACAAAATTCATCCCTTACCCCAACCCACTATGCACAGTGCAGCCCCTTACCTGCCACTGTGCAGTGCCTTACCCATCTAATGCAGCCCCTTACCCTTCAGTGAAGCCCTTTACACCTCCTAGTACATAAGTGCAACCACTTTCTCAACAGTTCAGCCTCTTGTCCCCCAATGTGCAGCTCCTTACTGCCCCTTATAACACAATTATGTTATTTACCCAATTCTTCCATTTAGGAATTAGGATATGTCCAAAGACTTTGTGGAAATCACTTTCCTTCCTGAATTCCCTCAACCCCCCGCCCCCACACCTTGTAAAAACGTTGCCCCAAGAAAGTGCCATGTTTGCTACAAGAAGGTGCCGTGTTTGCTCAAGTGTCTAGACCAAACATCTCAAATATGCCATTTGGAATACATTTATAAAATAGTATACCATAATGGTGGAAATGATACAATGCGGGCTGCCATACTTTTTCAAGGACCACATAGGCCCAGAAAATGACTTTATTAAAAATGTTCAGGTTTTAAGACTGAAATGGGCAATCCCTTTATGTGATTACCCTGTTCAGGAGAACCCATAAAACCTGTAATATGCAAAAAAATATGAACACTAACTTTGTCGAGGGTTTGTGACTAAGTGGCTTTTACAAAATGCTGGACATACCCCATTTTGACTATCCTGGGTTGTCTACTTTTGCAAATGGTATGCCAAGATAAGGGTAATTTAAATTTATGGGCTGCCATATGGTCTTAAAAGCAACATGGGCCCAGCAAACCAATCTGGCAAATTTCAATGTGTAAAAACTGGAATGGGCAAGCCCTATAGTTGACTCTCCCACTCTTTTGGATTTTATTCATATTATAATATGTTTCATATATATATACAGCTGATGCACCATGAAAGCCCTACTTCTCCTGAACAATATGATATATAAGTGTGGCAGCACTTAATATGAAAGACGTACCTGCAATCAGGTCAATATATAAAAAAGGGAATTCTTACTGAAATCTGCACTTTTTGTCCAATGGGAAAAATAGGACACACTCTTAACATATAAAGCTTTTCAGAAAGCGAAAGTGCTTTAGGGCTCTGGAGTGTCCCTTTAATACAAGGTTGAAGCAGTCTAAAAAAATATTTCATAATAAAATCACATTTTATCATCATATAATAATCAGAGAAATTCCCTGCAGTGAAATATCAACCTTTTCAGCTCAGCTTGCAATCGAAGCTACGGCCTTCAGATGTGCTTTGGCGAATACCAAAGAATATTCCACATAACTAAACAATGACAAGCGAACATTCTTATCCTTGACTATAGAAAAGTAGAGAAGATTCTCTTAAGGCAAACATGTCTTTTATGAATTTCAGATTTTAATACAATTTGGATGGTAGCTTTTTAAAACTAGATGCCTTACTTAAGTTAGAAAAGACTACAACTTATAAATAATTCAGGTGGAGCAGCTTGCTTTTTATACCGATGATATTCTCAGATTCCTGAAAATTATAGTATGTAGGTCCATTTCAATAGATCCCAAGAAACATCTTTGCTACTTGTGCCTTACAGGGAATGTGACATCCTTGTGGACTGTAATGTCTATATTTAATTTGTAACCCATAATATATACGTGTTTACTTACATTGGAGCAATGTATGTCATTTTTATATATTTAGTCAGACTAACAAAGCAATCTTTGTGAAAACTAGGTGAAATCTCTAAACAGTGATTTTATTGCCTTCTGTTTTGTATTTGTGCAGTCGAGTATCCCTTATTGAGTAAACTATATGGGGGAGGCAGGGAGGTGGGGATGGGGGTGTTGAAATTTGCCATGTAAAGAACTTGTATTGTAAAAATGTTACAGGATGGCAGAATATTCTCTAAATTCAAATTGTTATATATGGAGCTCATTAACTATTTATTTTCAACTTACTTAAGTCTTATTTGTACAAACATAGTCTATCTCGTTTTCTCTGTCTTTCTCTCTCAAAATCTCTAAATTCTCCATTGTGTTATTTTTATTTATTTTTTCTGACACCACAGATTTTTCACATTTAGGGCAAAGATATGTTTTTCTTATTTACTTTAATATTTTTGACAACATTTTTTTCTTTTAAGTGCAGCTTTGAAATGAACTATTTTAGCCTGCAGACATGAGCTTATAATGAGAACGAAAACACATGGAACAGAATCAAACCAACAGAGATTCTAGAATACATGTATTTTCAGAATGCTGGTAAAGATTCGATGTAATCGCTTAACTGTTTGAGTGCACCAAATTTATTTCACACCCTGGTACAGAGGGAGATTTGTCAGTGTGTGTGAAAATTGCACAGTTATGACATTGAGACTGTTCTTTGTCTTGGAGTTTTGCTTAATATTATTATTATTGGCATTTATGTAGCGCCAACAAATTTAGACCTCAATGGCAGCTCTCATATTTTCTAAAACCAAATACAGTCAGAATTCAGTCAGGCCAAGCTAACTTGCAACAATTTAGAAATAATATATAGTGATATTGTGTATTCAGGCGCTTGAAAGGGTGGAAAAGATTATATAAACTGCTACCACCAATGTGTAATCCTCTCACAGCTTAACACAAGAATATGAAATTGGAGGGGCGAAGACTTAATACAACATATAGGTCCAATGGAAATAAGGTGGATCTTTACTCTAAACACCATGCTACCTCATGGATTAAATAGCGATTTCGAACTATGCCATTTTTTATGATAAAGTACCGTCTCGCCCAGAACCCCCCTAGAAAATTACCCTTATGATTTTCCACTCACCTTTACTATTTATGGTCTAAATAGTTTATACTTTAAACAAGGACTCTATTTAACCCTCTCTTCTCAACACAATATTACAATATGTGAATCCCTGTGTGTGTGGTAAACAAGAAAACTCTATCTAAAGTTATTCTTGCACTACATCACAAATATATAGCTCGAATCTGATATGGTGGAGCATATATACTTTCTTTTTTCATTGTCTAAATAATATACTAATGCTCTGAAATTAAGGATTATACTTTATTTTCCACCAGGGTTTATAACACTATACAAAATATGTATCTACATATCCCCTTTAAATATGGGGATGATTCCTATTTTAAATACGGGAATACTTATATACTATCTAAATTAATTATGCTAAATTAAAAACAACCTGTTACTTTAAATATGCAATCAATAATCTTATCGATATTTATATGATGTTGATTAACCCTATAAAAATTGTAATGTCATTAACATATTAAGATGGTCAAATTTAATTTTGATCGATTTGATCTAAATCTACTTTCTCTAACCTACACCTACAAGAGTAGTCTGATAAATAATTCACAATATTATTCATATACTCAAACGATACAAATTAATTTAATTTATTTACTCTAATCAATTTCAAAAAGTTTAATGTTGATATACAAATCGTTGCTACAAGGACACACGCTTATCATTTAAAGGGTTCAAGTATACATTCCAAATGTAGACACTGTTTCACCTCAGAATGTGTATACATTTTATTTAAAAACCATTTGGAAGAATTATTCCTTTTTGAACTGTATTTTATTTTATACAAAATGGATATATTAAATGTTCCGTTGTAATTGATTATTAATAAGACACTAACTGCACTTTCCTATGGCTTATCTCTGTTTTCTAATCGTCACTCTATATGAGAGACGATTTGTATATACATACAGACTGTCTCGCCCTTAAACAACATGGCGACTATTGATTTATCCACATATGGAAATGAAAAATGCGACCGCACTGAATGATGATGAAAAGGGAAGTGACGAAAGCGGTATACAGCCGTGATCAATCCGCAATCATGGAGATCCTTTCAGATCCAAAAGGAGAGCGGGAACACAGGAACACACACCAACTGACAAAGCCCACCGGCGAAACGCGTCTCGGACGTCCAGGAGGATTAAAGACTTACTTGAATTACTGTTTTAATACAGTCATTTTATTTTGTATTAGTGTTTTTATATTTCAAATACATTTTATTTTTCCAGCTCCTACCTGTGGACATAAGTAGTGTTCCTGATACTCATCTATAGGGTCTTGTGCCCCCTTATTGGCACATACATCATTATACTCAGAGCCAAGTTTACAGGCTCTGAACCAGGTGAGCAGTTCTGTGTATTCCACCACTTAAATTGCAATTCATCTATATACTACACCATATTTGGTTTTCTTTATCTTTAACCCCTTAAGGACCAAACTTCTGGAATAAAAGGGAATCATGACATGTGACACATGTCATGTGTCCTTAAGGGGTTAAAGGGACAGTACGATTTTCATCAACTGTTGGTTTCGTGTTACCCCTAAAAACACGCCTGCCTAAGTGATCTGAGCCTGTCCTGCTGAGGCTCAGTACCATGTGAGTGGGTCTATATATCTTATTTACCACTCCACTGTTATTTAACGTAGCACACAATTGTATTCTCTATCTCAATCCCCACCTCTAGGTTATCACAAATAAACCCAAGAGAGTGGGGAGGTGAGTCATTCACTTGTAACTTCTGAGCGCTCCACCTACTGACTGGTGTTGGTTTCCCACCACACAGTCTATCACTACATAATTTGCAACAATTGACCGGATTAAAAACAGTGCTTTTTGTAAAGTATAGGATGGAGAAGATTCACAAAACACCGATTTTAATAAAATTCCGAACCAAATGTATCCGACAGCATGCACATTCGCAACTTATTGTTCATTTGTTTGTTTTTTGCAAGTGAAATGATAATTTAAATTACTATTGCCTGTTGGCAGTGCAAGCAGCTAGAGGGCAAATAATCAAATAGCCTCAGCAGTGGGTGCTGGCTATTTAATAAAATAAAAGGGGAGGATATCTTAATGCTCGCCATGGCCCCACCCATGGTCAGCAGGTTGGGGATATTATAATATTAGCAGAAGAACCTAGTGTCAGCAACCCTAAGGTGCCAGCTATAATTATAATATTTACTACACCCATTACCCACATATTGCCAGAAGATGGGGTCCTATATTAGGGTTTGGTTGGGGAAGGTTGCTGAACCACCAACAACCATCTTAAGTAGGAATCCATTATGTAAAAAAACCACTATACACAACAATGTAAAAAAAGAACAGTATATTAGTTACAAGAATACAAATGGATAACATAAATGCAGGAAACCTTAATACAAGGAAATTAGGATCAGGCCTTCTGAAAACAGGGATTCTTGCCCCCAGGAACCAGGCTGTCTAAGTACAGGCAGCAGGGCCTTCAGGACCTGGAAATAGAAGCTGCATACAGGGTGTAAGTTTTCCAAAAGCTATATACAGGGGGTAAGTCATCCAGGAGGTGGAAACAGGAGGACGTTCCTCTAGGAGTTGGATACAGGGGGGGAAGTCCTGCAGGAACTGCATACAGGGGGTAGTTCCTACAGGCACTATATACAGGTGGCAAGTCCTCCAGGAGCTGGATACAGGGGCAAGTCCTCCAGGAGCTGGATACTGGGGGTAAGATCTTCATGACCCTGTGGGCAGGTTACTGTCACATATTCATCCGCTTATAGAAATGTGGTTAATGACATTTACTGTCCACACAGGAAAAGTTGTGCCGAGCAGCAACCTAATCCACAGAAGGGTTAATGCTGAGCAGCAATTATGCAAATGAAACCTGGTAACTGACTTTGGGGTCAAAGGCCAGTTACAGCCTATCAGAACTAAAGGAGGGGTATTTAGGCCCAGTTCTCAGCCTGCTCAGTGCCCTGTCGTGGTTTCCCTTGTGGTTGTCTGAGAGCGCGTTCCTGTTTATAGTTTTCTACCTGGTTTTTGACTTTGGCTTTGTTTATTGACTTCTCTATATTCTGGTATCCTGACTCCTGGCTTTCCTCAACGCTGTGTCCCTTTCTGTGTTCCCTGACCTCGGCTAGTATTTTTGACTATTCTTTGTACGTTAAATCCGGCCATTCTAAGGACCGGTAATACGTTACTTATTTGTCATCCGTGCTGTACAGTTCTATGTGCTGGATCAAACAGTAATCCTGACAGTTACAGGGATAAACATTGAAACAAATTTCCTGTACTGGCAACCAAAAAAAGGAGTATGGCTAGGCTAAATAGGGAGATGATAAGTACAAGGAATGGCTATCTGGGGATAGAGTCAGACCTCTCCAGTCTGGGTGCAGCAGTGTGCAAAACCACCACAACAAGGTAGTGGCACAGTGATGTACTGCACCAGAGAGAAGAGCTAAAAAAATAAACGAGTGGGTTTACATGGAATCCTGATACCCTAATTATAATATTCTAGGGAGGGACATAGTGTCCTCCCCTTTCCCCCACCCATGGTTGGTGGGTGGGGAACCTAATTAAAATATTTAAGGGGGTGACCTAGTGTCTCCCCAAACCTCCACCCATGGATGGCAGGTGTGGTCTATAAATAATTATACAGTGGGGGATTGGACATTGCATTGTCCATCCTCACAACTAGTGACATGGCCACCCGCCTCATGAGTAGAGGCATGGAGAAGCGACATTAGGTCCCCATATATGCTAATAAAAGAGCCCCCACCAATGCTAAAGTGTGGGGGCTGGTGTAGGAACATGAGATCCCTTACATATTATTAATTTAGACCTCACTTGCTGCAAATGGGTGGGAAGGGTGGGAATTAGGTCCTCCCTTAATATCATAGTGGGAGACCTTACCCACCACTAGGGGTCTGGATGGGGACATTAGGTTTCCCCGGTATAAAATTAGTAGCACACTCTCATGTCCAAGGGGAAGACAGATCAATGTCAACATCATTTTCAAATTTAAAATCCTTCACTTGATTCTCACATGTGGGTGCATGGGGTGGTCCATGTCCCCCATTATTTGTCGATATTTTTTCAAGGCAAACTAAACTGATTATTTGCCCACACCAAAAAAAGAAAAACAAAACAGTCTCTTCTCAATTCCATTCCACATTTTATCTTGTGCCAAGAATGGAACTCTGAATCAAGAACTGAACTGAATATGTCCACGTTTTCATCAGTCCATTCTCCTTTCAAGACCACCATAAACCTTTTCACTGGTCTTTCAAATAAGGACAAGAGCACATTGGACAATTATAGTAGAGAACAAATATATTGTGATGTTTCTTAAACGCAAGATACAGTGACCTTTATGAAAGTCATTAGCACCCTACACATATACAGTGGCAAATAATCAGAAGAAGAAACATGCTTTACTTAAGTATGTGCTAAATTTGCTCGTCCACATAAGAATGTAAATTAATAAATCCAGCAAAGAAACATGCTCATTATTATATATAAGGGAAGTGATTCACAAGTTAAGAATAAAGGTGAAACTGGTCAGCTTGCTGATGATTCATTTATTTGCTAATTGAAACATATTTTTTTGACAAAGAGCAAAGTTTACCACATGGTAGGAAAAAAAGCAATAATTTGTGTGTTGTTGCTGGAAGACAGAAAAATGCTAAGTATAAGAGGAACCCAAAAATAGTCCATGAATGTGATTAATATATTAACTACAGAAATTGAGTCAATCTAGAGTTACTTAATTCTTCTGTGAGTTCGTTACTTTGGTCTCCTCTTTTCCCCTTATTTTTTTTTATTATCAAGTGGATAATAAAAGTTGGTGAGGTGATTTTTTTTTGCAATAATTCTAACAATTATTGAATTAATACTTTTATTTGTATAACTTGTTTCCAAATACTAACTCCCCCTTCACTATCATTTTGCTTTTCAAGAAAAAAAAATGTAAACACTATTTGAAAAGAAACAAATGTAAACAAAGTAATTATTTGAAAAATGGAGTTCATACCTAGAAAAATAGTTAAAAGGCAAAACAAACCTAAAATGCAAAAAATTCTCTAGAATTTTTAAGAAAATTATTAAGAGAATTCTTAAGAAATAAAGTAGGAATGGGGGTCTCAGGTTTCCAGACATCTTCACACTACATGAAGCTTGTATGTTATCCTATTCTTTAGCTTGCGACTCAAGCGATATCAGAATAAACCTATGGAAAGAAATGGAAGTGCAAGAGTCTAAAATAGATATACTTTATGATTTTTAGATTGACAGTAAATGCCCTTTAGAAAAAATTACGGAAAATCCAATTATCAGAGCAACTCTAAACACTGTGAAATTTGTAAGGAAAAAAATAGATCAAACAAACGAAATAACATTATCTGCCCCTATAGAATTATCAGAAATAAATATGAGAGATATGGCTCTGAGAAACTGGAAGAATTGTGATATCAACCAGGTATTGAATATATATACTAATAGTAAATAAATGCCCTTTCAACAACTTCAAGTGAAGTATTTATGCATTTGAGAGTTGAAAACTATTTAGCTACAAAACAAATAATAGAAAATAACGAGACTACTAAATTCCTGGAAAACCAAAAACTACTTAGCTACAAAACAAAATAATAGAAAATAAAGAGACTACTGAATTCCTGGGAAACCACAATCCGTCTAAAAGAATTTCTCGATTACTCAAATTTTTGTCAGCTTCTGAGATTTTTGCTAAGGAGCCCCAATATTAAAATGGGAGCTTGACTTTAAAAAAACATTTGAAATAACAGCTTGGAAACAGAGTATAAAGATACTCAGAGTACCCACTGCGTTACTTTGGTAGAGATTTTCTGTAAAATTCTTTACAGGGGGTACTTTGTTGCAACAAAATTAAATAAAATCTATAGAGACCAAACTGATCAATGTTGGAGATGTAAGAAAGTCAAAAAGGATCTCAAGGATGTTCAAAGTTAGATGCTATAAAAAGGAATCTTGGAGACCTTTGAAAGAGTGGTCAGGTCAAGATACCCCTTTGACCCCACAGTTCTTCGTCTTCCATTTGGACCCTCCTCAATGGGGTAGACACTTCTCCTTTCTAATGATCCATATTATGCTAGCAATTAAAATTTGCACAAGAAAAACTGGAAAACTGGAAGATCATCAAAATTGGAATGAAATATTAAACCAAATAAGATACCAGTGTACAATGGAGAAGGGTTTCTTCCTTAAGAATAATCAGATGAACCTATATGCTGAAATATGGGACAAATGGCAAACATCTACTTATGGAAGAGCTAGACTCTCGTAACTGGTTGACCATTGAGGAGTGCCTAAATATAAAGTATACTAGGCTGATTATTAAGAAACAGGCACAGCACACCCCTCCTGCCGCGTCACAATGAATGTAGTATGGCGCATGAATGGTGAATTGAATGTAGGTATCTAGTTGTAATTTTAATAGATATAGTAAGAATAAATATATTCAATACAAAGTATATGTCAGGATCTGCTCTGCTCTGTTCTGATGTCTGACTTGGCTTCTGGTATCCAGTACTCCTTTTTACAATCCTTGCTTAGTTTTTCTTGTTTTTTCTGGTTTTCTATTCTATGTCTGGTTTTTTTTATGCTGGGTTTCTGAGTTCATTCTTATATTCCGTCCCTGGAATTCCCAGTCTCTTGGATTCATTTAAATGTTTGTTTAATTTGCCACACCCATTTGTTTTCCATCATTCCTTTTGTTTCAGTGTTCCTGCAGGCAGCTGCTCAAGTCTTCTACCCTTTCTTGCAGGTAAGTACTATGTGTGTTTTCTTTGGTTGGTTTAGTATACATTAGGTAGAGTAGGACCTGCCAGATATGGGGTACATTGGCATTGTTGGCAGGCTTATGCAATGTATGATCATATAATGTGACTAAATCCCCATGATTTTCCTACTTAGTATTTAGTTATTTCTCCTCTTGTTTTGCCTATCTTATCTTGTCTTGTTTTAGTTTTATTCCCAGTCCATGTACAGTCCTGTCCAGTCATGCCCATGTTATGTTCATGTTTTCCTCATGTCTTGTGTACATGTTCTGGGTTTAGCTTCCTATCCTTCTCCGGTTCTGGGTTCTCCTAGTTCTGCCTTGTTTTCATGTTTGGTGCCTATCTCTAGTCTTGCCTTGTTTCTGTACTGGATACAAACCTGCTGCATAGCCCTCTATTCAGCTCCTGGGAGGCCTGCTTATTTCCTGCTCCTAGTTCCTGGGATCCGCATAAGCTTAACCAGAGTTCTGGTATGTGGCTGCGGTTACCCTGCACCTGACTCTGCTAATCCTCCTCCACACTGTGACCCCTACTCTGAATATCAGGCATACTTGGTCCCGGTCCTCACACCGCCGCCCGGACAGTGTCTGGGTCCCGGGCACCGGACCGCCACACTGACAATATAAAAATTAGCCATTTTTGAAACTTAAAACTTCATTCCATTTCAAAAAGTTCATTTATACCAATCTGATTATTTCTCAAAAAAAAGTTATTTTTAAAATTATTTGTTCAAAATAATTTTGATGACATAGTATTTTCTGTTTATTGTAAAGATGACATAGTATTTTTCTGTTTATTGTATGGTTTGGTTAGCTCAATGGAGCTAAACTTAAGAAGCAGCAATTGCCTAAAGCACCTGCCTTGCAATGACAGCGCAATAAACTGCAATCTTTAAGTTTGGATTCCAATATTGTTGAATGGGTAAGGCAGTGGCTGAGTGACAGGCAACAGAGAGTTGTAGTCAATGGAGTATATTCGAAGCTTGGGCTTGTCACTAGTGGGGTACCTCAGGGATCTGTACTTGATCCCATTCTCTTTAATATTTTTATTAGTGATATTGCAGAAGGTCTTGATGGTAAGGTATGTCTTTTTGCTGATGATATTAAGGTATGTAACAGGGTTGATGTTCCAGTAGGGATAAGCCAAATGGCAAATGATTTAGGTAAACTAGAAAAATGGTCAGAGTTGTGGCAACTGACATGTAATGTGGATAAGTGCAAGATAATGCATCTTGGACGTAAAAACCCAAGGGCAGAGTACAGAATATTTGATAGAGTCCTAACCTCAACATATGAGGAAAGGGATTTAGGGGTGATTATTTCTGATGACTTAAAGGTAGGCAGACAATGTAATAGAGCAGCAGGAAATGCTAGCAGAATGCTTGGTTGTATAGGGAGAGGTATTAGCAGTAGAAAGAGGGAAGTGCTCATGCCATTGTACAGAACACTGGTGAGACCTCACTTGGAGTATTGTACACAGTACTGGAGACCGTATCTTCAGAAGGATATTGATACCTTAGAGAGGGTTCAGAGAAGGGCTACTAAACTGGTTCATGGATTGCGGGATAAAACTTACCAGGAAAGGTTAAAGGATCTTAACATGTATAGCTTGGAGGAAAGACGAGACAGGGGGGATATGATAGAAACATTTAAATATATAAAGGGAATCAACACAGTGAAGGAGGAGACTATATTTAAAAGAAGAAAAACTACCACAACAAGAGGACATAGTCTTAAATTAGAGGGACAAAGGTTTGAAAATAATATCAGGAAGTATTACTTTACTGAGAGGGTAGTGGATGCATGGAATATCCTTCCAGCTGAAGTGGTAGAGGTTAACACAGTAAAGGAGTTTAAACATGCGTAGGATAGGCATAAGGCTATCCTAACTATAAGATAAGGCCAGGGACTAATGAAAGTATTTAGAAAATTGGGCAGACTAGATGGGCCAAATAGTTCTTATCTGCCGTCACATTCTATGTTTCTATGTTTCTGGGAAGTCTGTGATTGGACAGCTACAGAGTCTAAGTCTGGGTGGAGTTAGAAGGGGAGGGCTTGCAAAGGCTGCAGACAAGAGATCTGCAGCTTTTTCTATGCTGTTTTTAGATATATCCTAATGGAAAAAAAAACATAATTAAATGCAGGCACATTTACAATGGGATATATCTACTAAAAAGTTATTTCTTATTTTGTTTTTTATTTTATTTTTTATTCAGGCAGTGCAGTGTCTCTTTAATGTTTGGATGACCAACATCTAATCCCCTTAATCAAGTATGTATATGTTATATATTGACCTACAGCCAGCCGATTGGCTATATGCATTAATGAGCAGACGTCCTGTTAAAGAAATCTGTTGAGTAAATAAAATACAATGGAATCTCGGTGCTAGAACTGGTGTGTGTCTCAGGGTTTCAGTCAGAAATTGGACAAGGTTGGGGACTCAAATCAATTCAGGTGAGGAAACATATACAGTATAAAGATACAGACATCGAGGCAGGTGAAGACAATAACACTCATCCTACATAAATCTTTGCAACAGGAGTACAGCATGTTTGCATACGGGAGTATGGCAACTCTGTAGTACAGGAACAGGAAAGGCCTTTGATACTGCCACTGGTGGCTGCAAAGCTTGTAATTATGCATCATGACAGGCCTGATGTAATAGACATTGGCAAGCGTGTAGTACTGGAACAGGATAGGCCTGAGTTAATAAACACTGGCAGGCTTGTAGTACTGTAACAGGACAGGCCTGAGGTAATAGACATTGGCAAGCGTGTAGTATTGTAACAGGACAGGCCTGAGTTAATAGACATTGGCAATCTTGTAGTATTGTAACCAGACAGGCCTGAGGTAATAGACATTGGCTAACATTTAGTACTGGAACAGGACAGGCCTGAGGCAATGGACATTGGCAGGATTGTAGTACAGGAACAGGACAGGCCTGAAGTAATGGACACTGGCAGGATTGTAGTAAAAGAACAGGGCAGGCTTGAGGAAATAGATACTCAGGGCCACAGCAGCGGTGGTGAGGCAGCACTGATGCTTTTCCTGTATCACACTGCTACCTTGCACACCCTCTTTGGTGATGTTGCAAGCGACCATAAGACATTATTCTGGCCCCGCAGTGCGAGGGTGCAGTAAGAGTGCAGTAAACATTGCGAGGGTGCAGTAAGAAGCTGGAAGAGCATCGAAACCACTGTATCCCAGTGAGAGGACCCAAAGGACTCATAAAGGTAGGTAGTGGCCTAATGGTCCTAAAACCATTAAAACCACAAGAAATACAATTAATTTGTGAGTGTGTTTGCAATAATGTGTAAATGTGTTAGTGTGCCTGTCAGTGTGAGTGTGCCTGTCTGTCAGTGTATGTGTGTGTTTTTCAGTGTATGTGTGTATCTGTCAGTGCGTGTGTCTGTCAGAGTGTGTGTGTGTGTGTGTGTGTGTGTGTGCCTGTCAGTGTACACCCAAAGTTATTAAAAGAACTTAGTGGTGTACTAGCAAAACCAAAATTGCTGAAATCTAAAATCACATGGATTTCAAAATCAGAGACAACATGGGTATACTTCAGGGAGATCATGCCAAACTAATCTTATTGATTTTTTTGATTGGGTAACTAAAATAATAGATCAGGGTGGTGCAGTAGATATCGCTTACCTAGATTTCAGTAAGGCTTTTGACACTGTTCCACATAGAAGGCTTATCAATAAACTGCAATCTTTAAGTTTGGATTCCAGTATTGTTGAATGGGTAAGGCAGTGGCTGAATGACAAGCAACAGAGGATTGTAGTCAATGAAGTTTTTTCAAAGTATTGTCTAGTTACCAGTGGGGTACCTCAGGGATCTGTGCTCGGAACCATTCTCTTTAATATTTTTATTAGTGATATTGCAGAGGGTCTTGATGGTATCTTTTTGCTGATTATACTTAAATTTGCAACAGGGTTTAAGTTCCAGGAGGGATAAGCCAAATGACAAATGATTTATGTAAATTAGAAAAATGGTCAGAGCTGTGGCAACTTACATTTAATGTGGATAAGTACAAGATAATGCATCTTTGGTGTAAAAAAACCAAGGGCAGAGTACAGAATATTTGATAGTCTTAACCTCAACATCTGAGAAAAGGGATTTAGGACTAATTATTTCAGATGACTTAATACGCAATACTGGAGACATTATCTTCAGAAGGATATTGATACTTTGAAAAGAGTTCAGAGAAAGCCTACTAAACTGGTTCATGGATTGCAGGATAAAACTTACCAGGAAAGGTTGAAGAATCTCAACATGTATAGGAAAGACGAGACAGGGGGGATATGATAGAAACATTTAAATACATAAAGAGAATCAACAGAGTAAAGGAGGAGACTATATTTAAAAGAAGAAAAACTACCACAACAAGAGGACATAGTCTTAAATTACAGGGGCAAAGGTTTAAAAATAATTTCAGGAAGTATTTCTTTACAACGAGGGTAGTGGACGCATGGAATAGCCTTCCAGCTGAAGTGGCAGAGGTTAACACAATGAAGGAGTTTAAGTATGTGTGGGATAGACATAAGGCTATCCTAGACTTAAGATAAGGCCAGGGACTAATTAAAAGTATTTCAAAAAATTGGGCAGATTAGATAGGCCAAATGGTTCTTATCTGCCTTCTCATTCTATGTTTCTATGTTTCTATGTCAGTGTACGTGTCAGTGTAAGTGTATGTGTGTGTCACCCCGGTGTCTGTGACCCTAGAATTGGCTCTGTAAATATTGACAGGCTTGAAGTACTGTAACAGGACAGGCCTGAGGTAATGGACACTGACAGGCTTGTAGTACTGGAACAGGACAGGCCTGAGGTAATGAACACTGACAGGCTTGTAGTACTGGAACATGACAGACCTGTGGTAATAGACACTGGCAGACTTGTAATAAAGGAACAGGACTGTAGCGGACCCAGGGTAACCCAACCGGTTACCTCTGCTAATTCCCTTCCTTTAGCCATTCAGGAACCATTACAACAAGCAGGCATCCATTCCCCTCCCCCCTAGTAACTGGACGCCACGCAGTTCTGGAGGTAAAAACACTGACAATCCTTTATTGGTACACACAGCATTTAAGCACAGACCTCCGCAAGGGGTCAAGGGATCTCTATTCAGTTCAACGCAATCCTTTATTCCAGACAGGAGATGGGGGATGGGTTACAGATAACCATCTCCTGCTCTGGGAGATACCAACAGGACACAGTTACATACATTAAAACATATTGCAAACAGTAAAACACCTTACATACATGGTGAACACTTAGGGGCTCTGTGCATCGGGAAGGGAATGGGGTACACACATAAAACATACATCCCTGGATAGCACCAGGTCCCAGCTAGGATCCCTGCAAATAGCAGGACTATCGGATGTAAAGAGCCCGAGAAACCATATTATAAAATCTGGGGCTCGGGGCTCTGTACATCCCCGAAATCAGCTCCACAGCATCGCTTAGTTTGGTCTGGTGAATTCAAACTTTGTGCCCAAACCAAGCAACAGTCAATCAGCTTAAAGGCGTGAAACCAATTCGTGCCAATCAACACTCAGGGAGGAGAGGAGTTTCACCACCCAATCAGGAGAGAGGGCGCGAAACCCATGTGCACCAATCGGCGCTCTGGGAGGAGAGAGATTTCGCCACCCAGTTAGGAGAAAGGATGCAAAACCCAGTTTGAATGGGCACTCCTTCTCCTATTGGACTGCACAGACTTCCAGGTGGCCAGCGGGACCTCCCTGGCTGTGAAGCCAACTCACAGCCCCAGGGAGCCCGCTGGGGCTTGCGCCTCTCTCCGGTGGCTACCTCCACCTAGGCAGCCCCGGGGAGAGCGCTCACTGGGCAGCTACGAGCCTGGCCTCCTAGCTCCTGGGTAAGGAGGAAAGTGACTATAGCTCATTTAGGAGCAGGTAGGGTGACACCCAACACTGGGACCTGAAACAGTGCGGGCATGTCAATTTGGGACCTCATACTGCTGCTGGCTATACGAACTGGCGGCCACCCAGGGGAGCATTTGTTAATGATTTCCCTTGTGGTTTCAGAGCTTTCTAATGAGTGTTCTAAATGGGAAATCAGGGTGGTCCTTGTTCGGGAGACGAACGGGTTCCATTTGTATGAGCTCTGCCGAACGGGGAACAGGCAAAACACACAAAATACATACAGATACAAGGGAAAAACACAGAATACAAAGGGAAAACACACGAATAAGCAGTGGGCATAGTACTTAGTGACGGCGGTCCACCACAAGGACTGGCTTGAAGTAATAGACACTGGCAGGCTTGCACTACTGGAACAAGGATTAATTTTCTGCCCCTCACAACAGGGTGAAAAAACATATCGAGGCATAATTTGCATTTTTGTATTTTCAGTAGGCGAGGAACTAAAATGTATCTTTAAAGGTCAAATAGCCTTTGCTGCCAGCAGGTATAACTTGAACACACAGTTAAAGCATTCACTAACTGAATGCCACACAGTGCCGGGAAACTCTTTTCCTGTTCTGAAATACCTACAAAGATAACTGGACACTCTGTTCTGTCCACAAGCAGGTTTATTAGTTATCAAAGTGATACAGGTCTTCTACACAGAGAATGGACGTTAGACTGTCAAAAACAAATAGGAAACTCTAATAACCATTGTGTTAAGAAAGGAAGAGTACAAAGAGTCCCATATTGGAAAAATATCATATAGATAATACATTTCAATATATATGTTGAATCTTATTATTGCCATTATACTCTGATTATGATCTATAGCAAATACTCATCATGTACTGAAACTACAAGACCTTCACCTCTGAAATAAGCCATTATAAATAATTGACTTGAATTACAAACCGGACAACACGTATAAAAAGACATACATACTGTACATGCAAACAGCACAGATACAATTGTCTAATCTTGGCCGTTCTTTCCCCGGTTACAATTTAACATGGCTACATTTAATCTGAGCATCTTGTTCTGCTTCGGCACCAGCAAACAAGCCTTAAAATATCTCCCAGCAACAACATAACAATTTCATTGCTATGACCCCCGGTGTCTTACAAAATACAGTCCAACCATAATTGTCAATTCTTTCTATGCAATGTGTTATAGCTGACAGAGGTCAGTATTAGCCACATGAACTTTGGCTGGTGCTGAAAGAGGTAATATTTCTTCTCTAGTTCAGTGGATAAAACGTTAACTGAAATCAATGCTGATCACATTTTGTGAAAATAAAAAAAATAAATAAAAACTTTTTGTGCTGGGTTGGGTGCTGTGTTCGAGACATCAGGGAAATAATTGTTTGAAACAGTCTGGAGAATCTAAATTCTTATAGAACGCCAGAAGAATTTATAAAACATGCCTCACATTCCATCATCAAACAATATCCAGTGATTTTTGCAAAGGGTCTTCTGTCATATAATTTAGTGGGATAGAATATGTAGGTTTTTCGGCAATCACTGTTGTGGAACTTTAAAATAGACCTGTGCATGGCAGATGAATTCAGTTTGGCCGAATGACTTTGTCTGAAAACAAAATTTAGTCTGATAGTTTTACAATGGGTGGTTCAGCTCGTCCAATTATCATCCATGCTAAATATTTGGGAAACAATTCAGACGAACAAAAAGGGCACGAAAATGGGCCAATTAAAGAACTGCAAAATATTTACATAATAAATTTTCCCAAGATTTACTTGACAGATCAAGTGAGAAATGGTAACCAATACAGGGGGAAAAGAGCTGTATATATTTAAATATATAACATATAAATAATATTACTACTGCTCTTTTTTTCTCTTTTTTTTGCAATTGGTCACATCTCACATGATCTGTGAATAAACTAAATTTTTAGTGGGTGTCCCCTAAACATTAATCATCTTTTTTACCTTCAATCATCTCTTTTGGTGGTGCCATGGTTGGCACTTCCTCTCCAGAATTAAATGCTGCTGATCGCGGTATTTGATTGGAGGAGTGCAGTGTTTAGCTGTGCATGCCGATTTCCAATCCATTGCTTCTGTATGAGAAGCATTGGCTTGGGGCAGATCGCAGACGATATCAGCAGGCATGTTCAAAGGCAGTACGGCCATCTGCAGCAGAGGAGTCCCACTGCTTGGAAATTAGGTAAGTATTCTTTATTAAACTTTCAAAGAAGGGTGAACAGTAGGGGACCTAAATATAAGAAAATAAATATTGTTATTTTGGGGTCTATAGGTTTATTTGATTATTTTTTTTTTAATACTCCCTGTGTTTGTAGAAAAAAAATATATTTGTGGGGTCTAACTTCTCACTTAAAACCTTATATTCTTGACCCTCTAGCTGTTCAAACAGCTTGAATCCCTTTAATTTTTAAGCTGGAATGGGAAGGGTTTTTCTTAGAACTATAAATATGACTATACAGGACAATCAAAATCTGATTTTGACTTTAACTAATAATTATATAATACTACTCTCTGAGAATGCTCATTGAGGTCACATTTTCTATTTTGTAAGAAATCACTTTTCTGCCCCAGCTGTCTTTTTTTTGAGTCCCTGTTGCTCCTAGATTAACGATATGGAGATAGTTTCTGAAACAAATTCTCTATTGATCCCAGCGATATTCTCTTACATCAGCATACATTGCATGGTAGGAAAGGGACTAGACCTAGCGGCATTGACACCTACTTTTGGAAAAACCCATAAACAAAATATGAAGACACTTCTGAAATGCCCCTTTTCCAATTTTGTTTTGGGGTCCCAGGGTTGTGGGAAGATGGGGGAATATATCCATATTTGGTCGACATGTAATAATTTTCCAGAGATGCAAAAAAGGGCCTTTTAATTAGTAAATTCTCTGTTTCATTTGAATATTGAACCAGATTCCAAAAAAAACAAACCCCTTTTAATAGGAGCCAATTTCAAACACATCCAACTTTTCTTCCCCTATATCGAACTGCCCAGTTTTGATATATATATATATATATATATATTTATATTACTTTTTTTCCCCCTTTTCTGTATCCTTCGCCATTCTTGGTGTTAACTAGACTTCCTTTACTCTCTTTTTTTTTCTTCATTTTCTTCTGTTTTTTCTTCTTTCTAAGAATTATTTTAGTCACAGTATGTTTTCAAACAGGGATGTGATTGAGGAATTTAAAACAAATGCACACAAAATGATTTGCAGTCTGTTGGCTGTTCAATAGATGCCATCTCTAGCATTAACTCCAAATAGTACTATATTAACTCGAATCTAATGCTCCCCATTTTTGGAAAATAAAGTTTTTCAAATTTGAATGCGCATTAGATTCGATGGCGCATTACATTCGGGGCCAAATTCAAATTTTTCCATTGTTTTTCCTGCAAATTTTATTCCGGCGAATTCACACAGGCAAATTCAAACAGACGAATTCAAACAGACGAATTCAAACAGACAAATTCAAACAGACGAATTCAAACAGACAAATTCACACAGGAGAATTCACACAGGAGAATTCCATTCCTAAAAGAGGGCTTAAGAAAGAAACAACTTAACTTTAACATTAAAATTGAAAGACCATCAATGTTACTCTGGTATATGGCAATAAACATTTTCATTGTAGCACAATGTTCTATAGTAATATCTTCTTGTATAAATGTGCATTACACTCACCAGCAAAAACATTTTTCAACTTCCAGGTTTTAAAAATTGAGGTGCGAATTAGATTTGATGGCACATTAGATTCAACTAAACACAGTAATTTGATTGCATAGGCTGTGCAGATTCATTTTGTGTGACATTGAGTAGATGACTACCTTTTTGTAATGTGCAGTTTCTCAGGACATCACTCTGAAGAACTGATACAACTCAGTTGTAAGTCATGTCCAGACTGATGCTTTGTGAATTCCTGATGCTATACTTGCATATAGAATGTTAACTTTTATTTATTTAGCTATTATTTTTATCTGAATCTGACTTGTTAAAACTGTCAGATTATATCACTTTAATTCTGATACTTTGTAACCTTCAATGAGTAGCTCAGCCTGTTGAACTCAGTTTAGACCTTAGTGAATAGACCCTTTTATTAATTTTACAGCTCGACTTATGAACTGTACTGCAAAACTATGCAAGTGTTAGAAATAAATGGTATTTATAGAATTCCATTTAAAATTCACACAAAAAGATAAATTATTATGTATGTTATGTGTAGGTTTCTAAGGGCAAAAATTGGGTTCCAGAGTGTTGTACTATGCAATAACTTTCAAAATAGAATAAGGGGGACAAAAACTTAAATATATTGCTTACTAGTCAACCTATGACTCAATTAAAAAATGTTTAAACAAAGTTTAAACAACAAATCAATCTCAAACTGTAATAACTTTCAATAATATTGTATGTGCTTCAAACCAAAAGTCTTAACTGTCTACATAAAAAATATATTCTGTCTAAATAATAATAAAAAAAGATATGTGTTTTAGTAAATTCACTTTAGAAACGTACTCCTAGAAAGCACATGCTTGATAATCAACTATTATAGTAATAAACTGTATATTGTGTCTCCTTTTGCATTAGTGCTCTTATCAAAATCATGGCAAGCTCTTAAGCTCTTAAGCTATTTACCTTCGATAGTAAAAAGTTAATCTAGATTTTTTATGAAGATGAGGAAGGTGTCAAATAACACACAAACTAGTAATTTCCTACATCCCTGCAGTCAATAAAAAATAAAAAACAACATCCAACCCACAAATCCCTCCAACATAAAATAGTTAAAAATAAAACTAGCTTAAGATAACAGGATGGAGAAAAAATGTCAGCACTATGAGATCAGTACAACAAACCAATTACTAGGCATGTGCATGGGAACATTTTTCGGTTCGGCATTCCGAAATTCGGCACTTCAACACTTCGGCAACTTCAGCACTTCGGCAACTTAGGCACTTCGGCAACTTCGGCACTTCGACACTTTGGAATTTCAGAACTTGTCTTGCAGCCGCTTGGTAGATAACTCCCTAATATCCACGGTATTATGGAGTTATCTACCAAAAGGCTGAAAGACCTAAATTGGTCTTTCAGCCACATTTACTAATACTAAGTAAAAATTACTTAGTATTAGTAAATTTTGTCCCAACTCGCTATACCTGAGCGGTGGGTGGGGGCCCTAAATTAGCATGAGGGGGGGACCTAATGACCTCTCCCCTGGCCCCCACCCCTGAGCGGTGGATGGGGGCCCTAAATACTAATTGGGGGGACCTAATGTCCTCCCCCTGGCCCCCACCCGTGAGAAGAACTTTCCCACACTGTGTAAAATGACACACAGCACTCTGATTGGTGGATTTCAAACCAACCAATCAGAGTGCTGTGGCAGGTAAATGTAGAGATTTACTTGTCAGTCTCTTCATTTACCTGTCAAAGCACTCTGATTGGATGGCTTAAACCCACCAATCAGAGTGCTCTGAGCCTAATCGCAGGGCGGGGGAAGGCTTTATAAGCCTTCCCCTGCCCTGCAGAGCTCAGTCTGCGCGGAGCCCTCGCCAGGTGAAGATGGATTCTTTTTTTTTGCACTCATTTTTTTTAAATTGCATCGGTTATTATGATTTTTATTTGGCCTTTTTTGGGGCTGAAAAAAGAAGATTTTAGAAGAAAGAAAACATCAAATGGTAAGTTTATTTTTATTTTTTTTACAGGTACTTAGTTAAATGGTCCCCCCTCATTATTTTTAGGGTGAGGGCGGTAGATAAGGGTTAATTTTTTGGGGAAAGGGGGTGACTAGGGGTTTGGGGACCCCTAGTCACCTGCGGGAGGGGGGTTATTTTTGGCCAAGTAACTTACATTTTATATGAATGTATGTTACTTGATTGTTGTAAGTGTTTCAAATGCTTACAGCTGAATCCTGGCTATGTTTGTATACTTTTTTTTAAAAAAATTGTATACAGTGTAACATTCTTCCACTGGGTAAGTATATTAGTACTTAGGCAAAACTGTACTTCGGAACTTCAGCAACTTCGGCAATTCGGAACTTCGGGACCTCGATAATTCGGCACTTCAGCAATTCGGCACTTCGACTATTCGGACTTTCGGAAATTGCCCGAAATTCGTCCGAATTGCACATGTCTACCCATTACATTGGATGGCTATAATAGATAGATAAGTTAACCAAATTAACAAGGGTGCCAGTACTGAGAGACTAACTACACTCCTCAGACCACAAGTGCATGTAACTAAATCCTGCAATCGGTGCAACAGAGCACAAATCTGTCTGAGCACATCATCTGCCCAAGCAAAGGCATAAGGACTTCAGGGAGATTTTTATAATGGCCTTCTTCATCTACATGTCCCAAACAAGGAGATGCACCCTTAATTAAGTTTCCGGTTCACTAAAGGTTCCTACACTCTACTTTCTTTTGACATATCCACTCATGTATTAGATACAAATCAAGATCTCAATGAAGTATTTTTGGTTAACTTTTTCAAATGGTTTAATATTTTTGGATAAACTTTTCAAATGATTTAATATTAAGACAAAAAAAAGGATTGATGATTTTATTCGCCTTAGATCAAGTGAGAAGCGACCAATAGAGGGAATAAAAGGAGGGGTAGTAAAAATAAATTATAATAATATATTATATATTTTATAAATATATATCACACACAAGATCCAGCATACTCACTAACTTCAAAGCTCACAAAATTAAATTTTTTGGGGGGGGTTTGTGTTTTTTTTTTTTGGAAACACCTAACTTAGACAAAAATAAGGAGGTTTTAGTTACATTATATAATCAAACATTACATATGTATGCCACAACATCAATGTACTTCATTTTGGCAGGTCCTTTCCTAGCAACCTAATGCCTGCTCTTATGAGAATAATCCACTTACTTAGGAAATGCTTCCTCCTCTGACTACAGGTCAAGGTAAAATAGGGCCTTATCATGAGCCACCTGTGACAGGGTGGGGTGCAAAGCAACTGGAATTGGCATGGACTTAGGGCCACCAACTGGGGGTGACAACCATGACAGTTGTCATGGGCCCGGTGGCCTTAGGGGATATGTATGTATCTGTATGTGTATGTATGTCAGTATGTGTCTGTCTGCCTGTCTGTGTGTATGTATGTATGTATGTATGTCTGTCTGTGTGTATCTGTATGTATGTGTCATTATGTATGTGTATGAATGTCAGTATGTCTGTATGTGTATGTACATGTATGTATATCAGTGGTAGTCAACCTTTTTCTACCTACCGCCCACTAATGCATCTTTCTTGATGGAAAAATTTCCTTACCGCCCACCAGCTTTCGCGCAAGTGCAGAATATATTTTTAGAAAGGAAGGTGTTTTTTTTTTAAAAAAAAGTACGTACATTTATCTTTTTATTTCTACTTTATGCATGTTTATAATGTTTTTAACTTTATAAAGTGTAATGAGAAAACAAAGTAAATTGAAATTACCTTTACTAGTGATTAATGAGATCCTTGAGGTTGATGCTGCGAGACTAAATATTTGATATCTGGTTCGATTTTCGTAAGGAACAAACAAAGGTCTCCTCTTTTGGTGATATTCAGACGATTTCTCTGTTTGCTCATAATATGATTTCTCATCTGTGCATTAGTTCCCCTCCTCAATTCCCCTCCCCACCTTTTCTTTTCAATTTTTTTCTATTTTTTAACCTTCCTTAAAGCAATGCCCAGTAGGAAGGCTGAGCTAGGTAGACCACTTACTATTATTAGCCAACAACAATTCTCTCCTTTTCCTTCTCTCTCCTTTTTACATGTACTCTGTTCCTTCTCTCTCCTATTCTACAAGTACTCTGCTTCTTCTTTCTCCTTTTTACAAGTACTCTGCTCTTTCTTTCTTCTATTCTACAAGTACTCTGCTCACAGACAAACACATACATACACTCACACATACACTTACAGACACACACTCACAGACTCACACATACACTTACAGACACACACACACTCACAGAGAAACACATACACACAGACAAACATACACACTCACACATACACACATATACTTACAGACACACACACTCAGACAAACACACTCACACACACTCACAGAGAAACAAATACACATAGACAAACGTACACACACTCACACATACATTTACAGACACACACCCATATACTTACAGACACACAAATTATTAATATTAAATGTCCACCCAGCCTCCCTACCTGGAGAGCTGGTGTGGATCTGTCCCTGGGGTCCAGTGGGGCTTCACGTCGGCGGGCAGCAGAGTTCTAATCTGAGGCGGCGATGGAGCTCTAACCTCTCTGCTCTGCTCCCTCGTGGGCTGTCTACTGATGCCAGGAGCTGGAATATGACGTCATCAGCAAACATTGCACGAGGGAGCAGAGCAGAGAGGTTAGAGCTCCCTCGCCGCCTCAGATTAGAACTCTGCTGCGTCGGGTGATCCAGAAGGTGGCCTGGCGCTTCCCTCCTGCCGGTCACTGAAATCTTATGCCCCCAAGACGCTTGCGCCCGCCCACTCTAAAAAGGAGAAATCCTCTCAAAAAGAGAGTGGGCGGTAGGGACCAGGTTGATGACCCATGATGTATATGTATGTATGTCTGTATGTCTGTATGTATGTGTATGTATTTCAGCATGTATGTATGTCAGTATGTGTATGTATATTTGTGTCTGTCTGTATGTCAGTATGTATGTATGTATGTCAGTATGTATGTCAGTATGTATGTCCTTATGTGTGTATGTATCTGTATGTATTTTAGTATGTGTCTGTGTGTCACTACATATGTCTTTGTGTCCTTATATGTCTGTGTTTGTTTCAGTATGTGTGTATCTTTGTGTGTGTGTGTGTGTGTGCATCTGTGTCCTTTTTTTATCACTGCATGTGTTTGTGTCTGTGTGTATTCCTGTGGGTGGGTTTTGGAAGCTGGATTTGAGGGCGACCCTGCCTGGACTCAAAATTATATTTACGTATGAAACCAAGAAGCTACACTCACCTGATATAATAATCTAAAATGAATATATATATATATATATATATATATATACACACACACACATAATATATAAATAATATAAATATACATTTTCAACTGCTCCTCCTCATTTCACCTCTATTGGTTACTTTTTCTCACTTTATGTGTGTACCAAATGGTGGGAAAATGTACCTATATATTATGTACATATTCTGCAGTAGACTTTCCAATTTTTGCACCCTTTATGGGTTGTCCAAATGTTTCCCCCCCGAATAGTTTTTCATGAACAATTCATGGTCAAACTGTGCCATCACACGATCAAGCGACGGACGTCTCAATTTCAGGAAAAATTATTCAGTCAAACCAAACAATCCCACCGTGCACAAGGCTAGATACAAATGTCCATTCCATTTCTCAACATAAGATCTCCATATAATACTATTAATTTAAATGGTTACTCCAACCAAATAAAATGTTTTTGGTTAGAATAACACTTGCTAAAACTTACCCCCATTCAATCACCAAAGCCAACTTTTCCCTGCTGCCAATTTAACCCCACTGACGTCACTCCCCCGACGTATTTGCAACACATCATAGTAAAACACTGCACATACAGACTCAGACACCATTACCACTTCAAATCAGTGAAGTTTAAGTAAAACTTTAATAACTCAAGGTTACTTAAAAAAATATTCTGCATTCAAAGTATTATTTAATTTGGAAAGATTGTTTTTTTAAATACTATCCAATTCACATTTTCTTTTCATGAAGTAAACTAAACTTATTACTGTATACAGCTGAGGAAGAAGAAAATATGTTTTTGACATTTCTGTTCAAAATAATAAATGGCAGGACATATTGATCAGAAGTAATGAAATATCAGCTAAGTCCACAGAGTACTCTTTTGTTATGATCATGTGCAAATGCTAAAGTTAATCTGTAAACCAATAAGCAGAGCTCAAACAAAGATCATAAAGGCTTGGGGGTTTAGAAAATAATTGCAGGCACTTAATTCAAATGCCAAAACAAAATTGCAGGAAGGATCTGAGTCTGCAAAGAAATATAAGATCAATAAGGGCAGCTTTTTCTCATTGAAGGTTTGTAATGATTTAAAAGAGGGAGGAGAGCCCATATTCACAAAATAATTTCAATATGGAGCCGCTACATCAGCATTATTATACGCTGTGAATTTATCTTATTTTTGTGTTTTCCCATATTTTGCTGCCTAGAATAAAATTCCTAATTATAAATAGTTATGTAGTGTGAAGATATGTTTTGCATTGATAACGTTTTTTATTTCAATAGATTAAATATATTTGTAACGTCCAATTGTAAAGTGAAAGATATATTGAAAAGTAATAGACCTATACTTTTATTTCCGATTCATATTCCATTCCATTACCTCCTCCTTTGGACAGGTCAGCCTTGATATAGTTGAAGAGCAGCAAGCAAAGAGCTCATATAATTCATGGGAGCAGTTTGTGTATTTTTATAGATCAGCAAAAGCAGGAACAGTCATCATAATGCAATTTTGATATGGCTTCAGCAACTGCACTCGAACATAGAGAATACATGTAAAGTTTATTCTCAAAGAAAAAAAGCAATCCCTAGTTCATTAGGTATCTAATCACAAAATAAAGTACTTGCTTATCAAGGAAAAAGGAAAAATGATAGGAGGGGGGGGGAAAGACTTAGATGAGATGTAAGGCGTTTGTCAGATTTATTTATACTGATGGTTCTCACTTAATAACCCACCTGTTTTACGACAGTTCGCACTTCCGACCAGCTTTCTAGCGTGGGGATTCCAGGGATTCCCAACGTTAGAGAGCTGATCTATGTTCAGGGAATTTTTCCCGAACATAGATTTCAGCAATTCCCTGCTTGCTAGTGCATCCTCACTTACCAACCAATTTGTTTTACGAGGAACCCGGTCGGTGAGGACTGCCTGTACCTCAGATTTTCTGCCATTCCATTCAGATGTTTCTCCTAAACTCCTCAACCATGAACTGACCAGCCTTTGAAGAACAGTTTGGTGGTTTCCCACATGTACCGTTCTCCAATAAATTAGTCCAGACAAAAAAAAGATAATGCCAGATTTTTCACATGGTGATATATGTATTACATTTTTATCAAAAACTACAATAGGTCAAGAAAGGGAAAACAGTATGCAAATAGTATGTATATGCAATTAACATAAATATATGCTTAATATTAAGCATATATTTAGAAGATATTATAGATGATGCATCCTTCCCTTCCTTGCATTGCGCAGGTAGGTTTAGACAGTGGCATGGCCATCTGTAGTATGCAATAATGCTAAGAAACCTATCTTGAAAAGCATGAATTCAGCAGACCGGAAGGAAGTGAGGTCATGCAATCTTACATTGTCCCATATATTCCAAATTTGAAAATCACTTTGAATTTTCACTTTAGTGAATAGCTATGTTAATCTACAAATTATATATTTACTAAAGATATTTAACATATAAATATAGATCTTTAACTACTGCTCCTCTTTTCCCCTCTGTTGGTTACTGTTTTTCTAGTTGATCTGTGAACCAAATGGCAGAAAAATGCATCTCTAGTTATATAATGGATATATTTTGTGGAACATTGATAGGCTGATCTTGCACCTTTTTAGGTTCATTTGAATCTGTTTCCTGAATATTTTTCAAGGACACGATTTGGAGTAGCCGAACTGTCAACTGTAAAGTGTCGGACGTCCCATGCTAAATTTAATTTATGAAAACCCTTCTAGTCTCTCTGCTCTCCCATCATCCTTTGCCTGGCTGCTGTTCACTCCTTCACCTCCTCATCAGCCATTGCCCCAGTTTTTACTTTTTAAAAAGAAAACAGAGAAATGCTCAAATGAGGAAAAACATATCAACTAATTGCTCCTTTTTGCATCAAATTATTCCTTCATTACCTCACATCCTTTGTTGTTGCATTGTCTGCTCTATCTCCAATACATCATCTTACTATACAGCTAATCTGTACAACACGTTTTGACTTTTGGTCACTTAACTGACGCTGGAGTTCCTCACACTATGCATGGAGATGTCCGACATCACCCAAAATCCCATAGGAAAGCATTGTACAATGCTTTCCTGTCAGGGACATAATAATGCAAGCATGGCAACTGCTGCACATGTGCATTAGGTCTCCCCCGCAGGCTGAATTCGGCAACAGACGACCAAAGATGGACCGAAAGCCAGTGCAGAGGGACATCGGCGATGGACTCAGGTAAGTGACAGAAGAGGTTTTTACTTTCTTCTGCACCACGTGGAGCGTGGGGGGGACTATAGGGAGCTATCGTGCCAAGAAAACTTATTTGCATTACCCAGCTTAGCAGCTTAACAGATAAAGTGGTTGCAATGATAATAAAAACCTATAGAAACATGGAAACATAGAAACATAGAATGTGACGGCAGATAAGAACCATTCGGCCCATCTAGTCTGCCCAATTTTCTAAATACTTTCATTAGTCCCTAGCCTTATCTTATAGTTAGGATAGCCTTATGCCTATCCCACGCATGCTTAAACTCCTTTACTGTGTTAACCTGTGTTAACCTGTGTTAACCTCTACCACCTCAGCTGGAAGGCTATTCCATGCATCCACTACCCTCTCAGTAAAGTAATACTTCCTGATATTATTTTTAAACCTTTGTCCCTCTAATTTAAGACTATATCCTCTTGTTGTGGTAGTTTTTCTTCTTTTAAATATAGTCTCCTCCTTTACTGTGTTGATTCCTTTTATATATTTAAATGTTTCTATCATATCCCCCCTGTCTCGTCTTTCCTCCAAGCTATACATGTTAAGATCCTTTAACCTTTCCTGGTAAGTTTTATCCCGCAATCCATGAACCAGTTTAGTAGCCCTTCTCTGAACCCTCTCTAAGGTATCAATATCCTTCTGAAGATACGGTCTCCAGTACTGTGTACAATACTCCAAGTGAGGTCTCACCAGTGTTCTGTACAATGGCATGAGCACTTCCCTCTTTCTACTGCTAATTCCTCTCCCTATACAACCAAGCATTCTGCTAGCATTTCCTGCTGATCTATTACATTGTCTGCCTACCTTTAAGTCATCAGAAATAATCACCCCTAAATCCCTTTCCTCAATTGTTGAGGTTAGGACTCTATCAAATATTCTGTATTCTGCCCTTGGGTTTTTATGTCCAAGATGCATTATCTTGCACTTATCCACATTA
The DNA here is from genome assembly GCA_933207985.1 of Pelobates cultripes. NCBI lineage: Eukaryota > Metazoa > Chordata > Amphibia > Anura > Pelobatidae > Pelobates > Pelobates cultripes. The sequence goes on along the minus strand of OW240915.1, from coordinate 23,926,948 downwards.
AATGTCAGTTGCCACAATTCTGACCATTTTTCTAGTTTACCTAAATCATTTGCCATTTGGCTTATCCCTCCTGGAACATCAACCCTGTTACATATCTTAGTATCATCAGCAAAAGACATACCTTACCATCATAACGTTCTACAATATCACTAATAAAAATATTAAAGAGAATGGGTCCAAGTACAGATCTCTGAGGTACCCCACTGGTGACAAGTCCAAGCTTCGAATATATTCCATTAACTACAGCCCTCTGTTGCCTGTTACTCAGCCACTGCCTTACCCATTCAACAATATTTGAATCCAAACTTAAAGATTGCAGTTTATTGATAAGCCTTCTATGTGCAACAGTGTCAAAAGCCTTACTGAAATCTAGGTAAGCAATGTCTACTGCACCACCCTGATCTATAATTTTAGTTACCCAATCAAAAAAATCAATAAGATTAGTTTGGCATGATCTCCCTGAAATAAACCCATGTTGTCTCCGATCTTGAAATCCATGTGTTTTTAGATGTTCAACAATCCTATCCTTTAACATGGTTTCCATCACTTTCCCCACTACTGAAGTAGGGCTTACTGGCCTATAGTTGCCCGACTCCTCCCTATTACCTTTCTTGTGAATGGGCACAACATTCGCTAACTTCCAATCTTCTGGGACTACTCCTGTTAACAATGATTGGTTAAATAAATCTGTTAATGGTTTTGCTAGTACACCACTAAGCTCTTTTAATAGCTTTGGGTTTATTCCATCAGGTCCCATTGACTTATTTGTCTTTACTTTTGACAGTTGAAATAGAACCTCTTCCTCTGTAAACTCACGTGTAATAAATGACTCATTTATCTTTTTTCTCAACTGAGGTCCTTTTCCTTCATTTTCATCTGTAAATACAGAACAAAAATATTAATTGAGGCAGTCAGCTAGACATTTATCCTCTTCTACATACCCTCCTTCTTTTGTTTTTAATCTAACTAATCCTTGTTTTAGTTTTCTTTCTCATTTATGTATCTAAAAAATGTTTTGTCCCCCTTTTTTACTGACTGTGCTATTTTCTCTTCTGTGTGTGATTTGGAAGCTCTTATAACTTGCTTAGCCTCTTTCTGCCTAATCTTATAGATCATTTTGTCTTCCTCACTCTAAATGCTTTTTGTTTTTAACTATTTTGGCCACATCTGCGGAGTACCACAGTGGTTTCTTTTTTGCTTTTACTGACAAGCCTAATGCAATTTTCTGTTGCCTTCAGTAATGCAACTTTTAGATAATCCCATTTCTCCATTTAAATTGCTCCAGTCTGATAATGACTCCTCTACACATATTCTAACTTTAGAAAAAAGTCTGTTTTTCTAAAGTCTACAATATTTGTTTTTGTGCGGTGTGACTCAGTCACTGTTCTTATATTAAACCACACTGACTGATGATCACTGGATCCTAAACTTTCACCTACAGTAATATTTGATACCAAATCTCCATTTGTTAACTCTAAATCTAGTATGGCCTCTTTACGAGTTGGCTCTTCAACAACTTGTTTTAGAGACAATCCCAGTAGTGAGTTTAGAATATGTGTGCTCCCGGCACAAGTAGCTAATTTTATTTTCCAATTTAAATCAGGAAGATTAAAGTCACCCATGATGATAACTTCCCCCTTCATTGTCATTTTAGCTATTGCCTCAACTAGTAGATTATCTAACTCTTCAATTTGTCCAGGGGGCCTATAAATCACACCTACACGAGTTACTGTGTGATTACCAAATTCTAACGTAACCCAAACAGACTCTATGTTTGTCTCACTAACTTTTATTAGGCTAGAATTTATGCTATCCTTCACATACAGGGCCACCCCTCCCCCTTTCTTGCCTCCCCTATCTTTTCTATATAGAGAGTACCCTGGTATTGCTATGTCCCAGTCATTTTTCTCATTATACCATGTCTTAGTAACAGCGACTAAATCTACACTATCAGTTGCCATTATTGCCACAAGTTCATGGATCTTTTTCCCTAAACTGCGAGCATTTGTAGACATGACTCTAAGCTTATCATTTTTAACACACTTGCTACAGGCACCTTCTGTCCTTGTTTTGGGGGACAACTGGATTGATATTTTATCACCATTTTTCCCCCCTCCTAGTTTAAATACATCCTAGCAAAACCTCTGAACTGCTCACTGAGAACATTTGTTCCCTTTTGAGAAAGATGCAAACCATCTTTTTTGTCCAGCTTATTTCCATTCCAAACAGAGCTACCATGAGAAATAAAGCCAAATCCTTGCTCCCGACACCATTCACCAAGCCACAAATTAAAGTCCCTAATACGCATCCGCCTGTCATTCTGAGTGTTATGCACAGGCAGAACTTCAGAGAATGACAGTGTGGAAGCAACCTGCCGTATATCATTGACAAAAACACTAAAAACTTCCTTAACCTCTGAAACCTCATTGCAAGCCAAGTCATTTGTCCCTAGATGGACAAGAACATCCAATTCCCCTTCCTGCTTTGCTTGCTTAACAATATTACAGATACGTCTCCTGTCTCTGTGAGCAGTAGCTCCGGGAAGACACTTCGCAAGACCACCATTGTCCATTTATATTTTTTTGGTATATAAATTGGCAGTGCTTTGAAAAGACGATTACTCCACAGTTGTGAGTTACTAAACGTGAGTGATGGAATATTTTACAAATTAAAACTCCATGTTGATTTATTTTGAGTAAAACGATAGGTGGTACTGTTCACATACAGAAATGTTATTTTTACATCGTCATATTGCCTAAAACTGATTTTTAGCAATTGCAGAAAAAGAATGTGCTCTTCCTCCAGGATTTAAGCTACATTTTGCAATAACATTGTTGCTGATTCTGTTAGAAAAAATATTTTATCACATTTTCTTATAAAAAAAAAAAAAAATGTACCCTGTGACAGTGGACATGATTAGAACTTTTACCAGGAGGGAGCAACAATTTAAACAAAGGGATGAGCCCCCTACTATATAATATTTAAGGAGTTACTCCAATCCTTCATAAACTCTGCTATTGCAAATTGCGTACACTTGAGCAGCGCAGGGAGAATTGTCCGTGCAGAAATTCATGCGCTAGAACCTCAAACATCCAACAAACATCCAACATGTTATGAATAATGCTATTGAAAGAGCCCGACTTTGCAAAGCGCCAAATGGAACTCATTTAAAAGAAATCCTCTTCTGTACCTAGTCAAACATATCTCCATACTTTAAGTATTCATGTACTGTATGTAATATTATTGCACTTAATTCATTAATATAAAAGTTGTTGACTACTCAAACCGTACTCTGAATTTTGTCCTAGTGTGTGTATTTAGAATGAAGACTTACGTCTATCGTCTGTCCGTACTCCCACCTCTGATGCTCGCCTTCAAGATTTCTCGAGGGCTGCACCGTTCCTGTGGAACTCACTTCCCTCCTCCGTTAGATGCTCACCCAGTCTCCACTCCTTCAAAAAATCATTAAAAACCCACTCCTTCATAAAAGCGTATCAATTAAACTGTTAATAGCTCCTGACTGATTCCTCTCTTGCAACTGTCATTAGTCTAATACTATCGTTACCTTTTGTGTCACTTTACCCCACTCCCTCTAGCATGTAAGCTCAGTGAGCAGGGCCATCAACCCCTCTGTTCCTGTGTGTCCAACTTGTGTGGTTACAACTACATGTCTGTTTGTCCACCCATTGTAAAGCGCTGCAGAATTTGTTGGCGCTATATAAATAATAACATAATAATAATAATTTATATACATCCCCTATTCTAACTAGCATATAAAAAATGAGATTCTTACTTCCTACATGAATAACTGTTATCTTCTCCTCTGCCTCAAATTTTCATTTCAGTTAAGAAATCAACTTTTTTTGGAATTATAGAATTTTGCCTGCATACACAGTGTACAGCACGGGTCATTGTATTCCAGAATAATATTTTATGTTTTTTATTTTATGTTTCATCATCTGGTTTTTGCAGCTATAGAAAGGATTCTTCAAAACATATCTATGTATTTGCTTGGCTATGATTTCAGAATGTCCTGGCTTCACATAATTTAAAAATAAAATAAGTACTTTAGCCCAACAGATTCAGTGTAGGTATTGGTAGGGATCTCCTCTTTATTAAATTCTGAACAGCAACAGTCTAGTGTTAGTCTGCTTGAACATACTAGTGTTTATAATTATATTTAGAAAAATAGCTAAAATATTTCATCATCAGCGGATATCTAGAAATGTATTATTTTCACACTAAATATATATAGCATTTAAGTTAGATTAAATAAAATTGCCATGGATCTTACGAATTATTTTCTAGATATTTCACTGTGAAAAAATGTTTTTAAAAATCAGATACGATGAATTGCAGCCATTTGGAGGTTTGGCTCATCTACATTTTGTTAATGGAAAAAAAGATTTAGGGAAACGAACCAGACAAACGAAAAGGCTGCAAAAATGGGACAATCAGTGTACTGCATCTGGTTCACAGCTCAAGTGATCTCTTAATCTGTGAATAAAATCAACATTTAATGGCTGTCCACTACCCGTCAATCATCTTTCTCTCCATTAGTCATCGTTTGTTTTTGTGCCAAGGGCAGAATTCTGAAACACAAATCAAAATGAACATGCCCAGTCCATTGCACGATTCGTTTGATTTGTGATTTCGCTACATAACAGCTTGGAGTATGTAATTTCACACGATCACCCCAAATTCAGACAAACTGCAGTTTATAACAAAGTAGACCAATTATTTCCTAATAATGTTTTCCTCATGATATCATTGGTCCTCTGTGCTGGTATAGACCATTTTCTTAATATTGTAGGCATCTTTGGTTATTAAACCTGGCATCTATTAATCAAGGCAAGAATAAAAAGGAGTCTCTAAAATGATCAGACCTTTCCTGGTATGTTTTGTTAATGAGACAATAAACCATTTGGTATGGCACAGTGGGTAGGAAATCAGCTACAGTATTGTAGGTTTAATTCCTGTAAACACGGACTCATCTTTTTGACTTGCTATTTATTTGGGTCATTATAGAATCTAGACCTAATTAAATTCTAGAGAATGCTAAATGTATATTTTGTACATGTATACTTTGATATCAATATACATTGTTCTACCCAGGGATTCCAGGGGTCAGAATTGATGATATCAGGAGGATCAGGCTTCAGAGAATAAATAAGTAAAAAAAAAAATTATTTCAAAAATCAAACAAGGCGTAGGGGGTGGGGCAGTAGTCTTAATATAAAAGGAGCAATTTTTAAGTAAAAATATAACTGGAGTGTTCACTTAAACTTAGTCACGTAATCTGCACAGCAGGTCACTTTTGCATATCTAGACATTGTGCGATCTGAGCTTACAGTCACACAGAAGGAACTCTTATTTAAAGTAAACCCTGAGCACCATAACCACTGCAGCCGATTGTAGCTGTTATGGTGCCAGGAATACACTGGTTCCCTCCCACGTTCAGTAGTCAAACCTTTTATAAACAGTTTGACAACTTACCTGGGGTTTTCTGGGTGCCATTACAGACCTGAAAGGAGTAAAAGGCATTTATGCTAGTTTATGAATAGATGTTTAATAGCTATTTATTATACGATTTATGCTAGATCTTTTCCCTGCGTAATAGTTAACAAGCAGTCAGATAATATGATTTATTTGGCATAATACCAGTGCATCCTCACAAGAAATTCTCAACTAGCCAACAAAAAGAAAAATGTCCTCCCCCTGCCAGCAGTCACAGTACTTTGTGTTCATAAGGGTTAACTGGATTCTTAGACATGGTCTCTGATGCTTTGCAACCCATAGTTAGAATAACAAAAGGACATGAGCAGGCGACGTTCCAGTGTCAGAATAATGTGACCTGAAAACCACAGTCCATTTTCACAGCACCTGTTCAATAAAGCACTGCCCTGTCATTTTCTAGACCATTGTTATTTGTTAGACATTTATACTATCACACCTTCATTATATCCCCACTTACCATCATTTGCAGCTTGTGACATCTATTGATTGTGCGCAAACTGCCATTTACATGGATTTCTCCTCACCGTCTTCAGAAATACTGATATCCAAAGACATGTTGCTCTAATTCACCAGCTGCCTCGGAGAAATAGCAAGGCTCGGTGTCTTAAAGCGCAGCCTTTAGCAAGGAAGCCAATGATTGTCAAAATCTCTGCAACTTTTTTTTCCCAGTAAATGTCAGAGTGCCACTCTTTTTCCTTATGTTTCTTATATTAATTGTGATGTTGCCAGGGGTCTCTAAAACCCAGCAAGGTGATCAAAAAATACTTCTTTTTCTGTCTTTTCTAATACCGTTGCTACAGTAACCTCAAGAAAGATTTTTTATTTTTTTTATTTTTTGACTGAAGCCTGAAGTGGGCCATTATTCCGACAGTTTGTAATTCTAGCATGAGAATAAATACTGCCGTACAGATGTCACAGAATGATTCTGTTCTTAAACTGATTAAAAAATAGATACAAATGAACCTTATTCATGAATATTTATGTGCACACCCCAGATTCTCAGTGTCGGTTCCCGAGTACTTGTTCACACATGACTCTTTTATTTGTGCAGGTGAAATATTTTTTCATGCACTGCAAAATTAACTCTGGTTGGATGATAAAAGTACCTCGAAATGAATGCCAAATTCCAACTTAAAGTCACTCAGACCACTTCATCTCAATGAAGTGGCCTGGGTAGAGTCGTCCTGTCTTTTTAATGTCCTGCAATGTAAAACAGCAACTAGAGGGGCTTCAGCTGCACTAACTGAGTAAATCTTGGTCACATGATGTGGAAGATCATAGGAAAGCATTGGCACACTTCTCAATGAAAGCATCACCAGTGCTTCTCTATGAGGAGCATTGGATTGGACCATTGCTGTAGACCTTTCCGCCTTTAATGACTTTGTATAAGGTAAACAGCTCCAAGACAACCTCAGTTCTAGAAAAAAGTAAGAAAAATGTTTATTTCATTCATTTTTATTACACACTAGGGCCAGGATCATTGTAGCATTAAGAATACAGGTTTGTTCCTTTAAGCAAACCAAGGAGCAATATTTCTTGACTAAAACCAAAGTCTGCTAAATTCCCACAAATATCAGATATGGTGTCAGAACAAAACTAATCATAATGCCAACTTACACAGCTGGCTACGGCCCAACAGTTGGACTGGGGCCCCAGAACCATGAATTTGCTTGGCCCATTCAACATATCAATATGAAGAATAAAGTGGGAAACCCAACATGTGGGTTCTTAACCCTTCTCTATGAAAGATATCACCATTTGCAACCTCTGTTAAATTTCTACTCTCCAGGATTACATTTTCACTTGCCAAGTGCTAGTGGAGAAGAGAAAATGTAGAGCCATAACATCCTATGCTACTAGCCAGACTTAATAGTTACTCAACACTGCAAGCCTGGGTGATCCATGGCACACTCACAAGGGGTTAATCTCTACCAGCCAGGTTTGAATTTTTACTGGCCAATGGCTAGTGGTCAAGTGTACATTTTGAACCCTGAGATGGTGTTGTGCAGCACTGACTCAGGAAGCATCTTTAGTGGAAGTCTGAGTGAGTGTCACTATAGGTGTTCAAAGTAGCAATGTAAACAATTCATTTTCTCTGAAAAGGTAGTGTTTACATTAAAATGCCTACAGGGACAGAGAGTAGACACTAGAACAACCACATTAAGCTGTAGTTTTCCTAGTGATATATAGTATTCATTTAAGGTTGGTTGTTTGTATGTTTTATTTGTCCACATTCCCCAAATAATTAGCCTTATAAGAGGGTCATAATTTATTACATCTAAACGGTAAATTATGTTGTAGGATCTTCTGTATTTGCCAATATAAGCAAAAACAAAGTCAGTAGAATTCTTTGACTTCTTCAAACTACGAAATGATAATTATTTAAAATAAAGTTAATATAGGCCAATGGAATTCTCCATAGGAAAGCAATTAGAAAGCTTCACCTGTAATGCCTGTTCTAGAGAAGTATTAATTTCCCTGCTTCTCTATGAAAGCATAGTTTTTGTTTTGTGGAGGGACCCAAAGCAGTCAGGAAAAGCACCTTCTTGGCTGTCTTATTGACAGCTGGGAGGGTACAGACTTGTCACAGGGCTCACGAATGTCCCACGTTTGGTAACCCAATTGAAATTTTGGTATCCTATCAGCCTGGCATGCAGAAGACTGTCTGCCAGCCGTGTGTGCTGGACACCAGGCCGACAGATCCCTTCAGTGGGTGGGTATGCCAACTTCCCAGGCAGATATACCTATTATGAGTATCACCAATGATGCAAGTTGTGTCAGTGAGGACTTCCTCTCGAACACTTGCCCACCAGTTTCGATTCCATGCTTCCTAATGTTGGAAGGTATGTTATCACTTTATAAAATTGCTGATTTCTCTTGAAATTAATACTTTTTTAAAAGAGGGTGAACCTTTTGTTTACTTCTAAAACATTTCTGCAAGTCAAAGTTCATTAAAGATTTAAAGCATTTATTTAAAAAAATATTCTGGAGAGGTTACACATATTCTGTTGTCATGAAACATTTAACAACACACAAAGGGATTTTTTAATCTCAGTAAATACATATGAAGAATACAAAGAGGCAAAAAAAAAAAATACCACCAGATTTTATGAGTTCAAATAAACCTGTATTTTTCATGGAAATTTCTATGTTTTTGCTTATTCACATGTTTATATATTTATAGACGTTTTTCAAATATAAAATGTGAGTCAGGTTGAGAGTCGTTAAGAATAAGGGGTGCATAAGGTAATGAATGGAATGGAAAGAATTTTTACTGCAGAAACAATAGTTTCTAATTGAGCTGCGTCTCATCATCTATTCATAATAAAATATGAATATTTAAAAATAAAAAAGCACTAAGATGCTGGTTTTAGGAACTCATTCATGTTTTCGGAAATGCAAGCATTACATGATGAATTATTACATGCTACACATATGTAGCATTAATTGGTTGCGTTTTTGTTTTTTATTTAATTTCAATAATTTACTAATGTTGCAAACATCAAGGACCATTTGTGATCTTTCTCGAAAAAGAGTTCATTAGACATGTTTTCTTGAGATTACACATTCATTATTTTTAACCTTTATCCCAAGTGAAAATTATTTTCAAAGCGCCTCTTTCTAAGGCCAAATACAAGGTTAGGATAGTCATAAAAATACTGGACACTTGTTTCTTACTGTTCCTGAAATTTAAGTTTTATGGAATTGTATTAAAATTTACAGTGGAGGTCAAGGCAGAAGCAGATTAGGTTGAATCAATTCATCTAACCAAAGATTTATGATGAAAGGTTAAATCTGTCCGTTTTTACTACATTACTGATTGGAAGATACAATAAATAAATTTGATGCCAAATGCAATCTAATTGCAGAAGATTAAACCTGCACACATCAAAGTATAACTTTATATATAAGATTTAGAACTGAACAAAACAACAACTCATATATTTCTTGGCCAGCCTATAGGTATCAGATAATTATTGAATTGATAATTCACCATATCCTCTAGTTAAAATTTGACAACCCCAACCTATTTCATTTAAAATTACACAAACAGGAAAATGTAACAAATAATGCCACTCAATGAGTATATACTACAGTGCTCCTCAACCCTCTCCTCAAGGCACACCTAACAGTCCAGGATTAAGGGATTACGCGAGTGTGTCTAAAGTGTTTAGAAAAATAAAAAAACACCTTAAAAACTTAGATGTTTTTTTTTTTTTTTTTATAGAAACCTTAGATACACCTGGGTAATCCATAAATCCCTGACTGTTAGGTGTGCCTTGAGGAGACGGTTGAGGAGCACTAATTCACTACAACGACAACAAAAATTTTCAGCAACCCTCTCTTGTTTAGTATTAGATACACAGAAACAATGTACTTATTCTTTACTGGCATTTTGCCAAAGTATACCACAAACTAGTTTATAGCAATATTTTACTTTGTTATAATCGTAGACTGATATGGCCATATACAACCAAAGTAATTCCATGTTTTTAACTGACTATATTGACTGACTGTACTGATTTCCTAACTTAATTCATTTTTGCTTCAGTGCTGTTTTCACACTGCAGAGAAAAATATTTCTCTGCTTTGGTGTCATTCAGTCCCTCTGCATCGCCGCAGAGAGTTGTTCTTCACTAACTTTTTTACTGGAAAATTATTGGATATAAAATTATACTCTTAATTTTTAATTTCACGCATTACATCATATGGTTTCTTTATGTCAGGAAAATGGTCAATTATGAAATTTCCAGTGTTTTAATCATATAAACTGGTAGTAATCATTTTTTTGACTGATACTGTAATAATCACAGTAGTGAAATGATGGCATACTCTAAAGGCAGTGAATCAATAGTCTGGCCAAAGTTGAGATCACAATACAGCAATTCAGAGAACCTGCTCCAAACACGGAAGCTCCTATTAACATAACTGAAACAGACAGGTTGTGCAAGAAATTGTGTCCTGCAAAGAGATTATAATATTCATCATTGTGATATAGTAACATTATCAATCAAAAATCCATATAAACTGGTTCTTTGGTTCATATTCCTTTCTCCAGAAATCAATCACACAACCAAAAAATGCTCGATCTAATTCCTCAAACATTCTTAAACCTCTTCCCTTCCCCTGCTCACCATTCACCTGTTCCGACTAGGAAACAGGACACATAGTATAAACATATACAGAATAGAAAAATCTACCATCGTTTTAAAATTTCTGAAACAATGTTCTCTTTACTTCCAGTTATTACTCCTCTAATAATAACTCTAGTATCATTATTTGATTCGTATATAATTTACTATGTTAACCTCTATATCTGGCAGTGTATAAAATGTATAATCTACCAGGTACAACACTTCCTAAATAAATAATAAATGATGTATGCGTGAACTGCCAAATCTGGAAAAAAACGAAGCGTAACACATTGCTGACATAAATCAAGGTCTAGAGACTTGGGTACATTAAATATTCATACAGTTTGAGTCATGCTACCTTATATCAATAAAATAATATAGCTTTTTATCAATATACAGCAATCAATAAATAAACCTGTTGACTAATTAATATTTTACCATCAATTTAACATTTCACCATCTTAAAAAAAACAAAAAAAAAGAAACTCAAATATAGAAAGATTGTGTCAACGAACAAGTTTCTGTGCAGACTGAGAACTGAATCACTTGAATTATGTCTCATGTACAAGGCTGGACTTGTTGAGCCATTTTTTATTTGACTCTTGGATATTCGGCCTTAGGTGTCATCCTGAACCTTAATTATATTGGTTGCTTTAAATGGAATACTTAGAAATATAATCTACCTAGTATGTAACATCAAATGCTAACAGCAATAATCAATAAAACACTTGGTATGACGATTAGAGGTATCTAGAACAATATATGGCTTCTTGTTACTGTAGAATAATTTATATATTACTGATTGTCAACACAAAACGAAATATATCTATACTGTATATATAGATAAGCTATGTATTTATATGTCTGAGCTTCACCCAACAAACAAGCCTGATAAAGAATTCTTAGTGTCCTTAAAGCTAGTAAAAGCTCCCTTTTAGTTACTTTATTCTGATCTGTTACTTAGAGAGAATCCCCAGTCTGTAGTTGAAACCCACATTTGATAATGCATTATAGAAATAATCTGAGTCATTTACTATTTAATGAAAAATTTTGGTAATTTAAAATTAATTCAATGTGAATTTCAAATCAACAGCAAAAACAATCAAACCGAAAAAAGAGAAGACTTTTTCAAATTCAACTATTTTGACCTAAATGTAAAAAATTACTTTCAATTACCAGCAATTGTCACTTTAGTAAATAAGCCTGAATGTGTAACATAGACTAATGCTTATCAAGGTAAAGATAGAGAATAAACGCATCATTGATTTCCCATTGTTTGGTGCAAATCTGCAGCTTCTGCAGGTACCAGGAAGCAGCTGAGATTTATCAGGCATTCCTGGTCCTCTATTGTTTTCTCTGGAAATTCTGGGCCTGTTAGTGGAATTATTTACTGTATTTCAGCAATTGCAAACTTAAAGTGATCTCAATTAAAATATTAAATGAGCTAACAAGAACGCCAAGAGCACCCTCTGTCAGCTGACTTCTTAGCTTTATTCATGTTTGTATAACAGTACCAACCATGCATGCTAATGAATACTGTACAGCTTTCTTAAAGAACACTATAAACATTTCCGCAAGCTGTACAAGATCTTGTACAAGGAAGAAGAAACATAGAGTCACCCTGTGGAATCCCTACACAAAATGAAGGAATACAAAGCAAAGGAACTTCTAGCATCATAGCAAAAACAAATGATACAGGTAGATGTGGTGTCTGGAATTTCCATTTAAGTCATGTTTACTTAGAATCCCAATGGCCTACTTCTAGACAATAATAATATTGACTAAGGCGTGATATTGACTGATATCGAGTGTGCTGTAATTCACTAGGCAAATTATGAGCATTTTCTCTGCCATTGAATTTATTTTCCCTTGTTTGTCATATTCTATGAAATATATAGACTGAGAAAGAAAATGTTTGTAGTATAACTTCAAAACTACAATAAGAGCAGTAAGTACTATTCTGTACATTTAATTGCAAAAGAAGTCAGAGTATCCTCATTATTCTCCAAATACAATTTTTCCGATTATGACTTGGCTAACTAAAAACGAAAAGAACGAAACTCATAATGCCTACCCACCTGCAATTTCTACGCATGTTGCAAGCGTTAACGCATCCACCCCTCTGCCACTCCTCTGCCACCCCTCTTTTATTTTACCTTACAGTGTATAATCAACATTTATTTAAAATCAAATAGAATTATTTCCCAATTATTTAATTTGGTTCCTTTATTGTTATCTACTAAAAAAAAAATTTTTTAACATGCCCTTTAAAATTTCTAGCCACCCAGTTCCAATTCTCTATTTTTTTTAGCTTTGTCTCCTATTTCATTATCTTCTTCAGATATAAACTCACGGGCCAGCCTGCTAAGTACTGTTAGAAAATGCTAGATTATACATTTATGGACAGGATTCTTCAGTTTTTGTACTAGTATAATTATACATTATACTCTCTGTAATCCCTTACCTGTGCATACAAAATAATCTATGTAATTGCCCTAGGTAAAAGCACCATATGATTAATATAAAATACAAAAATAAATGTGTCTGTCTGACTGAAACTGTTTTATAATTAGCACAAATGTACTGGGAATTGAACGAATGAAACAATACCTTCAGCCAACAAGTAGTAATTTCGACAAAGTGGGAACTAAAGATTAGATTTCTATTTTTTAGAGACAAAAAATAAAAAAGTATCAAATTTTTAAAATTGTTCACACGGTTCTGCAATTTCTATTAAGAGATCAGTAGGGGAAAATAAAGAACTAAATCATTGATTTTTTTTTTCACACTTCCAATGTTGAGATTAATCTAGGGACCCTGACGGTTGGCTGGCACTGGTGAAATCATTGTATGTCTCCAAGGAAAAAGAGAACACTGTATACAAGTATAAACATATGTGAAACACTACAGGCCACGGTAAACAAATATTTCATTCATTATCGATTGAGCCAAAAGAGAGAGAAATGCATCCTAATGGTATTTCTCAATGTATCCCCAGGTATTAGAAGAAATATGTATTCATTGTATTCATCGATCAAGGTTTCATATGTTAAAAAAAAAGACTTGTTGAAAATAAAATTATATGATATACATTTATGTTATGTATGTTTAGAAGGAGAATTTTCAGACAAAAATAAAGATAAATCAAGGTTTATTTTTTAAATATAAATTGTAATTCTGTAAGTTTGACTATTTTTACATTTAGCATAGAAAATGGTTAGTATGGGTGGCAAACAGAACAGTCCAATATAATGTCAAGGTTGGAATCCAGGAAACTGTCCAAACAAAGTCTAAATGTTAATACACAACGTGCTGGTGAATGATAATCTGAAAGTTTTGATATTGTGGGGAATTATGATTCTCAGTGTGTATTTAGTGCATTTAGTACAATGTAATTCATAGACGTATATTTTAGTAATACTTTTGGTTTTGTTTTGCTGATTTTTATTGTGAGTTTTATTTGTATACTAGATGATAAACGTCTACACAAGCAAATCAGACGTTATAGTGCTTTGGAGGTCTGCAGTTTCTTGATACACATTGACCGTTAGTGTTTGATTTCTTTATGTGGATCTCTGCTATGTTACTTGGAGCTCTGTGATACATAGTTACAGTTACATAGCTGAAAAGAGACTTGCGTCCATCAAGTGCCGCCTTGCTCACATGTTTTTGCTGTTGATCCAAAAGAAAGCAAAATATCCAGTCTGAAGCGCTTCCAATTTTGCAAAAATTCCTTCTTAACCCCAAAATGGCAGTCAGATATCTCCTTGGATCAAGCAGCTATTACCCCACTAATTAGAAATTATATCCATGTATGTTATGTTTTTGGAAGTATTTATCCAATTGCAGTTTAAACATCTGCATGGACTCTGATAAAACCACCTCTTCAGGCAGAGAATTCCACATCCTTATTGCTCTTACTGTAAAAAAAAAACCACTTTTCTTTGCCTTAGATGAAATCTCCTTTCTTCCAGCCTAAATGCATGACCTTGTGTCCTTTGTATAGCCCTGTTTATGAATAGATTTCCAGATAAAGGTTTGTACTGGCCCTGAATAAACAAATGTGATGAAACCATGCACATCAAGCATTGTAATGATGGCCCATAGGCTTTAGGAGACAGATCGAAAGGTTGACCCCAAAGGCAATTACCAGGTGTGCATGATTGCTGCTCGGCACAAACCCTCCTGTGAATTTGATTGGCCATGACTGGTCTTTGACCCCAAAAGTAATTACCAGGTTTCCATGTGCATGATTGCTGCTTGGCACAACTTTTTTTTGTCAGGACTGTAATGTTCCTCAGCACTTTTCTTGTCAGGACAGTAAATTCCATTAACCACATTCTTATGTGCGGATGAATACGTGACACAGAGAAGGCACGGATTTCATTAGCCATACTGTGACATACATTACACTACTCTCTACCTGGATTGTTCTTTAGAGCTATGGAATTTTCTCATGCAGACTAGACATTATTGTGCGATTTATTATTGTAGACTAGAGTTCTGGTAACCATTCATACACAGCTATGTTTGCAAAGCCTTGAAAAACCTGTGCAATAGTTTAAACTATGACTATAGAGAAATATATCACATAGGTACCCATGACGATATAATCTATATATCTTTTTCCAAACAGTGTCCTTATGTTAAAGGGACACTCCAGTGTCAGGAAAACAAACCGTTTTCCTGGCACTGCAGGTTCCTTCTCCCTCCCATCCCCCATCCCAGGTTGCTGAAGGGGTTAAAACCCCTTTAGTGACTTACCAGAGTCCAGGGCCGATGTCCCTCGGCGCTGGTCCAGGGTCCGCCTACGCTCCTCCCCCACCGTCATACGGCGGGGAGACCAATTGCTCATGCGTGGTCGCTGGCGGGGGAGACCTACTGCACATGCACTGGCGGAGGGGGAGACCTATTGCACATGCGCCGGCGGAGGGGGAGACCTACTGCACATGCGGCGGGGGAGACCTAATGCGCATGCGCGTCAATGCCGCGAACGTGCATTATACCTCCCCATAGGAAAGCATTGAAAAAAAATGTAAATGCTTTCCTATAGGGATTTCAGCGACGCTGGAGGTCTTCACATAGTGTGAGCAACGCTACAGCACAGAAAACCTGTGCTATGAACCAGGAAGTGCCCTCTAGTGGCTGTCTAGTAGACATCCACTAGAGGAGGAGTTAACCCTGCAAGGTAATTATTGCAGTTTATGAAAACTGCAATATTTACAGTTGCAGGGTTAAGGGTAGTGGGAGTTGGCACCCAGACCACTCCAATGGGCAGAAGTAGTCTGGGTGCCTGGAGTGTCCCTTTAATGTTTGATCTGCCGTTATAAAAACTCAAAGTACAGTAGAAGAACCTGCGTGATATGCATTGTAAACATAAAACAAACAACTAGCTGATTGGAATCAAACATGCTGCACTGAGGTTCAAGCATGTACACCAGACACTACAACAAGAGCACTTAAAGGTACACTATAATCACCAGAACAACTGCAGCTTAATGTAGTTGGTATGGTGTCTAAAGCCTGTTCCTGTCAGTTCCGGGTCTCCCTGCTCTGCATGGAGATGCGGAATGCTTCACATAGTGATGCATTGATTTAATGCATCTCCATGAGGAGATGATGATTGGCACAGCTTGACGTTATGCTGCGCATGTGCAATAGCCTCCCAATGCTTTCCTGTGGGAAACCATTGGATTGATTGAGTTCATGGAGTTTCTATTCCTGATAGAAACATAGAAACATAGAATGTGACGGCAGATAAGAACCATTCAGACCATCTAGTCTGCCCAATTTTCTAAATACTTTCATTAGTCCCTGGCCTTATCTTATAGTTAGGATAGCCTTATGCCTATCCCAGGCATGCTTAAACTCCTTTACTGTGTTAACCTCTACCACTTCAGCTGGAATGCTATTCCATGCATCCACTACTCTCTCAGTAAAGTAATACTTCCTGATATTATTTTTAAACCTTTGTCCCTCTAATTTAAGACTATGTCCTCTTGTTGTGGTAGTTTTTCTTCTTTTAAATATAGTCTCCTCCTTTACTGTGTTGATTCCCTTTATATATTTAAATGTTTCTATCATATCCCCCCTGTCTCGTCTTTCCTCCAAGCTATACATGTTAAGATCCTTTAACCTTTCCTGATATTGTTCCTTTAACCATTGAGCAATTTTATTTGTCAATTTAGCTCATGTTTGTTGCTGAAATGCTGGAGTATAGAGTGTCTCTTTATCCCTATAATTGTCAGGTGAACATAAACAATTAGATGCAATTTTATCAATTCTACAATTTATATTGGCAAGTAAATAGTAGCATGAAGGGTGTGATGTTTAAAAATGCATTCATGTAGCCCAAGCATGTCAAACTCAAAGGCTAACATGGGCCAAATAAACAAGGTTTACGTTTATTTGGGCCGCAAACTGATTCCAACCCAGAAGCCACAAGTGTCGTTATGATGTAATGATGCTTACAGTGATATTGTGGTTACCAGGAAACCAGCTAAATCGTGAGACCAAGCCAACGTGGTAACTAGGTGATAAATCAACAAATATGACAAAGTGAAAATGTGATCACGATAAAAACACCAAGCAGGAATGATATATATATATATATATATATTTTATATCTTATTTTAATAATTAAAGCATATTTATTTATTAGGTCCTTTCGATCTTCATTAAAGACTCTAATGGAGTCTAATAGAGACTGGATGGGGTCTTATTGGGCTGTTGGGCGTTAACGTGGTGGTGGTGATGACTGATAACCAGCCTCCCCCCGGCACATTCACAATCTGCTTCCCCCCCAAACCCCAGCACTCGCTCTACTAAAACCCCAGCCTCCCCTGTACAAAACCCAGCTTCCCCTGTACAAAAGCACAGCCCCCCTGTACAGAGGCCCAGCCTTCATGTACAAAGGCCCAGGCCCCCCCTGTACAGAGGCCCAGCCTTTATGTACAAAAGCCCAGCCCCCCTGTACAAAACTCCATTCCCTGTTTAAAAAAATAAAATAAAAAAAATATTAGCATCCAGACTCATACTTTACTTACCTTGTATCTGGTGTCCTGCATCTATACCCCCACTGGTGCTGTCCGCAGCCTGTGACACAGACAAAACTCCTTGAAGGCGGAGCCTGTAGGCATCACATCAGGACGTGATGCCCGCCTTCATTTGCTCCTAAACCGCCTCTGCCAGCCTCTGGACCACCTTTGCCCACCTTCATTCGCTCCTGGACCACCTCCGCCTGCTTCATTTCATCTCCAGCCTCCTCCGCCTGCTTCATTTTATCTCCGCCCGCCTCCAGGTGACCAGAGCAACGAATATCTTTGCTCAGCCGCAGAGATATTCATTGTGGGCCGCATGCGGCGTGCGGCCCACGACTTTGACATCCATGAGTCCCTGTGCATATTTTCATAGATTTAATTGATGCATAAATGTAACATTCTGCTTTACTTGGTATGTCCCCACAGGGATCAATTAATAATTTATTTAACCTTTTCAATCGATGTTCTATGTTTGGAAGCTTAAGAAGGAAAGTTTCCAAATTATATAGAACTGGTTTATTTCCATTCAATGTACCATAAAGTTGTAACGATTTGTGAAAAATAAAGGGTTAGTGCAGACTGTAAGCTTTTTTGGCAGGACCCTTTCCTACCTGTTGTTTCCATTCTGCTGTATTTGTCATTACTTAACTTTGTATATAGAAAATGTATAAATAATATTGGTAGAATGTCTAGCTGTACATTTATTTCATGATCCCAATTTGCATGTTTCCTTTAGGTCTGTTATTCAGGGCTATTATCCTTGCAGTTTGAGGGTTTCTCTAGTTAATGAAAACATTATGAGCTGGATTCAGCATGTACCAGCAAAACACCAATGAAGACATTTTATCTAGTGGCTGATAAGTTGAGCGTGTAAGGAAATTCAGTTGTTCTACCATTGTGGTGGTTCTATCAAAAGCCCTGGAAGGCAATTTTTTTTAATCAGAGTTTTACGTCACAACAGCATGTTTATGAGTGTATACTATGGATCAACTAAAGGTCCACAAAATAAAACACAATGAACTGTCATTTTATTCTACTGGATAACTAAAATACAGATACACGTCCTTCTAACATGCTCCGTGTATTTTGTCATTTTTTCTGAAAGTTGACGTTGTAATTTTGATGGAATGAAGAGAAAATTTAATAAAAGATCCAGAGTGCTGGTATATGGCCAAGGAGCCCATGGGGGGTGGAGGAGGGCAGACATTTCTACACTATACAACTCTCTGCTGCCTGTCACTAACAGTTTTAATAATGCCTACTGCACATTGCATAGTGTAGGCTCAGCTGTCCAGTGCCTACTATCTTGTTTAAAGTCATCAGTCACTCTACAGCTGAGATCTGAGACACTCATGCTGCGACTAGTTGAAATGTTGTGAAGTCCCACACTGCAGGACTGGGACTGAGACTATGAGGACTGAGCTGAATCTGTCCTAAATCTCTGGTAAGTACTGTTTCTGTAAACAAGGTCATCTACTTCCTGGTTCCATAATATTGACACTGCAGATTAATATTTTCAGCTACAATAAGGACACTTAATAAGGATACCAATATCCTGCTACATGAACCATGTGCACACTGTGTGCTAAAAGTGAGTCAGGAGTAATTGAAATGCTTTAGAACAGCATTAACATTTAATAGAAAGTTGTCATAGCAGAAGCTCTACTGAAGATGAGATCATAAAAGGGTGAGCTAGAGACTCAGAGAGGGCTGGAGCTAGAGTTAATCTTTGAGAGCTAGATACAGAGACAGTGCATTTTCTGGGTATCTGCATTGAAGCTCTGTGTAATCAATACGAGTGCCCCTGGTTATGTAGGGCAGTTATGAGTATCTCCTTATTGTGCCCAGCCCTGTGCATTGTACCTGTGCATTGTGCCCAGTTCTGTGCATTGTACTTCTGTATTTTACTGATCTCTGTCTGGTGTATGTGTATTACTGTTTTGTTACCAGCTCTGTGCATTGTATCTCTATATTGTGCCAGCCCTGTGCATTGTATCTCTGTTTTGTGCTCAGCTCTGTTTAATCCATCACAGTGCCGCTGGCTATCTGGGGTATCTCCTTATTGTGCCCTGCCCTGTATTGTATTTATTGTATCTCTGTATTTTACTCATCTCTGCCTATTGTATGGGTACCTCTGTATTCTACCTTACTGTGAGTATAGCATGAATACCACTATACTATGCTCAGCTCTCTATAATGTATTGGTATATCCTTATTTACTGGGTTCTCTGTATTGTACCTGGCTCGGTGTAGTGTATGGGTAACTCTTTATTGAGTGATGAATAGTATTAGGTGTTAAGTACAAGAGGTTAAGCGGACAGATACCACAGGTCAGAAGATGATGGCCACAGAGTTAAAGTGCAGTGTCAAATTCTGCGGTGGCAGGAGTTCGGCACCCCATCATCTTAAAACTTCACCAGCCACCACTGAGTTAGGGTAAGGTTAGGTTTTGAGTAAGAAAAGGTCTGGATAAAAAGTTAAAATCAGGAGGGTCTGTAGACTTAGAGGTTATAAGGCTTTTAGGGCATAGACCCATTATCTCAAATATAGCCTTAATTAATCTCGGGCTTTCTGTGGTTTGTGTGCGATTTAAGTTTGTTTACTGCTAACATATTACATGTACAATTTCTTAATAGGCAGACTAAAATCTAAACAGAATTCATCCCAGAGCCCATCCAGATGCATCAAAAAAGTATGAGGACATGCTCACCTATAAGCAGATAGTAGAGTTTGCTTCTTTATATTTTACACTTCTATGTCCCTATATGTTTCTGTTTTTAGACTGTTTCAATAAAAGGTATGGTTTTATTCAATCACGGATTTCATCTACTTTGAATATGATTTTGAGTGTTAGCCGGCGGATCCATGGATTGTGTCTAGCATGTACAATTTCTTGCATTGTAACCTTTGACTTTGACCTTGGCCTGTAACATGATTATCTCTTAATGAAATGGTACAATCAAAGAAAAGATACTTCCATATCATCTATCAACTTATTAAAATGTAACTAGATGAGCTTGTTAAAAAAATTATATTTCTAGTATGCAGTGAGTAGTAAATAGATGATAGACAGACAGGCAGGTAGGTGGGCGGGCTGACAAACAGATATAGAAATACCTGTACAGTATGCATGCCATTCAAGTCTCCACCTTCACTGTTTGAGAGAGCCAAATGAGCCTGGAAGAGGTTCTCTGCTGCTACTCCTGTGGATTTACAAAAGAAGAAGAAATATTAAGATGAAGATACTATTATTTTATACAGTAAAACCCCACATCCCCAGTTGCAGTATCACAGTGTCACACAGTCCAAAAACAAAAAAGGTAAACATTCATAAGTTAAATCGTACACCGCTCTGAGTAACAGGATGAAATCTCATATGGCCTCGCCAGGGACTTTAATCATTTCTTTTTGCAGCTTATGAATCCTGCATACAATATCCAGCCATTTGTCACATAGTAGCTGTCTCAGTTATCAGGTCAACTTTCACTGTATCGCAGTGCTTGTGATCAAGTAAGCCTTATTCTGCTTAATAATGGCTCCAAAGCACAAGACTAGCGATGCTAGCATAAAAGATATATGTGCAGCATGTACAGTATATAGTATTCACTACTAACTGTGGTTACATGCATCTACTTGGGGACTTGGAACGTACCCCCTGTGAATATGAGGCTTCTACTGTACTATTATTTGCATACTGCAATGCAATATCTATATAAGTAATAAAAGAGCATTAGTAACAGCTTTCAAAAAAACAAAGTATTCCGTTCTTTTAACTATAAAAGCTTTTCTGTAATACGTGATTCAACAAAGCCAACAGAAAACAGTCATAAAATAATTATTCTTAACTTGCAATATTTCAATTTCAAAGTCAAAATTTTTCAAATATTCAATATAATTTGTTGAATGTGCTTTTCATTGCACAAACTGTAAATGCAGTGTATTAAAAAATAATAATGCACTTTATTTACAAATAATGCCATTTCATAAGCATAGCATATCTTAAATCCAGCAATAATGGAAATCACAAATCCTCAGGAAAACTCATTCACACTCCAAATACAGAGATTTTCATGAAAGGATTGTCTTTCCCACTTGTGGCTGTGTCAGATATAATAAACTTGTTAGTAAGATTTTTCACATTTGACCAGTCCGACGGAGCCGGGAAACGTCATGATTGGAAGAGAAGAAAAGGAAGACAAGATGATGGTTTAAGATCAATAACTTTACATATGCCGTTATAACTGTCGCAAGCTTTGATTGCATCTCTAACTGTCTCCAGTGCTTAGTTCAAACCAGATCTCATCCCCCGAGCTGAGGGACAAAGAAAAATCTAAAATATAATGTGATAAAAATGGGCCGAGGCAAATTTTTGAAAAGTATGGTTTAGTGTTGATTTAAAGTCACTCATTAACTCATTTGCCCAGGCAGTCTCTGAAAACCAAATCCTCTTTTTAATTTTAGAAATATTCCACTATGTATTTGCTTTTATTCCCTAAACTATGAATATTGGAGAATTGACAGTGATGTGAAATTTAGGCCAACAATCAAGCTGAAATACTATGCAATTTTAAATTATTTTGTCAATTCTCCACTATTCCTAGTATAGCGAATAAATCGTTTTGATATGTAGAAACATAGAAACATAGAATGTGACGACAGATAAGAACCATTCGGCCCATCTAGTCTGCCCAATATTTAAAAATACTTTGAATTAGTCCCTGGCCTTATCTTAAGTATAGGAAAGCCTTATGCCTATCCTACGCCACATACAAAAAATATCCATTAAGAATGTGTACATATATACCTATACTCCACTTAGAGTGTGGCAAACATTAATGGGTGTATTTGCTAAGTGCCAAATTGTAGCAAATTAAAATTCAAATGGAATAACTGAGGTCAAAACAGTCCATTTGAATAATTCTCATACTCATGATAGTCACACCATGGACTATTTTAGCCTGAAATTTGCATTTCAGATTTAAATCCACTAAAATTCAGTTAGTGAACAAACCCCAATCTGTCTTTCATTCTGCTGGAAATGGTTTGGGAATTGTTTTTTACAAACTGAATTATGCACAGTTGGCAGTCAGATAGGTAAATAACAGTGTTTATTCTCTCACTTGTACATTTGGGTCTGCTCTGTATTGTGTTTACATTTCATCAGTTCTTTAAAAAGGAAAAAAAAATAAAAAACTCTGTATTAAATCAGCAGCAGTTGGTCAGGCTTTGAGAGCTGTGGAGACCTCTATTATTTTCAAACTACATGAAAATGGCTGAATAAATCCTGGAGATTCTATCCCTAGTCTGCTTGCATCACTCCCACTATAAAAACCTGCAGTGATTGTGGTACTTTGTGCGTCTCTTGAAATCTAATCAGCAGGTAGAGTGAAATCAGGGTTAGTTAAAGCAGACTAACTTTGTAATCTCTTCGTTATTGATTTTTGTAAAATTATCCCAATCTGAATTTTTTTGTCAACCAAATTTCCTCTAAAATTTGGAAGATGAGTCCGATTTTTGTACATAGACCTCCTGGTGTTAAGAATCACTGGTATCAAGAAACTAGACAGCAGGTGGCGATGTCATTAGCTAGACAATACTTCCAATCTCTAATTATATTGCTGCAATTACCTATTCTTCTCAACAATAGTTTTCGTCTTGGAAGTGGTCATTGGATTGATGGCAGAACATACCGTCTCACCAAACCATATACAGACTGTCAAGGGTGAATTTCCCTTTGGGGCAGTTTGGTTTTGAGTTCATAAAGAGCATTCTTTAAGTCTGATAGTGTAGTGTAGGCAGCAGATGTACTACACTATGCTCAATGATGCGGTTCTTACTGATTCACTAGCACACAGCATGTTGTCACCAGCTAATTGCAATTTGCAACTATTCAATCAGTTAATGACAACATGCTGTATGCATCATGCAGGGCTCCATCATTGATGTATGGTGCAGTCTAAGTGAGATTTCCCAGGACAATACAGTACTAGCTGACAGTCTAGCAGGTTCATTCATTAAACTTTTAATTGTATCAAATTGAATATTTTTATGGCACAATTTTTGGCTAAAAGAGCTAATTTGAAAGAAAAACTAATTTGTTAAAGCTCGGCATATTTAGCCTCAATTTTGCCGTTCTGTTTTTAATTTACCACAACTCATAGTTTAATGGTTCTGGATTGTTACTAAACAGTGTATTTTCAAAACTTTACCTAATGTTTCCACTTTATCTATGTTCCCCGATCCGCTAATTTGCCCATATATTTCTAGTTCTCAAGTGAACTCCTGACAATTAACTGTTTTCACGGAATAACCCTGAGAGTCTTTTAAACCTATTATGGCCCCAGTTGGAATCAAACAGAATATAACGTGACTCACTCCTCAAAAGGGGCACTATCACATGTGGGAATTTTGCATGACTCAATAGCTAATTTAAAAATATAAAAATTATAGATATTTTTTAATTTTCTTAATTTATGAGCCTGTCAACTAGAGACTAAGTTTCAAGTGAGGTTTACCTCCATGGTGCTGTCTTTACAGGCAACCTGCATGTTAGGCACTATGGAAGGAATGCCACTTTTTAAGCAGATGCTTGAAGGAACAAAAATGTATTCCTGACACTATAGTGTTGAACGATTTAGGTCCCCGGCCCCCTCTTAGGAAAGGTGCTTCTACTTAACTTTTTTCAGATACCATGCTGCTCTCACCACGGCTGTCTCCGCCTAAATGGATGAATCAATGTTGATGATCTCAGCCAATCCAATGCTTTCCCATAGAAAGCATAGGAAGGCTATTGCGCATGCATTGCAAAACCCTGCGCTGCAGAGCATGGAGACTCTGAATATAGATGCTGTGCACAGTGCAGCACTGAGATTGGAAGCACCTATAGTGGCTGTCTGAGTGACTGCCGCTAGATGTGTTATAAGCCAGCAATTTAAACACTACCTTTTCTTTATAAATGCACTGTTTACAGTGCTCAGCCTTCAGGGGCAGGATATAGACACCAGAACCACTACATTAAGCTGTAGTGGTTCTTGAAACTATATAATGTCCCATTATGTATGCATCTGCATACTTGGAGCATCGAGCTAAGATATCAGCTACTGGACATAGGCTTGAAAGTGTGTTTTTACTGGCCCACACTGCTCTCTTTACCCCAAATAAAGAATTAATTGTTGTTTATTAGTGTAAGAGAACAAGGAACTATCACTATCAGGTGGCTCTCCACCTGTTGGTTCATTACAGTTTTCAGAATTCTTTGTCAGCTCTTGAGTTTGAAGAGTTGTAGGCCAACAATAGCTGGAGAGCCTTTTTGAACCACCAGGTCCTACAACATCATGTTAAGCCAAAGGCTCCACTGATTAAAGAACATATGCCTTCCAGTGTAGTAGTTTGCCCTCCTGTCTAAATCTTGTGGAGTGGCCACACTTGCTGTGAAAAATGGTCATTTGCCACTGGCTTTCTATGTACCAAACTGCTCTGCTCCCCTGGCTTATGGAGAAGCCTGCTTGCCAGCCTCTTGCCGCGTGACTTTAAGACTGTGTCCCCAGACTGTTTAAAATACTGTGTTCATGGCTTTTTCCCAATTGGTTCGGTAAGCCCCATTTACCAAACCAATTACTGCACAGGCAGACCACACGCAAGTGGAGGTGTTCAAGCAATTTACCCCCCGGGCTGGTGGTTAACAGCAGGTTAATTGCCGACCGCTGGGTGGCTGCCGTTCGTACAGTCTTTATTGAGTCGAACGTGGTCAGATGTGTGCCGCCAAATTCATGGAACTGAAATCGGCTACAAAAAGGCACGAACACCGCTGACCCTTACCTTCTCTGGAACTTCGGCACTTCGACTGAAAAAGTACGGTGGTTGATTCAAATGCACTGTTATGCTAAGCTATTTGCATGAACAGTGCCCTGTTCGTGCATTTGAATGGGACTTAGTTATTTTTCTGCATAAAATAGACCGACCGCACAGCCCAAATCTATGGAACTGTTTTGGGCATGAAAATGTGCGTGCAGTCGGTCAAAAAGGGACCTCCACATAACTTTTTAACCAGCTATATCACTACAAGGGATTGCTATGCTCTGCATGCTCCCTTGGATAATCACTTCTAAGCTCTTTTAAGAGCTTGTTCCTGTTTCCCTCTCTGGGAGGAGAGGTTCACCCACTGGAGCCTGGAGCCTTGTCGTAGGTCCAGGATGGGTAGAAGAAAGCGAGACCCCAACCAAGTTACGGCGGTTCGTGGTGTCTGCGGTGGTTGTGGTGTCTGGCGAAGTGCTTGGAGCCCTCTTGAAGCGCTAGGAGCAACCAGTAATGGAGGTACCCAATCGGGGTGCCAGTTAGTCCATTACACTTGCTATTTCCACAGACACAGTTGGAAGAAGCTGATAAGACACTGATTTATTCAATACTGAAGGCAACACTTCTTGTTCTTAGGAAAAAGATACAGGATGTAACTATCTTCAATTCACTGTTTGTGTAGACGGCACTGTGCCACTGGCAGGGGCTAACACAACAGTAGCCTAACCAGTCTCACACTAGAATCAATGACCCAGGCTATCACACAATCAAAGTTGGTGTACATGACACTAGCAGAAGCTAGCCAAAACTGAATTTTTTAATTTTTATTTATTTTTTACTAAACAACCAGCCTCTCCCCCCCAATATGGTTTTCTTTCTACAAACAGTTAACAAAAGAGACAAAAAAACTAAAAGTCAAACTCTAATTCAGTAAATTATACTTAGTGTAAGTGGCAGCTGCTTGACACTAACCTCCAGTCTCACACTAGAATCAATTAACATGGACATATGTTTCTAAAATGTTACAAAATGTGGTCACTGGAAGTAGCTAGGCACAGCAGTGATCTAACCAGTCTTACACTAGAATCAGTGACCCTGAACATCTCCACATCATGGTTGTCATAAGTGAAACTGGCAGAAGCTAGGTAGGTACATCAGTAATCTAAACCTGAGTAGCCTCACATTGATGACCCAGAATCTCCCACTCCGACACTGTCTGCTGGTTTGTTTCCCTCAGCTGGCTTGTCTCCCTCAGTAGTGGCTTCTAGAAGAATCCTGCTTGGAGGGAAGTATGGATTTTTTTCAATACTTTTTTTTTAAACCTCCATTTGTTACTTCTCATTTGATCTGCCAATAAAATCTATGTTTAGAGGTTGTGCTTTAGACAACAAACATTCTCTCCACCTCTTGATTCGACAGCAGATGGAGCCCACATCATTGGACAGAACACATGTCTTTCATTCTGTCCATCTTTTTTGGCACTCTCCAAACACATTTAAGCATCTCCTTGTCATTTGCTCAGTTTTACACCTGCATGACGCTACAGAGATACAGAATTCTGCCGAAGAACCAAATCTCAATTCAGCCGAAACCGAATGCTCAAACCAAGTGTTCTCCACCCACACATGTTACTTTTTCAGCTACTCATGCCACTCTTGCTAACCACATATAGGAACCCCCTTTACTTGCAACTGATTACTCTTTAGTGGTGCAAACACCCACAGTGTTTTGCTAGCACTACACAAAATTAAAAAAGGCACCACAATTCACTTTTTCGTGATTTAATAGAATTTAGTGTATTGTTGTAAGTACTTGCAAAGTACTTCCTAATGCATTGCTCTATTGTCTGATATCCCAAAGATTAAACTTTATATTAATACACATTTTTGTCAAAGATTTTCCATAAGCAACATATGTTTTTTCACAAGTCTGCAAAATATTTCTGAAAAGGGAAAAAAAACACATTACAGAGCTACATCAATATGTGCACAAAAAATAAAAATAAATTAATCTCGTTGCATTTAAAAAAAAATCAGATTACATAGAGAATTTACGTAATAATTCTGTATTAGATTAAACTACTCATGAATCAAATGACTTGCAATGCTGGAAGAGTAGGTAGCATTAAAACTAGAGATTTGTAGGGAATTACAAACTTTTTAGCCAAAATGGTTGCCTTGAAATAATTTTTAATTTGGCTATATTATTCTCAAATTTGCTATTAGCTGCAAATTCTCTACAATTCCTGGAATAGCAAATAATTCCCTAACTCTTCTTCTTAATCTAAGTAACAAGACAATAAAGGAATGCACACAGACATGCACTTATTCATATACACACACACTCACTCATACACAAAAGCACAATTTGTTTGCTAGCAAAATACGTCACGCACTGTATGAGGTTAGTTTACTTATTTATTGTTGCGATAATTTCTCGCCAGAAGCATCTAATGTTTATAATGTAGAAAGTAATGTGGGTGAAGCACTTCAAGAATAAAATGAATTTTGTTGACATTTTCTGTATCTTTTGCTCCACCCTCCCTCCCCCCCCCCAATTTTTTAAATATTTTATTTCTACTTAAATTCTTATATAGTTCATATAATTTATGACAGACAATATTATAAACTATATTTGTTTATGTAAATTTCTATAAAATGCACAATACTGTATTAATACATCTGTCACTAGATCAAAGTCCAAAAGAGACCAACAGAGAGTGAATCCCCTAAACCAGCCACGTACAGTATCTGGGAGTTCCTAGCAATGCCAGTTACAATCTAATAGCCAGCATTCTATTTCCCTGCTGTAGCAACACCTAAGATCCTAAAGAGTTAATGTCCTAAAGAGTTAATGTCAACTACAAAAAAATAGTTGCAAGCTCTGTCTACGAACATAATTCTCTATCCATGTGGCTTAATGCAATAGTCAGAAACATGCTTTTTGTAGCATTCCTTCTTTTAAAATTGCCCGTTGGGCTTTTTCTAGATATTCTGGCTGTATCCTCTAGATCGTAAGCTTGTTTGAGCAGGGTCCTTATCAACCTTTTGTTCCTGTAACATTTTTGTAATTGTCTCTCCTATTGTTAAATTTCCCCCTTTTATAATATTATGCAGCGCTGCGGAATAAGTTGGCGTTATTTAAATGTCAATAATAAAAATAATAATAATATTTGTACACCCTACAGCGCAGCTCTCCTCCTGCCTCTCAGGTCCCTGAGCATATCCTTCAACCCAAATGGGAGCTGAATTTGCAAGCTGACAAGGGATACAAACAGAGGACTGATGGTGCTGATGTCAGAGCCAGGAGACAGTTCTGATTGGATCTAATTAGACTTTCTTATAGCAAATAGACAGGCTCCCTGCATGATTGGTTTCAAAGTGGCTTGTGGCAAACGACTAGCAGGGCTCAAAAAAGTAGAGGCAGAGCATTTGCAGAGTCTGCTAGGAAGCAGAGGCATCCTTACAGAGGGAGCTCAGCACCAGCTGCTCCTACCTCCCTACAGTTCCCACCAGCAGTCCTCCCAAGCATGCAAACAAGATAAAAGACACTTAACACGACTAATAGAAAGTGACTTCGTGCCAGAGCAAAATCCAGCAGGATAAAGCTTCAGCTCCAGAGGTATATACAAGGCAAGCACAGGAATCACATTAGCAGAAGCAAATTGGTTCCTATTTTACAAAACATTGCACCCTGTCCAGCCTTCTCTCCATCCATGGCATCTGTGCTGGGGACCAGCAGGACCACAGGATGTCCAAGTGGCCAACTTAAATTCAAGTCTAAAAGAAGAAGGAGGAGATCAAAAAGGAAAGGTAAGGAGCATCCTGCTTTTAAGCTATCCTGTTTGTCTGAATAGGGGCTGTTTTTGAGGGGGGTGTTTATTTTATAGGGGGCACTTGTACTTTTAGGAGGTGACATCGTGTACTGGAGAAGCCTGTGGATGTGTTTTGTTTACTAGTAATTTGTAACGATCAGTTGCCTTACCGCGTGTTTGGAGATGTTCCCTTTTAGTCACCAATTGGATACATTGTATTATCACTGAGAATGATTAACCCGTTATTGCCTTCAGGGTCTCTAAGCAGCACACAGCAGAACCATCGCATTCCCAGGCAGGGGAAGGGTTTCACCGTGCCTGTAGCTACACTGTTACAGACACTTAGCACCTAATCAGTGTCAGTTATAATGAAAAGCAAGTAGGAGATGAGCAGTAACCCCTCAGCTCCTCTAAACAGCACTAGCAGCAATGCCTTTAACCCCTTCTAGTCTGCAGTGTGTAACTGGGTAGAGATTAGGATAGAATATCATTGTTGCAAGGGGGGATTGCTCATGAAAAGAACACTGATTGGGATTTGATCCTTAAGACTAGGGGTGAGCAAATTCTCTGGCTTGCTAATTACAGTTGATAGACCTTTATTTTAAGAACTCCTTCCTATATGACTCTTAGATACCTGAATTTAACCCCTGGGATGACAAATTAGTGAGTAAACATTAACTCCAACTGGTTTTCTCAGGGGTTGTCTGGGGCCGATGTTATGTCAAACAGTCAGATGTCATTAGACAACAACAAGAGAAAAACAACTGTATACATGTATTGTAAGAACATTAACTAAACAAGAGACAAACAACTGTATACATGTATTGTAAGAACATTAACTAAACAAGAGACAAACAACTGTATACATGTATTGTAAGAACATTAACTAAACAAGAGACAAACAACTGTATACATGTATTGTAAGGGCAATAACTAAACAAGAGAGAAACAACTGTATACATGTATTGTAAGGGCAATAACTGAATAACAATTCATTAACATGCAATAAGGTGCTCCATTTAGCTTTCCTGCCCTGATTTATATATACTCAAAGGACACCATATTAAAACAACCACCAGAGGTTGTTGCTAGAACACCCCCCACCCCCCTACACACCACAACCACCACCACTACCACCACCGGTGTGTACTTACCATATTGGGCATGATGAATGAAAAGGCTAATGGAGCCTATAACTGTTACTGAGTAATTTTATATATAGAGGCCTGAAGGTTAAAGAGATAGAACACACTACATTATTTCTCTGGTTACAATAAAAGTAAGACACTGTTAAATATATATATATATATATATATATATATATATATATATATATATATATATATAGATAAATATAATATATTGTCAGTTGATTTTAGGGATAGGGAGATAGGGGAGCACATAATATATATATATATATATATATATATATATATATATATATATATATATATATAATTATTATTATTATTATTTATTCTGCATAAAGATTATATCAACTCTGGGTGCCATCATAGAAGTTACCTATGCATTTTAATGGCTATTTGGCACACAAGGGGTTATGGACAGCAAAGCAAACTGGGGCTGAGGAAGATAAGTGTTTTTTTAATGTTGATGAGTACTTGTGAGTCCTATGTTTACCATGCATTTGATCCAAGTTCTTTTACATTGTATTGAAGTCTACAATAAGAACAATTTGTACAGCAAGGTATATAGATGATACCCTCATTAAGAACCCAAGTAATGTATTATTTACTTCTAATCACTGTTTAATCTATTGGATCAAATGGCCTGGTTTAACACACAATCTGCCACTTCCTCATTACTTCATTCCGAGTTAATCTGATAAAAACAGTAAATAATTTATTTCTGCTAGCTTGATTTGATTGTTTTTCACACCAATTAGCTGTTCTGTTTGTTTCCACGCCAACAATAAAGCCAGGCAGCTCAAAAAGGTAGCGTACATTGAGTTTCCTTTGAAGTATTCAGATATTGGAGGTAGAGAGGGGATGAGAATTACATAATTTCTCATATAAAAGAAAAACTGAAGTGGTGAACAGAAAATAAAAAAGCAATACATAAAAAATATATATACTGTAGTGCAGACATTAAATTATTGTTATATAAGAAAAGGCCAAAGTAGACACCTAGTATCTGAAATCAAAGCATCCTAATATTTCACTGCTAGCAGAAAAATTAAATGAGGTCATAGTTTTTGATCCTGGAAGGGGATCTCATTTCTACAAAGAGTTCAGAACGTCTCAAAGCTATTTTCATCAGATGTTTAATTTCTGGTTAAATCAAGCCATCTAACTCCACGGAATCATACTGCGGGAACATTGTTTTACTTATCTCATTCTTTTCTTTATTAGGTGGGTAACTACTTTTAAAGCTTTCGAATTATTATATTTTAATTGATGGTAAAAGAAAATATCCCCTTAAAAAAAGTAGTCAATTCAAATGTGTGTGTGTCTGGCCGAAAAGTGTAACCCCATTCGAAACAAAAACCTCCCCAATACAGTGTACACATACTGCGTGATTTTAGACTATTACTGATAACTACCGTAATATTAACAAAGGTGTTTTAATCTACATTACATTAGCAGGTAGATTCAGGAATGATAATAATACCCAACTATTATATAATATATCTTCATGTTTCTATCTACCTGTCCAGGTATGAACATTTAGTTTGTTTTTACTTATGTGCTAAAGCTCTGTCAAATATGTTGACACTATGAAAGATATTATCTATCTATCTATCTATCTCTACCCATTCACTTACATACATTTTTTTAATTTGATATATATATATATATATATATATATATACACACTTGTTTTTGATTTGTGCCTCCCACTTCTGTTTTCCAAGGTAGCTTACTATGTCCTCTGAAGAATACATCCCTAAAAACTTAGATAGTATTTAGCAATTCTGATGTAGTCAGTTATACCACACCTTCTAATAGGGAATCTTTTCATTTCTTTATACGTTTATATTATTATTATTATTATTATTATTATTATTATTATTATTGTCATTTGAAGGGAACACTTAAGTAAATCACATGTTAAGACAATAAAGTGTGCTTATAATTTGCAAAACCAGTAACTGCATCAGATTCACAAACTGTCACATTGTCATTTCTTTATTAAATGTATTATTCTGGCTGCTCATGCAAGAAAAGAAATTCTATAAAATTAGGTGAGTGCTTTTGTTGTCTCTCTTTGTTGTTTTTGTTTGACCTCTTATATGGCCAAGGGGTGATTTAAAAATCCTTTGCCCTAATAGCACTCACTAGGTTTAACCTTTGTTATTCTAGCATTTTAAAGTTGCTTAGTTCAGTGGATTGTTAAGAGCACAAATATTGGATATATTTAGAAGATCAAAAATCTGTTATGATGTTATATTATTATGTTATCATAAAAAAATAGGTATAATGGTCTAAAAATTTTTTTATCTGAAGTCACGGTATATGTGCAAAAAGTTAAACATGTACCTAGGACCTAGCATAGTACTTGTTATGATATTCCATATCACTATGGTATTTAAACGGTTAAAGCTAGTTTAATTTAATGTGTGCATGCTGATTACCAGTAGTTTAATGATGTGCATATTTTTTTCAATTTCTTTTAAATTAAATGTTTTTATTTTCTAAAATAAGCCGTCTTGTCCTCAAAGACCCCCAAAATGCCACGATACTTTATTGACTACATTGTGAATAGTGAGAGTTAAATTCACTAAATTGCGGATTATGTAGCAAAACGACTGCAAAATACGTATTAAAATAAGAGAGTGGGGAGAGAAATATCGAACTCTGCTGAATTTGAGATTGTTTTCAAAATTATGCTATTTTATGTTTGATTCCATTAGTTGTCACCTTACTCTTGAATAAATGTTGTTGTTTTTTAGCTTTGCCTCATAGCTAGATAAGTAATGCAGACAAAGATATATATTCAGAAATAAATACAAATAAATCGGGTGTGACAATTATCAACTTCTCTTTATTGAAAGACTCATCACCTGTTTACGTTGCCTTTAGTGCTTCCATTAGAAATAGCTTTTATCAGATAACAATGCACATTGTAAAAAAAAACTATGCAGTATCGCATCAACACAGAGGATTCCTACATGGGCCTAGATATTGGAAGTACAAGAATTATAAAAATAAAAATGCTCGTGTGGGTTTTACAAATAGCCAGAGGTAAAATCTGTGAATATTCTGGGAAATTTCTGTAGAGAGCATATTTTTTGTTAACTGTTAGTATTTTATCATGTGTTTTATAAAAGCAATAACACATACCGCACTACTATGCAATGGTTAAAAGCATCCAACATTGCCACATATTGAAGCAAATAGACACAGACTGTATGGAGAGTTCTGACCAAAAGAACTTACATTCTAAACTAAATGGACGATTAGATATTATACGTAACGTTAATGTTATTCTTACAATATATTACTGCAAGTGATTATCTACATTCTGTAATATTTGGGAAATAATATACTTGGTGGATCGACCAGTGATTGACATAAACTGCTATTGGCTGATTTGAGAAATGTCTGATGTCCTTTACTGCAAAAAAAAAATCAATAGTGTAATACTGAATCGACTGACATCAGAATCTTCGGAACCACGGTTCTATTCCGTCAAGCATGTTAATTAGCTGGGTTATCGTTTTACTGACTCAAGAGTCCATTTCTATTGCAGAGTAAAGGCCTTTTTTCAACATGTACATATATTAAGAATACAAACATTTTTAATATTTTTTTTTTCAAACAAATGTAGATTTTAACCTAGGAATAAATATGTATTATTGGCATTTTCTTAGAGAACGTTTATAATTTAAACGCATTAAAAATCGAAAGTCAATGGACTAAACACCATTTATTGTATAGTGAAGGATATAATTCTGCATTTACACCCAATGTGGATTCACACTGTGTCTGTAATCATCGTCCAACCGTTTAATATACCATTTTCTAACCATGAAATTATTAGAGGAAACTGTGACTCAGTATCCCATAATCCCCCAGCTATCAATCATAATATATATGCTATCAAGGCAGAGACTGTTTCATGAACAGTCTAGACTCATCTCTCCTAAAATCAGAAATATATATCTCAATAAGTACATATTATGTATTAATAGGTATTTTTTTGTGTTATTGACGTAAGGTGGGTTCATGACAAAGATTTTTTTTTTTTTAATCGAGCAATACTCACATTTTTTTTATAGTGTAGTTTTTTTTTTGTACAGACATCTAATGTAATCTGGTGATTATGAAAGAATGATAGTGAAGTCTACTGACTAAACTGCATGTTCTAGTCTAGTGTATCGATGTCCAATTTGCAAAGTTTAGGCAAAACTAGCCATTCTCATTATTACCCCTTAAATTGGCTATTTTAATTTCATCTTTTTAGTTAGTTCTTTACAACTCATTGTGTAAGCAATACAGCCATGTGTTTTATTGCAAGCCCATTTTACATATCACACCTGTATGTTCTCAAATTTCATATAATATCAGAATGCAAGATAATCCAAAATTAAGAATTTATTTATAAAATATGTTATTTATAAAATATTTTACCAGGAAAGATGCATTGAGATTTCTCTCGTTTTCAAGTATGTCCTGAGTCCACAAAACATGGCACTGATACAATAGGGTACACTAAAATACAAAAACAATATTAATACACAATATATACAAAATGTAACATAGAACAGGTAGGAAATATATAATCAACCATGACAGGTGCATTCTGTTTTGAGATATGTAGAGAGGGATCTCTTAAAGGACTTTAGGCTTGGGGAAGATTTGAAAGTGTGCGGTAGGTCGTTCCGTAATTCTGAAGAGAACATGTATAATATTTCCTTAGTTTAGGAATAAAGTGTTTATATACATATTGGAGTATTTTTGTGTCTGATTTCTACATTCTAACTGCATGCTATGAACTACTGAATCCTATACAGAAAAGTGGGAGCTAAATAGCTGTGTTCCTAAATGAGATCTACCGTCCTGTATACCATTCCTTTATCAGCATATTACAGTTTGAGTTATTTAACTTTCTTTACTTAAAATATATTCCAGATACCTCGTGAGTTGTTAAATAAAGTGTGCATGAAACAATGTTTGACAGGAATGATTGCATTTTGTATCTTAGAAATCTAGCTGTCCCAGAATTGTCAGGTGTTGAGCCCATATGTTTTAAAAGAGTTATGTAGACAGACGTGTTATATACATTTTCATTTCTATGATCTGGTTATGTTAACATTCTAATTGCATGTGTTCTATAGGTATATGTTAACTGGTGTTTGAGCATGCATGTATATGTGTGTAGATAGATAGATTAGATAGATAGATAGACAGACAGATAGATAGATAGACAGACAGACAGACAGACAGACAGACAGACAGACAGACAGATAGATAGATAGATAGATAGATAGATAGATAGATAGATAGATAGATAGATAGATAGATAGATAGACAAATAAATTATTTTTACCCCCCCCCAAAAAAATTGGCTGAATTTTTTTTTTTAGTAATTGTGAAAAAGTATGCTTTATAGAAACACTTATGCAAATACCATAATATGTGTTAACATTCTTATTTTCATGTAACAATAATAATGTAATTTTTACAAGCCACTCCAAATAAAGTGTGAGTTATGTTCTGGAATTGTTACAAATTATTTGCATTATTAGGTAATTGTGAAGTTAATATCGTACATCTGTCAATGTAAACAGTGTTTGATAGATGTATTGACAGCATATATGGTTTCTATGGTGTGAACATCTATATATGTCATTGTTTAATCTGCCGCCAACCCTTATATGGTACTCTATGACTATAACAGTATGTGTGTGTGTGTGTGTGTGTATATATATATATATTTATATATATATATAATATATTAATTTTTCTGTACTTAAGCAACAAACAAGAAGTAAATCATGTAAATTAAAAGAGTTGAACATCAGTTTATAAATATCAAATGAAATAACATAAACGTGGATTTAAAAAAATATATATAAAAAAAATTAAAAGTACAGTTGGTGAATTATGGGTGGAAAAAAAGGAAGTTATTTTAGCGTGAAATCCACTGCAATTGAAACAGATTACACGAACGTTGAAAATAAAGGGGGCAGTCTGTTATTTCCCATCTTCTAACTCAGCCACAGCAATAAATGAGCTTGTTTCATTGCGACTGTGTTTTCAGACACAACTATTTCCTATGGAAGGTTTGTGTCATGTCTGAAGATGTGCGCTCCTTATCTTGTCTACTGACAGCTCAAGAGGCAGGGCTGGATTTGGTGATAAAATTAAATCGATTAATCCTTTATCCACCATCCGATTTCTAGTGATCCGTGTAATGACAGCAATTTAAGATTGCATCAAGGGCATTAGCTGTGATGGCTGAACTTAAATTTAGAATTAAAATGCGTGATTCATGAATGCAGATCTGAATAGTGGAGGTCTTTTTCTGTAGAGCAGAGATTGTCTTTTTATTTTTTTTGTATCTGCCATGCAGCTTGATTTTAATTTGAACTATATAACCTCCATTTTTCCCAACATTAGATAGATGTGTTGTATGTGGAGTGTTTGCTACTGAATGGATAACTAGTCTTACATGGGCAGCCTCCTTTGCTTGAAAATAATAGTGATATCAGTCTTGAAGCTAAACAAGGTTTTACCTATTCCAAATAAAGTCTGGACTCTCATTTAAAGCACATCATTGTGTCTGATCACATGTTCTAGGATTGTCTCATGGTCTTCTCATGTATGTACTTCAGTGGAATCCAAGGGTTCCATTTTTTTAGTATTAATATTATTATTATTGTAGTACTAACATTTGCCACAGCTTATAATGACAATATAAAAAGCGCAAATACATGACAAACTAACTTGAACAGAAGAGGGAACTGATGATATTAGCTCATGGCCTTTAGCAAGTTGGGTCTGAGGACATAAGAGGAGCAGGAACGTGATAGAGAAGAGGAGAGATCTCCAGTTATGATGCCTGTATTTGGATACATTTATGAAAGAAGTAAAAAGTGGGCGAGAAAGATGTAGAGTAAAAAGGTTACAAAGTTAAGTAGCCTGTGGAACGACAAGTTTTGTGACTGGAGATGTATAAAGTAGAATTCAAGATAAAAATTAGCATGGAATGATACGTTTTTAGGTACTTATTAAAGGACAGACATTTTGGGCAGTGCTTAACAGTCCAGTCCTCACGCAATATCAACATTCCAGATTTTGTCAATTTGTAGCTGAAACTTTGGCAGGATGCCAGGGATACTTCCAACAGAGCACGCAATAAGCTAAATCTCAGGCAGATCACCTACATATATGAGTAACAGCTCCAATTGGTTATTGGAGGTTCTCATAAGTGATTAAATGGACACTGTAGGCACTGTAACTACTTCATCTAATAAAAGTGGCTACAGTGTCTGAAGTCCCCTAGAGCCATCTTTCCATACAGTGTTGTTAATGTTTTAACACTAATGAGAGCTCCCAGCAGGTCATCCCCTCTGTGCTGCTTGGGCTAATGAGCATGCATAAGCCTGAGTAGCAATGGATGGCTGTGATTGGTTAAGAGTGTTAGCTGACTGCTTTCAGCCTATCACACTGCCCATTGCTGGTATGAATTGGTATTGCTAAAAGGAAGTGTGTAATATCTGCCTTAGCCATGCCCACAGTGGGGGCAGGGCTACGTAAAGCCAGGGAGCCTTGTTTAACACTGGATGGAGGGACAGTACTAGAGGACTCCTGACACTATACCAAATTAAATGAGAGGTAATGGTTATAATGTTATAGGCATATTATAAAGAAAAACAATATGTGAGATTGTTTGATGATATCATCTCGAGTCAAAGTTGCCTGCTAGAAATGTAAAATTCTGCATGAATGTTTGTTTTTAAACACATTTCTTGGGAAAATGAGATGCTATTTGAATGCACAGATTGCGTTGTTGAACATTCCTTATGTTTTTATTATTTTCTGGCAATTAAGCATTTATGACAATAATAACAGTGTATATTTTGTTTATGCAATATGTGATTTCACAGATACAGTCTATATGTGTCCATAATTGTTCATGGAAGATAAAGCTCTAGGTTGCGCGTGTATGTCCCGTATGTTGCATTTAACATACATGATTTGTTTACTTTTAATAGAAAAGTTGCCTATCTATTCATAAAAATACAAACAGTTGTTACAAATTAGTGTGTTTTTTCTTTTTTTTCTTCTTCCTTTTAAGTGAATGCTCCAGGCAGGATTTGACTAATTCTTTATTTAATACATTATACAGTGTGCTTTGAAAACATGCAGAAACAATACATTTAAAACAAAATCACATATTTAAAGAAACACTCCATTCACCATAACAACTTCATCAAAATTAAGTTGTAATGGTGCCAGGAGATCCATGGGTGCTTTCTTACCTGAAGGGGGTTAAACCAGTGGTCTCCAAAAGGTAGATCCCCAGATGTTTTAAAACTAAGCTTCCATGATGCTTGTTCATTCTAAAGGCATGCAAAGCATCATGAGAGTTGTAGTTCTACAACATTTTGGGATCTATCTTTTGGGCACATCCTCAAATGGTTTAACCCAGAATGTTGCCTCCAGGGCCAGATCTCCAAGTGCCCCAGTGGCATCCGGTTTCTGCATGCGGCTTCCGGCTTCTCCTATTCATAAAAAGGGTGGGACATACCATTAATAAGGTAATATCTGAGATTGTCAGCAAATGATAGATTCACATAATTACAGAGGCTGAAAAAAGACTCGTGTCCATCAATATCAGCCTTTCTAACATCTATTTTTGCGGTTGATCCAAAAAAAGACAAAAAATAAACCCCAGTTTGAAGTCTTTCCAATTTTGCAACAAACTTGGAAAATTCCTTCTCGTCCCCAGAACGACAGTCAGATCTCTGCTTGAATCAAGAAGCTGTTCCCCCACATCACAAATGCAGATATTTCATGGCTGGCTAAACATCATGGGAAATGCAGTTAACAAACATCATACTATGGTTATACTTTACTGGCTTAGACATGGTAGTGTTCCTAATGGTCTGTGCTTGGAGAAATTTTGTGTTAAAGGAACACACTAGTGTCAGGAATATAAACATATATTCCTGACACTATAGGTGTGAAACACCATTTAGATAATCTGCCCCACTTATCCTCCCCCACTCCCTACCTCTTTTTGCGGCTAGTCTCCGGCTCCATGGCTGAGATCATAAAAATTGGTCATCTCAGGAAATCCAGGGCTCTACCATAGAAATGCATTGGGAGTCTATTGCGCATATGCGTCAAAATGCTGCGTTGCGCCAGTGAGCATCTCCTCATAGAGAAGCATTGAATCAATGCATCTCTATGGGGAGCGTTTAGCGTCTCCATGCAGAGCCATGAGTGACAGACACTAGAGATGTTACTAGGCAGTAATCATTCTATGAATTAAATAGATAGGCTGAGAATCATGGGAGTTGTAGTTCAGCAACATCTGGAGGGCCGGAGTTTGGGAAAGCCTGCAGTAATGTAATTTTCTCTGAAAAGGTAGTGTTTAGATTAAAATACATGCAGGGACTTACTATACACACCAGAACAACCACAGTAAGATATAATTGCTCTGGTGATTACAGTGTCCTTTTAAAAAAACAAGAACATAAAACATTTTTTATAATAGCAGTTTATATATATATAAAAAAAAGTATTTCATATCGTGTTGATAATAGATTTCCACTTTACAGTCATGAAACTTATAGAAGGTTATGTATAAAGTGCAATTGTGGGTCAAATCTATAGAAGTTAAGTTAAACAAACATAGAATGTGACTGGAGATAAGAACCATTCGGCCCATCTAGTCTGCCCAATTTTCTAAATACTTTCATTAGTCCCTGGCCTTATCTTATAGTTAGGGTAGCCTTATGCCAATCCCATGCATGCTTAAACTCCTTTACTGTGTTAACCTCTACCACTTCAGCTGGAAGGCTGTTCCATGCATCCACTACCCTCTCAGTAAAGTAATACTTCCTACAATTATTTTTAAACCTAATTTAAGACTTTAAGAGGATCAAAATAGGAGTCAGCACTAGGCTGCCACAGAAGATGGATATTTATAAAGAGGTACAGGCTGCACACCTAAAGGGAAAAAAGGGGGTCCCCTCTTATCCCCTGACAATAAATACAACGCAAAGTAACACAAAAAGGAAAGGGTGCACCTTATAAAAAATAGTCCAAATAACTTAGCATTAGTCCAATGCTAGAGTGGACTTCACCACATTGGACTAATGCATGTTATTTGGACTATTTTTTCTAAGGCGCACCCTTTCCTTTTGGTGTTACTTTGCGTTGTAATTTAAGACTTTGTCCTCTAATTTTTCTTCTTTTAAATATAGTCTCCTCCTTTACTGTGTTGATTCCCTTTATGTATTTAAATGTTTCTATCATATCCCCCGTCTCGTCTTTCCTCCAAGCTATACATGTTAAGATCCTTTAACCTTTCCTGGTAAGTTTTACCCTGCAATCCATGAACCAGTTTAGTAGCCCTTCTCTGAACTCTCTCCAAATCTCCAACCAATGAAATGTTCTTACTGATTGCATCACTTTTAGAATGTTGCCGCTGTATTGCTTTTTATACATAACCCTGTATTGTAGGGTACAATATTGGGAACTCATCTGAACCTTCTACATCCCATTTTCTGCACCATTTATAAAATATTACTAAGATTTAAAAATACATGCAATCAGAAGCTAAACAGGAAAAGGAGAACAGATATATGCTGGAAAATATTATGTTCCAAGCCTGATGTAAGTAAAAATGTATTATTTGAAGTGTCTCACAAGCTGATACAGCATTTTGAGAAGAGATTACTTGACAAACTAGTTCTTTTATTAAAATAAAGTTTTTTTGAGGCAACAGTTCGAAATATGCCTGGTGAGCCTTGCCCACTGCATATTATTGCTCTTTGCTTCAATATGATCTTTCAGCTACAGAAGTATTACCATGGTTGCAGGTTGTGGCCACATTTTTGAGAACACGTACAAAAAAGTGAGCCCAATAAAGATGACAAAGTAATTTGTCATAGTGAACAATATCAAAAGTACATTGGAAACTGGTGAATTGAAAATATACTGGGCAAAGGTCATCATTTAGTCTGGACATTAATTATTTTTCAATACTTATGCATAATACGTATGACTGAAAACCGCCCTTAGAAGGACAGTATTGGTACCCAAACTACATTAACTTAATGAAGCAGTTTTAGCGTATAGATCAGGGATAGGCAACCTTTGGCACTCCAGATGTTATGGACTACATTCCCCATAATGCTCCTACACCCATAATGCTGGCAAAGCATCATGGGAGGTGTAGTCCAAAACATCTGGAGTCCCGAAAGTTGCCTATGCCTGGTATAGATCATGCCCCTGCAGTCTCGCTGCTCAATTCACTGCCATTTCTGAGTTAAATTACTTTTGTTTCTATTTATGCAGCCCCAGCCCCATCTCCCCTGAATGTGACTCACACAACGTGCATGATAATTTGTTTGTTTTTTTAAACCAGATATCAACTTGCCTTTTATCTCCTGCTCTATATTGTAAACAACACAGGAGACTCCTGCGAGCTGAAGCAGTTCAGTAATAGAGCAGGAGATAAGACATTCTAAATTAGACTGTGCCACCAAGTCTAAACATTAGATTTCTCTCTACAGGAAGTGTTTAGAAAGGCTGTGCGCATTACTTGCAGGGAGGTGGGACTAGGGCCGTATAAACAAAGTAATTTAAATGGCAGAGAATTGAGCAGTGAGATTGCAGGGGCAGGATAGTGTCCCTTTAAGTGAGTCCACTGGTGTGTCATCTCTCACATCAACATTACGTCATCTTGTAGATTAAATAGTCTCGTCCACCTCATCAGTATGTATGGAACATTTTTATCTCTCAATTTTTATTGGTGCATGACTAAAACATCTATAAATGCTCTTTGACCCCTACAATTGAAGCCTTTTTGTAGTTCATACCTCTCAGATAGTAGTTTACCTTTGTGATTGCTTGTTTAATGATATAGACTCGGAAAATCATCCTCAATCTTGTGCAGTTAGTCATAGATTCTCCAGTATCATATGCAAGCTACCCTGCCATGTTTATTGTTTGTCC
This sequence comes from Pelobates cultripes, assembly GCA_933207985.1. Lineage (NCBI taxonomy): Eukaryota > Metazoa > Chordata > Amphibia > Anura > Pelobatidae > Pelobates > Pelobates cultripes. The sequence continues at coordinate 23,884,488 of OW240915.1, read as the reverse complement.
GGCTCTTGGTTCTCGGACTATAGTTTGTCACTCGTTGGCTTACATGTTGCCTGGACATTTACCAACCTTTAAGAGATGTCTCTTTTTATTAAATCCAGTCCTTTTCTCTCTATTTCAGTATTTTGACTCAAATTTACCCAATTTGTAACCAACACTAGTATCTTTCTTCATTTGTTATAATTAACTCAGCACATATTTTCTTCAGACCTCCAGCTGAAACCTATTTTTCCAGTTAATTTCTAACTAAAAATTCTTACAAAATCTCAAATTAATTCTTAATCATTTCTCATCTAAACTACTGCAATATAACATCATGTATATTTATTCATTTCAATTAAATTGTATTTTGGAGTCTTGAAAAATATAAATGTCCGTCCAAGATTAATATACAACTGTGTGGGTGAAAAAACAATAACATAATTAGGTTAAGAAGGAAGCATGATTCAAATTAAATATATTGTGCTGGGTTCTGTTTCCACTCTCCAGGTCTTACTAAATGCCTTGATCAGTAGTTAGAGCAAGGTTCTAGTGTGTGATTTTATGGTGTCAGAGATCCTGAAATGAAGGTTTAATTGCTACGCTGTAAAATGGCTTGAAATAACATTTAGTGAAATGAGATATATAAGCAATCACAAAACACTATCCATATAAGAAAATTGCAGTAAGTAAAAGAAAAAAAAACTATTCAACCAACTGTCTGCATAAGATAGGCATGTGCACTTTACAAGCAGTACAAAATACCACATCTTAAAACTATATGTTAATAAAGTACTTAAAAAGAAATTCAAGCTAGAGTAAAATTCTTATTCAAGTCAGTGGTTTTGGTTTCACCCATTAGGGTGGCAGTCATTCCCAATGGACTATACCAAGCATAGGCTACCTTCGGAACTCCAGATGTTTTGGACTTCACCTCCCATGATGTTTTGCCAGCATTATGGGTGCAAGAGCATTATGGGGGATGTAGTCCACAACATCTGGGGTGCCAAAGGTTGCCTATCCCTGGACTATACATTATTGTCCACCCATATCCTTTAAAAAAAAAATCAAGTTGTTGTGCAATAAAGTTTGGCATTGTTGTGTATTTTTCATTTTTTTAAACTGTATAAAAGGATTATGTATGCCAGAATTAAAACCACCAAATTATGACCAGAACTGCCACTATCTGAGCTGTTAGATTTTTGCCACAACCTCTGGTAGTTTTTCATGCTACGAGTTATTCCACCGCTGTATTCTTGTACATGACATCAGGCCAACATGAACATCATTTCACTTATACTTATAAATTCTCCAAAGACATCTCAAGAGAAGATACCTAGAAAGAAAATCAGTGATCAATCAATGGTGGCCAACATTAGAAAAATAAAAATTGCAAACAAGTATTTTGTATTTTAGGACCTGTTTTAAAGATGAATGTAAAACCATTTCTGCAAAGAAGAGAATAATTGTGGGATCCACCACTTATGGACACACTATACCAAGACTTACAAATGCTCAAAAGGTTTTGCTGCCCACCTTTCTCATGCTGCTTGATATCACCTGCCTGAATGGCACATAACCAAGTTCTATAGTACAATGTGCTATTAGGGTAAATGCAAGGTAGAAATGAGCAGTGCAGGCAGCAGGACCAAGCAGCAATCTACCACCCTCATTAGGGGTATTCCCTGGTAGCCTCCTCTCCAAGCATCGGCAGTGGGTGGCTCAGAGACATATTGAAGGGGCTACCCATTTTGTAAACTTACAAATATACTAGCCTTGGTTGATTCCGGTGCGGCCGAGAACTTTATAATTTCTGGCTTTGTTAGGGAAAACAACATACCCACTAGAGAGAAGAAGACACCCTTGACCGTTAAGGCCATAGATGGTAGACCATTATGCTCCCCAGTTATCACACATGAAACTGAACTGTTGCATATGTCTACAGGGTTGTTACACTTAGAAACCATTCGGTTTCAAATCATTACTTCTCCTTCCTCTCACCTCGTGTTAGGGTATCCGGGGTTGCGTTTTCATAATCCCACTATTGACTGGGAGGCAGGACAAATAGTATCTTGGAGTGATGCTTGCCAAGAGTCTTGTATTGTTAAAATCACCCCTTTGAATTCTATTAATGTTTCTAATATTCCTCCTGTGTCTACTGTTATACCTCCTCAGTACATGTCTCTTAAGTCTGTTTTCGATAAAAGGGAGGCTGAAAAGTTGCCACCTCACAGACCCTATGACTGAGCTATTAATCTGCTACCTGGCGCTATACCTCCCAAAGGGAGAGTGTATCCTTTGTCTCCTCAAGAAAATCTTGTTATGGAGGAATATATTAAAGAATCTCTACAAAAGGGATTTATAAGGAGATCCTCTTCTCCGGCAGGGGCTGGTTTCTTCTTTGTATCAAAGAAGGAAGGCGATTTAAGACCTTGTATCGACTATAGGGGCCTTAATAAAATCACCATCAAAAATGCGTACCCTATACCCTTAATCACAGAATTATTTGACAGGCTTAAACAAGCTACTGTGTTTACTAAGCTGGACCTTAGGGGTGCATACAATCTCATACGTATCAAAAAGGATCATGAATGATAGACTGCATTCAATACTAGGAGTGGTCATTACGAATATACAGTGATGCCCTTTGGTCTTTGTGACGCCCCAGCAGTATTTCAAGAGTTTATTAATGATGTCTTATGAGAGTACATACACACATTCGTAATCGTGTACTTGGACGACATATTAATATATTCACCTGATTTGCATACTCATCACATGCATGTTAAATTAGTTTTGAAAACTCTTCTTGTTAATGGTCTATATTGTAAACTCGAAAAATGTTCATTTGATCAATCCAAAGTCCAATTCTTGGCTTATATAATCTCTGCTAAGGGTTTTCGTATGGATCCCAAGAAACTTTCTGCTATCATGGAATGGCCTCTACCTCAGGGTTTGAAAGCCATTCAGCGTTTTCTTGGTTTTTCAAATTATGATAGGCGCTTTATTAAAGGGTTTTCTTCCATCGTAGCGCCTATAACCCGAATGTCTAAAAAGGATGGTAATACTCATGTCTGGACACCTGAAGCACTTGAGGCTTTTGAATTTCTAAAAACTGTGTTTGCTTCTGCTCCTATTTTACAGCATCCTGTCCATTCTTTACCTTTTATTCATGAAGTTGATGCTTCAGATATTGGGGTGGGTGCTATATTGTCTCAAAGAGAATCTCCAGAGAGGCCTTTACATACGTGTGGTTTCTTTTCCAAGCAGATGTCCAAAGCCGAAAAGAATTATGACATAGGCAATCGGGAACTCCTTGCCATTATTGTAGCACTTAAGGAATGGAGACATCTTTTGGAAGGCACTAAGGATCCTATCCTCATACTTACAGATCATAAAAACCTTTCCTACCTTAGTGAAGCCAAGAGATTGTCTTTTAGACAGGCCAGCTGGTCTCAGTTTTTATCTCGTTTCAATTATATCATCACCTACAGACCGGGTGATCGTAACACTAAAGCTGACGCTCTGTCCAGACAGTTCGAAACAACCGACAAACAGTAGCTTGATGATACCCCTGTCATTCCCCCGGACAGGATCATCGTTACTACTGTTCTTTCTATTTCTTCGTCCATCTTGCAAGTCATACAGGCTAAGCAAAACATTGCACCTAGAGAGAAACCTGCTGATAAATTGTTCGCCGATGTACCTGAAAGACAGGAAATCATGTCACTCTATCATGACACCAGAACCGCTGGTCACCCTGGTATCGCTAAAACCTTTACAGCAGTGTCTAGATATTTCTGGTGGGCCTCCTTGCGCAAGGATGTCACCGATTACGTACGGGCATGTGTTACTTGTGCCAGTATGAAATCTTCGCATAGAGTTCCTTGTGGGCTGTTGCATCCGTTACCCATACCCGAGAAGCCGTGGTCTAATCTGTCCATGGATTTTATTGTTGAGTTGCCCCCTTCAAATGGTAAAACAGTCATCCTGATGATCGTGGATAGATTTTCTAAGATGGCTCATTTTGTCTCTCTTGTCAAATTGCCCTCATCCAAGGAACTCGCCTCTATCTTCGCCAGGGAGGTGTTTAGGTTACACGGTATACCAGAGTCTATAGTGTCCGATAGGGGTAGCCAGTTTATTTCTAGCTTCTGGAAGGCCTTTTGTTCAGAGATGGGTATTTCTTTCTCATTTTCCTCAGCTTACCACCCCCAGTCCAATGGAGCTGCTGAACTGCCAACCAATCACTTTGCTGTTTCGTATCCCACCATCAGAATAATTGGGCTGAGTTTGCTCGTAATAACTCTACTCATGAATCTTCCGGTAATAGCCCTTTCTACGTTGTTTATGGCCGGCATTCTGTGGTTCTTCCATCTGCATTCACCTTGCGGGGCATGTCAGTTCTGGATGAGCATTTGGCCGGTTTACGTACTACCTGGGAGCAGGCTCAGCCCGTTCTTTGGTGGATTCTGCTGCTCGTCAAAAGGTTCAGGCTTACAAACATCGCAGAGCTGCTCCATCCAATGTTGTGGGGGAAAAGGTTTGGCTTTCTACTCGTAACATCCGCCTTCGTGTGCCTTCTATGAAGCTGGCTCCCCATTTTATCAGTCCTTTTCGTGTCTTGCATAAAGTTAATCCTGTTTCTTATGCCTTGGATCTTCCCAGTAACCTGCGTATTCCTAACGTCTTTCACACCTCCTTGTTGAAGCTGCTCCTGTGTAACCGTTATACCCGATATGTTCCTCCTCCTCCTCCTGTTTCTGTGGAGGGTCATGAGGAATTTGAGGTGGCTGCCGTGCTTGACTCTCGTTTTCTCCGGGGTCGTCTCCAGTACCTGGTGCATTGGAAGAGATATGGGCCGGAGGAACACAGTTGGATCTCCGCTGACGCTGTTCATGCTCCTCGCCTTCTGTGCTCTTTCAATTCTTGTTTTCCTGCCAGACCGGTCCCTCCCCGCCCGGTGGGCATGTCTTCAGGGGGGGTAATGTAGCGGTACTTAACCTCTCCAGGGGCCGGACGAGGTCCTCCTTCCCCGCCGCACACGGTCCTGCAACTGGACAAGCCGCGCTCGAGACATATTGACATATTGAAGGGGCTACCCATTTTGTAAACTTATGACCTGCAGTCATATTTGGAGCAGTCTCTGCTACATAGTACTGCTGTACAGACCGACCCCAGCTACCCTGCTTGGTCACACACTCACTTCATCCCATGGCAGCCCAGTTACTTATACTAGTCAAGAGCCAGCTACCATAGTAGGAACCTGAATTGGGTGGTGTGAGGAGATGAACTGTGTGCCTGTTGGAGAGATGTACTCACATTAACTTGGGGGATGTGGCTGTGGGGACATGAACTTGAAAGGATGGACCCGGAACCTGCTGCCAGTTTGTGTCCCACATGCGCTGACCTTTGACCTTTCTTCCTTATGTTAAGAACTCTACCACTGTTGGTCCCAGTGTGTAGCGGTACTTACCCTCTCCAGGGGCCGAGCGAGGTCCTCCTTCCCCGCCGCACATGGTCCTGCAAGCTGCGCGTGGCTTGTCCGACGGGAAGGCCTACACTGACCGCGAGAAGCGGCCACGTGTCGCGCCTGGCACTGGGAGCTCGCCGCGCATAGCGGGCGTTCTTTTAAAGGGACAGTGGGAGCAAAAAATAAAAAAAGTCTCCCATTGGCCCATGTCATTCCACATTCCCCATACACTCACGTTTTGGGGTGTGGATATGACAAGGGCCAATCAAATTAAACTAATAGGTATTTATACTCACCTTTCCCTTAACTCCCTGCCCTATTGTGGTTTCTGATTCAGTTCCCTTTAGTGCTTGCTTCGTGTAGTGTGGTTTTTTCATGCTTGACCTTGGCTTTGTACCTGACTCCGTTTTTTTCTCTTTATCCCTGCTTCGTCTTGTTCGCCGGTTTCCTGACTCCTGTGTACCAGACCTTGGCTAGTTCTTGTTTACGCTGTCTCTCTGTTCCCTTGACCTCGGCTCGTTCTTGACTCTGTCTTTTTCTGTCCACGTCAAAGTCCGGCCATTCTAAGGTCCGGTAAGACGTATATTGTTTTCTTGTCTCTCGTTGGACTTTTCTTGCGTGTTGGGGTATACTACCGTGACACAGTGTATGTGCTGCAGATGTGCCGCCAACAGTACCAACCAAGCCACTGATTGTAGAACACAATAAAAATTTCTTTCAAATTTAGTTTTTTAATTTTATCTGACATCTGGTTCAAATACTCGACTCTCCAGTTAGATACTGGACAACTGGCATCTCTAAATACAGGAAAGACTATGAGCACTAAATGCAACTGTCGCTGCCGCTCCATTCAAACTAACAATTTTGCTGCGTTTTAACAATTTTGATGTATTTTATAACCAGTTAGTATGTTTTCCACAGTGGTAAACATTTTATTGCTTAAGTGGAAGTGACAGAACTTAGGGATTTTTCTCCTTATCAGAAAATTAACTAGCTCACTATGCTTTCTATATGACTAAGCAGGTCCAACTGGGCACAAGAAAACATTAAAACAGGCCCCAAGCATCAGTGGATTGGAAAAAACATAAACTGTTTCCCCTCTGTATTTCATGTAATTCTATATTTATTTATGTATGTTTGTTAATATAGAGTTTACTCATTACTACTATTTATGTTTCCTTTGGGCCCTTTCGTACCCCTATTTGTATGCTGTTGCTTAGCAACACATTTTGACCTATATGAGCCTTGAAAATCTGGCCGGCCAGGACTCTAGAGCCTATAATAGAGTAAAATATGAACTGTGTCCTAATGTGATTTATTATAGAGCCGAAACAAATATCCGCTGAAAACGCAAAGTGCTATTTTAAAGAGCGCTAACTATTGGAACATAATAATACTTAGTACATAATACTTCTACAACAACATGCACTAATGATAATATGTATAATCTCGTTAAAGTAACGTGCTAACCTGTATATGGGAATTAATTTTAAGCAGCAGAACTGATTTCTTTAGGACCCTTCCCCTTTAGCAATATTCTGCTGTTTTGTAAACAGCAAATTTGGGCCAATCTTCAGGAACTATTGTCTAAATATGTGCACTTATTTCACCAATTAAAGACTTTTAAAGAAAAAAAACTCATCAGCATTCTTTAAATTAACATCTATTGGTGTTTTTTCTGAGCATTTGATTCAGTTTTAGAAAGGTTCATTAATTTTTTTTTTGTCTTAGACTTTGCTTTGTTTATTTTTTTACCTTAATGGAATTGTTCTCAGTGTACAAACAGTCCTGAACCATTCACTCCCATTACCCTCCCCCAATTACAGTTATTAATTTCATGGAACATTAGATGCAAGCCACTCTCATCTGTGGTACCAGCTGTCTAGCGCAGTTTAGCGACTGAAAACCCCATTGTAGATTGATATGTTTGAGCCCTGTCTCAGAGCGGAACCTTGTTAAAAGAAATACTTTTTTATTTATCATTTCAGTGCTATAGTAAGGATACAATACCCTGGCAAATAGAGAGTTAAAAATGTTTTTACTAAAAAAACTATTGCCAGAAGGATACTAACAGCATCTTCAGATATGTTCACTACAGCCTCTAATATTTAAGAGGCTGTTAATAACAGCATAGTGCATTAACTTGCAGATCTGATAGTTTAATCACTAAATAGGGAAATTTATGGACTTGACCGCAGAACTACACATTTCAGTCCAAATCAGCCCAAAACTCTTTTTATTTGATTTTTTTATTTGGGTATTTATCTAAGTGAGTTTTTATTAAATATATTTAACTCCAATGCTTAGAATATTGTTGGAAATACATATCCAATGACTATGTAATAAATGGGTTGTACAATTTCTGGAAGTGCATGAAGCAAATTAATATATTTTTTATTTTATGTTACTATATTTATAACTCAAGTTTTTGAGAAGAAAATTATAGGTTTTCAGATTCGAGTCAAGAAGGCTCTTAGACACGATGGTTTCCCATCCAGAAAGCCCACAATTTGATTTGTTCTGATTTAATTATTATACTTATTACTCTTTTTATAGATACTACTGCCACGGCCCTGGGATATTTTTTGAAAATGAAACCATTGGCCTGATAGAGTGTAATTTCAGAATATTATCATGTTTCAGAATTAACTGTTAATGGTAGAAAATAAAATACACTTTGAGTAGGGCTGTACAAAATGTTCCAAACAATCTCAGCTTAATGTTAGTTATTTTCTGTTAACCCTATGTATTCTAAGTTCTTGTAAACTTAATGGGGAGGTGTCAGTTCCCCTAACTTAATTATGTTACGTGTCAGAATATTGCAATTTTTTACAAATATGTATATGAGAGACATGAAAAATAAAATGAAACGTATTTATCTGCATGGCCTTATCCATCGATCACTTTTATAAGCCATGTTCTTTGCCCATGGTAGTCCGCAAACGGAAAGCATACGGAAAAGAGGAGGAAAGAAGTGAAATTTGTGTTGTGTTCTGAAAAGAAGACTAAATTTCGGTAATCACCATGTAAACCAGTTCCGCAGTGTTCCTTTTTCTTCTCCTCCTCATTTTTAATGTGTGAACCTGTCATGCCTGTACTGAGCTGAATTATGAAATAATTTCTTTAATTTTGTTTTTTTAAATGAAGGATCACATGGAAAAGGTTAACACAAGTTATAGATGATTTCCATATGTTTTAATAAATGGTGCCACTTTCAGAGAAGTCAATATGTCCCTTTACCAAAGGGAACTGCCTCTTCAAAGGATTTTTAATATTATGTTTACTTACTCCCAATCTTTAATAAATATCTATTTGTTTGGCATAAAAAAAACTAAATGAAATATAAAATTCCTCACGTCTTTATCCTGTAACTGGACGCCTCCATCTTAGCTCCCTGGCAGCCATTGTTAGAAGCTCTGTCCTTTGCAACTGGCAGTCAGCATAGAGAAAACATATTTAGAAGTGGAGAAATTAAAACATGTTTCTATTTTTTTTTTACTTTTTTTTTACAATATGTGTCCTGGGTGTGTCTAGACTTGAACAGGATCATTATGTCTCCTACAAAACATTTAATAACACATTTAAAAGATATTTTGCAATATCGCCAATGAATGTATCACCCGCAAACACGCAAACAGTATCCTATATTACCTGTAGTTGTATATAAAAATAAAAATCATTAAAAAGGGAGGCACTTAAACATTTAAATCCAAGTTATTTATCATTTATATTAAAATGGCAATCACTGAAAACCTGGCAGTTCAAGTTGATTAATTATACACACTGGTTGTATATGTAATTTTGTAGAAATTGAAAGATCCACTTTGGTGTGTTGCTTCACCTAGAATTTGGAAGAGAGTTAAAAAAAAATGAAACTTAGTGGCAGTTGAATTCTTCTCTGTTCAAATTTGAATAATTTGTGAAACCATGATTTTGATATACTAATTCCTTTATTGTCAGCAGGGACCTTTCTAGCAGCACAATCTCCTGAGGAATAAGCATGTTTAAATATATATATATTTCACTGGTGTAATTTAACACATTGCAGACTGCACTATCCATGGCCATGCTGTTGTCTCTCTTAATGCCATATGTTTTGGGTGAAGATACCTGAGATATCTTAATTATACTCTTCCCCCTTGCCACTGATCTTTATTAATATTCATTATCGTTTCTCCCTTGTGCCAGATCTCAATATCTGGGCGCGGCCATTTTGTTCTACTCAGCCACGATGTCTGTTTTTTTCCCTTTCTGTGGAAATTTTTTACTGAGGATTGTGGGTAAATTTGATCAGTAACTAAAACAAGAACTTTGCCTAAGTTCTGCCCATTGTCACTTTTTTGCTAATTTGACTGCTATACACAATGAAAAAGTAGTCCCTATGCTTATTTATGAAAGTTTGATTTTTTTCTAAACCTTTGCGTTATTTTATGTTGTCTTTTTCTTCCCTGCAGTATACTTATTTATAAATCTCTGCTTTGAGAGGTTTTAAAGGAATTCTATTCTTTTCCTTAATTAGACGAATCAACAAATTGCCAAAAATTTGTCCGAACCATGCTCGTATTGATAATTACCATATACCTTTGTGTGTGTTTAGTGGCAAAAGTGACATCTAATTTTTCTGTTCTGCTCAATTTTTCCAATGAGGACAGGATTGTAAGCATTCTCTGTGTTTAGGTTCCCGGGCAATGTGTTTTATGTCACATTTTCTTGCTTGTGATGCACAGATAGTCTACATGCATATCAGCTTTGACAAGAACACCGCAGAACAGACAAGAGAAGCAGGAAAGCAGTAAATGACTGCACCGTGACATTTTTCAGTTCCTCAAATATGAAGCGCAATCACACTAAGTCTTGTACAGAAAGTGGAGTAGATGTCTATTTCAGTGTCATATTACACAACAGGGACTGTTTGCAAGTGCTCTGGAGAAAGCTGCAATGAGTCAGTTCGGATAGGAAGTGCGTACCTGTCATCAATGAATTGTCACCCTGTTATAGGCCATCTGCATTATGGACATACTTCTGACTGCTGATATATTTATCTTCCCAATGAGAATTAAACTGTCAAAAAAAGGCCCAGAAATACTAATGCTGTCTTTTAAAGGTTATAAAGTTTATTTATCCTCACGGGTTTAAAAAAAAAATAAAATAAAATGTTTAGACGCCTGTATATTGGTTGTAGCGGAATATACAGAAGAAATCAAAGAAGCAAAATGTATAACATCAGATATATACACTTTGACACAATATTAAAATATAAATTACAAACACGGTATGAAGTCAGACATGTACGCTTTAATACGATATTAAAATGTAAATTAAAAACATATTTAATATGATAGAATTAAAGAAGCATAAAATAGTATAGGACTGATAACAGTGGTGTGTTTTGAGAACAGTCTTTTAATTTCAGATGTCGTTTTTATAGGTCTATAGCAGGGGTTCCCAAAAGCTAGATCCCCAAATGTTGTTGAACTACAACTCCTTTGGTGCTTTGCATACCTTTAGAATGCCTTTAGAAGGCCATGGTAGCATCATGGAAGCTGAAGGTTTAAAATATCTGGGGATCTACCTTTTGGGCACCCCTGACCTATAGGGTACTTTGCATGGTGTTAGCTGACACCCTTTGCATTGCATCTTACGTTTGGTAATTTCATAACACTCTATTAATAAATGCTGGTTCAGGTTAGTACATCCTTTTCCATATAATTCAATTTTACGGGAGCATCATAACCACAACAGCTCACTCGAAGTTGTAGTGGAAGTGGGGAGTGGCACCTGACGAACCCTAGTCAATGGTTTGACTATTTACAATGGGGTCACGAGTGCCACAGCACTCCATACCCCTTAAACAGCTAGCTTGACTGTTCCTTTAATCTGGGCTGATTTGCGTTTATTTTTATTTTTTTACTATCTATGACATTACTCTAAGTTTTAGTGACAGTGCCACCACTATCTGAACTTATTGTGAATGATGGAGAGACAATTCCATATCGGCACATTGACATCCACCTTTAATGCCAGATAATGCACATTACAAAAAAAGAGTAAAATAATCCATCAGATGACAATAGGAATAAAATAAATCAAATTAGATTAAACAATGCCCAAAACTGTTTCATTTAAATTGGCACTTCAAGTGCCTTAGCCAGTTGAGCTCCTTATGGTGTATTGAGGTTCCAATTACTGCCTTAACATTCATTACAGCTACATCAATTAGCAACAATCAGTGCAGACATGTGCTCACCCCAATCACAAAGGGTGCCTTGCTTACTCTTTGACCCATACAGGATTCAGGCTTAAGTCCCTGACTTATGCAGGTTGTTTTTAACCATAGAGGATATTCAGTTAAAAATGGCATCACAAGGTATAAGTGATCATTCACTTAATAATTACTTATTAGCACAAATTGTGATTGTGGCTGAGTGTCTTGAGAGTTGTAGTGAAAGACTGCCTCTCTATCATTCTATTTTGCACTATACATAATAAATGGATCTTGGATCATCTATTCACAGTGCAACTGGATTTGCTATGGTTTAATTGGATGCATCGAACAGATCTATTTCTCATATTCAAGTACATTGAGCCTCTTTACAAATGAACAGAACGTAATCCTATATGTATGTTTTGATTACAGATGTTTTAACGGTAATAACTTTTATCTGAGGTTGCCTTCCAGTAGAATTCATTATAATATTTTTCTTGCATTGACCATGTATGGATATTGCATAGCTTTTATTTGCAACAGCTTGTTCCATAAATATTCCCCTATAATGCAGATTGAATCGCTTTTCCCCAATACGCAGATTAAATGATAATACAGTTTATGCTGCAGTAATGCAAGTTCATCCGATAAAAAACAGACAATTATTTTGATAGTTATTTTTCCAGCAGGTGGACATTGTTTTGGGATTTGACAGACATGGGATTTAAAGACATAAGCTCTAGAAAACATGGATTACATGATATACAAAAAGTGAGAATTTAAGTAGATTTTCTGTAGATCCTTTTTTCTGTATTGTTATTATTATGATGCAATATTCATTTTTAAATAAGATGCACTTGAATTTCCTATTTCACAATATCGACTTTTGACCCAATATAACAGATTGCAAATTATGTTATATATTAAAATGTTCTTAACTTAAATTAAAGTTATGACCTAAAATCTTAAAAAATAAATGGTATCTACAGAATAGCTAGTACACGTGAAAGCCTAATATATTGATCACATAAAAAACTTTATAACATGTTTGCTTGACTACTTGACCTTATACTACCTGCACTTAAATGGACATTACAAACACCAAAAGCACTTTAGTTTGCTAAAATGCTTTCCACGTGAAGAGTGTGTTCACTTTTTTTCCATTTTGCAAAAAGTATAGATTTTAAATTAACCATGTTGCACCTGCCTGGCTCTCAGTTGGTCATGTAATGTCCTGATAGTTTGGCCCAACAGACAGGCAATTAGCAAGACAAGAGCCTTGTAAAGATTTCTTACTGAGTTGCATTGGGAAGTGTGTTTGGACAGACACAGAAAAGTCTGGGCATGGAAAGAAGAGGAGGGCTGGCAAAGGCTACAGACAAGAGATCTGCAGCTTTTTTAGATACACCCCCAATTTAAAAAATGCACAATTAAATGTGGGGTATATCTACTAAACTCTGATTTTGTGTTTTTTTTTCTTATTTGAGCAGTGAATTTTTCCTTTTTCATTGTATCACACTTTGCGACTGCACTGTTTTAAACACAACCTTTATCATTTCAGCTTTTGCCGAACTAAAAATCCCATCACAGGATGAAAGTGATGAGAGTTGCAGTTGAGGACGATGCTAGAGTTTGCCCTTAGCCTGTTCTAGGCCAATAAACAAATGATTTTCTTCCTTTCTAACTGAATTTTTTTCTGCCTAAGAAAAAAGACATAATGGAAAAAAATGTAATTCGTAGATTCAGGGCATGACCTTTTCAAAAATTCCATTCAGTGCCCTGCAGGCCACCACCAAATTTATCAGGCCTTGTAGAAATTCTTCTTGTGGTAGCTCAAGATAAAACAAAATACGTAGGCTTTTTATGTCTGGGTCAAATCAATATACTTATAATTTGACTGACTGCGTGTATCACATTTACAAAATAAATAAATGATTGTTTCTGGAATCAATTGCTGCTCTCTTTTGGGATACGTCTAATTATACTATTCAGTGTTTTCAATCATTCTTGCTGAGTTTTGACTCATTCAGTATGTCTAAGAGAAAAAAAAAACATCTCATTGAATTTAAAATGTAAAATTATGTAAAAGAAAGATTGGATAAGAAGATCCGTTATAAAAAAAAGTTGCCATATGTTTTTATTTAAGGGATTGTCTCATGATAATTAAATGTTGTTAAACTATTTTTATGTTATCGCAAGTGTTGACAATTGCTTGTAGACTTTGGAAAAGTGACATATTGGCGAGCCAGCCTGATTTAAAAAAAAAAAAAATGGTTAGAAAATGTATCTTGATTTTAGAAACGTGTGGGCCCTCATTTGACTTTTTAAGTCTTGTATTATTATGCATTTTATTATTTTTTTTACTTCAAATGCAAGGGACATGTTAATAATTGTAAGGTGATATTTGAACTACAGCCTTCTGTGTCCAAGTCTAATCAAGTTTCCAAGGCAACATTTAGAACATTGCTCAGTGATGCAAAATGTATTGTTTTTATTGCTTTTATTTGTTTTATTTTTTTCTTTATACTTTTTTATTTTATTTTTACTAAGTTCCAAGTTTTAGCATTTCTTTTATTCAAAATTGCCAGGTCCCCCAGAGATGGAGTTCTCTTTATATTTTTTAAGTTTAGACCCTCTTAAACTACATCACAGTTTGAGGAACATTTGCCAGATCAGACTCGATCAAAAAACAAGTACTTTGTAAACATAGAAACATAGAAACATAGAATGTGAGGGCCGATAAGAACCATTCAGTTTCTCTAGTCTGCTCAATTTTCCAAATACTTTCATTAGTCCCTGGCCTTATCTTATAGTTAGGATAGCCTTATGCCTATCCCACGCATGCTTAAACTCCTTCACTGTCCTTTACGCATTGAACTTACAGAGGTAGAAGGTTACAATGTGTTTGACCTTCATCAGATTGGTCTACCAGATTCTAAATAAAGTGCATTGTAGAGAAAAATAGAAGATATCACAAGTTATCTAGGCGTACACCCTGTTTGAGTTTCACTTAAACTGAATAGCCAACACATTTTATTTTTGTGTAATTCAACTTATTATGGGTATTCTAAAACCTGTCCGGTGGGCCCATGATAAGTTTACACCATTAGTAAACATGCTAACACCATAAGGCTTCCAAGTTAATTCAATAAAACATTTAAACAATAAAAAAAATTAAAAGAAAAAAAGTTAACATGAAATACATAGCCCATACTGTGTTTTATTGTTACTATTCCAAGGATAATAAAAAAGTGAAGGAAAACACTATTTATTGGGCTTATCTTCTGAATTATTTGTATGTCTGGCTTACAAATAAATTAAACTTTTCAATTCATACACCTGTTAAAATAGTCAGGAGACTATATGATAGGACAGGCAATATCTTTCTTATTGTTATGGAATATGTTTAATTATAATTATATTGATTAATAGTAAAATTAATTATATGTATATTGCCTTCTCTCAGCAGTTTATATGAAGGATGCAGTTTCATTTTGGCAAACGAAAAGCTACAGACTACCCTCCTTTCTAGTCCACTGGGCACATCCTTAGTCAGTTAATCTATTGTGTTAGCCGATTTAATGTAATATAGGTGTATAGGTCCAATATATTCTTTAGGGTTCACTGAATAATTATATCATTGTGAATGCCTTACTGAAACTTACTAACTGGTGTGATCCTTGAAGTTTTGATTGCTGGAAACATTGCCTATCAAAAACTTATTTAAGTCATCTATGCTTCCAGTTACTTTGAATTCCCAATAATTCTCACTTTAGTGATCAACTCTGCTAGAATTCATCTATGGGTTCTAGAGTCTCCAGACTAAAACGCAGAGTTCTCTTGCCACCTTATGAATAATACAAATATATCAAGCTGGTGGTTGGCTAATTCCAAAGAAGGTGGCTTTTCTTTATATCGCAAATGCCTTGTGACATAACATAACATGTTAAAATGCATGTTGCATCAAATATTTTCCTCCTGTCTACATAGATATATCCTTTGAGACGTAGACACGATACACAGAAGTTCATTTTCCAAGTAAACATTTCCCTTATGACTTTTCAAACATTATAGACGTTAGTAGAATAATTGATTCCTTTTGTTTTTAGAATCACAATGTATCCTGCCAAATTGGACAGTTAATCAATAATCAGTAGCATTTAAAGAACTATGGACTTGAGAATGTGGGATAGTTGAGAATATAAATATATATAGTGGTTTATGAACTCTCACGGGTAGATGAATAGTTTTAATTTGAATCTGATTCATTAAAAAAACGATTTATCAGTGCGTTAATGGGGATGAAATGAACGTGGCATTTCACAAGTTAATGAAAGTCATTAAGTCGGCACATTTGCCGCTGCTGAAAGGATTTCTCGAATTCACGGTCACTTCTTCTGATCAACTGTAACATATCCTCAGGTTCAGGACATGCTGTCCTCCAACGAACGCTGAACGGGAAAAAAAGGTTATTAGCATTGAATAGAGACCATTCCCTCAAGAGAGTTGCAGATAAAATGACCAAGGAAAGAAATAGCACAACTTCTCAAATTAGCATAATTAGTAATTATCTCTTAATAGCCCCACTTGGCTTTAGAGACTTGGCTCTCGAAATTCCGCTTAAAGTTCAGTCAGGAAAAACAAATTTCACGCTGAAATGTCTCAATAACACAGCACAGCTGCCGAGGTAATCGTCTCATTTAGGTAAAAGAAAGAAAATGAACATATGGATAACTATGAACTCTGTTTTAAAGCACAGACATGTTTCATATATGGTATTTTATGCATGTATGTGTGTCTGATTTTCCCACGTTTGCCATGCGTTTGCAATGCAAGGCCTCAGTATCCAGCAAAAATAAGAGATCTATGTTTTATAAACCACTACCTACTGATGCATTTTTTATAAAAATATCTATGAAAGATTTTATTGGCCATTTAATAAAGTATACTTTATATTGTTGCATATGGCTCAAGCCTTTATACTTTATGCATTTATTTTTCAAAGTAACATTGTTGATGAACGTCTCTTTATTGGATTACTACTTTAATGGGCAGAAGATGAGGGTATATGGTCACCAAAGATTCTGTAAGGCATGGTAACTACTTAATTTATTAACTACGTAAGTCTATGGATGTTGCTCAATCTTTGATCACATATGCTTATGAGAATGAGGAGAAACATAGGATTTATATATGGCCACGTATGCCAGGAGATTTTAACATCGTCCAAACACTTGACTTGACTATGAATGACCACTGTTGGGTTTGCAGGAGGTGGTATTCTATTACTACTATATTCATTGAGCAAGAGTAGTACATAATCATGGTAGGCTTGGCACATTTAATGAGATAAGTGACTTAGAAAAGCCTGTTCTTTAATTACCAATTCCTTTCCCTAGAAAATGAAAGCAGGGACTGTAAACTGAGTGCAGGGCTAGGGAACCATAAGGCAGAGGCCCCCTGGGCTAACAAAAAGTCAAATGGTAGTTTCTGCATGTTCTATTGACCATTCAATCGAAGAAACTATGGGAATGTAATGAATGGATATACTCCTTGTAGTGTTAATTGTAGATACCCCTATTCTAGTGATTGTCTTATAAGTTATTGCCAGACTACCTTAGTTTGTAGCTTGACTTCTTTACAAAAACAAGTGTTTAGTTGATGGACCCACCAGGCCACAGATAATTGTTTAACTTTCTAGGTCTCAGTGTCACACTATAAAGTCACATATGAATTCAGGAATATGCAAGAAAAAGAGTGATAGAAAGCTCTCTGCTAATTATTATAGTACACGTTCTCCAGGAACTAAATGTATGCATTGTGTACTACTGGGTATGTAGAATATAAAATAGAATATAAATTAGTAAACATTAGTATATACTATTATATAAAGGATTATGCTAAGATTGCTTCCATATGTGTTATATTTTCAATATTTTAACAAATTTAAAAATGCATAATTTTTATATAACATTTTGCAGTTGTTAATAAAAAAAAAAAACTGTTAGGTTTCTCTTCTTCTAAATGCTGGTGTAGAATGGTGGCTACTTGTCCCTTGAGAGCTGGCCTACTGTGCTAAATATACAACTTTTATAACTAAATATAACATTAGGTACATTGTCCCAATGATTTTTAAATACCCAAAGTAATCTCAGAGGTAATATGTTAATCATGTAAAATTTTGCTCCAGTCCTATTTTTGTCAGGGCTGATTAATTCTTGCACGTAGCCATGTGATAGAATGAGGGGAGAGGAATAGGCTGAATGGTCTGTGTTACCATGGCAGCAAAAAAATATAAAATAAACAATAAACTGTGTTATTTTTTATGTGTATGTTTAAACCTTAAAGAAATAGGGAATTAATAACATTGTTTAAATTGTGAAATGTATTGCTTACAATGGTTAAAGTACTTCAATTATATATTTTTTTAAGTAGGAATGCCTCTTTAACCCCTTAAGTATTAAGGCAATTGTTAACCAAAACAAAGCCTTTAAAGTTTGAAATGTGCTTGTTCGACGATTTATTTTCTATTTTGTATTAAGTATAATCACACATATTAAATATAATTTTTTTTTTACTCGACAGTTATGGCTTCCTTTTATATACACTAAAATATATATATATATTTACATATATATATATATACTTAGTGTAAATGAAATATGCAACAATTGGAGGCGACATTTAAAAAGTTAAATTTTTAATAGTTTTGTTTATCATATTTGTTTTCGACCAGTACAGCTAAACAAGAATACATCAAAACAGATGAATACATTTGCCCTGATTATATTGACATTATTTTATTATTAATATGCTTAGTTACCTATTTATTTTGGTGTGACAGGTCCGACATTACTGTTTGAAAAATAACAATTTAAAAATTCTGCCACACTGTTCTGTTGGCATGTGACAGCACTCACTTTGAGAGATTGTCACGTTCAATCGTTCAGTTTGAGGCCAATGATTAGAGCCTCTTTTAACAGAGCAGACTTCCAGGTATCGAATTAAACTTGGATCTTGCCAATACAAGCAGGGATTACAAAACTGAGGGACATGCCATGCTGTACTGCTGTTTTAGATTTGGCAGACAAGGTAACAATGTTAATGTATCACCTTTAAGTATTTTATTAAATCATCTACTTACTTAACATTGATTTTTAGTTACTGGTCTGATAATTGGTTAAACAATGGCAATCACAATTATATTATCCACAGAGCATCAAACAAAAAGAGGAAATAGAGTAAAACAGGATTTAAAGGTGAATACAATCCAAAACAATTCCTTACTACAGCTGACTTTTCGCAGCAAAAGGAGACAAAGGTTTCAAATTGCTGGTAAATCTATAGCCATATTGTGCGCATTCATTCACTCCACAGAACATGAGTGTAGGAAAGGCTAAAGAGAAATGTGATTGAGCAATTTGCAACTGAATACTTTTCATACCTATATTAATAGATACAATTCCTTTTAAACTTCAAAAACCGTGTAAATGCAGAACAACTTTAGGAGAGAACACTGGATCAAAGGGATTGTAGAACGAAGATATGTATGTAAATTAGGAAACTGTTTCTTAGCACTGATGGGAAAATCACAATGAATGCAAAAGATTGTTACTGTGCTAAACAACACATAGACATATGGCCTTGCCATACACAGTAACATGCAATTTTTCATGTTGGAAGTATACAATAATTTTACTTTTGTTTTATGAAGAAGATGCAGCAATTACATTATATCAGAAAACCAAGGGTGGAGTGGAAATTAGATTTTTTAAAATGTTTTTTTTTGGGGGGGGGGGGGATTCTGATTAGCAAGTAGCAATAAATTAGTTGCTATTATTCATGTGTCCTCACATAGTAAGAAATAATGATGTAAGATTTCTTAAAAAGCAATGCTTTTTATTTTGTGTAGCGTCATCTGTATGAGCCATGTGTTTGTTACCTTTTTTAAATTATATCTCACTTCAAAGCATATCAGCTCTTTAAAAATAATAATGAATTATTCCTCCTGTGCTGCTCCAATCAAACATAAAGCCTCGATCATATTATACAAAGCAACCCATGACGATGTCCCTTGATAATTAGATACTCCCTATTAATTAGATTCTCCATGACACGCCCACTCTGTTTCAAAAATGCTTTACTGATTTTTTTCTCCCCTCTTTTTTACTATCAAAGAAGAATAATTGTAGGAGCCCCACACACTGTCACCCTGTTTGCCAACAGCTTCTTTAACGTCATAGACATGACCACCAACATCAATATCATACATTGGCATTGGGTTTAAGTTCCTTCCGGGTATCTCAGTCATGTAAACCCTTCCGTAACAAACTATTGAATTCCCCTACTTAAACCCTTTGTGTCACTATACCCCACTCCATCTAGCATGTAAGCTCATCGAGCAGGGTCCTCAACCCCCTCTGTTCCTGTACGTCAGTGGTCTGATCTTAATTATGTGTCTGTTAGTCCACCCATTGTACAGCGCTGCGGAATTTGTTGGCGCTATATAAATAATAAAATAATAATAATAATGTAATGTGGCAAATTAGTGTATCAATGATAAAGTAATGCCCTGTAATGAATCCTTGTAGTATGCATTCTTAGCTTTCTCATGCTTCCTCCAGAACCTGCCCCATCATAAATGTAGTCTTCATTACTGTTTTGTATTTTAAAGAAAGAAATACAATTCATATTTTCTTCATTTTCTCTAGATAAGGGTGATTTATTCCTACATTTTTATTATAGTATATGTCTTTGTTTTTGTGTGTGTCTGTGTCTGTAGAAGTACTTTACTATTTAAAGAATGTATAATCAATTCATATAATTGGCTCTTGCCTCTTTTGCTGAGTTGCTACAGTGTTTAGGTTTTCATACTAAACATGTTGAATAATCTGGATTATATTATTTAAGCAAATAAGAAAAGTATATAAAATATGTTAGAAAATAGTCTCATATTTTGGCTGTTTTTTGTTTTTTCATATATATAGTGATCATTTTTAAACAAATTGGAGAAGAACAAGTTTTGTGTCCTTAAATTTTTAATAATTCACAAACCTAAAATCCAATGCATACATGTATACTATTTTGTATTTCTAAAAACAATTAGTCTTCACCTTTTCCCGAGAGGTCACTTTGTGTCATCGTTTTCAATAAAAAATCTCTCTAAGGCCTTCCAATACATGATGAGTTGCAGCATTTCCCTTGTGTTAGAATGGCAAGGCTCGGGTAGACCAACATGCAATTTTTGTTAACGAAAAATAGCTAGAAGACACAAAACTATTTTTGAAATATTTGAAATAGGTATTTTTAATAAACATCATTTTAAATTAGCTGATCATAGACAAACATTGCTGGCGGCATGTTTAAGACCATTGAGTCACAATATTATTAGGAAGGTGACATTTTAAAATTAACACGGCTTGTAAAAAAGAATCCAGTTTTTTATAGTGTTAAATATATTGTAAAACTAAAATGATGGCTTATATTTTGTAGCTAGTTGCTTTCAGCTATGAATGGTTTCATTACACAGATAGAATTAATAATATGTTTGTGATTATTGTAGATTTGTGATATTTACTCTTTCCTTTGAGGATTAGTTCATAATTTTATGTAGGATTAAGAAAGGATGGACCTGGGATTGTAAATAGAAAAGAAGACGGAAGAACTCTGCCTTCATACCTGCTATATAAACAACAGACATCTAACTTCATCACATTACTACCTACACAAAAAATGCTAGCAATAAACTTTAGACATCAATGAGTTTCACTTATAGTCAATAGCATTAACAGTTTTGAAATGCTTCTTCTTAAATATATTCATTTGTTTGCATTTGTTCTGCGAACACCATTAGGGTGATCTTCTAAAGTGTGAAAGGTCAGCTATTTTAAGTGAATTCAGAGTTACATAGTTACATAGTTACATAGCTGAAAAGAGACTTGCGTCCATCAAGTTCAGCCTACCTCACATTTGTTTTTTGCTGTTGATCCAAAAAAGGCAAAAAAAAACAGTTTGAAGCACAATTTTGCAACAAGCTAGGAAAAAAATTCCTTCTTGACCCCAGAATGGCAGTCAGATTTATCCTTGGATCAAGCAGTTATTACCCTACATTGAAAGATTATATCCTTGAATATTCTGTTCTTGCAAGTATGTATCTAGTAGCCATTTGAACATCTGTATGGACTCTGATAAAACCACTTCCTCAGGCAGAGAATTCCACATCCTGATTGTTCTTACAGTAAAAAAACCTTTCCTTTGCCTTAGGCGAAATCTTCTTTCTTCCAGTCTAAACGCATGGCCTCGTGTCCTATGTAAAGTCCGGTTTGTGAATAGATTTCCACACAATGGTTTGTATTGGCCCCGTATATATTTGTATAATGTTATCATATCCCCTCTCAGGCGATGTTTTTCTAAACTTAATAGGTTTAAATTTGTTAACCTTTCTTCATAGCCGATATGTTCCATTCCTTTATTAATTTTGTAGCCCACCTCTGCACTTTTTCTAGTGCCATAATATCCTTCTTTAGAACAGGTGCCCAAAATTGCACAGCATATTCAATATGGGGTCTTACCAGTGATTTATAAAGAGGCAAAATTATATTCTTGTCCTGAGAATGAATGCCCTTTTTCATGCATGACAATACCTTACTGGCCTTGGCCACTGCTGATTGACATTGCACATTGTTGCATAGTTTGTTGTCTATAACAATTCCCAAGTCCTTTTCGTGTGTTGTTATCCCTAATTCGCTTCCATTAAGGGTATACGTTGCTTGTGTATTCTTTACGCCAAAGTGCATAACTTTGCATTTTTCAACATTAAATTTCATCTGCCATTTGAGTGCCCAGTCCCCCAGTCTATCTAAATCCCTCTGCAGCAAAGTAATATCTTACTCACATTGTATTGTTTTACAAAGTTTTGTGTCATCTGCAAACACTGAAACATGACTTTCAATGCGGTCTTCAAGATCATTTATAAACATGTTAAATAGAAGGGGTCCCAGAACAGACCCCTGAGAAGGGGTCCCAGAACAGACCCCTGAAGAAGGGGTCCTAGAATAGACCCCTAGAGGGATTTTAAATTAGGTGAAAATAGCCAAAATCAACTCATGGCCTCTTTAGATCTAGAGTGCACTTATCAGACCGATCTGTAATGCAAATAGTATAGATTCTCTCTGTAATAGCACAAGTGAGCAAAATTTTTTTTGAGATTAACTGAAGGCAAGCTGTTGAGGTTCCTCTGAGATTTTGCCAATTCTCAGAGTTATCATATTATCTGAATTTTCTAAAGACACTATTTTGGTTCTCAATTTTTATTGCAATGCAATTACTTGGGCTTTCCCTAAATTGCTCACTGTGTCTTGATGGGTATCAGCTAAACCTTGGTGATGAGACCCAAAGAAAGCCAAAACTATTATCATGGGTTGCTGTATCACGTGTGCAGAGGGAACTTGCCAGCATTTCGGATTTAGACTGCCCTTATGGGTAGAACCTGTCTGATATGCAAATGATATACATTATCTCTGAATTGTCACAAGTGAGCAAAGACATTTTTGAGACCTGAACAGGGACTAACTGAAGGCTTTTGCCCATTCTCATAGTCTCTGTTATAGTTGACTTGAATAATTTTCTCGTTCAGCTATTTTGACCTGAAGTTTGAAATTCACTTTTAATTCACTTTAAATCCCTTTCAATTTGCACTTTGAGAAATAATCTTGTCTGTTGCAAAATCCACTCATGTGCAATATTTATAGTGTGATTGTAAACCTATTTTGATATCTTCTCATGATAACGTATGCTGGGATGCACGTCTGAATACTCCTGCTATGACTTGTTCCCCTGGTCACGGAGAGAACATGTTCCACCCTTTGCAATCCTTAGCTCTAACAGACTGCAGTTGCTGAGCAACAATCACTCAGGACTAGATCCTGGCTGACTTATCTCACTATATATTAAATGAACTGCTGGAAATATCCCTGCACTCTTGAAACAAAAACAAAAATTGGTGGTTAATAATGTTGCTGGAGTGATTTTTGATACTTTATGATACTTCACGATATTGTTGATACTTAGTTTATGATATGATACATTTCGGCTATAAAAAGCTAATCTGGAAAAAATGATCTAACTCAACAGTTTTGCTATTGTAGCCTAAATTACGTCATTTGGTTAGTATTTCGCTACAATTCCGAGTTTAGTAAATAACCCTGTCTGCCTTACATTAAACTACCAATTATCAAAAGGGATCATTTTATTTTCATCTATATAACCTTTTCATAGTCTGAAGGTTCCTATCATGAAATCTACCTCAGTTTAGGGTCATTGAAAAAAAAAAAAGCTCCCATCTGTCTAATTTTTCAAATTTTTTTTCTAATATTCAGAGCCAGAGAGATTACATGCTTTCAAAATTAATTAAAATACAACTGTTTTAGTGGGGGAGGGTGTAATTTTTCTTTAAGTCTAAAAGCACAAATTACTTTCTCTGAAATCATCACATTCTTGTTCTTTCACGGTCATTAATTAGTAAATATTAATTACTTATATATTAATAGCAGATTAGGATAAGATAAAATATGTGTGCTAGAATTATCAAACTGTTTTACTGCTAAAAGCTGTTTATTTTAGGAAAAGCTTGCAAAGAAAAGTTTAGGTATCGACAGAACAAAAAAAAATGTATTTCAAGCTGTATACCAATTGTGTACAGTCTTTGACCAGAAAATGCATTCACTGATCAGCCACAACATTAAAACCACCTGCCTAATATCGTGTAGGCACCCTCATGTGGCCAAAACAGCTCTGATGCATCGAGGCATGGACTCCACAAGATCTCTGAATGTGTCCTGTGGTATCTGGTACCAAACATTAGCTGTAGAGTCTTTAAGGCCTATAAGTTGCAAGGGAGGCCTCCAAGGATCAGATTTGTTGTTTCAGCACATCTCACAGATTCTCTAATGGATTGAGATCTGAGGAATTTGTAGACCATGGCAACCCAGTGTGACAGGGTACATTATCCTGCTGAAAGAGGCCACTGCCATCAGGGAACACCATTGCCATGAAGGGGTGTATGTGGTCTGCAACAATCTCTAGGTAGGTGTTACATGCCAAAGTAACATCCACATGAATGCCAGGATGCAAGGCTTCCCAGCAGAATATTGCCCAGAGCTTAATACTGCCTCCACAATCCTGCCTTCTGCCCCAGGTAAATGATGCACACCTGATCCAAAGGAAAACTTGATTCATCAGACCAGGCAGTCTGCTTCTGTTGCTACATGGTCCAGTTCTGACGCTCAGCAATTTGAGCTACAGCAGCTCTTCTGAGTAATCAAATCAGATGGGCTAACCTTCGCTCACCGCTTGCATCAATGAGTCTTAGGAGTCCCTAACGCTGACACTGGTTCACCGGTTGTCCTTCCTTGCACCTTTGGTAGGTGCTAACCACTGTATCCTGGGAACACCCTACAAGATTTGCCGTTTTGGAGATGCTGTGACCCAGTTGTCTACCCATCACTATTTGTCACTCAGATCTTTTCACTTGCCCATTGTTCCTGGCTCATATGAAATGTGAGAACTGACTGTTCACTTGCTGCCAATATATCTCACCCCTTGACAGGTGTCTTTGTAATTATATAATCATTTTTTTTAATGTTGTGGCTGGTCAGTGTATGCGAGAATAGCCTAATAACAGCAAACTATGTCGGCTTTAAAACCTATACTGTAAAATGCGAATGTAACTTGATACCACACTGTCCATCATTAAATGAACTCTTTGGCATTTGCAACTCTGCTGCATATATATATACACTGCTCAAAAAAATTAAGGGAACACAAAAATAACACATCCTAGATCTGAATGAATTAAATATTTTTCTGAAATACTTTGTTCTTTACATAGTTGAATGTGTTGACGACAAAATCACACAAAAATTAAAAAATGGAAATCAAATTTTTCAACCCATGGAGGTCTGGATTTGGAGTCACACTCAAAATTAAAGTGGAAACTCACATTACAGACTGATCCAACTTTGATGTAACGTCCTTAAAACAAGTCAAAATGAGGTTCAGTAGTGTGTGTGGCCTCCATGTGCCTGTATAACCTCCCTACAATGCTTGTGCATGCTCCTGATGAGGTGGCGGATGGTCTCCTGAGGGATCTCCTCCCAGACCTGGACTAAAGCATCTGCTAACTCCTGGACAGTCTGTGGTGCAATGTGACGTTGGTGGATGGAGCGAGACATGATGTCCCAGATTCAGGTCTGGGGAACGGGTGGGCCAGTCCATAGCATCAATGGCTTCGTCTTGCAGGAACTGCTGACACACTCCAGCCACATGAGGTTTAGCATTGTTTTGCATTAGGAGGAACCCAGGGCCAACCGCACCAGCATATGGTCTCACAAGGGGTCTGATGATCTCATCTCGGTACCTAATGGCAGTCAGGCTACCTCTGGTGAGCACATGGGGGCTGTGCGGCCCCCCAAAGAAATGCAACCCCACACCATTACTGACCCACTGCCAAACCAGTCATGCTGGAGGATGTTGCAGGCAGAAGAACGTTCTCCACGGCGTCTCCAGACTCTATCACGTCTGTCACATGTGCTCAGTGTGAACCTGCTTTCATCTGTGATTGGCGAATTTGCCAATCTTGGTTTTCTCTGGCAAATGCGAAATGTCCTGCACAGTGTTGGGCTGTAAGCTCAACCCCCACCTGTGGACGTCGGGCCCTCATACCACTCTCATGGAGTCTGTTTCTGACCGTTTGAGCAGACACATGCACATTTGTGGCCTGCTGGAGGGTTGTTGCCCTCCTACGGCCTCCTCCACATCTCCTGATGTACTGGCCTGTCTCCTGGTAGCGCCTCCATGTTCGGGACACTACGCTGACAGACACAGCAAACCTTACTACAGCTCGCATTGATGTGCCATCCTGGATGAGCTGCACTACCTGAGCCAATTGTGTGGGTTGTAGACTCCATCTCATGCTACCACTAGAGTAAAAGCACCAAAACATCAGCTAGGAAGCATAGGAACTGAGAAGTGGTCTGTGGTCACCACCTGCAGAACCACTCCTTTATTGGGGGTGTCTTGCTAATTGCCTATAATTTCCACCTGTTGTCTATCCCATTTGCACAACAGCATGTGAAATTGATTGTCACTCAGTGTTGCTTCCTAAGTGGACAGTGTGATTGACTTGGAGTTACATTGTGTTGTTTAAGTGTTCCCTTTATTTTTTTGAGCAGTGTATATATACATACAATATCTCACAAAAGTGAGTACACCCCTCACATTTTTATAAATATTTTATTATATCTTTTCATGTGACAACACTGAAATGACACTGTGCTACAATATAAAGTAGTAAGTGTACAGCCTGGATAACAGTGTAAATTTGCTGTTCCCTCAAAATAACTCAACACACAGCCATTTAATGTCTAAACCGTTGGCAACAAAAGTGAGTACACCCTAAGTGGAAATGTCCAAATTGGGCTCAATTAGCCATTTTCCCTCTCCGGTGTCATGTGACTCGTTAGTGTTACAAGGTCTCAGGTGTGAATAGGGAGCAGGTGTGTTAAATGTGGTGTTATCGCTCTCACACTCTCTCATACTGGTTACTGGAAGTTCGACATGGCACCTCATGGCAAAGAACTCTCTGAGGATCTGAAAAAAAGAATTGTTGCTCTACATAAAGATGGCCTAGGCTATAAGAAGATTGCCAAGACCCTGAAACTGAATTGCTGCACAGTGGGCAAGACCATTCAGTGGTTTCACAGGACAGGTTCCACTCAGAACAGGTCTCGCCATGGTCGACCAAAGAAGTTGAGTGCACGTGCTCAGCGTCATATCCAGAGGTTGTCTTTGGGAAATAGACGTATGAATGATGCCAGCATTGCTGCAGAGGTTGAAGGGTTAGGAGGGGTCACCCTGTCAGTGCTCAGACCATACACCGCACACTGCATCAAATTGGTCAGCATGGCTGTCGTCCCTGAAGGAAGCCTCTTCTAAAGATGATGCACAAGAAAGCACGCAAACAGCTTGCTAAAGACAAGCCAACTAAGGACATGGATTACTGGAACCATGTCCTGTGGTCCGATGAGACCAAGATAAACTTATTTGGTTCAGATGGTGTCAAGTGTGTGTGACGGCAACCAGGTGAGGAGTACAAAGATAAGTGTGTCTTGCCTACAGTCAAGCATGATGATGGGTGTGTCATGGTCTCAGTCTGCATGAGTGCTGCCAGCACAGGGGAGCTACAGTTCATTGAGGGAACCATGAATGCCAACATGTATTGTAACATACTGAAGCGGAGCATGATCCCCTCCCTTCGGAGACTGGGCCTGCAGGGCCATATTCCAACATGATAACAACCCCAAACACACCTCCAAGATGACCACTGCCTTGCTAAAGAAGCTGAAGGTAAAGGTGATGCACTGGCCTAGCATGTCTCCAGACCTAAACCCTATTGAACATCTGCGGGCACTGGCGTACATACCGTGGTCGCAGGGGTTGCAGCTGCGACCAGACCCAGCCCACCGGGGGCCCGGCTGCCCTGTGACCGGGTATGTATGCCGGTTTGCCAGCCTCTTTTCCTGGAAGTCCCAGGAGCTGGCCACCTCAGGGCCCCCCGAGGCTGGCACTGCTGTCACCGGGCGGGCGCACAAGGGAGCATTCTCCCCTGAGCGCTCTGCCCAGCTCCCTTGCGCACACCGCACTGATGCGGGAGCTGGAATATGACGTCAGTAAGTGGCGTGCGAGGGAGCTGGGCAGAGAGTGTTCAGTGCTCCCTCGCCGCCTGCAGGACCGGCCGCCGAGCAGCCCCACTGGACCCCAGGGAACCCCCTCAGCACTCCCAAAGGTAGGGTGGCTAGGGGATTTAATTAAAAAAATATATGAGTGTGTGTGTATATGTGTGTTAGTGTGTGTGTGTTTGTGTGTGTCTGTTATTGAGTGTGTGTCTGCTAGTTTGTTAGTTTTGTGTGTGTGTGTTACTGTGTGTTAGTTGTGTGTTAGTTTGTGTGTGTGTTATTGAGTGTGTCTGCTAGTGAAGGTCAGTGTGTGTGTTAGTGTGTGTGTCAGTGAGTGTGTTACTGTGTGTGTCTGTTACTAAGTGTGTTAGTTTGTGTGTGTCTGTTA
Organism: Pelobates cultripes; assembly: GCA_933207985.1. NCBI lineage: Eukaryota > Metazoa > Chordata > Amphibia > Anura > Pelobatidae > Pelobates > Pelobates cultripes. The sequence goes on along the minus strand of OW240915.1, from coordinate 23,855,713 downwards.
GTGAGTCTGTTTGGTGTCTGTTAGTGAGTGTGTTTGTCAGTGAGAGTGTATGTTTTGTAAGTGAGTGTGCATGTTTGTCTGTCACTGAGTGCGTATGTATGTCTGTCACTGAGTGTGTGTCTGTCAGTAAATGTTTGTGTCTGTTAGCTAGTGTGTATGCGTCTGTTTGTGAGAGTGTGTACGGCACATGGATCGTGTGTACGGCACTGTCTGCGGGGTATCCTTAAACTGAAGGTGGGGGAGCGCAAGGTCTCTATCATCCACCAGCTCTGTGATGTCATCATGGAGGAGTGGAAGAGGACTCCAGTAGCAACCTGTGAAGCTCTGGTGAACTCCATGCCCATGACAGTTAAGGCATTGCTAGAAAATAATAGTGGCCACACAAAATATTGACACTTTGGGCCCAATTTGGACATTTCCACTTAGGGGACTTACTTTTGTTGCCAACAGTTTAGACTTTCATGGCTGTGTGTTGAGTTATTTTGAGGGGACAGCAAATTTACACTGTTATACAGGCTGTACCCTTACTACTTTACATTGTAGCAGAGTGTAATTTCTTCAGTGTTGTCACATGAAAAGATATAATAAAATATTTACAAAAATGTGATGGGTAAATATATATATATATACATATATATTATATACATGTAATGGCACTCACCGCTGATATGTAGTATACAAAATAAAGATGCACTCTCAGGTCTTTTTAGAAACAAGTAGTGGTATTTAATCCATCCAAGAAATTTTTGTTACAAGTTGCCGATCGACGTTTCGACCCGTTCGGGTCTTCCTCAGGTTCCTAAGGAAGATCCGAATGGGTCGAAACGTCGATCAGCAACTTGTAACAAAAATTTCATGGATGGATTAAATACCACCACTTGTTTCTAAAAAGACTTGAGAGTGCATCTTTATTTTGTATACTATATATATATACTGTTTATTTCATGTCAACATATTCTGCTCCATGTTATGGCTTGAATAATGTGATAAGACAGCCAATACGATTATTGGCTTTCCTGCTATACTAATGTTACATCCATAGCAATGCATACAATCACTATAAAATATGTTAATGTACTGTATGTAGCCTGCTCTCACTACAGGGAATATCTTCTGATAACTAAAATGTAACACATGGTCAGAACTGAATGTCTCTAAACTTGGCAATAGGCCACATAGGAGTGAAAGCTATCTAATTAACACATCCTGATCCAATCATATTGCAGTACTAAGAAAATCACACGGGTCCTCCTGCACAATTTGTTCAGTGACTTTCCCATTCACCTCAACTCGTGAGGAAATGCATTTAAATCAATGAAAGAACATGCTGAGTTTAGCACATCTTAGAACCCCTTGTTCTGTCCCCTGCTTATCTAGTGGGAGATGTAAGGTGACCTTGTATAGCACTAGTGTGATTCTTATAGTTGTGTTAGGGACCAAAAACTATATATATATACACATTGTGTGTATTTTCTTATATTGGATAGAAAAGTCAGCCATTGGAATAATAACTGAGACTGTAAAAATTTTTAATAAAAGTAAACTTTTATGATTCAGGTGAAATAGTGTCCATTGTCTTATAAGACAAATTGTAACATTCATTATGCGATACAAAATTTGGCAATTCGATGCACTACTTCCATTTGTAAAATATGATGTCATCAGGCATAATTAGTTCAATAAGAAGAATTGTTAGTCATGCACTTCACTGAATTATACAATTATGCAATAAATATTATTATTAGTTATTACTATTTACTGACTTTGTTAATGGACCATATGTCCTCACCCCATTAGCCAAAAGAGCAATTTGCCGATTCCTGTACCTAAAAATTGCTATAGCTGATTAGTGGAGAGCAATATGATCTCACAAAGAATTAATATGAGTGTTCTTTATAAAAAAAAAACATAAAAATGAAGTTACTATATTTAGATCCATATTTAAAAAAATGAAATATATATCAGCAGAGAGTTAGGAATACTATCCCTTCACAATAGTAGCATGGGCTAGAAAATTAAACATAGTTGACACTGTTTTGAATTATGTTGTAGGGCCATATTGGAATGGCAGAATTTGTTGTAATTGGTCCTTAAGTGGTTAACATTTTTAGAGGAATCATTATTTTAACACTATGGACATGCTGGTTTGGTATACACTCTAATCTCTAAAGGCAGTGTTAAACTGGGGTTTTGTAGAACTGTAAGACTTGGTTTTCAATCAAATGGTGCTCCTGGAGCAGTATTTTATTTGGCACAGTATGGATATTTGCTGCACATATATACTAAACTCCCAATACATTGGATTGGCTGAGATCATCAATCTTGATCATCTTAGCTAGGAATGCGGAGCAGCCTTGACTTTACCAATGCCGCAAGGGAAGAAAGGCAATTAAACTCACGTTTCAAACCCTCATGGGGGAGGAAGCCTACATAGGTAGAGGCACACTACGGTGTTAGGAATACTTGTTTGTATTCCTAATACTGTATTGTTCCTTTAATCATTTTCTGTTACCCCCAATGGTTAATGCCTTCTCCTGTTGTGCAATGCACATTTTACAATGTAACCTTAGTGACTCTGTACTAGATAAAGATTAAATGCATTCTAAATATTTATAGGTCGCATATATAATGTACATAGTCTTAGCATTCTCTCCCGTCATATTTAGCTCTGGCAATGGAACAGATTATTATACATGGAGTACTGCTTTAATCAGTTGAAAATGAACCCTGCAGGAGGAAGTCTTCATTCCCTGAAAAGCCTATCCCAAGGGTGATTGATATGTTTCTATTTAGTCCGTCTTTTTATATCCGTAATGAATTAAAGGGTTCTTTTATAACAAGAGTGCCGAAAACTTCTTGCAGGCGCCACTGAGCACAGTTATGCTTTTGTGTTTTTCTGAGATTAACTCTCTTCTTAGAGCAGCCTTGACATTGTAGAGGATTAAAATAATTAACAATTGTAGTGTAAATCTTATAGAGAAATTATAAAGGGTAATGTAAGAATGAAGTGACATTATATAAATGTTAGAATGCCTTAGGGTAAATATATTTAAATCAGCATGTCTGTCTGTTAAAAGCTCCAAAGTACCGCAAATTCCCTCTGTGGCTAGTTATCAAGCCACAATTGCGGTTTAGTACTGTTCGTCTGTAGGCAACGCAACCTTGCTTAGATTCCGGTCGAGTAGAGTTCACAAATAATACAATGTTTTGGTCTTAGTGAAAGAAGAAATGAAAAACAAAAAGCTTAAAATATGATAATTGTTACTGTGCTAGTATGCTCTAGGCCCTTCTAGACGTTCATCGTTGTCCCATTTCTTGCCAAAGAAACTAACGATATTATACTTTAGATCATGTTTCCCTGTCGCTTTTGGCAAGAAATTAAGCGTTTAAATACTTCTTATGGCAGTACTTTATTATCAGCTCATTTTCATTTCACTAGCGAGAATGTACAATGTAATAATAATAATAAAATGTAAAAAAAAACTTGTTGGCATCAACACAAATAGCTTAGTATTTTAATCTGTATTGTGTAGATCACTGCAGTAAAGTTACTGGTACAGTTTGTGTACGTGACTGTGCATTGTGAATGGAAGCGTATTGTTATTAATAGTATTTTTGATATATCGGAGGCCATTGGAGTAATCCACTCATTGGAATTACAATGACATTATGTAGCAGTCACATGATAACAGACTTTATTCCACTACAAGTTGGAGAAGATAGTCCCCATTAATGATAATTGACTGCAGAAAATCAAAATGCAATGCATGCTTTGAGTCACACAAATGGTATTTATAACCAAATAACCGTAACAAAATGATTGACAAATCTATATCAAATAAAAGAGAGTGGTTGGTAAGTTAACTCTTGGAATATATTAAATACATTATTAGCTCTGTGGCTCCCCCTGAATTCAAAAAGTTGCTTGATAATTTGTTATTATTTTCGTTAGTATATTGTGTTATAATAAGGACAGATCACATCTGTTGATGCTATTATTTCAGTGAATCAGTTGAATCATTCTTCAATCCAAGAACATTCTATGTCATTTTATTTCACGTGGGTGGCTTACCTACTTGATGCATTATGTTGTGTCATGTAATCTATGCAGATTATATGTTGGTGTTGCTGCTGCAATATTAACGTCATCCCTGCATCAATATAACACTTGATATAATGCCTTGTGTAATACTGGCGGTATCTTTCACGTGAGGCGATCTACTCCGTTCCAGCATCATGAAAATCATGTCCTGCGGACCTCTCCCCCTTTCACCCCTCTCATACCCAAAGAGAAGCCTGCATGGCATCATTTCAGTGATTCAATTACGTTTTGGCATCACTCTATTATCGCAAGATGCTAAGGCTTATTCTCAGTTCTCTCTGAGAGCTATGTCCGATTCTGGTCTCTAGTAGCCCGAGAGTGCATTATTATGATGTCTAGTTATTTCTGTTTTTTTACTTCGGCTTGTTCCTTGACTATCCTGATTTCTCCACTCCTGACCTTGGTTAATTTACTTAATCTGTTGTCATTCTCTTATCCCTTGGCCTATCTTTGACTATCCTAACCTTCGTACATTAAGTACAGCTACCTCTAAGGAGTGGGACTATGTTGCTATTTTTCACTTTTATTTGCATGTTAGGACACTGTATATTCCTGGCATGTATTTGTGTATTATTTTGGAGACCATTTCAAATTATATTTTCTGAACAGATCTTTAAGGATTTTTTATGTAATACTAATAATAATGTTAAAGAGTTGTTTAGCTGAATTCCATTAAGAGTTATTGTATAACCCCCTAATCTGAAGGAAAAGCAGTCCTAAACCTTTGATTCTCAGTTTAAAATAATATCTTGATGATTTTGCATCCACTGTCTGCACTGTTTCTTTAACATCAAGTAGATCACACACATCCTAGATTTATAACTTGAAAGATATTATCTGATATTTTTATTTAACCCCTTAAGGACGGAGCCAAATGTACACGTTGTGAACAAAACAAAATGTAAACAAAACCTGGCATTTGCGCTACATGTCTGTCCAACCGTAATACACCTCTTTCATAGTAAATGCACCCACCCTTATTATATATCATTTTATTCAGGGGAAACAGGGCTTTCATTTAATATCAAATATTTAGCTATGAAACATAATTTAATATGAAAAAATGGGAGAAAATACGATTTTATTGGATTTTTTTAGTTCTACATGACAATTAAACGGTCAGTGTCATAATACTGTTTGCTTTTACTGCAATAAAATACACATATTTGTATTCAGCAAAGTCTCACGTGTAAAACAGTACCCCCTATGTACAGGTTTTATGGCGTTTTGGGAAGTTACAGGGTCAAATATAGCACGTTACATTTGAAATTGAAATTCACCAGATTGGTTACGTTGCCTTTGAGACTGTATAGTAGCCCAGGAATGAAATTTACACCCATAATGTCATACCATTTGCAATAGTAGACAACCCAAGGTATTGCAAATGGGGTATGTCCAGTCTTTTTTAGTAGCCATTTGGTCACAAACACTGGCCAAAGTTAGCGTTAGTATTTGTTTGTGTGTGAAAAATGCAAAAAACGCCAATTTTGGCCAGTGTTTGTGACTAAGTGGTGTGATAAAGTGAAGGCAGATAGGCCTTTTAACCCCAGGGGGAGTATGTGTAGTTTGTGTTTTGCACAACACAACGCATTGTTTAGTTATGGGCCCCTGGGGTGGAGCATTTGGAGAGAAGGGTGGGCCAATGCTCCACTCCACAGTTTAGTGGTTTTCTGGAGAGACCTAGATCCAGGCCAGGGTTTTTTGGACTGTCTCCAACCCACTGCTCAGCTGCAGGTAATCAGCTGTTGCAGTGGGAATAAACTCCTCCCGGCTAGGCAGGAAAAGGAGAGGGATTGCTGGCTTCCTCCCAGGAAGCAGGTAGGAGAGAGAGGCTGTTCTCTCCAGATAGTCAAGGTGACTAGGCACTTGGAGTGCAGAAAGGAAGCAGTCAGGGCAAGACTGGCTTGGAGCACTGGGAGTGCAGAAAGGAAAGCAGTCAGGGCAAGACTGGCTTGGAGCACTGGGAGTGCAGAAAGGAAAGCAGTCAGGGCAAGCTGGCTTGGAGCACTGGGAGTGCAGAAAGGAAAGCAACAGGTTAGATAGCAGAGCATTGCTCTCTAATAAGGTTGGTGCAATATTGTGTTTAGTTTAACCCTGAGAGATAGGGAACTAATGTCAGTTAGTGCTCAGACGAGCTAGGTGTTTGTTTATAGGGTTTTCTGTTACTTTTGTTTTTCATTTACTGCCGTATCCTGTGTGGATTTACAAATAAAGTGCCTGAGTATATGCAATTACAAGGACTGTGCATGTTTTTACCCTAGAGGGCCGTGCTACCTGGTGACAAGGATCACAGTGGCTACTAAAAAAGACTGGACATACCCTGTTTGCAATACCTTGGGTTGTCTACTATTGCAAATGGTATGCCATCATAGGGGTAATTTTCATTCTTGGGCTACCATAGGGTCTCAAAGGCAACGTAACCAATCTGGCGAATTTTAATGTGAAAAAAATGAAACGCAAGCCTTATATTTGACGCTTTAACTTTTGAAAACACTATAAAACCTGTACATGAGGGGTACTGTTGTACTCGGGAGACTTCACTGAACACAAATATTTGTGTTTCAAAACAGTAAAAAGTATCATAGCAATAATATTGTCCGTTTAATGCTGTTTGTGCGTGAAAAATGCAAAAAACATCACTTTTACTGGCGATATCATCGTTGTAATACATTTTACTGTTTTGAAACACTAATATTTGTGTTCAGCGAAGTCTCCTGAGTAGAACAGTACCCCCCATGTACAGGTTTTATGGTGTCTCGGAAAGTTATAGGGTTAAATATAGTGCTAGCAAATTAAATTCCTTTTACTTTCGGCATGGGTTGTCAGGCAGGTCCCGCTAATTGTAATTAATTAAGATACCTAATTATGTAAAAATATTACATAAATATATATGTAGAATCAATATATGTATATATATACGTATGTGTATATATATGTATATATCTATATAATTTTTTTAAAAATATTTTTATTTATATATAGGTATATATATAGTGATATATACGTATATATTTATGTGTATAAATATATATATTATTTCGTTCTATGTGTATTTTGATATATATATATATTAATTTCACAATACAGTTAGAACGAAATAACACACATCTATATATTTTTAATTATTTATTTTTAATTATTTTTGTAATTTTATTTTTTAACGTATTTACATTTTAATTTTTTTTATAATATATATAAATATATATATAACAATAATTATATATATATTTAATCAGTATCAGTGTACGTGTAATTTGATATTAATATATATATATAATTATATATATATTAATAGTAAAATACACCTAGACGGTGTACATGTGTGTATGTATATGTGTATATATATACTTTGATCATATATATATAATATATATATATGATCTAAGTATATATTATTTATTTTTTTACACTATTTATTTATTTCATTTTTATTTTCAGCCAGCAGGGGGACCACCTGTCATTACAGGCAGCCCCCCTGCTGGCAATACAGAAGCCAGCTATCCCCGGCCATGTGATTGTGGGGTCCTCGCTAGGACCCCACTCTCACACGGCCGGGGGGCTTCCTGGAGGACGGTCGTGCCGCTGTGGGCTCCCTGGGAGTCCTCCCCACCGCGATCGCCGGCGTGGGACCGCCGGCGACCGGGTAAGTACAGAAAGACCGGAGGGCGTACTATTACGCCCGGCGGCGTTTAGAGCCGCCTATTAGAGGACGTAATAGTACGCCCTCCGGTCTTAAGGGGTTAAAGTTTCATGCAATGAATAAATATTTATGTTCTCCAAAGGCATACCTTCCCATTGAAGTTGACTTTCCTCTTCCAATCCTCTTAAAATCCTCTTATGGTCAAAATATTTTACTGCATCAACAGACAATGCTTTCAAAATATTATATTATTTACAAACAGGTGAAGGCCAAGTTCTCACACAAAAAAAATAAATAAAAACTTTTCCCACTTTTTTATACATTTTATGTTCTTATATATCAGTTTATGAACATTAGACATAGAAACATAGAAACATAGAAACATAGAATGTGACGGGAGATAAGAACCATTCGGCCCATCTGGTCTGCCCAATTTTCTAAATACTTTCATTAGTCCCTAGCCTTATCTTATAGTTAGGATAGCCTTATGCCTATCCCACGCATGCTTAAACTCCTTTACTGTGTTAACCTCTACCACTTCAGCTGGAAGGCTATTCCATGCATCCACTACCCTCTCAGTAAAGTAATACTTCCTGATATTATTTTTAAACCTTTGTCCCTCTAATTTAAGACTATGTCCTCTTGTTGTGGTAGTTTTTCTTCTTTTAAATATAGTCTCCTCCTTTACTGTGTTGATTCCCTTTATATATTTAAATGTTTCTATCATATCCCCCCTGTCTCGTCTTTCCTCCAAGCTATACATGTTAAGATCCTTTAACCTTTCCTGGTAAGTTTTATCCCGCAATCCATGAACCAGTTTAGTAGCCCTTCTCTGAACCCTCTCTAAGGTATCAATATTCTTCTGAAGATACGGTCTCCAGTACTGTGTACAATACTCCAAGTGAGGTCTCACCAGTGTTCTGTATAATGGCATGAGCACTTCCCTCTTTCTACTGATAATACCTCTCCCTATACAACCAAGCATTCTGCTAGCATTTCCTGCTGCTCTATTACATTGTCTGCCTACCTTTAAGTCATCAGAAATAATCACCCCTAAATCCCTTTCCTCATATGTTGAGGTTAGAACTCTATCAAATATTCTGTACTCTGCCCTTGGGTTTTTACGTCCAAGATGCATTATCTTGCACTTATCCACATTAAATGTCAGTTGCCACAATTCTGACCATTTTTCTAGTTTACCTAAATCATTTGTCATTTGGCTTATCCCTCCTGGAACATCAACCCTGTTACATATCTTAGTATCATCAGCAAAAAGACATACCTTACCAACATTGGTTGGGAATTATAAAAAAAGACCCCTAAAATACAACAATTCATTGTCAGAACCATGAGAGAATAGATGTTCAAGGAATGCCAAGACTTGACTGTAGGGCTTGCACACACCACAGAGGTCTGAAATCTGGCTCTAGATATTCACACAGGCTTTTAGATGAAACCAATGGTAGATGGCCAGTGACAAGTAGGAGCAAACATAGTACATCCAAATCTAAAAATAATTCATTGGATACACTGGAGATAGACAAAGAAAGCATGTCAAAGAATTCTTCAGGTTTCTCGTAAGTATTAGCTCATCTTAAGTACATTCAAACACAACATGAAGATTTAACAGCCTACTTTGAGGTTACAGATTTTAACAGGGACCAGGAGCTGAAATAAATCCTTGTGTGTGATTGCTACTTTCAAGGTTAAACACCTTTTTTTTGGATGGGTGGGTGGGTGGAGTTGATTTTCTCTTTCAACTTTCTGCTGGCTTTGGTCACTTTGGGGCAGTTGTTTCCACTTTGCGGACAATTGTGGTTACTGGTGAATCGTTTTGTTCTCATTTGATCTGTGAATAAAATCAACATTTAGAGACTGTAACCTAACCATCAATTATCTTTTTTTCTTTGCACCACAGGTAGAATTTACAATCACTAATCAAAGCGAACATGCTACTCTATTGCACATTTCGTTTTGGTTTGTGATTTGGCTATGGGAATTTGAACGATCACCCGAGTGACCTAAATTCAGTTGGATTCCAGTTTCTAACAAAACAAATCTCCGAGTCTATATCCCACATGAACTTAAAACCTTGATAGAATGATGCGGTTTAAACACTGATTTAAACAAATGATGTTCATGACGTCTTATGAAAGCTTAACAATTACTCCCAAACTGATTGGTTAGTTGAAGTGGCTGCCTAAATCTGGCTGTTGCTTACATTGTATGAAGACATTTCTGAATGTGTCGCTTTGTGCGCCTCAACTAAGTGATTACATCATACTGTCAAAAAGAACCATTTTTAAAAATATATTGTTTCTTAAGTTGAAGGAAAGGTAAGTTCCGCTTAGTCTAGATGTACGAATTCTTGGCAAGATTCATATTTCTCCTTTTATTCTTTTTCACACTAAATTACACATTAGCTATAATTTCTTTGCAAACTATGAAATATCATTCTTTAACAGTCAAAATAAATTAGAAAACCTAATAGACCCTATAAGTCCCGCTTTCTTTATCCAATAAAACTAGGTGAATGTTTTATGCTTTCATATTAGTGTCATTCATTTCAGTTCAACTAATGGAAACTAACAGTTGGCTAGGCTTCAGCAAAGAACAATATTCCTGATAAGCAATGAAAAGAAAGGTACAGTTGAATTGCAAAAATAAATTGCTAAGCCTCCAGAAAGTGTTTTATATATTAATATCCATACACAAGTCTTTATATTGCTATACCCTATCCACTTATAAAACGAATCTAGTCAAAAAGCTGCAGGATCATAAAGATATTAAACATGTTAACTATAGTCTAGAGAAAAACAAAACAAATGGCTTAAATATAAAGGAGCAATGCAGGATAAAATGCATTATATGGATGTATCTAGCTTTTAAACTTGATATCATCTCTATTGCATGTCTAGGGCTCGCCCCTCCGTAACTCCTGTATTATACCATAGAGGGCTTCTGCACATGTGTGGCAATCGGTGCCCTGCACCAATCTGCATCTCCTCCTAGAGGTGGATTAGCACAAAGCCTCTATAGGGAGAGTTCAGTTTCTTCATGCAGAACATGAAGACATCGGACGTTGGTCGTGCAAAGATTGCAGGACTCAAACAGGAACCCCCTTTACTGGCTGTCTGATCCATTAGAGGTGTCCCTATGAATAAATGTAAACACTGTCGTTTTTCATAGAAGGCAGTGTTTACATTGCTGAGACTGTAAGTACAGTTTCTTTACACCAGAGCCACTACATTAAGCTGTAGTGATGCGTATAGTGTCCCTTTTTAGATTAGAGGTTAGGATTAGCTGACATGGCTAAAAATGCCACATGTAGTATATATTTGCTATGGTGACGTGCTTAAATACAGAGCTGTTACATTATTATATTTTATCTATAATGTAGCCATTAGGAACACATTAGATCCCCATTGCTGTGGTCATCAACTGTATGGGTTTTTTTGCTAAAATTCTGCCAAAATTTTGATTGATAGATTGCATGCATCATTCGTAGACTGCATCAAATAGTTAAATAGTTTACTTGTCTAGGTTGGAAAAAGACCAAAGTCCATCAAGTTCAACCCTGAAAGCTATTCTTTTATGCTGTTGCTCCAATAGAAGGTATATATATATATATATATGATATGTGTCTTCGTTTTGCTCATGTGATAAGTGGATTGAAATATTGCTTTTTTTCTTCTATAGTATTATGGAAGTAAATCAATACATTTTTCATGTGTGTGTTTGTTTTGCCAAACTACCATGCTTAAAATGTAATCTATATAACCAAATTTGATTATACATAGAAATATTGAGCATGAAAATATATCTAATTTTGATATCAATTTTAAAATAAATATCAAATATTTTCTTGAAGGCTAAGGATTTATGTATGTGTGTGTTGTTTAATGTGCAACTATCTTGAAAAGAAAATATCAGTTGAATGCCACATCAAAATTCTGACATGGACATGTCAAAAAACTATCATACATAGGTACAATTTAGTTGTGATGACAAACATTTCTTTATTTCCCAGGAGACAATGCTTCTCACTGAAATGCTGTCGTGACCTCCTTGTTTAAAGGAGAAAAAAAGCAATTTAGAAAAATGTCTCTGAGCTGTAACCTGTAGTGGTGAGAAAAAGTTTGTGAACCCTTCAAAATATTCTGTATTCCTACAGTGATATGAATTTGATTATAATCTGATCTTCATATAATTTCAATGAAGAGATAATGAATAGAACATTTATGAAACAGAATCAAAATTATATGTTTATTCAATTCATCTAAAAATATTTTTTTGTTCTGATGGATCAAATTTTGTAACATTTCTTTTTGGATGAATTTCATCCATGAACGTTTGGAAAATGATTCAGACGAACAAAAAGGGTTGTGAAAATGGGCCAAGCATTAGGATGCAAAATATAGACATTTTATATAGATTTTGCAGTACACTTGCATTTTATCGCCATTTGTTTCTCTGATCAAGTGAGAAGAAGTAACTAGTGATGTCCCGAACGATTCGCCGAACGGTTCGAGAGCGGTTCGCCACGGACAGCGAACATAAACATAAACTTTGACCCTGTACCTCACAGTCAGCAGACACATTCCAGCCAATCAGCAGCAGACCCTCCCTCCCAGACCCTCCCACCTCCTGGACAGCATCCATTTTACATTCATTGTGAAGCTGCATTCTTAGTGAGCTGTCCAGGAGGTGGGAGGGTCTGGGAGGGTCTGCTGCTGATTGGCTGCAATGTGTCTGCTGACTGTGAGGTACAGGGTCAAAGTTTATGTTTATGTTCGCTGTCCGTGGCGAACCGTTCGGCGAACTGTTCGGCGAACCGTTCGGGACATCACTAGAAGTAACCAATAGAGAAGAAGAAAAGAGGAGCAATAAAATAATCTATATTTATAGATCTAAAATCTATATTTACCTCTATTGGTCCCTTCTTACTTGATCTGTGTATAGAATCGACATTAGGTGACTGTCCCCCCGCCATCAATCGTTTTTTCTCATCAATCATTGCTTTTTTTGTGCTATGGCCAGAGCTTTGCAAATCATGAATCAAACTGTTACTTTCCTTGTTTGTTTCACTTGTTTTGTGATAAGTCCATATGGTTCTTCGGAGGTGCAGACTCTGGAAGCTGCACCTACCATTTAAAATTTTTAATGAATTGCAATTAATTTTAAAACAAATGCACTATAAGGATGATCTGTTTTATTACGGAGTAACTTGAACCTTGTGATTCGTTCTTTTGTTAGATTTGAGGAGACTTTCTTTATAAACAAATAAATTGAAACTTGTTGGTTGTTTCTAAATTTGTTCTCATTTCACTCATCTTCAGCAGGACCCTCTTCTTTGTGTCCTTCCACAATGATCCATAATTTTACTTAAACAAAATCCAAAATGCTACTTCCCCTGAACAAGTCTTGTTCCATTTATTCATACTCAATCCCTACAGGAAAAACTCTACCGGCTTCCAATAAACCAGTGGTCTATCTTCAGATGTCTTAACCTCGTATACAAATCCCATCATAACCTCTCCTTGTCAGTTCCTTTTATATCCATAATCATCACAACTCATCTTCCTTAACTCCACCACCTTTACTCAAACCCATACCCAACTGCTCCTTTTTAGTTGTTGTTACTTTACTCTTACTCTTTACTCTTTACTATTACCATTGAAGGAACAAGCTGCATTCTGACATAAAATTGTCCATCTCTCTCATCTTTTTTCAAACTACAGACCGTTTACCACTTCATAATGCAGTCCCTTATCTCTTCCTCATAGTCAAGCATATCTGACCATATACCCCTCCAATTCTTTACTTCTTACCAGCGTAGTCATCACCCTGACTCCTACTTGTCCACCAGATGCAACTCCTCCCATTCAGATTCAAACTGACTCTAGGTACACGAGTCCAAACATTATGCAGACTACACACCTTCTCTTCTCCACTAGACACTTATTGTTTTATGTTTACTAGTTTGCTTGCTGTATACTCATAGTTTTCTATATTTTACTTGATTTACTGTGTGCTCCTTGTAAAGCACTTCACCTCATTTTGGCACAGTTATGTATACATTTACATTATTTTAGCAATTGTAGTTTTTTCCCTGCAACCATTTAGTGTCAATGTACATTACCCCCCTTGATTGTAAGCTCAAGGGCTGTGAAGCATAGCACTTTGTATAAGATGCTGCAGACATTGGACTGAAGCTCGTTTTGTATCAGTGTGTCTAGTTATATATTCCTGTGTCTAAAAAGCTTCCTACATTCTCTTTTGCTTAATTTTTTACAAGAGCGCTACATAACTGCAAAAGAAATACATATTTGCTTTCAAATAATTTTTAATGCATACATAAATATTTTTTTAATTGCTGATCCATGTTTTCCCAGCATATCAAAGAATAAATCAAGGTATCTGTCGATTTTCTGCAGTTTAAAAAAAAAAATGTTTTTAAAATAATAAAGTATGCTTTAATGTTTTGTTTTATGATTTACTCAATTTTTTTTTTTGCAACATATTGAAAGCCACTTTTTTAATGTGTTTTTGGGCCAGTCTCCTTTTTGGGTTTCTCTTACTTGAATCAAGTTCTTGATACTTCTTGCTATCATACGGCGTTCTTAAGGTCTAATACTATTCATCTGTGAAAAGGAACAATTCAGTTTGATTTCACGCAAGCAATTTGAAAGAATTGTGGCCACATGCGGTCAGTCCTAGTAAATGTGCTTAAATGTTTAACGAAAACCACTTATTTTTACTGTGTGAACCTTGAAAAGTAGCGTCCATTTCTAAGAAAGTTATGGGGCAACTTTTTAGCAATTCAAAAAAAATTCTTGAACATTTTCTAAAAATTGCTGTTTATTTTCTAAGTATATTGTTGAAAATGTCTCTTCTGTATAAATTGTTCTCTGGCCTAAGAAAACACATTTCTGCCGAGAGCAAGCTGTGTACATTATTTATTTGTGTAATATTCTTACTGAATCATTATGTTTGGATATAAATGTTGGATGATAGTTTTGACTTCCGAATGAAATAATTGGCATTTGCAATGTAATGCATGCATTTATGAGTGTTATGTTCTCGTATTTGTTTTTAGCCTTGTCCCTCCTAACCATATGAAAACATTATATTTAAAAGTGTTTAAAGAAACACCCCATGTCCTATACCCACTGTAGTGGTTATGGAGCCCGGCGTGCCCTGGTACCCTTCCAGAGTAAGTTATCAAACCATTTAAGAACAAGGTGTCCGTGGGGCTGTAGTGGTTATGGCATTTGGATTGTTCCTTTAAAAAAGTAAGCATACCTTTTTCATTGATCCCATGGGGCTCCTGAAGGTCTTCCTAAATGTAATATTTATGTTGCACATTTTCTGCTATGATCAGAGACAGCACAGAACCACGACACCACCAGGAAGCTGGTCCAAAGCCTTTAATGCAAATGCACCAAAATCAAACAATGAAGACAGTTGCAGACACAGGGGTTCAGGAGTCTCAAACCAGCAATATAGACTTAGTTTATTTACTAAGTAGAGACTTCTTGTGAATTTGCAAGGGAATAAATAAAAACCTAGTCCAAAATGTTGGATAACTTTTTTTCAACTCATCTACTTTGACCTGTCTTTTGCACTTCCCTCTTCAATTAACTACAATTCACTATATAAGCTCCTTATGTTCCGATGTCACTATTCCCGCCCCTTGCTTTTGTTATTGGCATGTCTCATATTTCACCATCTTTCTTTTTCGCCGAACATTTCACCATTTAAAACAAAACCATTCCTTCTCGATAGTGCTGTGCTATGTTTTTTTTTATCTTTCCTGCTTGTATTGCATGTTCCCACTCAGGGATAGTCACTAAACTCTTGATTTATAGTGTCCATAGGCAATGCTGAGAGAATATCTCTTTAAGCTGAAGAACAATCATCTTTGTAGCATTATTACCCTATGTCTGAATGGTTTATATACTTGGCTGTTTTAAAGAATGATTTCTGTTATGTGTGTAATTGCAGAAATGCTGTACTGCAATGCTCCATAAAGTTTAGCGTGATTGATATGTTGAGGGTTTTTTTTTTTATTAGTACCGTTCAGACATACTAAGAAAGCCAATGTGATTTCTATTTTGTAATGTACATCTTTTAGTAGAACTAGTTTGAAAAGTATACCATCTAAATTGCACAGTATACTAAACCAATATTTAACCAACAGAAATATAATTATTGTAACATTTACTTTGCACCAACAATATTTGTGATCTTGTAGATGTTAATGTTAAACCAATATGAATATTTGCCACGATTATCAATCATTCATGTTTTTTCTCCAGGTTTCAAAGACTTTTTTTTCATTATCCTAATGTTGATATTATTTAGTTAGAGAGGTGGAGAGATGACCCTCCATATTGGATTTGCAACCTTCTTTTTATGCTCACAGGGACTTGATGTGCTTCATCTGCACTGTAACCCAACCTTGAAGTGATTGCTATTTCCCAGCCAGTCTTTGTTCTTTTTATATATATATATATTGTTTATATACGAAGAGGAATAGAAGAACAATGATTGGCTAAAAACTGTCATTGGCTTTCTGTTCCTCTTCACAATTAATTAAAGACTGATAATATGCCGAGAAATGTCATCGGTCTATTTATACCTGAGGAGTAATGATGTCCCGAACTGTTTGCCGAACGGTTCGTGAACGGTTCGCCACAGACTCATCATTGAGTAAACTTTGACCCTGTACCTCACAGTCAGCAGACACATTCCAGCCAATCAGCAGCAGACCCTCCCTCCCAGATCCTCCCACCTCCTGGACAGCTCACTAAGAATGCAGCTTCACAATGGATGCTGTCCAGGAGGTGGGAGGGGCGAACCGTTCATGGCGAACCGTTCGCGAACCGTTCGCGAACCGTTCGGGACATCACTATTGAGGAGTAATTATTGGCCATGTGCTTGTGTAGGCTCTAATAAGCTCAAATATTCCACATATAAATAAAAGGAAAGGAATGAAGGCTTCCATTTATTAGTGTCTCGATAAAGTGAGCCCAACATGCAGAGTGTAACCAGAGAAGGTGTTACCGGACCTCAGAATGGCTGGGCTTAATGTGGACAGAGAAAGAATAGTCAGGAGATAGCCAAAACACAAGGAAGCCAGAAATCAGGATAACAATAACGAATAGCCATGCCAAGGACATCAGAAAACAGGATACATGAAATACATAAGCCGAGTCAGGGATACCAGAGAACCGAAGAGTCAAAGTACCATAGTCGAGTCAAAAACCAGTAAGGGACAAATGAACAAATGCAGCAGTAGAGGGAACAAACTAATTAACCACAATAGGGCACTCTTAAAGACAAAATACAATCTTCTTAACCCCTTAAGGACCAAACTTATGGAATAAAAGGGAATCATGACATGTCACACATGTCATGTGTCCTTAAGGGGTTAAAGGGGAGCGTCTTTTGTTTTAATATGATGCCTCCAAAACATCAGGGGCACTGGAAACAACGTGTCTCAGCACTATTGTCGCAATGATGTGGAGTGCAGGTGGTGCATCCTAAAAGAGGGGCATGGCCGGAGCATCCTGCGTTGGCTACAGGAGCCTCTTCCCATGTCCGCCTGGGAGCAAGGTAAGGTATAGTGAGATCTAGTAGTTTTCATTGACTTTCTTCAAGTTATTAACGTCTTAAATTATTAGGTATTAAGTGTACATGAGTGTAAAAAGTCATAGGACTTTTCAGAATATCTGGCGATAACTTGGTGGTGAGAAATAAAAGGTGGAGCTTTTATTTAAGTTAATCTTTTTTTTTTGCATTATATGGGGGGGGTTGGTTTCTAGTCAGTTTTGAGTAAGTCAAATTGTGAGTTCATCTTCTTCGCTTAAACTCACTAAGCATGGACTCCGGTGCGGTTGGTCCTTAAACTTTAAAGTAATAATTTCAAAACAGAAAACCTAATCAATTTTAAAAACATAGTAGTGCTGGGTCTTTTTTTTTTTAAATCCTTTCTTTTGTTAAGTACATTTTTTTTAAAGCAGATATTTTTGTTTTAGCTAATTTCCTTTAAATTTACACTTTTCTCCTTCCTCATTTCAATGCATGTTCTAACTCGGTATGTTTGTTAGAAACAAATATAATTACTTTTGTGTGATATTTTGTGTTAAAAGATAAGTGTTACTACAACATAATTATACAGTACCTAAGCACTTACCTTGCACGTTTGCTCTGTATGCAACACACTTCTTATAAGTGTCTTATTACACAGTTCTCGCCCATCAATTTCCTTCTTTTTTTTTTGTTCTGTTAAAATATTCAAGGTCATAGACGACAGGGAACCAAATTCCAATGAGTACTTCTTCGGATGTATCATACTTGATGTGGGTAATGAAGACTGGAGAATAGGTAATTGACTGGGCTACAGAGAGGTAACAAGGGATTTTTTTTTACCAGCCAATTATCTTACAAATTCCGCATCTGAGAAAAGTTTGAGAAACGTTCACGCTCTTAACCTCTGATTGGTAACACTTAGATCGCTTATGTAAGGTTGAAAAGACAGAACAATCTTTCCATATATTCATAAAACATCTTTCCATATTTTACAACTCTTTTTCTGCTTAGTAAAAAACAAAATAATAATAATAATTTTAAAATTATTAGTCAACTAAGTTGATTTATATTTATGTTTTTAAACATCTTTCGGTGGATCAAGTTGTGATTTTAAATTCGTATTATTCAAATTATACACAAATAGCCGACTGTAAAAAATAATTGTCAATATGAGCAAGTCGGAATATTAGCGAATTTCAACTAACCAGAATATACTCTAATAGCTTATTGACTACTAGACTTGTGCATATGGTTCATCCCAAACAGCAGTTTGTCAGATTTTGGGTGATTGGTGGTGGGTCAATTGAATTCTGTTACTGCAAACTGCCGTGTGATGGAATTATAACTAAAACAAACTGGACCACTGGACCACTGTTCGGTTTATTCGTGACTCAGGGTTTTACCCATCTCACTAAAGAAAATCATGATAGAAATAAGGACACGCCATTTTCCCTACAGGGTTAAGTCCACTCAATGGAAATCCTAAAGCTGTACAGCAATTTAAAAACCTTCAAACATGAGTACATTTCATTTTGTATGATTTTTATGTTTTATATATTCTACATTTTTTTGAGATGTTGCATTAATTAATCAGAAAGGGGTAGAATTAGCCTGGAGTATCCTTTTAATTTGAATCACTGTTTTCTCTATAAAGCTTGTGTGTGGCATACCTATTGTAACTGTATTCTTGTTAATGGAAAATTATTATGCTTTTAGCTACATTGTTGCTTTTTGACTTCTTAAGAAACAAGAAAACACCATGATGTCTGCTTTCTAAAAAGTTAGCAGACGTTTGATATTTTTATTCTTATTATTTTGAATGTAGTGACCACCAACAAATTCTGCAGCTCTCTACAATTTAAGATTATACAGGGTTGTTAACTAAAGTGAAATTTCTGTTAATTACAAGTGAATTAAAAGTGAATTTCCAAATTTTGGTCAAAATTTTAGAATTGGCAAATTTTGACACATCAATTCTTCTTTCAACTTGGATATGTTGGCCTTAAATTTTAAATTCACCCTTAATTCACTTTCAGTTCCTAACTGTTCTTACTTGAGATAATAAGCATGTTAGACATAACAAAACATCATTAAAGGGACACTATAATCACCAAAACAACTTTTTTTTAGTGAAGCAGTTTTAGATCATACCCCTGCAGCCTCACTGCTCCATTCAGGAGTTAAATCACTTTTGTTTCTGTCCATGCAGCCCTAGCCACACCTCCCCTTTTATCTCCTGCTTTGTAATTTGAACTTTAATCACATACATGCTCCTGCAGGGTCTTTCAAGCTATTAACAGAACAGGAGATTAGAAATTCTAAATTAAACATAATTTACAATAAAGGAAGTGTTTAAGAAGGGTGTGTAAGTCACATGCGGGGAGGTGTGACTAGGTCTGCATAAACAAAGTGAATTAACTTCTAAATGACAGAGAATTGAGCAGTGATTCTGCAGGGGCATGATCTACACACCAAAACTGCTTCATTAAACTGAAGTTATTCTAGTGATTATGGTGCACCTTTAAGAAAGAAGAGAGTTTAATGTTTAATATTAATATCTAGCATTCACCTTTATTTGTTGTTTTTCAACCCACCAATACTTACTGTTTAATAAACTGCCCTAATTATGTTAAGTAGTAAGATTTTGAGTCTGTAGTTCTCTATGGCACTGCAAAATCCATTATTGCTTTATATTGATAAACGATTCTATTAGTGTTTACATTCCTTTGCAACGTGTTACGCTGTTTGTTTTATACATTGTGGCTGGCTCTGTTTTCAGATTCCTAATAAAACAATCTTTGCAATAATCCTTGTGCCCCTTTTCTTGGAGTCATAATGTAATAGACACTGACCTTTGGAAACCATTGAGTCTAGGGGGAGCTGAGTGATAGCATCTCTGATCCCTAGATGGTCCGTAGCTGTCATAATGAAGGAAGTTTTCCGTTATACAATGACTGAAACAAGCGTGCTTGAAACCATACGGTAATTATCTATCTGTGCAAGAGATATAAAGTGTTGTTTACTGAATGTGAAAAGAGCATCGGGGGAAAGGTTCCCAAGGGACACACAACAGTAGACTTGTCTGAGTGAGTTCTGCTTTTATCGCATGAAGTATGTGCCGCAAAGGCTTTCTCATTTTATTTTGTTTACACATTGAGTGTGGAGGAAAAGTGCTACATTCATTCTCTTAACACTGCACTTTCACAGTTAACAGAGTTTACATATATATATCTGTATGTGTGAGTCTATGTGTGTGTCTAAGCATGTGTATGCACATAATGTGGTAATATCGTATATCAAACAACTATATGAAAAAAAGGTCATGCTATAAGCATAATAATCTGATATTAATGTACTGTGTAATCTAAAAATTATTAATTATAAAATGTATATATCATATCATATATATATATGATACATGATAGATCATTGTTTTTCACCACACATCTGTCATGAAAAAGTCAGAGTACTACGAAACGCGTAGGAACAACATAAGTTTAAGGCATTCCAATTCACGGGTGGAATGCAGGTCTCCAGGCACATGCACATCTGCAGTTTACATTTAACTACCTTTTGATCTATCCTCCAACAATGGAGTACTCTTACTATTTTATGGGTCATCAACTTCCAGGGTTTATCTGTTGACTTTCTGACATACACCCGAGGCTGCCATTTCCAATAGCCTATTTTTTTCTAACCACCACTTTATCAAGGCTAGTTGCAATTGCCATCTATGCCATTGCACATATGCTACTATAATTGAGCTCACCTTCTCCGGAGGACATTTGAGTATTCTATCCAGCCTGGCAGGTCCTCTCTAATTGCATTCAGGAGTGCATGGTTAAGGATTTGGCATTGTGAAGATTTATGTTTTTTAGCTTTGTTTATTTGTATATATTGCAGTGTTACATTATCGGGTTGTTTTATTCAGGGAGCTGCTATTCTTTCCTTACCATACATACGATTTTATCCTTATTTATTTGTGCATTTGATAATTAATACTTTTTTATATTACACAACAAATGAATATCAGATCGTTTTGCTTTTAACGCAACCTTGTTTTCATTTTGTTGTTTGATATCCAATATTATTTTGTCACCCCCCTTCTAAAAGTTATGCAGCTTACATGATAATGTTACGTACTTAACGTGACATTGACGTGTGTTTTTGTTTTGTGTATTTCATTATCATTTTTCAATTTTGGGAGTAGTGTTGTTTGCAGGATCTTCTTTTTATTTCTTAAAGTTTGTCTTGTTATGGTAATATGGCTAATAATAATAATAATAATAACAATAATATATTGTGCATCACCTTGCGTCCCTTGGGCACAGAAATTCCCACAACTGTCCAAGAGTCCCCAGATTGGCATGCAAATGAGCGCAGAGAGGCAATGGATTTTACCACTGCTTTTTTGTAAATCTTAGCATCAATAGTGAACCAAAAGGATAAGTGATGAGAAATCAGTCATGGACTCTACAGTTTCAACATTGTGGGTCTCATCAGCCTGGTGCACGTTCTGATATGGAAGTTTAAAGTCTTCCTGAGAGCGTATAGCTTGGTGCCAAACAGATTGTGGTGAGACCAAACACAAAAATAATCGCACAGTACAAATAGAAAGTTGTGCATCATCTGCATACCCTACGCTGGACCTTGGAAAGTCAAATGGTTTGAACTGTCAACAGACGAGAACTTGCTCAGTACAGATAGATCAGACTACTCTCAATTTCCTCATCTAAATTATCCCTGCTTCCCAATGAAGTGCTTGGTAATCACACACAATTGTCCATCAACTGCGAAAATACACCTCTGCATGCCTTTCATTACTCACTCCAAATCAGGATTGGGTTCTCCCTGTTCTGAACTCCATCAGGCATTATATATAATGTATTTTAAAGAAATCTATGAATGAGAGAGGCAGAGGGATACAAAAGTAAATAAAGACAGTCAGGATTATTCACTGAAGTGTGACTTGATGGGTATTCAAAGTGTATTCAAAGTGAAATTAGCCAATCAGAATATAGAATGTGAGTTTAAATTATAGTCACTGACCTTGTGCTAGAAAATGCGAACACTATGGTGCAATCTATTACATTTAATAAATATATATTTGACCCTTTCTAAATGTTCTCGAATTACTGCTGATCATGTGTATGTTGTGCCAGGTTAGTGAATATGAGAATGTATTTAATATGACACATTAAATCATTAACTGCATCCACTTTAATTTATCACACATGTTTCACATATCCTTGTTAAAACACAAGATATTTATCTCCCTTTTTTTTTCAAAGCACGAACAGATACCTCCTGCCATACCAGCTGGTGGAAATCTTAAATCATATAGTTACAGGATTAATGGAATTTGCAGTTAAAAAGCAGGACTTCCAGTCTATGGAATTTTGTGACCCAAAATGTGTCTATCTCTGCTCTATCTGAGATTCCATAGAAATATTTGCACAGAGAATGGCATTTAACAATGCGTTGAGATCCCATACACAATGAAAGGGGTTAAGTTTCAATAGCATAACGTGCCCTGGGGCTTCTCAGTAAAAATGGCCATTACTATTTATAAAGCAGGTGTTGAAATGAATTGGTCTTTTATTGTAACACAGATTTACAGTGCGTTAGGCAATCCATTTTTCAATTTAGTGCAGTGCCTCTGATAAATTAACAGATGTCGATTGATTTTTTTCCCTTCAGTCCCCCTGTTTACACCTGACAGGCAGTGCTTTATAGCGGAACCGTTATTTGAAGTTATAAACATTATAATTAGCAATTTTTTAATTAGGCTGACAATTAACAGGAGATTTGCAAAGCTGCTAATTTGACATGTCATACTCTCCACACTGTTTATGTTAACCAATACTTGAGTGAATTCAGTTGAACAAAACCATGGTGTCTGCCGAACATATCTCAGAGGACCACGTCTCGACCACTTGTCTACTGATATGACACATTATGCAAATATCGGAGCTTTTACAGACTGTTTGAGGACTGTTTCTAAACTTAAGTATCTCATATCAGAAAAGCAGTTTAGTTGAGCATTAAAATGTAAACATGTTTAATTGTCTTTTCTGTGTGAGTAGTATTAATTAGGTCCTCCCCCGTTTTCTCATTGGTGCTCCAGGAATCCACGTCTTCTGCAATGTGCATCTTCTACAGTGTGTATCACAAATCATCCAAACCAAGTATTACCCAAAGCTAATATAACATTTATTGAAAGTGAAAGATTATCAGCGTTCCTGAAACATTGCTAAGCCCTTCATAATGAGTAGGTATGCTGATACTTGTTTTTGACTGATTTCAACCATTTAAAGACCAGTAGCGGTCTATGCTGTCAGAAATATCTGGTCTGGATTGCTTTAAAAATCCTGTTCCAAAATTGAAATTATTATGTATGCTGCTAAACAGGCACAGGAATGTATGGGCATGAGTGTGTTAAGGGCACACAATGTCATTGATTCTTAACAATATTTACATTTATTACTGGGCTTGGATGTGCTAAAATTTGTGAGATATGGCCTTGAAGATAAGGCATTTAAATACACTTCTTTCTAAACTCACACAGACTATATATGCCAAACGTAGCTCTCCAGCAATATTTCAACTTCAACTCCTATGATGCTTTGTAAGATCTAGCTCTAAAGGCTGGCAAAGACTTGTGGGAGTTGTAATTCTACAACATCTGAGGATCTACCTTGTGGTTACCCCCGTCCAACAGTATTATCTCTTCCAATATGCTGCTGTTATACATGCTTCACAGTAACAAAATAATTCTTAGTAAAAAATGCATTGGAGTTTTGTAATGAGTGGGATTTGACAAATGTTATTCCCATTTCTGTCAGCGGTCCTTGTTACAGTGAAAAGCTTATTGCCTATCATGCAAGTTTTCATTATTGGGAACTACAATAATTAGAAGTGGAGTGATATTGTTCCGTTGGGACACGCGGATAATATCGCAGATGATGTTTTACATGTCCTATATCCTCAGGTCAAATTCTTCTCAATGCAGATAGAATGCAATTAATAGTGTTAGCTACTCGACTCGACTCGAGCTTCCAAAAGCAGAAATAACAATGATAGTTGGAGTACCTGGATGAATTAAGTAATGATTTTCCGCATTTATAATGTGTAGCCTCCAGCCAAAACGTACAGAGAAACAATGCATTTTTCCCTTTTTCTATGACAACACAAAACTGGTAAGCTTGAACGAGTTAAAAAATTATCTGACTCGGGAAAAATTATTCCCCATGCAATTACACAATTACACACTTACAAAGTGTCCCTATTTAGTAGACACAACACCTATTTTTAGAACAAATCCATTCTTTCTTTAATTTTAGATCTAATGTCTTCTTTTTTTAGGAACTCTACATTTTTGTTTATAACAGAGCTGAACTGCATTATGCAATAATGGTTCATTAAAGTAAAATACATTATTTTGGAAATTATTCTGGGTTAAATAATGAGCTTTTGGCCGTTTTCTAAATTACATTTTAGCTACACAAATTGTTATCAGTAGGTCATGAGGTCATGATGTCCAAGATAAGTCCCACCCACTGGCGGCACCACCTAGTCACACCCCTTGGAATGAAATTGGCCCTCATTGGCCATTTTGATTTGTAGCAATATTATAAATTAATATTAAACAATATTTTTTTTATTCAAAAAATACAATTCTAATACTTTGCACAATTAAAAGTTCAGATTTCTAGATTTTGTTTCTAAGATTCAGTTTAGCTTTCACTGCTTTTTTATAAACGTTAAAGGGACACTATAGTCACCAAAACAACTTTAACTTAATGAAGCAGTTTTGGTATATGGATCATGTCTCTGCAGTCTTACTGATTAATTCTTTGCCATTTGGGATTTAACCCCTTAAGGACGGCGGGCATTCTATGTCGTCCTTTTTGGGGTGGCTCTAAATGTCAGAGGGTGGCATAAAATGTCCCCACCATCCAGGGGACTTACCGGGTCCCCACCGATCCTACGCCAGTGGTCGCGATCCTGGGGTCTGTGTGGGAGCTCAGACAGCCCCTCTCTGCTTGATCTGGCCCCCCGGTGCCATGTAATCGCAGGGTCCCTGCGATCACATGGTCGGAATAGCCGGCTTCTGCAGTGTCTGCAAGAGGACTGCCTGAGCTCATAGTCTGTCCCCCTAGATCCTGCAAAAAGTTTTTTAAAAGTACGTTAAAATACAGTTAGAATAACATTAATACAGGAGGCTCCTGCATGGTCTAGCATGCTATTAAAAGAGCAGGAAATAAAACAGAATTTGCAATACACGAAGTATAAACATTAGATAACTCTTTACAGGAAGTGTTTAGGAAGGCTGTATAAGTCACGTACAGGGAGGTGTAACTAGGGCTGTATACAAAAAAAATGATTTAACTCCTAAATGGCAGATATTTGAGCAGTGAGACTGTAGGGACATGGTCTATACACCAAAATTTCTTTATTAATCTAAAACTGTTTTGGTGCCTATTGTGTCCCTTTAATATAAGGGCAAGAGGAGCAAATAATAATATTGGCTGTGAGCAGAGTATTGTCAGAAGCTCTCTTGGCTGAGCTGATTTCTCAGTGGCCTGGATGAGTTACATGCACATTTTAAATCAGAAATTCGTCTTTGTTTTCTTTAGCAAAACTAAAGAGATTTAAACTTGGAGAAAACTACAGCTTGAATACAATAGGGAATCAAATACATCAAATACAGCAGTAAATCTGGAATTCGTCCTATGTATTAGAACTTTTAAACCTATAGATTTTTTTTTATTGCCTATATTATTATATTTCCAGGCTTTGCAAGTAAAGTACCTACTGAATCTTGTATCCTTTTCTTCTTTTTTGTTCCAATTTTTACCTAAATAACTAGGTGCCAACATATTTTTTTATATTTTGAATCCTTCTATAAATTATAGAGTTTTTTGGTTTTATTTAATTTAATTTATAGAAGTGAAAAAAAATATAAAAAATATGTTGGCACCTACTTATGTAGGTAAAAATTTGAACACAAAAGAAGAAAAGAATACAGGATTCAGTAACTGCTTTAACTGCGAAGCAAATACATTTAATAATATAGGCAATAAAAAAATGGAAAAGGTTTAAAAGTACTAATACATAGGAGGAGTTCCAGATTCGCTCCCGTATTTGCTGCCAAATGGAATTTGTGGCATGTTTCATTTTCAATCAGATGTAATTTACCTTAAACAATTGTATCGCTTTCTCTGTAAATTGAACTTTAATCACATACAGGAGGCTCTTGCAGAGTCTAGCAAGCTATTAACATAGCAGGGGATAAGAAAATCTAAATTAAACAGAAATTGCAATAAAGGAAGGATAAACTTTAGATTACTTTTTACAGGAAGTGTTTAGGAAATCTGTCCATTCATATGCAGGGAGGTGTGACTAGGGTTCATAAACAAAGTGATTTAACTCCTAAATGGCAGGGAATTGAGCAGTGAGGCTGCAGGGACATGATGTATACACCAAAACTGCTCCATTAAGCTAAAGTTGTTTTGGTGACGATAGTCTCTCTTTAAGCACTGGGTATAGGGTATGTGCTTTCCTGAAATGTCTGTGTAATGTCTGTATGCTGGACACCCTCTATAGTGATCAACAGCTTTCCCACGTTCAAGGCTGAGCTCTGTAATAACTCTGTAAGGAGAATTTTCAGATCAAATTATAATGAACTAACATTTTCTTTACAAAATTTAGGCTAAGATAGCCAAACTGTAACTACAGCTGGGCTGGAGCATTACACCAAATCAACTATTTTACCTGCATTCTGCAATCCATTTTTCAATTCACTCGAATTGTTTTTGTTAATAAATCTCTGTGTACAGATGACATTGGACTTGTAAATTGAAAAGAGTAACTCGACACACCTCACATACCATGGCTGTGTGAGAATATGTTGTATGTTGAGTTGCAATGTGCATTGTATAAGCATGCAGATAATTAGCTACAATATATACATTAAGAAAGAACCATAGATATTAACATTGTAGCCTTTGCATCACTTCTGAAGATTTTGTGTTAAAACCCAATTTTACTGTAGAACCTGATAGAAAATAATGAGGTTAGAAATGAGGTGCGCATGAGAACGAATTAACTCTCATTAATGAGGCTGGCAAAAAAAAAATGTGCCTCCAACTAATGAATTAAATATACAGCAGAGACTTCAGAAATCACCACAGAGGAAGATGATTTGTGTTGTTGTTTGAACTACTTTCTGACACAGCAAAATTGTGCAGACTGTCTGATTCACAAATACATTCAGTTAAAGCACCAACCGTAATTACTGTACTTAAGAAGAAAGCTCTTAATTACGTTTAGTGGTTAGCAATAAATTGGTAATTAGTATGTGGATTGTGCTTCAAATATAATAGAAAATAGAGTGAAACAGGCTTAAAGGGACACTCTGAATTGAACTGACCCCGATTATTTAGTTCAGTTTACGGATGCATTTAAAACCTGTAAATATTTGTACGCTCTGATATATATGCAATTACAGTTACATTCACGAGGATTTGCAGATGCTGGTGTGTCCAGGCTAGAAAAAGCTTCCAGCCCTCCCAGTGGTGTACATACGATCCAAGGGGCCCGGTGCAAAAACTGATCCATTGGTCGTCGTCCCCCACCTCCCTGCGATGCAAAGCCACCTGGGTGTTGAAATCCTCCACAAGCTGAAAGATACAGTGTCACTATCAGAAAATGTTGTGCCTTAAATACCATTTCCAGTTTATACATTACTAGCAGAATCATGAATTACTAGATTAGAATACATGAATTTATTTTATGTCATCAAGTGTATTTTCTTCTTTAGTGTAAATAATACCAGCAATGATTTTGAACTCACACGAGTGGGAGCATGTAAGGACAACTGCTTTGCCATGTTCTTTAAACAACAAATAGATTGGAGATGAGAAGACATCACCTGGTACATAGGACAAATGTACCAAAAAATTAACTTGAGAAATAACTAAAAGCTTTGGTAAGATGAGCTTAAGATTCCTTTTCTTCAAGCAGTCTTTGTTCCATAAAGGATCCATCAATTCACCTACATCTGCCCCATAAAACAGACAGACAGAGTAATAAAGGTATAATGAAGGGGTATGAAGAATCTTTAGATTTCAAAATGGAGGAACATTAACAGGTTCAGTGCAGGGCAAAAAATGTAAAGCATTGCACTTGATAACATCATTATTTGTGAGCATTAAAACAATGACTGCCTCCCAACAGTCTCTCCTTCCTCCCGAGCGGCGCTGTGTGTAAGCTGGGAGTAGTGACCGGGGCAGTCACTTCCTCCCAGCTTTGACATCATCACAGGGGGGCTCGTCACACTATTAAAGCGCCACAGAGCTGACCAGGCCCCCTGGAAATTCATAGCAGCATGGTGACAGGCCGGACTCAACTGCGACCCCTGTAATCCCTGTATGTACGCCTCCAAGCCCTCCCATTATTACGAATTGCACGGCAGAACTGAGCTGGGCAGGTGTTTATAGATTGTACCAAATACTGGAACCATAGAAGTGATGCTATCGACTCAGAGCCCATACTATACAAGAACTTGTACATCTCTTCTGATCTATTTGAGTGAAAGCTGTGCTAATGGCAGCCGTAATTATTTTTGTTTGTTTTATTAAACCTTGCTGTTCCAGGAAACACATAGAAACAGGCATGGGGGATGGAGGGCTTTGTGTACTAACCTATACAGGGAAGATTTGCAGTGGTATTTGAATTTTTATTTTATTTTCACATATGACAGCTAGATCAGTTCAGCTTTAGCTTCTGTATTTGAGATCTCAAAATATTGTGTCCTTGCTTGAGAGACAATGCAGAAAAATATGATTCGATTGCAATGTTTATATATCAACGGCCTAATATTAATTAATCTAAGTAAGACATTATTCTTAGTAACCCATACACGCCAGATATGTGTGAGTGTATTCATGCAGCAGATTGTAATTTTGTGTCTCTCATGGTGGTAAATGATCCCAACTGTGAGTTATTGTTCACTGTCATGAAAACCTTTGTCCAGGTGATTTAACAATATTTAGGTCAAAAGTATTTGTTGAATTCAATTGTACAAGTTTATTGTAAAATCTTTGCAGACTATGAATCAGTGGCTCAATTGACATTGACTGCTTCTGTACAGAGAGAGGGAGGCAGAGGGAGGTAGGTGTCAAAGCCCACTATAGGACTTTTATGCTGACAGCAAAAGTAGTCTGTGATTACCAGTGTGACACAGATAACTGGTTTTAGCCAATCACATGGCAGCTTGGGAAGTTGCATGATAAATACCCATAAGTATGGTAGATGAAAGATTGTATCTATTTTTGTTACAGTTGTTAACACCAAATAAATGCTTTTTCACAAATATTTCAGATTTTGTCCTCAATTTAATAAGATGTCCAAATTATGCAATACTGTTTGAAAAACATTTCAAAGTATGCCCCTAAAAATATTCATAAAGGTTTTAACGGTGACTTGTGTAGATAAATAGTTTGGAAACTTTTTCTAACAATTTTTAATTATTATTTTTTTCATAATTTTCATTTTTAGGTCTCTTGAAAAAACAATCGATATATAAAAACTATGATAGCTATTAATGACACGTTTTATAGCAACGTTACACCATTTTCTTAATAACTTGGCAGTGAATGGGGTTAAATATTTAATACGCCATAGCAATAATACTGCAGAATAATCCTGTCTCAGTTAAATATGGAAACCTGGTCTGCATCTTTTGTTATTTATTTTTTATTTAGTTTTTTCCTTAAGCTCCATCCTGTGGAGTTGTAGAGGTTAACGACATGAGCCAAGTTATTCAAAACTTACAATTTGCATGTCAAATGGCCACATGTCACTGTGGGTTTTGAAAAACAAAGGTTCACATACTGCACACTGTGAGTCGTCTGATCTGCGTGGATCTTACCATGGCGCTAAGAAACCATTCATCCCTCGCCAATTCAATCCTCTTTTTATTTCATCTCTTATGAGATGACTAAATGCCCTTTCTACTCTTTTTTTATTGTTCCCTTATAAATTTCCAAATAAAAGGGATTTGTTTGTAAGTTAATATGAAAAATAATTCAGATTCCGACTGCAACCTAATTTTCCTTTGTTGGCAGAAATCGTCACTGTGTAGTTTTCAGAGTCGACCAGAGGAGACCTTGCTAACTTCACTCCTGATTTTCTTGATCACTTTAACAAGACACATTCTTGTTGCTAAGAGAAGAATCTGCAGACGTACTGCGCTGTTGAAAAGGACAGATTAACACGTGCGTAGCACTCTAATTGAGAAAACTATTTATTTTGAGCTGTTTATTTAAGCACAGGAGGATTCGTAATGGAGCTATCAGACCCTGCTCATTGGCTAATAGTTTAATTAGGCCCATCTGGTAGAGACTGTGGGGAGAATTGTCCCAGCTCTGATATTGGCAGAAAGGTAATTTATCATTTTTTGGCCCACAGACTAGCAAACCAAAGTATATAAACCTAAACAGCAGTTTAGCAATCTGTCTCACAAGAGAAGAGCTAAGAGCTATTGGAGTCTTCTGTGTCATTCACCTTGGCCCCCTATTCAATAATATCCTTCAGATAACCTCACCAAAAAAATAAATCTTTAGACAGTTTTCTGAAAGTCAAGCAAATCCTGCGTTCGCCAGCCAAATCTAATAAAATGAAACGCTTTCTCCAAAAAACTATTTAAATGGTAATAATATGTTCTATTGGAGCCCGATAGGAAACATGACTATTTAAAAAATCTGTTCCACTTCTAAACACCTTTAAGCAGAAAGTCTATTTTCACCGAGAAATATCTTCTTGGCTAAGCAAATTGTAATATCTTTTACATAAATGAAGGTTAAATATGCTTCATATATCTGTATCACTTATAAAAATTCAGCTGCAGTATCAAGGGAGCTGTTCATCACAGTAACGCATACGTATGAATTTTGCAAGCACAGCAAATTTAGCCCACAAGTTTTCAGTCTAGGCCTGATTTGCACTCTGTTTGCCTTGCATTGTGTTTTTTGCCATTCCTCCCCGATCTCGTGAGAAAGTACCAGTTTGAGGCCCTTGTTTTGGCATCCTAGGTTTTTATTTTTATTTGTTTGTTTTTTTGGTGTACCTTGTTCCAACGAGATTCCTTCATTAAATGCTGCTCATTCATGAAAGACACAACCTACCCACTGTCCACATGCAGTCTTGGGTGACTACCATGGCAGGATTAACCATAATGTGATATTGGGTGGCCCTAGAATCATGGTTTTGCTTGGCCCCATTCACCATCACTACATGAAGAATGAAAAGGTTTATCAATGACACCCCAACGTCAATGTTCCCAGAACCCCAGAAGACTTTGAATAAAAGTTGTTGGGGGTTTTTTGGAAACAATTTCTGGTACATATTGACTCTGGTAGCATTGGATAAACCCATTGTGCTATAACTGATTCTGTATTATGGTGCATTTGCCGACACTTTTACAACAAATTTTTAGGAAATGTTTTGTGCAATTTATTAAATCTGCCGTTTTTGTTATCTTTTGCGTCTTTTGCACCATAACTATTATTTTGAATCTGAACCCTAATTTTGCATGGGATCAGTCTAAAACACAAATGGCCTAGGTTCTCTTTGTAATGGCACAAGATGAGCAAAAATGAGCTTGAGATCTGAGCAGGGACACAAGGGCAAGATACTTGCGCTGTTGTCCATTCTCAGTATTCTCTTGCACATTGTTTTTTTTGGCTCTTTTTTTTTGTTTCTCCAAACATTAATTAATCATTGATCACATGCCATTGTTTTATAGATGGCTGGCACCTCTCTGTGCATGTGTGGCTGGTTAATAATTCCTCAAGTTAGGCAACACCCTCTACGTCATACTTGTAAAATCCTGAACCTTCACAAGAATATACAGAAACCTAAAAAAACTGAAGACGTAGAGAAATATACAAGGTTTGGTTTAATGAGCCCCACAGTTAAAATTTACAGCTTAATTTAGTATCATAAGCATGTTATCAATAATTTTTCAAGTTGGCATCCTGCCCATATATTATGCATTTCTGGCATGCAATATGTGAATGTTACTGTTTTGTTTTGTTTTTGCAATAAATATATACATATATTTCTCTTATTTATTTCTAACCATAATTGACTATTTAGTGTATAAAGCCCATAAAGTCTGTTTGTGGCTGACAAGGTATCAGTTTCCATAGAAATTTCAGATTATGAACATTCTGTTGGAAGCATTATCGACAAAGAACTGCCAGGTGAAACTCACAGTGAGAAGTTCATGAAAAAGCTAGCAGTTTCATAAAAAAGCTAAATATATTGTCTTATATTGAAGGGAAGCTATCACTGTAAAAAATATGTGAGTTAAAGTATACACCATAATGGGCTTATTGTCTACAAAAAACTATTTAGAAAGTACTGACGAGTTTTTATTAGCTTTTATTTTACCCTTTCTTGCCATTTTTGCTGACAAAAACATTTCAGTGGAAAACCGCTGTCGAATAAATTCTCTATAAACATGCTCCTCTAATACAAGGAGGGATGGACAGACGGATGAACGATAGAAATCTCTCAATAATTTATAGTACTTGCAGGGCACTTTTGTAATAATCGGGAAAACAAAAGAAAGAGAAGGGCTGTGCCACATAAAATTGAACTGGTAGTACTGAAAAGTCTTCTCCCAACAATACAAATTGTCACATATAGAGATGTTTCCTATCAGGAGGTAGATGCAGCTGTTAAGTTCTTTATGCTTGGGGGATGTAGTAGATCTGAGTGTCTTTAGTCTACGTATGTGGATAGAAAAAGACAAGGCAACCTAATAGTGCAATATGTTGAAGCTTAATGTGACAGTATGTGAATAATAATGATGTTGCACTCACATGTAACAGAGCTACGACGAGCTCTAGTGTATTTTGCATACAGTGGTACAATCCCCACTTATGGGATATTGCGAGGGTCGTTCACAGCAGATGGGTGTCCAGGTACTCGGAAAGAGAATAAAAAATAGCCACAGATAGTGCTCTCAATAAAATAGTAAAAGTTGTCTAAAATTCATCAGGCTCACTGCTCTATGATGATAGCGTTGTTGGTATGATCCTCACCTAGGACATTCTTGAGAGTAGAGATGATAAGATGATAAAAAATTATGATAAAAAAAATGATAAAAATGCCAGGAAGTATAAATGAGAAATAAATGGTTAAAATATGAAGGTGATGGCACAATAGACTATTGTGAAAACCAAAATATTTTATTAAATAAAATGCAAAGTAATATCCATAGCGCGTTTCACCAATATAGTCTTTTTTAAATTGAATAAAAATATACAACCTGCCTAGTTGGAGTTTATATAGGGGAAAGGCAGTTTAAAATTGGCACCAAAATTACATCATAGGCCGTCCACCAATCAGCAAACATCATTATTGTTTACAACATAAATATGACAAACAGTGATATGTCTTAACAAATATTTATATATAGACTTGTGATATAGTATTTGGGTTTAAAAGCGAGCATGTACTAAGTAGTATCTGCTATTTGAAGCCGGAGCACGTGACGTGTGTCACGTGCTCGTATTTTCCCGGCCGCTAAGCTTCATGGCACATTTAATTTTTGATGTAATAATTGCGATGTCGGCAAGAAACTGATATTTGCCGACATCGGAATATAGTTTAATTGGGAACATTGAGTGCAGGGTCACAGCCTAGAGGTCTAGAGAAAGTTAAGTTAACATGCAGACAAAAATCAATAATTATATCAAATGATATAAAATTATCGCGGCGGCCATCTTGGTTGAGGAAAAAGGTAATGGTAAAGGCCATCTTAAGGAGGAGTAAGCTTGGTGGCCATATTTAGCGGGGAACATCCCTAGTTATTATTAAAAATACTTTATCATGCATAATAGTAAGAAATACTGAATAAAAAATATAAGAGAGACTTAAAAATGAATAAAATAAAATAGCTAGATAAGTAAATTAGTCATATGTGTGCAGGTGAATAAATATCTAAAAAAAAAAACGTTCTAAGGTCTTAATATGTATAAATAAATTAATAGGATCCTTCCATATATACTAAAAATAGGTAATTATGAACAATGACTAGGATCTTAAAAACTTCACAAAAAGGCTAAGCTACGAGGTATCAGTAAAATGTAACACAAAAACTAAGAATAAGTGATTATGGTAGGGGTGTTCCTAATCATAATGCCTTAGAAAAACAACTGTGATCAGGAACATCCCCCAAGACAACAACAGGTTAGTCATAGGGAGGTGCTGATTGAAAAGGTGTATTAGCTAGGTTTTTTTTACTGTAGGAACAATCAGGATGTGGAATTCTCTGCCTGAAGAAGTGGTTTTATCAGAGTCCATACAGATGTTCAAACAGCTACTAGATGCATACTTGCAAAAAACAGAATATTCAAGGACATAATCTTCAATGTAGGGTAATAACTGCTTGATCCAAGGATAAATCTGACTGCCATTCTGGAGTCAAGATGGAGTTTGTTTCCTAGCTTGTTGCAAAATTGTGCTTCAAACTGGGGTTTTTTTTGCCTTCTTTTGGATCAACAGCAAAAAACAAATGTGAGGAAGGCTGAACTTGATGGACGCAAGTCTCTTTTCAGCTATGTAACTATGTAACTATTTAGCTAAATACATAAGATATCACATATATCTTAGCAATTATAATTATAACAATAAATAATCTAACCGTCATAATAAGGTAACAAGCAATAGTCCACTCATAATATAATTAAAATAGCCTAGTGATAGATAAAGGAAATATTTATATACAATGTGGATGGGGAGAGGGAAGGTTAAATGAAATTAAACAAATCAAAAATTTGCATTTAAACCATTAGGGGCGAGTGTCTGTAGATTAAACATCCATTCCATTTCCGATTTGTCATGGATATTTTTTATGTTCCCTCCTCTCCAAGGGATATTACACTTTTTAATGCCAATACATTATAGTAATTTGGGGTCGTTATTATGCATGGCAAAGTGTTTTGATACAGTGTTCTCTTAATCTTATTTTTAAACTTCTTGTAGTCATTCCAACATTTGAAGGCC
Source organism: Pelobates cultripes (assembly GCA_933207985.1). Taxonomy (NCBI): domain Eukaryota; kingdom Metazoa; phylum Chordata; class Amphibia; order Anura; family Pelobatidae; genus Pelobates; species Pelobates cultripes. Next base: position 23,820,290 of record OW240915.1, on the reverse strand, counting down.
ACATGGGTTGCCTTGTCTATTAGGTTGCCTTGTCTTTTTCTATCCACATACGGAGACTAAAGACACTCAGATCTACCACATCCCCCAAGCATAAAGAACTTCACAGCTGCATCTACCTCCTGATAAGAAACATCTTTATATGTGACAATTTGTATTGTTGGGACGAGACTATTTAGTACTACCTTTTCCGTTTTATGTGGTGCAGCCCTTCTCTCTCTTTTGTTATTCCCCGTGTGTTATTTTGAAGGGTTAAGAGGAATCCCCTTCTTAGGGTTGCTGCCTTGTTGTTTATTATTTTATGTTATAAAGTGCTGACCCAGTTGTGTGTTTTCACTCTTGTAATAATACAGTGTGATTATGTATTGATTATCCATCAAAGTTTGGGTGGCAATAATTGGCTGAAACTGGCACAGGTTTAACCCAATCCAAGCACTCTCAACATATCATTGATGTCCAAAATTGGACAGGCTGTCCACTGCAATGTTGGTGGGTCTTTTACCATTGTAATCCAGTCTCCCTCCCTGAGTGTGCCTGTGGATGAATGTTGTATGCTGTGCCTGAGTATGTGTATTTGCTCCCTTACTGCTTACCTTTCTTCTGGCAGTCAAGGGGAGAGCCTTCCCTAGTGGTCCATGGTGGTCCATGGGAGACATGGGAGAGCAATATCTGGTGCAGACCACTTTAAAAGCTTGCTTGCGGTTATGATGCTCAATTAATCACTCAGCCCACTGGGCCCCTATCTGAGCCAACCCTAGGTGGCCACCTCGGCTGCCTGATGGGTAATCCAGCTCTGGATATATTTTTAATTTCAATCCAAAATATAAGTAATATATCCAACAATTCTCCTCCCAACATAAGTATCCATGACTAAAGTAATGAAACCCTCCTTACAAATGCTACATATATGTGCACATTGGTTATTTGTTCCATCGTGTTTGGTTATAAAAAATGTTGATAATAATATTTTCTTTCTAATATCCATCACTGTCAAATGATGCTTATAGGTCATCATCATCTTCTGCTTATATAAATATGCATCAAAGAATACTATGTATATATATATATATATATATATATATATATATATATCAATATATATATATCAGTCAACACAGCTTTACACTGTTATAAAAATAACATTCCATAGTCAGTGGGATGGGGAAAAGAGTGTGAAAACCTCATGGCAATTAATCCATTATTTTGGCTACACTGCCCACATTTACCATTAGGTTTTGCATCGTTTCTTGATAAGTACTGCTCATTCTTATTTATTTTGACCAATATTTAACTATTTTAACTGACATTTGGTCAGGGCTTTATGGAAAATGTATAAAGAAAATGTATTTATTGACTTGTTTATTAATTTTGTAGGTTGTTGGTTTATTAGTTTGGTTTGTAGTTTTTTGCTGTTTTCTCAGGACCGAATCATGAACATATTTATGAACAATAATGTTGCCATGTGCCTCTAAGATGCCTTCCTTTCTCTGTTATTGCCCTTACTTCTTAAATGAGTTTGTTTACCTATTACTAGCCCATTATTAACCTTACTTATTTAATTTGCTGGCCCCCAGCACTAGTGGCAATCAATTTTTAGGACCATCCAAAAAATCACAATGCCTGTGAATGTTCTTGTTGTATATGTGTTAATAAAATAGGTCACTGATTTCCTTACGTTATATCATCCGTATATCTTGTGGAGTGCAAATTCTCATGGTACTTTATTTCCTTTGCTTAATTAATCATTATACGGAAGAGTAGGTCACCCTAGATGCATTGCTAACTACTATTTGCTGCCCGTTCCTAATACTTATAAAATATTAAATATGGTTAATAATTGCATTAAAAAAAATACAAGCCCTGGCTTTTAAACTCATTAAGAGGTACTCCAGGTATCCAAACATTAGGTAATGCTTGGAGAGTTTATATTAATAACGTTTTAAAGTAATAATTATATACTGCTTGTAGAACTGAGGAAGACTGTGTGAGTGTCATGATTGACTGAGACACTCTGTGGATTGATGATAACCAATTGTAGAAGTATAAAAGCCTGTGTAATTACAGCAAGTCCATGAACTTCAAATGTATCTCTTTCATTTGGTTTTATTCTTAATTCAACATTGTTGCTCTATTTTTTACTGCATTACCTATATCAGTGCTACCCATCCCTGTTCTTGAGACACACCAACAATCCAGGACTTTTCCCAGTCTTGTTCCAATGAGGATACTGAGAAAACCTTGGTTGCTTTGAAGACCAATTTGGAAACCACTATCAAATTTACTACATTTCAAAAAAGAAGACTTGGTCAGCTCTGCTCTATAATAGGTAGGAGTACCATGGTAAATGCTCCCCCTGAAAAAGAACCTTATGTCTGGCTGGCAGCATGTGCTGAGGGATCACCCCACTTTGACCATAAATGCCTGTTTTTTTTTCCACAAAAATGTAAAAAAATTTTAGAATGCTGGAATTTGAGTCTGCCTGTTTAGCCCCACCTCATCATGTCAAAAAAGGCTTTCTTATCAAATGTGTACACTTAAAGCACTGAGTGATCCTAACTGCACATCAACCTGCATTAGAAGGAGAGGACACCCTGGGAGACATATAGTAAGGATATCACTACCTGTTTTATAGTTTATTAGACTGTCTGCAACTCAGGGGTCACAGCTCAGCTCACTCACTGCTGTTAAGCCTGAGACTGTGTACATACGTTGAATAAGGAAGTGTTTCCATTATGAGAGGGTGTGGCTAAGGAGGCAGGCTTATGGCGCAGCATTCTGAAAAACTTTACATATTTTTGTGCCTAAACTATAAAGATTTATATGCATTTAGCAAATGCATTAAAGGCTGTCCCTCGAAGCCTGCTACACATACTAAGGGAAGGAGACATTTAATTAATTTGTCAGGCAGCAATCAGCACATTAGTGTCAGTGTCATAGCTGAACCTGAATGCCTAAATGTGTGTTGTTACTATTTGTAAATTTGTGTATCTGTATTTGTGTGGCTATAAGTGTCCATCTTTTAGAGTTTGTCACAAAACCCAGCAGTGCCCTCTGAAGATTGGGGTCTGGGTCCACCCCTGTATGCACCCTGGAGGGATTGGCAATTCATAATTTCATCCCTCAGACATTTAAAGAAGTAAAGGCAAGTCAACTATATTATTTTATATTTCCACTCTTTACTAATTGTGAATTTCCACACACTTTGTTACCAACTCCGTCTACAATGTAGTGTTTATTAAATTTAGTAAATTACTCACTTGAGGACTTTCTGCACCATTAATACACTATTATTACACCATTATTACATCATTAATACACCATTGTACCATTTCACCACTGCACCTTTGTATCTGTTTTAAAATTTTCTTCATTTTAGAAATGTGCTTCCATAATAAAAAAAAAAAAATCTGAAAAATAAAAGAAAAATACAGTTTAGATGATGGTCTGGTTTCCCAGCAGTCTGCAATCGCTGATACACTGCAAAAACAATTTGACATCTCTAACTTAGAAATATTGAATAGTTTAGAAAAAAATAGATTTATTCAACCCCAATCAGAAATGCATTATTTATCGATGCTATTCTTATCCAACCCCCTTCCTTTATTTTACGATGTATTTTAATTGTTTATAATTTTGTTTCAAAATACTGTTTTAGTGTATCGTTATGAAAAAAGGTTCCATAAAAATAATTTAAAAAGAAATGTACTTCCAAGTCGCTCGACATAAAATTAAATCTTCACTAAACTGAGATATGTCATCCCTCAGAGAGTTCAGCTATTCTGCAGATGTTCCAAATAAGATCACCGAGTATTGTTCCGTTCTAGAATATTTGCTGTAAAGAGTTGAGGGTAGGATGAACTATGTTGATACAATCTATCTTTATTCAATATACTGTATGTTGTAGACATTATTTGGCTTTCTCGTAGCCTGGGATGAAGGCCAGTTTCTCTCTATGACATAGAAATTTCAGCATCGCGAAGCTTGAAACCACCAATTTGTCTTAGTAAAGGACCATTGCATTATTAATCTTCTCTAATTATGCTTTAGGAAGAAAATGTTGACATAATAAATAACACTGGAATAGAGAAAAAGAGAGCGCACATTTCTGATTTTAACTTATATATTCAATTATTATTACCTTGGCACATTTTTCATTTGATATATTATTTTTTCCCCTTATATTCCTGGAATCAAGTGCGGTGCAGCTGCTGGCTGATTAATACGATACAAGAGGTGGCAGGATTTCATTAGTGTGATGCATGTGATGTACTAAGGGAGATCAGCTATGTACCGTATTCATTACTAGCTGTGTATGTTGGGTCACAATTCATAATATCAAGAACAAATCACCAAAATTCAGCCAAATACCTAATGTGATCCCTGAGTATTTGTTTTTACCCCCAGCGTATACCAGAAAGGTATGTATACTCATGGTTAACTTTGTGTATTTTATCATGCCAAGCAAGACTCAGAAGATATAATTATAATAATTGTATAATTAACAAAATAATAATATAATGATGATTTTACAAGATACACATATATTTATGCAGTGTATCTTGTAAGTAATTTATAAATGATCCTGCACTGAAACGAGTAGAGCAACCAAACAACTTTAGCTTAATGAAGCTGTTTTTGTGTATAGCTCATGCCGCTGCAGTTTCACTGCTCAATTCTCTGTTTAGAACTTTAACTCACTTTGTTCGTGCAGCCCTAGCCACACCTTCCCTGGCTGTGACTCACACAGCCTCCAGAAAAAAAAGTTTAATTTTCAATCCCATCTTTCAGTACAGTGTGTTTACTTTACAAATTATTTCCTGCTCTTTTAATTTATGTTATTAATGCAAGGGAGGCTGCTGCATACTCTAGCAGGCAATTAACAGAGCAGGAGAAAAGAAATTCTAAATTAACAGAATAAGGAATAAGGGAAGGCTAAAAATGTGTCTTTTTTTTCAGGAAGTGTTTAGGGAGGCTGTGTGAGTCACATCTAGGGGAGGTGTGGCTTGGGCTGCATAAACAAAGTCACTTAACAGATATAATGACATAATGACATATAACTGAACAGTGAGACTGCAGGGACATGCTCTATACACCAAAATAACTTCATCAAACTAAAGTTGCTTAGAGTGTCTCTTTAAAATTAACAATATGCCATATCATAGGAATGGATGAGTGGTTCCATTTAATTAAGTTTTTGGCACAACAACATTTCCTATTTAAAAAAAAAAGGAAAAATATTTGCTGATTGCCTTGGACTCCTAATTAAATAATCAAGTAGTTCAATCATTCTGAGACAGATTTGACAAGTGGATGTTAGCAATATTTTTTTTAATGCCAATTTAAAGGGACACTACACACACCTTCCCATTTGTTTTATGCTGAAAGACTGTGTCCTTTTTTATCCTCTATTTTACAAAAAGTACAGCTTTCAATAGAAATTGGCATTATTATTTTTTTAATATAAATTAACCTTGTTACACTCACCTGCCCCCCAGGCTGTCAATCAAACAACCAGTCTTATTAATTCCTGGTTGTTTTGCTCAGTGGAGATAAACTCAAGAGGCAGCAATTGCCCAGAGCACCTGCCTTGCAAAGACTTCTCATTGAGCTGCATTAGGAAGTCTGTGATTGGACAGCCACAGAAAGTCTGGGCTGGGGAAAACAGGGATGACTTTTAGTGGCTGCAGAGAACATATCTGCAGCTTTTCCTAGCTATTTGTAGATATACCCCAATGAAAATGGCATACATAAATGTATAAATGAATGCATGTTTTCATTGAGTGTATATAAAATAAATTGTTAAAAACAAATAATTTTCCATTGTAGCGTTCCTATAAATACCTTCAATTTTACCTAACAAAGGCCTCCATTTATTAATCTGATTCAGCATTAGAAATGATTCCAATATGTTATTAAAAAAAATGATTTATCTACACAAATTTGATTAAGCATTATTAATAGTGACTTCTGTAGCTAGATTATTTAATTATTTTTTTTCAAACAGATTGGAATCATTTCTAATGCTGATTTACACAAATTAAATTGAGGCCAGATTTAATAAAACCAATGTGATTATCACAATTGGTGAATTAATACTACACCCAATCAATGTGTGAGGTTATTAAAATATTAATACTTTGCAGACCGATCTGCCATGTATAAGAATCCCAGACAGCCACAATCATTTCCAAGTATCCAATGGGTTAAACAATGCTTTGTAACCCTTGTTAAGTGCATCCATTGAAAGTTATTTATTACCTCCTTAAAAGAGAACATTGTATGTCAGCATTTTTCATAAGCTTCCACGAGAAAGCAGGCAAAACTCAGTATTCAGTCTTAGTAAGACAATAGTATATAATTAACTGAAAATGCAGTTTGTAAGAGCTCATGCGTGGAGTTGGAATCAATTTTAGAACATAATGCTGTGGTGTAGAGGAAGGTGTATATTGATCCTTTTGGATGGTTAGTGTGTTTTATATTGTAGCACTTGGATATAAAACTGAAATAGCCTGACAGACTGGGATCGGACTAAAGTAATGTTCTGCTTTCTGCAGTTCAGACTGTTTGCAACTTTTATTACTGAGCAAATTTATTTTCTGCCATCAGCCTTTGGGTCATAATAAGCTCTATGTTCTAGCGAGACACTGAGACAAATATATACATATATATATATAAATATATATTACTTTATATATATATTACTGTATAAATTTATAATACATAATATAGAAAAATGATGAGCACTCTTGTAATAATACTGTGTGAATAGGTGCTTGTTTATTGCAATTCCAATATAGCCAGGCATTCAGGACAACAAAAAGATTTTTATAATAGATAGACAGACAGAAATACAGATAGATATAGAGATAAAGATAGATAGGTAAAGATAGATACAGACAGACAGACAAACAGATAGATAGATCGATAGATAGATAGATAGATAGATTAGCTGTCAAATTTCGGGAGGTAATGATTGGCTGGAAGCACAGGTTTAACCCACCCTAACAATACTCAACATATTATCGATGTCCGAAATTGGACAGACTAATGTAGACATCAACATGGGAATGGAAGAGCCTCATTTTTGGAAAAAACATAAAAAAAAGGTTTGACGCCTAGTGACTCTGTACCATAACCACTACAATGAGCACTAATACTTGTTGTGCTTTGAGTATGTCTGTAAATAAATATCTTGGAACATCTACAAGCTGTGCTTTAGTGTATTTATCAATGGCCATTTTTATAAAAAGAAATAGTTCCCATTTGGCTGCCTTAACCCCTTTCATGCTCATTTTAACATAGGTATTCATACAGGAATTTCCCAATAAATTTAATTTTTCTTCAGTTTGCTTTGTCACTTACTTACTTTTTGTTCATTTAACCATAACAATAATTTATTAGTCGTTCAATTACAGTTGGAATTACTATATATATATAGCACTTTAGTATATCAAGGGGAGGGATCATAAAGGGAAGGGAACATGTCAATAATTTTCGAGAGACTCAAAACCCCAAATCTCTTAATTTAAACCAGCAAATAGAGTTTAAACATCTAAATCTTTAAGACCAGCTATGAGAAAAGCATTGTTGTTGAAGGTACATTAATCAACCACAAGATTAAAACCACTGGCAAAGGAGCCAGTTGGTGCCCAGGGGGCCGCTCTGGCAGGCCCTTGAGGTTTGCCACCTAAAGAGGCCCACTTCTGAGCCACAGTCATACCCCTGCAGTTTAGATATACTGCTGAAAGCTGTCTGTTGAACGTTGCATGCCCCTCGTGGAAAAATCTGGGGTGGAACCTATGTCCCCTCCCCCCCATGACCCTTCACTCCAATCCCGTTTGTTTTTATTTCTTAACACATTAAAACTTTGTTATCCAGGAGTACTCCTCAGGAATCGAGCTAATAGATGGCATTCTGGTTATAAGAGATCGATACCTGTAATTATATATGTGCTGGCCTGTATAAACTGCCACTATATGCATAATTTGTGCAGCAAAGTATGGTATACGCTTTTTAATGTTCTTGGAACTGTAGTCAATGGATGCTGTTTATAAATAAAGAATTAGGAAGAAAACACTGGCAGATGAAGTGAATTACATTGATTATATCGTTGCAATGGCACCTGTCAAGTGTGAGATATATTAGGAAGCAAGTGAACAGTCCATTCTTGAATTTCATGTTTAGGAAGCAGGAAAAATGTGCAAGTGGAAAGATCTCAGTGACTTTGACAAGGGCCAAATAGTGATGGCCAGACGACTGGGTCAAAGCATCTCCAAAACAGCAAGTCTTGTGAGGTTTTACCAGTTTGCAGTGGTTAGTACCTACCAAACATGCTACAAGGAAGGACAACTGGTGGCCTGGCATCAGGGTCATGGGCGCCCAACGTTTATTGATGCACATGGGGAGGGAAGGCTAGTCCGTCTGGTCCGATCACACAGAAGAGCTACTTAAGCTCAAATTGCTGAAACATATAATGCTGGCTATGATAGAAAGGTGTCAGAACACAGAATGCATTGCAGCTTTATGTGTAATGGGCTGCTTAGCCACAGATTGGTTTTGAGTGCCTATAATGACCGCTGTCCACTGCCAAAAGTGCCTTCAATGGGGATGTGAGTGTCAGAACTGGACCATGGGGCAATGGAAGTATATTGCCAGGCTTGATGAATCACGTTTTCTTTTCGATAACATGGATGGTCGTGTGTGTGCGTTGCTTACCTGGGGAAGAGATAGCAGCAGGATGCACTATGGGAAGAAGGAAGGCTGGCAGAGGCAATGTTGTGCCCTGGGCAATGTTCTGCTAGGAAACCTTGGGTCCAGGCATTTCTGTGTATGTTACTTTGGCATGTACCACCTACATAGAGTTTGTTTCCAGTCACAATTACCCCTTCAAGGCAATGGTATTCCCTGATGGCAGTGGCCTCTTTCTGCAGGATAATGTACCCTGCCCCACTGCAAAAAATGTCCAGGAATGGTTTGGGGAACATGACAAAGAGTTCAAGGTGTTGTCTTTGTCTCCACATTCCTCAGATCTTAATCTGATTGAGCATCTGTGGGATGTGCTAGAACAACAAATCCAATCCATGGAGGCCCCCATCGCAATTTTTAGGACTTAAAGTGTCAGCTGCTAATGTCTAGGTGCCAGATACTACATGTTCAGAGGTCTTGTGTAGTCGATGCCTGTATGAGGAGGACCTATATGATATCAATCAGGTGGTTTTAATGTTGTTGCTGATCAGAGTATATGCTGATAAATATCGCCTTACATGGAAGCATTACTTGCTGGATAGACAAAGCAAATTAGTTACATTTAAAAAAAATTGGGTGTACAAGAATAAAAGATGATGAGAGCTCTGCTCATACAAGCTGATACACTGTACATTGTTAGCATTGTTATTATAGTGCTATATGATAATCACATGTGCTCATTATGTTTGGAAGTAAGACATCTCAAAGGGAAGCGAAAATCCTTTCTTTTAAAGATCTGTCATCATTCATGCATAAATTGTCTTTAGCGTGCTACTATTAGAACCTTAAATATTAAATAAATAAAACCGATTTGTGATTGAAGTCCAGACAGCCTATAAAGACAGAAGCAGAGCAGCCAAAAAACGCTGATTTCAAACACCTTGCTGCCCCGGCAAAGAGGAGCATTATGCTGTGCTGTAGAATTACTTCTGCAAAATTATAAATAAGGCCACAGATGAGTGGATTAGGACAAGCTGCACTGTGGAAGATAAGGGAGTTTATTAGAAGTATTCTTTGTACACATCAACCAAGGAAAATGTCATTGAGATTTCATTGCTGACTTTGGAACATACTAATTAGGATGATGAAGATCATGATAGCAAAATAAATAAATAAAAACGTGTTTATTTTTTAAATCAACATGTTTAAGAAAGATGTAAATATGTATTTTTTACTGTATATATAAAATGATCAATTGTGTTTATTTTAAAAAATGCAGAGCAGACAATTGTCTAAATTACATTTGTTCATATATATATACTGTATATATATGTATATATAAATATTAGTATCATGCAAAATCTTATATTTCAGCATTTAGTACATGAACTCCACTCTTATTTAAATATATATTTTTTGCATTTACAGCACATGTTTATAAATGTTCATAAACACAACATGGATGCTGTCCAGGAGGTGGGAGGGTCTGGGAGGGTCTGCTGGAGATTGGCCAGGATGTGTCAGCTGACCGGAGTTCGCCACGAACCGTGGCGAGCCGTTCGCGGGAAGTTCGCGAACGGTTCGCGACATCACTACTCATAACATTATGCTTTGTTGTTTGGCTCAAAGATACACAGATTACCGTAGGTTTAAATGTTGGTGCTTTCTATAATACATGTTTGTACAATGGATGTCATTAGATGTTTTATAGTTTCTTAGGTCTTTGACAGATTTATGAATTCAAATAGCTCCCTCCAACAATTCTGGTCTCTTTCTCACCACCCAAGATTTGTTCTCTAGTCTTGCCTTTGACAATGTGTGTCATTGTCGTGGAACTCTGTGATACACTTATAAACAGTTGGCATTACAGTGAATATTATTGCTGTGGATCTCTGCAATGCACCCATACACACAGAAAGAGTATGAGGTTGAAGAATAGAGGAACACCTGCTTTAAAAAAAGGTGCCTATGATTTTGTGTTTTGAATGTGTCCATCAGATCTGTCAATAGAACACATTGTGGATAATGGGCTATATGAAAATAACTCATATGTGTCGTGGTTGTATGTTGATTCTTCCATCAGATGAAAATAACGTAGAATTAGTTGATTACATTTAGACTGAAAAATAAAATAGGTATGCAAGTTCAAATTAAAAAAAAAACTTAGAGAGAACGCAAATTCATGTACTAATTTTTTTGAATTATTCCCTTCATTAGAAATAGCTGAGAGACTCCTAGATGACAGATAGTCTATGTAATAGACCTAGGGTTACTTTGCTACCAAGCAAGAAAGGAAAATGAAATGTGTTTGTGTTGCATGCTTGTTTTATTAATATTAATATTAGTTATATAATGCCTACATATTCTGCATTCTGTACAATCTTAGAATGGGGATAATTGACAACAAGAAGTTGATTTCCAAAATATTACCAGAGACAAAAGGTGAAGAAGGTCCTGCTCAAACTAGCTTAAAATCTGCGAGGAAAAAGTACTGACACAGGAGAAGAATAACATCATGTCAGAGGGGAGGAGGGATTGATGGATAAGATGACTATGCCAGAATAAGTTAGTCAAAGTTTCGGTGTGGAGGAAGCGAACAGCAGATGGATGGAGAGTGAGCTTGTCTACGAAGGCGTGGGAACTTAGGGAGGCAAAAGGAGGGGCATCACCCAGGATGATAAAAGTATTTCCTGGAAGGATGTGTTTTCAGTGACTTCCTAAAGACTGGAGGTTTGTGCAGAGTCTGAAGGCACGGAGTAGGTCATTTCTTAAGAACGAGGCAGCCTATGAAAAATCCTGCAGATGAGAATTGGCAGTGCGAGCACAAGCAGATATCTAAAGAAGGTTGCCCCAAGATCAAAGGGAACAAGAATGGATGAATTTGTTGAGTAAAGAGCAAGAATAGGGAGGAGTGGAGGTATTGAGGGTTTTGTAGGTAAACATTAGTGGTTTGAATTGAATGGTGAAGGATATTGGAACCCAATGTAATGTGTATTGCGTGAGTAATAAACCTCATATTACATGTTTATCTGGGACTACCAGATGGATGTTCTGAGTTTGCTTGTAATGCAGGAACTTCTTTAATATAAGTGATGTTATTTCAGTGATCTAAACATACCTGCCTGGTTGCATTACCAAATTTAGTTGCTTGTCTGATAACTTTGGAGTATTCTTCTTCATGTATTGTGTGACATCCTTTAGCTAAGCATCTTTCTCAGAACCAGCCATATCTTTGTGTTCTACGCAGATTTTACTGGGAGCACACTGTAGAGCATCTTAACATTTAAAAATTAACCATGAGTTCCTCGCTTGTAACACAACCAAATAGTCAACTAAAAGTATGTTAGCTATTGGTTGTGCTAAACATATTCAAAAACTGTAGGGATTTCTTTGTTAGATGCCTCAAACCACTGAAGACTTTTACTTCTCTCCACTTGTTTTGGAAGTTAGTTTCTCAAATGGAATGTTGAATTAGCACCACTGTACGAAGTTGACCTGCACTTGAAAAATAGATGGCAGCTCAAGTCAAACTAATGCCTTGATTTAAGATTTTGGAAAAAACTTTTCAAATGATTTAATATTTTTGGATGTTTGGATACAACTTTTATGTATTCACAGAAAAAATATATATCTTATTTAAAAAATATCAATGTATCGAAATATTAAAAATGTTTTCAAAATATTAAATCATTAGAAAGGTTTATCCAAAAATATAAGAATATTAAACCATTTTCAAAATATTAAATCATTAGAAAGGTTTATCCAAAAATATTAGAATATTAAACCATTTTCAAAATATCAAATCATTAGAAAGGTTTATCAAAAAATATTAAATCAAGGCCTAAATCCGTTGCCAAAACTACCCCTGATAAAGACAATACCCTGCAGAAAGATTAATGTACACAAAAAAACTATGTATGATATAAAGTATCTAAAAGTTATACTGCAAAAATATTATCTTTCTAGTTGTGACAAAATTCTGAATACAAAGCAGTTTGAAAAAAACTAAAGACTCAATAGATTACAAATTTCAAAACATATTTTTTTTTTCTTTTTTGGACTGTTCATTAAACTAGGAATTGTGGAGAAATTCAAGTGCGTAGTTGAACTGGGAAGACAAATTAGCCATTACTGTACCTTAGCAATTTCAACATGTTCTTCACAAATCCTGTTTTTTTAATAATCCTGTTTAATGTAAAATTTCCAATTGGTTTTATTCTTCTTTTTCCATTCGTTAGGTTGCAGAAACAACTATAAACATACAATTTACTGTATTTTAAAAATAAACAGTCAGTAGTGTTGATCTGACAAGACTAAACATATTTAACAAAAATAATATGACATTTTTTCTACGTGTTTATTTCAACCCAAATTTGGAAGTCACTTGTCATCTTACTAGAACTGTTTAGTAAAAAAGATTCATAAGTCTCTTCTGCTTCTACTGAGTTTAAAGGGGAATTGTCACATCTTTGAAAATTGCAAAATTTAATAAGACATTGAAAATCCCCTTTAACTTGTGTTAACCTTTTTCATGCGATTAACCATTTTCTTTTAGGTGTAAAAAAATTATAGTTAAATGATGCAGAAAACATTGTTTCTGTTCCTCCTTCTCTCTGTATTGACTGCTAGGTGCAAAGGACAGGGTTTGTAAAAATGATTGGCAACTAGTCAAGATGGCGACTCAGTGTAAAATAGTGTTAAATGTTGTGCTGTCAAATGTTTTGGTTGCATGCAGAAAAATTAAAGGCAGAGCTCTCTGTACCAAAACATATGCAACATCATCATTTTAGAAAGATAAAAGCATTTAACATTTCCATTATCAGCACAAAAAAAAAAAAAATGTTTTTGTTATATATTCTTTTATCAATGCCTTCTAAGTGCTAATGCATTGAGAACACAGATCATCATTCTCTTTCCATTTGCATTTTGATAACCTTTCAATTGGCAAATGATTAAAAATCTAACGTTCCGTGTTGATTTACGTCGGCACCTATCGTCCTCGGCGGGATTCGCGTTTGACTTCACTAAGTACAATGTTAAACTATCGCAAAAACGCGTTTCTGCTATTTGCAAACTGCTCTCAAATATCAAATTCCTGGAACAACACTCATTATTAATGAGGTAATAAACAGAAGTGGCCCTCGGGCAATAGTCACCTTTGTATACTTTTGTATTATTATAATTGAACTCATTGACTTTTTGTTCATCTGTGTGGACAGAAAGATTGATGACTTTGCTGTTGCAGAATGTCATTTTTTCACATTAAATGTTGCGTATGAAAAATACACTAAGAAAGCAATCACGAGTTTCCTAGGTAGGAATATTGAATAGATGGGCTTTTGTCACTTTAAGGTTATAGAGCAAGTCAGCCAGTTAAATTCATGAGGTTCTTTGTTAAATGCGCGATAGTTTACACCGCTATGTTTCTGGTATTATAAATGTCAAATTGAAACACTGGCTAATATTAATAAAAACAATTGTTAAGAACAATTTTGCATTAGAACATATAAGGTTTATATAACAGAAGAACATGTGGCGTAGGTTAACAAAAGTGTTTGTGTGTAATAAAATATGTGACCGCACACTTGTCTGTGTTGGTGGCATTGGAAGCGACTAATCACACCATTTGATCCGCTAAAGAGACAGAAATACCGTCTGTTTTATCTTGGAGCTTGTCAGTTGTACGCCGAGGCAATAGCTGTAGTTCTACATAAAACAAAAACTATATCGGTCAAACCGGGCTGCGAAAAAATAAGGAGGCAAACAAAAGATTGCCGTATATGAGACACACTACCAGTGTGATCAGACTGATCTTTTGTTCTTCCACTGTTTTGTGTCTCACTGTGAGCAATAAAGATTTTCTCTACAACCTTACACCTGAATGCATCTTTGGTGCTGCCATTAATCATTTTTTCTCTATGCCTATAAAATTATTAAAATATTAAATAGTGCTTGTTTGTTTTCTGCCAATCCTTGCAATGCACAAATGTTTAAAATATATATATAGTGAAATTATCTATCTATCTATCTATTATCTATCTATATATCTATCTATCTGTCTGTCTATCTATCTATCTGTCTGTCTATCATTCTATCTATCTGTCTGTCTATCTATCTATCTGTCTGTCTCTCTATCTATCTATCTATCTATCTGTCTGTCTGTCGGTCTATCTATCTATCTATCTATCTATCTATCTATCTATCTATACATCCATCTATCTATCTATCTATCTATCTATCTATCTATCTATCTGTCTGTCTGTCTGTCTGTCTATCTGTCTATCTGTCTATCTATCTATCTCTCTCTCTGTCTCTATCTATCTATCTGTCTGTCTATCTATCTATCTATCTATCTATCTATCTATCTATCTATCTCTCTCTGTCTATCTATCTATCTATCTATCTGTCTGTCTGTCTATCTATCTATCTATCTATCTATCTATCTATCTATCTCTGTCTCTCTATCTATCTATCTATCTATCTATCTATCTGTCTGTCTGTCTCTCTATCTATCTATCTATCTATCTATCTATCTGTCTGTCTGTCTGTCTGTCTCTCTCTATATCTATCTATATATCTATCTCTCTATCTCTCTATCTATCTCTCTATATATCTATCTATCTGCCTGTCTGCCTGTCTATCTGTCTGTCTGTCTATCTTTCTAATCCATTTAATCTATCTACCATAATGGTGATGGTGTTATTAAACTGTAGCAATGATAAACAGCATTCCTAAATAAATCCTATGAATCACAATGTATCTACTGAAGTTATCCTATCGCTTTACCTTTTCTTGTATAAATAGTATGTGATAGTATATTCCTTTTAACTCGTAAAAGGTGCAGATTCAGTGCATTAATTACACTTGTGAATTCAGCAGTTCTTCCAATTTTTACTCAAAATCAGAGTGAAACATTGAAAATATCTATAGTACATTAAGTGATAATGTGGAAGAAATTAAACAAATACCAAAATATTGAAATTGTGTGTCAATGGTGAAGACCTGTGACCAGAAAGGGGCAAATCAGACAGCTGCTTAAACAGTCATGCATGTAAAACAATGCTCTCCAGAAACCTCTTGCAATACGTGCATCTAACTGTGGATTTTTACCTAGGAAAAAAAAGGTTCTATTCAGGAGCTAATCCAAACACAGCTTTGGACACACCAAGGCTCAATATCAGGTAGTTTTATTCGTATGTCACATGCAGACTGTTTGATCCTCTCTAGGATCAAGATTCAATTCATGGGTTCAACTTTGTAAGTTTGGCAGTATGGATCTATTCAGCAAACTATTCAGGAGTTAAGACCTAAATGTTGGAAGATATTCATGACCAGAAATATTAAACCAGATATAAGCCAGAGGACTAGCCTGCAGACTGAGATGATAGAGAAGTGCGCGCCACATCAATTGGTGGCAGTTAAACTCCTTGGCACATTAAAACAACAAACACAGATGCCTTGCTTTTTCTGTACCTGGAAGCTTAACTTTCCAGAATCGGAGGAGAACTAGCAGACCAGCAGGTATATCTTGCCATGAATATATGAAATACCAGACAGTCTTCAGCTAAATCAGACTACTGATATTAAATGTTTCTGTATTCCATTATCCTAGAGGCATAGATAAAATTCAAGTATACCTACTGTACACAAACATCCTGAAGTAAAATTTTAACAATTGCACTTAACTCTTGATTCCCGTTATTTTTTTCTAATATAATTAAATTGCATCTTATATCTGTGTCTATGGATATTCAGGGACACCACTCACTATTTGTTGAGCTTGTCAGGGAGGCAGATTAGGGCCAGCACAAGCCAAACACAGCTCTGGCCAATCCGCATCTCCTCATAGAGATGCATTGAATCAAGTTCAGTGTGTGCATGCAGAGGGAGGAGATACTGAATGTTTGGATGCATTTTAGGCAGCCATGACCCAGGAAGGATCTCTAACAGCCATCTGAGGAGTGGCCAGTGAAGTTATCACTAGGCTGTAATGTAAACACTGCATTTTCTCCGAAAAGACAGTGTTTACAGCAAAAAACAGCAAAAAGCCTAAAGGTAATGATTCTACTCACCAGAACAAATTCAATAAGCTGTAGTTGTTCTGGTGACTATAGTGTCCCTTTAAAATTATCCATCCCATACTGAATGTCTAAATCCCTAAAAAATACTTTATTATAATTTCATATGGTGGTTAATGTAAAGTATTTAATCAAGGATATAAACTAAAGCGATAGCTTATTTTTAAGTTTGTCTGGTAGGACCTCGTTTCTCTTAGTATTGGAAAGACAATGATGTTTTAAACTAACGGCATTGGGAATTGAACTTGTAACAGTGACACATAGTAACAGTGCAGCCAAAGCCAGACATAGAACTCCCCAATTTATATTGAAGGATTAATTAATCTGCCTATAGTGAGGTTTATTAGTCAGAAATAATATAATAATGTGTTATTTGGGACTGGTGCCGAGCTTTGAGGCTTACATGAATTTATTATCAATACACAAACAGTAATAGGCACATAATGCAAATAATTACCAATTGTGAGGTTTTATGTTGTCATTTTCCATTGTGCAAATTGTGGGAAAAATGTCAAAATAATCAATTTCACAGTTTTGTTTTAAATACCTAATACAAGTTACATTTTGAGCTTTCTGATCCTCTGTGCACTGTATTTCAATATTGAAATCATGTTGCAAATGAAAAAAAAATCACCTCTGAATTTGACCTTGTCCCTGACCTCCATTATACTTGCATAAATTTCCCTGTAAAGATACTCTCATTTGCTATATAAACGATATACTTAATTTTCCTAAAACTGTTTTGATAGCAGTTTCAACAATCATTAGCAAATGTGTTTGCTTTGCTGTTCAGCAGGTGAATAAATAGACTGCAGTACTGTATATCCAAATTAAATTAATAATACATCTAATTCTTAATACTAGTAATTACTGATGAGTAAACCTTCCTTTGCTCGGTGAGATTTGAGATGTACAGTGCCCATAATATTAAGAGCTATTTCCAGAATCTGTATGGGAAAGGCCTCATTATATCATACCCCCCAACTCCAATGCATGTAAAGTGGAACACTGGTTGGAGAGGCAGCTAGGGGGCAGTCCTCCCTGTAGAATTAACAGGCAAGCCTGGTGTGAATGAAGACAAGCCTAGCTGCTTGCCAATCAAGCAGGTCGGCCCTCTGTTGACCACTGAGGCCCATCCTTTTAGTGCTCTCTGCAGGGTTCTAGAACCCAGAACATAGCGCGAGCATGTCTAATGATGCGCTCACGCTATGCTTATTGGGAACGGTTCCCTGGTGTCCCCACAATTGGGAGACCCGGATACTAAGTCGAGAAAGCAGAACAGGACCTGAAAATTCTGACTGTCCCACCAAAATCTGTACGGTTGGAAGGCCTGATATATTTGTAATGTTGTCCCAAATGTCTTTATTCAGTATAGCGGAAACTCCTGTAGCCGCAATGATAGCAGCATACCTCCTAGTATTTAAAAGGTGTGAAATAGTATAGGAGAAGGAGGCTGAAATCGGAGAATGTCAGTGATATGTTGGAGAATGTCAGTGATAAGTGTGCTTTGTACTTGCTTGAGGGGCAGAATCTAATCCTAAATGAGTCACCATGTTTCCTGCCAGAGACCCCCTGGGGTAGAAGTATTTACTTTGAAGAGCTGAGTAAGTGATTAGGACTTTCTGTTATTTTATCCCTTTTGTTTTTTATCTGTTGTTGGTGTAAATAATTTGCTTGTCATCTATATGTTTGTATGCACTGTGACTATTTTTTGCTCATAATAAATATTTCTTTATTAAGTTCTGCCATTGTCTGGTAAAGAATCAGGTTACCTGAAGAGACTAATTAGTATTTTTGCAATTCCTTAAATATTGGGCTAAGTTGTATTTGGTGGGTTTTTATGATTGATTTACCTGGGGGACCAAAGCACCCCATTTATGAATTGTCTTGGTGGTGGCAGTGTTAAAATAGTAATAGTTATATTATTAGGCTTAAGTGTGGGTGGTGTTAAGTGGGATTGTATCATTATTTCCGGTCTAGGGCAGACAAATAGTGAACGTTAACCCTTTCACCACCACAACTACGTCACACACACTCTTGAAGTAGGGTGTGTTCGTGACAATAGGAGAAGGCTGAAATCGGATGCACAGTTCTGCATAATCATTCTTCCATGGGCAGATTTGTGTTGAAGTCTTCTTTCATAGCTGTCTGTTTAACCATGCTGTGCAACATATCCAAGAGGTCAAAGCAAAATAAAGAATACACATAAACCAGTAGCTTGGGATTGTTTCTACAGACACTGTGGTTGACTGATGAATGATCCCAAGAAACAGCTATGGTGTTTAGGAAGTAAGATCATCGTTGAACAGGTATCTGTTGGAACGTGGAACATGAGGATTTGGGGGCTTTTAAACTCTATTAACTTGTAGTAGACCTATGTTTCTTTAATAGGGTTAGGATTTCAGACATGTACATAATGTATCTCCTGCACGTGTCCACTGTGTAAGGCTTGCTCTGGCTTTAATTAAGTCACAGATTAGCAGCCCTCGATAAAGTAATGGTTAATATTCAGGTTCCATTTTATTCCATCATGGAATACTAGCAATTCTTTAAATATCACAATAGACATTGAAGGAGAGTTCTTTAACATAGCCTCTGATTTTTATGGATTTACTTTATTTCCCCATTGTATTGTGTATCCAAGAGCTTTATCTGGGTCACAACTTGCCAATTCCTAAGTTAATATATTCACCCTTCCCTGCTTCTTCTCTCTTTATTTCTGTTTATTCATAATAAAACAAGCAAAGTATATTATTCTTCATATCAACCGTTCAGTCTCTGTTAGTATCTGCTGCCAAGATGGCAACATTTTCTTTGTTGTCTTCGAGTCAGCCTGTGTCCTTATAGCTTCCTTATCCATCTTGACTTCTCACCAGTGCTCCATCAGCCTCTCCTCCTCCAGGCGTGATCAAGTTCCCATTGAAGAAAAACTTCCATCTCTACAGCTATAATCATCAACTGTCCACTTGATGCTGATTCTCTACCATACAACACAAACTTAAACTGACAGATTTACGAGCAGCAGCACATTTATGTGTCGTTGCTTGTGATATCCTGTGGCGCCACAAGCGTACGGTGTATTTTTTTGTATTTTTATTTTTTCGTGTGTGTGTTTTATTTTCTTTTCTGTGCCCAAAGCATTAGTTGAGATGTTATGTTGATAGATGCAGGTGGTTAAAAATAGTGGAGTATTTTTTTAAATTTTTTTTATCCATGTGACTTAGAAGCAAGTGAATAGTTTTGTTTTGTAAGCAAAACACAAAGGGACGGTAGAAACCTTATGGTAATAGTAGCCGTAGAGCTATGACATAGTGTTTCTTTCAGGGCAGTAAATCAGAGCCAGAGTATTTTGGCATCTTTGAAAAGTCTGACTTGCCCTGCATAACTAAATAGGTAAATGTCTTCTGTGTATTTTTATACATACTGAAATGTCATTCAAAATCCTTCATTTATGTTCCCCTCTGCTTCCCTCCATTGCAGAGTAATTATTATTTTAAAAAAAACCTCCCCTTCCCTCCCCTCACAAGCCTAGTGTGCGCACACGCACTTTGAGCCAGTAAAAGGGTCCACTCGACCTCCCAAGGCCCCTGTGATAGAGTCAGCACAAGGAGCTTTGCCCAGATTCGAGGTGAGTAAAATAAGGGGTATTTTTTGTTGTTGCAGATTTACTGCTTCCACAAATTCTAGGAGGATACAATGGAAAATACCACAACTCCCAATTACTGGATGTTGTCAGGTTTTTCTGCCCATGCAAAAGAAAATCCCCAAATTTCAAAACATGAGTGCATAATTAAATGGATGTGTAGGTGGCTGATGGCATTACATGGTATTTCTACCCATATGAGAACCTTTCACCAGGACCCAGCACTGGCATGGCTACTGTCCAGGGCAGTCTGTCAACTGGGCAAACAAGTGTGTTGGAATTACAGGCCCCTAGGTTTCACTCCAGTCTTCCCTCCCCACACATATGAAGGGTCACTAGACGTGACCAGGAAAATTAATATTGTTGTAGTATTGTTGACACTATAACCATTTCATTTCATCTCAATTAATTGGTTATAGTGCTTGGAGTCCTCTGGCATTATCCCTTCATTAAATGTTAAATTATTTTTGCGTAGTTCAACACTAAATAAGGGTCCCTGGCCACCCACAGTACCACCCCCACTGGACATGTGGCTAAGGTAGAGATTACACACTTCCTTGTAGCCATACCAATTCATACTAGCAATGTGTACAATGATAGGCAGAATGCAGTCAGCTGACACTCTTTTCCAATCACAGCCACAAATTGCTGCTCAGGCTAATGCTTCCTCATTAGCCCAAACAGCACAGAGGGGATGGGTTGCCAGGGACTCTTGTTTAGCATTAACACATTAAAATGGTTTAATGATAAGTGGACATACGAGGAGGCTTCAGATGCAGCTATTATGGTGCATTCAGAATGCATTTAAGTATGTTAAGCTTAGTGGTCATTTAAATGGTTAAAATGTATACAATAATTTTTTATCGTACATGTACTATGCCTGCTTCACACTGAAAGAAATAGAAACATTTAATGCATGGAATAACTCTGTACAAGTATACAGACCATGTGTTTTACTACTGTTGAAATATTTGCAAAAATTATATTACTTTAGATGCATTGCGCAGTCATTCAAACATTTGTTAATGTTAAAAACATATAGAAAAAATATATTTTTTAACCAATTTTACCGAAACATAAACTTATCCTGTTTGGTGGTATTTTAAAAACCTATTTTATCAATCCAACGCTCATAATCTATGGTAGTTATCTATTTAAAGGATTACATTTTCAAAAAGTTCCACCATATTAACTATATTTACATATCGTTGATAGAAATGGGGAACGTCAAGAAAAAACCTATGGAATTTGAACAACACTTAGCTTAAATGTGCATTTAATTTGAATAAAAATTAAATCCATGTCTGGCTGACTGGTTATTAGAGTATTCCATGCAGTCAGTGCATCCCTGACATAGATAGGGCAGATCACGATGTTTAATTTAATTTACACATGATTGCCTGTAGTACTTCTGTATGAAATCAGGGTAAAACAAAAGGCTATTATCAAAGCAAGGGAGAGGTGCAACAAATAATTATTTTCTACTAACCTCAACATTGTAAATAATATAAACTGGCAAGGTATTTTTTGTCTTTGTCTTCAAATAAATCAATTTCTAACCTTTTTTTTTGTTTGTTTTTTCTGTTTTGTACATATTCAAGTACTGTCTAGCTAGTTTAAAATAATATTCCACATTTTTGCTGTTGAATTCTGTTACGATACACTGTATATAAACATTAAAACATATATATATATATAACGTATTCATGACATTATTGTGGACAAATATAATGAACAACATTTTTATATGGAGAGGAAAAATAATATCAAATGGTCTCACATCTTCATGAAATTATTTAGATTTAGGGGCTCCCACATTCCTGTAAAAATAAAAAGTCACTTACCTGTAATCCAGCGGCTAGCCAGTCACCTTGCTGCAGCTTTGGATCGCTCACTCACAAGGTTCTCCCCGAATAATCAAACATTTCTCATACAGAAGCATTGGGGTCCTTTAGTACATTCGTGTTAGTCGTCCGTCTCTGCCAATACAATGTTTCTCATAGAGAAATACTGAATCCAATACTTCTGCATGAGAAGCATTGTCTTCCAATTTGAGCAAGCGCTGAAAAGCGAGTAAGGAAGGGCCCACTCTCAGCTATCTGACTGAGGTTGGCAAGATCCTTAGAAACATTCGGATTTTTCTTGCAATTCACCATTTTTTAAAGTAAGCTGAAATGCATCAGGGGTTTGGAGATTCCCTTTAATTTTTGTTTTTAATTTTTTTGTCGTTAACACATGAGACGATGACAGAATTAAGTAATTTTTTCTAGTATACTGTGTATACACCTCTCTTTTCCTAATCTTTTTTGCAAAGCTTCCACTGTTCAACTCTTTCTCTTTTGTTTTGTGGACGGTGCAGACGATCTTGCTCTCTGCACAGCCTCAGTTCTGCCTAATGCGGGGGACTTGACTAGTTTAGTCATCAGTTTAATGCTTATGAAAGCCGCTAGCTGAATTACAACTCCCAGAAATCTTTTTAGTGCCTCCTGGAGTCTGATTGTGCTACTGTATACTGGGGGATCGGAAGAAGGAAGCAGTACACACATATGGTAACCAGCAAAACAAAGTATTTAGGAATGAAAGGGGTGGAACAGAGGAGGCGGGGTTACGATGCAAAATGATGCAAAATATTTATTTATTTAGCTATTTATTTAATTATTTTGCAAATATTGCGCAAAATTGAGTGTACAAAAATACATTATTTAGGCCAAAAGCTCTAAATAGCATAAAACTTATATTGGTCTCTTATAACTAATGTATCCTTTGATTTTAGCCTTTGATTTAATCAAAGAAGGAAGTTACAATCACGCATGAAAGTGGCGCACAGGGCTCTGCTGTGTAAATACTTCGATTACTTGATTTCACCAGAATTAACAGAACATTAAAACCAGCTTATATTTCATGGTTTTTAACAGATCATCATGTATTACCGTATATACTCGAGTATAAGCCGAGTTTTTCAGCACATTTTTTGTGCTGAAAAACCCCAACTCGGCTTATACTCGAGTCAGCCTGTATTATGGCTATTTATATTGCCATAATACAGACTGGGGGCTGGCAGAGCTGTTACTTACCTCTCCTGCAGCTCCTGCCAGCTCCCTCCTCCTCCGCGCCGGTCCGGTCAGCACCTCGGTCAGCTCCCAGTGTAAGTCTCGCGAGAGCCGCGGGGTCATAGTGCGGCTCTCGCGAGACTTACAGTGTGAGCTGAGAGAAGAGCTGCACGGACCGGCGCGGAGGAGGAGAGAGCTGACAGGAGCTGCAGGAGAGGTAAGTAACAGCTCTGCCAGCCCCCTCCTCCCCCCACTGAACTGCCAATGCCACTGGACCACCAGGGAAGGAGAGCCCCCCTCCCTGCCATGTATCAAGCAGGGAGGGGGGACAACAAAATAAATAAATTAATAATATATAAATAATAATAAAAATAATATTAAAAATAATAATAAATAATAATAAAAAAATAATAATATAACAAAACAAATTAAAATAATATTAAATTTTTTTTTATAAAAATGCCCACCCCCCCACCAAGGCTCTGCAACACAAACACACACTGCATCACACACACACTGCACTCATATACACACACAGCATTCACACACACACTGCATTCACACACACACTGCACTCACACACACACTGCACTCACACACACACTGCATTCACACACACACTGCACTCATATACACACACTGCACTCATATACACACACAGCATTCACACACACACTGCATTCACACACACACTGCACTCATATACACACACAGCATTCACACACACACACTGCATTCACACACACACTGCACTCATATACACACACAGCATTCACACACACACTGCATTCATACACACACACTGCACACTCATACTCACACACTGCACACTCATACTCACACATTGCAGTCATACACACACACTGCGCACTCATACACACACTGCGCACTCATACACACACTGTAAATAAATATTCAATTAATATAATTTTTTTAGGATCTAATTTTATTTAGAAATTTACCAGTAGCTGCTGCATTTCCCACCCTAGTCTTATACTCGAGTCAATACGTTTTCCCAGTTTTTTGGGGTAAAATTAGGGGCCTTGGCTTATATTCGGGTCGGCTTATACTCGAGTATATACGGTACTTATATTTTATAAATGTATTTATTTAATTTTTTTGTGTGAATGTTAAGCTCCTGAACTTAGTGTACATAGTTGTAAACTTTGGGATCTAAAATGTATTTTAGATAAATATTATGTCTATCGGGCATACATGGACATAGATGGACAGTGCCCTCGGGAGTTTGGCTCTTTTAGGGTTCTTTACTAAACTCGGGATTTTAACAAATTGAATCCAAAAATTTCAAATAATACATAGCTAGTTTGGAAAATAACATTTTCTTACCCTATATTTTCCGAAAGGGTAATGTTTCACTAAAGTTATACTTTGGAAATCTTGCCAGTTTGGATTTTCTGGTCAAGTCCTCCGAACAGAGCAATTCGAAGAAGCACCTGCTGCCAGACATGAGAGGTGAAAGATTCTTTTGGAAGTTTCTGCTCGCTTTCCCAATCTAAGCCATGTAGTGCATGGCCAGCTTATTAACTGTGAGCTTCAGCCAATCACTCAGCTATTCACTCAGCCAATGGACTAAGCCCTGCACCTTGAGTGTTCCTTTGATGTATTAGATATAAAATACTATTCATTATCTTGCAATGCATCATGCCAATTAAAAAAAAAAGAAATTTTTGAAAAATGACTCAGACCCAAAATTAAGATTTTTGGATTAGATGGTAAGTATTATAAAAACACAAATAAATACAGCCAATTATTTGCTATTACACAGTCCCAAAATTCTGTCAAGGCAGCACATAATGTACACATACAGTAAGTAGAACTGCTTGGCAAACCAGGTATGAGTGACATAATTTACACTTTCTCTGAGACCCTGTGAAAGGGTTGACTGCAGCTCTGGACAAGACAGTTATTTCAAGCACTGGAATGGAGACAAAGGTAAATGGTGCATAGTGTGATATATTGCATTTTCTATTGTAATGCAGTGAAAATTAAAATCAATTATGTATGTGCACGTTGTTGGTAGAGAAAAGGTTTAAAGGCTGGGCCAAAGGAATTTTTCACATTGGAAGAACTAAAGTGTTTCTTGGTATACCCAGTGCTCAAAGCCCATTGTTGAATGCCAAAGTGAAATTCATCATTATGAAGTTCCAGGTTGAATGGCATAGTTTTTATAGATACGCGATCCTCCAATTATTATCAAATTACTTGCCAACAGTTTGACAAAAAAACAGAAGGAACCATAGTCTTTCTTCACCGGTGGTTATTGTGCTTGGGGTATCCCTTTAATTGTACCAATTTGAGGTGGAGAAATAAAGGAAGTTTATCCATGGCCTGCCTGTGCCATATCCAGCTACAATAAGCTGCAGTGGTTATGATCCTCGGCATCTTCCTTAAAGCCAATTCTTACACTACGTGATTGTGATTTCTCTTTTGTTTAAGTATCGATTTGCTTAAAATCATCTTATTTTGATTGTTTTAATGTAGGAATCAAGTTTTCAGTGTGGCCACTGTGTTATGCAATTAAAATTTTCCCAATCAACCTCTATAATCACTGGGTTTCCAGATAACTAGCATTTCTATTTAAACAAGTAAGTCTGATACTTTTGCAAATGCAGATTCACTGGAGGGAGTATGATGATAGTGGGCGATAGACAGATAGACAGACAGACAGACAGATAGACAGACAGATAGATAGATAGATAGATAGATAGATAGATAGATAAATATATATGTATAACATACAAGATCCAGCAAACTCACTCATTCACTCAACGGGAATTTCAAGGCTCATAGAATATAATAGTTTTATTTAAAAACACCTCACTTAGGCAAAAATAATGGGGGTTTAGTTACATTATATGATCATACATTGCATAAGCCTGACATAACATCAATGTACCCCATTCTTGACAGGTCCTACTCTAGCAGCCTAATGTCTGCTATCCTGTATGCACATGCAGTATCTAGACATTGTTTCTAGCGGTGTGATAGTAAAAGTAATTTTAACCCTTCTGATTGCTGACACATAATTTGACTGTATAAACTCCTACAGTGCATTGTATATTAACTCCCGCTCTCTTGTGAATAATTTATGCAGCAGAAACAAAAAAACATTCACCTATTAAATAATAGGGCAACAATTTCTCCATAACAGTGGGAAACAGCTATCATTTTCCTGCAATGGGAGCGCAGACTGCAGGAAATTATTATTTAAACAAATGTTTGCTCAACAGGCATTCTAAATGTCTTTGATCAGAGTTTTATTTTTTTTTTGTAAAGCCTGAAAATTTAAGTTTGGTCAAATTTAGATAAAAGTTGAGCAACATCTACACACAATAACAAAAGGTAGTACTTTACTTTTTTAAACTATTGTTACAAGTGTTTTAGATTTTATTGTTTTCATTGTTTATCTATTGTACTTCACTCCAGAATATGTTGGCACTATATAAATAATTATATTTGTATTCCTTTATTTCATTCTTCTAATCTGCACTTATTTTCATTTGTCTGTTGGGATTCACAAAGCTGTCTTAGCTCTTTGGATATTATTCTCACTGAAAACATTATGAAAAAAAAATATATATATACAAAATAAATACAAAAATGCAGTCAACAAAAAAAACACACATTATGTTCTTAGAAAAATGGCTTGATCGTTTATTACTTAATTTATATGTTTTTATGCCATTTGTAATTTCATTTATTCTTTTTTTTTAACAATAACGGCTTTTTATCTTGCTCTTGTTATACACATTAAATGCCAGCTTAACCTCAGGTTATTAATTTAAAGCAGCAATTGCTCTCTAAAGTATTACTGTAAAATGAATTTCCATAGCAAAGTGTTTCTTCCAAATTGAAGTTACAATATAGAAATGCTTGCACTATTCTCTGTGTTCTTCAAATAGTCTGTTTTAATCTAATTAGGGTGAACACGTATCCCCCACAGGTGAACACTCTCACTAGAAGTATTCTACAAAACCAACTGAAGTGCGTACAATGTAATAATCTATTTTAGTGTTATAAGATGTACTCCTTCAAGCCAATTAACCTGAACACTCTGGAGTCACCAACATCGAAATATACACTTATTCTGCCCTATACAATTACTCTGATTTATCTTAAGCTTGAAAAGCAGGAATTATTTTTATCTGCTAATGTTATACTCCATATAATTATATAGGTTTAGAATGAGATGCCAAAAAGAAGCATTTTTTTAACCCATTTGATTTACTATCAAAGTATTTTTATTTTAAGTAATCATCCCATGCATTTTACCGATTTTTTGCTGGAATCAGTAATGAAGTTTGTTTTATAAACACATACCTGTATGCATTAATAAATACGGAAATAAACCGGTGGATGCTCAATGAGAATCCTCAATTCAAAGAATAATCCCCCACAAAAAAGGACATATACGAACTATAGTAGTTTTCTCCCTATAGGAATGCTTTCCATAAAATTGGCTATTGATTACAAATGTTCATGGATAAAATACGATAATCCCATTTTTTCTATCTGTATAATCAAAAGCTTTGCTATTTGGAAGCAATTGATATGTTTGTAAGCTAAAAGACCCAACAATTGTAAATACGAAGAGGTCTGTTCACTAAGCACCAAAGTTTAGAAGAGATAAAAACTCCAATAATTTGTCTGTAATGTGTTTAATAGAGACAGGGTGCAGAGATGTTACTATCCATCAGTTGCCAGTAAGTTTTCCCAAAAAGAGAACATGTGAATGCCCTTCTGAGCACGTTGGCTAAAACAGATCTGCTCTCACGGGCATTGCTGTATTCCAGAAACACCTGGGGCTCGAGCCCAAAGGAAAACTCGATGACACCTACATTAACAGACAGGTGTATAATACATTTATTGTTTTTCATGTTATGCCCTCTTATCCTCCAATTCTGTGAGTTAGCAACAGAGAGGATGATTTCTGGGGGTGGGAGGGGAGGGGGTGTGACGACGTAAAGTTTCTGTGCCTACAATCTCCGGAGATGTAAATCCAACCTGCTTGTTCCAATGATCCAGGAAACACAGAACATTTATATCACAGAAAGTGGAGATTTTCTTGAATTGTTGCCATTACCCAATTCAGCCTCAATTCAGTAAATATTTGCTCTTATTCTTTCTGCATTTTAGTTATTATGATATATTTTAATGTAGTTATTCTATACTTCACTCCATGTTCTATCCTTAGCATCACCCTTTATACTCAACTACTAAATGTACATATTACAAGAATCTTTTTAAATCAGCAAACGTCATATGGAAATGATATGAAATTGCATGGTATATCTTTAATTATTAGATAATATTCCTAAATTCATTACTGGAAATTGAGGGGATGGCTAATTATTTTACCTAATTTCTTTTTTGTTGTTTGCTGGCGTTACTTCATTTTAAAGATAATTGATCAGTGAGACTGCAGGGGCATGATCTGTGCACCAAAACCACTTAATTAAGCCAAGGTTATTTTGGTGACTATAGTGTCCCCTTTGTGTTTTATAACTATTAAATAACAATTGAAAATTACCTATAGCATTTTCATGAGATGCTCTGTTTTTTCCCCAACATTTATATAGATATAATAAATATTTAGCAAATTACCCATAATACATAAATCTAAGGCCAACAATGTAAATGAAGAGGGTAAATAGGTCTCTATTTCCGTTTTTAATTTTATTTTTTACTACTCGCAAATACATAATATTAAGAATCCAGGAAAGTGACTGTTCCCGTATAATGACATTGTCACATACATAAAAATTTAGAAAAAGAACCTCTGAAAATATTACTAAAGCTCAAAAGTTGGTCAGTAGGTAAATCTCAAGGTAATAACCATAAACACATTCCACAACTCAGAAAGACACGCACAACACAAGGGCTTGGCTTCAAAAAGAGATAGCCTTAATAAAGAGTAGCCTTTATTGTATAGATTAAAATCTCTGAAATATGTAAGTCAAAAATAAAAAAAAGTTAGAGTAAAAATTAGGCAGCCACCACACCTGTTATCACACCTAAACATCTCTGTCAATACTACAACATTGTGGAATCAGTGAGTTATAAATCAACTGAAAAAAGAGATTGCTCTTTTGGGAGCGGGTAATTTGCACGCCTGCTGCCTTCCTTGCATGTGGTAGCCATTTTTCAGGCTTTCTCTCAGTACACTAAAAATGACCACACTAAAAACTGCAAGATTGTTTTTTATATATCATATGCAAGTATTAAGGCACAGTGTGTGGCATTTAATGCAAATTATTTTGATACCCATGATGCCAGTTTTGAAGTCCCATTGTTAAACGTGCGAGTTCGAGTTAGTGCCGTTGATTATAGTAGTATCTACACCCCAGGATGTATTTGGCAACTAGTGACACATTAAATTCACAGCTTCATTATACTTTATTCTACAAAGAATATAAACGTTTTGAACCCTTTTTTTCTGTCAATGTAAAAAATGTAATAAATAAGAACCTTTCATCACCAACAATAAATGCAGTTCCTCAAACGTATCTGTGTATAAAGCTACAGTCCACTCGCATATATGTTCTAAATATAAAATCTAATTATAACAGTAGCGCAATATGTGATAACAGTGAGACAAGCGCCCATCTGTTACTGTTTCTATTGATGAGCAATATAAAGTGGGATGTATGAGTTATTTGTTGACAACATTTGGCAGCAATAAAGCATATTGATTTGGATCACTTGACTTTTTATATGCGTAAGCTTCTTGTGGGCTGATTTGGACTAGAACCCATGAAAATACCAAAATGCACATTATAACAAGTAATATATGTATCTCCAAGTGCTGGAGCCTAGTCATAGATATGATGTTAGTTTTAACCTTTTTAACTTTTTAAGACCCAGCTATGCTGTATGCCACCATAATCTGTTCTCTGAGGATCCAACTCCAAAATGCAATAACCTACTCATTAAGGCTGTAGGGCTGCATGCAAACGGCAAACATTTAGAATAAGATAGCCAAGCTGTGAGTATACCAGTATTGAAGTCAAATTGGCTACTTTGAACTTAATTTTGCAACACTGCCATTCTCAGTTTTGCAAATCCACTACATGGTGCCTTTATTATTATAATAATATGATATAGATATGAGACTTCAAATGTAAAAATGCTTGCGTACAAACCAATAAAAGACATTGTATGAAATCACTGTTCACTTCTGCCATAATTATGGTGATCAGCAGTTTAATTTTTGTCTACTGGTTTCTTTTTTGTTATTTTTTTAATGTTCCATTTTCTTTTTTTTTTTCTATTGTTAATCTGTGTTTTCCTTTTTTTCGCCATTAATTGCTACAAATATTATTTTATATCATTATAAATGGCCAGATTCAAATTTCACACTGAATCAATAGATTATATTATAAAAACATTTATTTCTAAAATTACATTTTGCTTTATTTATATCATCATGATTCTTCAGCTTTTCACAAATTTCTTTTTATTCTGATACAACTGTTAATGAATGAGTGGTTTAAATTCATAAATCATATTAGTGACACAGAGCAGTTTCCTAAAACGAGATGCATCGTCGAAGAACACTAAGCACTTTAACAACCATTTTAACATGGACCAATCAACTCTTCTTCTTTAAGGGCAGTCAAACTGACTACAGAACATGATATTTCCTCATTTTGACATTGTGCAAAAAGTTGTGGGCTTTGCCGGTATACCTTCGATTTTTAACAAATAAATTCTAGCACCATAACAGTACATTAAGATTTTTTAATTATGGGACTTGGGATGTTCCTTTTATGTCACAAGTTAACTGGGTGTAAATATTTGAAATATTTAAAAAAAAAAATCAATCCAGTGGCGGACTGATTTCTTTTTGTTCTTCGTATTCTTGAGTGATTTATTAATAGTTCAGTATCTGATTAATTACTACCAATGCTAAAAGCAAAGAGTAATAATTATTCATTAGCATCATTAACATTAATTAATATCTTTCTATCCAATGATTGAAATTTCAAAAAACGATTGTATCCTCATCATGTGTAATAATTTCTTATTACAATACAGTTAATTATGCTGGGTTGGTTTTTATTAATCATCTCTAGATCTGCCCCTCCTTCCCATCCTGCATGGTTTTATTGTTGCACCAAAAATACTACTGCAGATAATACAACCAGAGTTATTTACTATAGTGAGAATTCAAAGTGAATTTTACATTTACGGTCAAAGTAGCCAATCTGGGAACATAGCTAAGTTTGAGAATTACTCCATTCCATCTATTCTGGCCTTGGTTCCTGTCTCCTTGGGCAGTAACTGCAGGAACTTTAAGTATATTTTTCCTTTTTTTTCCCCCAACTTTGAAACTCTTTTTTTTCTGCACTGATTTTTTAATACTTTAGTTATATGATGAATTGAAAAAGATTTGGTCAGCTAAAGCTTGGAGTGACCCTCTAATGGTGGGAGGGTCATACATTTGTGCCATATTTTCTAGAAATATTAAAACATTTCTAGACCTTGATAGCACAACTGACTTATCTGTAGAAAACATTTATAGTTTAGTCGGAGAATCTCTTACACCCTCCAAGCATTTATTTATTTTCAACAGCAGCTTACAATTTAATTGTTTCTTAATTTAGGTAGAGATGACATTCCGTCACTTATTTCCTTTGCTAGAGTCAAAATAAGTGTGGGTTTTTAATTTTTGCTTTTTCTGGTTTCTTTTGATCTGTGACATTATTACAAATATAATTTGAAAATATTTTGAATACACCCCTTAGCGTTTCACAACAATAATTAACAGTAGCGTACTAGCAAAACAGAGAGTTTCAGATAATAATGTAGCATAATGCTAGCTTAATGCAATTAATCATGAACTCTACCCACCGAGCTAAGGATTTATACTTTGCAATAACGTGTTGGTGGTAAGGCCTCCCCCACCATAATCCCTCACTATGTTTTTTCATGAAGAGCTATTTTTGTCGAAGAACAACAAATACTTTAATACTTGAGATGAGTTTGGAATAGCTTCGATTGCATTTTGTGAATATTTAGTTTGGTATTCCTGATGTGATGCAGTGTTGCAGAGAAGCCATGTCAAAACAAAGGTTTATTGCTGAATTTGGCATGGTGGGAGCCGCATCCAAAGACTTGAATGAAAGCCTGCAAGTTGTCTGCCAGTGTTTCTGTAATAGGAAAAAAAACTAGAACAGGTTTCATGCATATATCAATTTTACCCTCAGATTCGTAGCCAGCTAGGATCTGAAGCATGACTTTAACTTTAGAAAACCTAGGATTCTGTTAAAGTCCCTTATTTTTTTTCCACCGGTTAGTGTTTTGTGTAGTATTTTTATGTTATTTTTTATATGAAGGAAGACCTAAAATGTTTTACATATCCATGAGTATCATTGTGGAAGTAGGTAGCTAAATTATTTTATACTTTCAAAATCTGTATTATTGCATGTTTTCTTTTTAAAATATGTTTCATTGTAAGTGTTCTATTTTTTTTTTTTTGTGTATCTAGCACTGAAAGCATTCTTTAATGCTTTTGCAATAAGATATACGTTTTTTGGTTTTTTCCACTTTTGATTAGGTTGACTGTGAGATATTTTACTTGGCATAGACTGAAGTTTACAGTTGGCCAAGCTGACCTTTACCTATTATCAGGACCATCAAGGCCAAATCACTGGGAATATACAAATATAGTAGTAAGAACTAAACATCCAAAGGACACGTGTATAATCGGATGTACCACTAATTACATGAGCAATGACACATACTCAAGCTACCACCCCAAGACCTCATAATGTGCTTCTCCTTGTCAGTGTCCCAAGGGAGAGCTGTTCCACCAAAGATGCATTTCTAACTTTCTAGCTTTCTAAATTTTCTGTAGTGAACTCTCAACAAACCAGGAAGTTACTCAGCCAATCCTGATGCTCTAATTTCTTTCTAGGAGAGTGGTGAGCCCTTGTCCACTAGAACTTTATGGATGGCAAAGTTCAGATTTCTGCACTGTTGTATTCTACCTGTTGTATTCTAATATCCAAAGCAGAGAGTGGGTGTAGGGCATACAGAATCTTTAGGCATTCCTGGTATACGAATAGGTAGGATACCAGTGACAAGATCAGAGCATGCTTTAGTCCTGTTTTTATCTGGTTTGTTTTTCCTCTTAGTCTGCCCACCAGTCCTCATTTATTGGGAGTCAAGTCTAGGCTCTCTCATCAGATGAAGAAAAAAATGGTAATCTGGAGAGATGGGCAGGATTCAATAAATAACCATTTGTCAAAGACCTTCTGACACCCAGTAAATATGTAATTGGAGCAGGCATCCTATAGGTAACCTGATATTATTATAGGATTGCAACTCCATCTATCTGTAAAGCCATGCTTAATTAAACATTAGTGCGAGATTCTGTTAACTGTTGGGCTACTCTCCTCACCCTATTCACTATCAGATCTTTGGCATTTATTCTTGAAATTGGGAACTATTCCAGTATTGCTTGCTTAAAAAAGCACCCCAATTTTAGAAATATATACATTTATTTTGTAACAATATATTGTTCTGTAGTTGATTTGCATTTCTGGGCATCTCATCATTCCTGTAAAAAAACAAAAAACAAAAAAACAGTTACCTCTAATCCAATGGTGAGAATATCTCCTTGTCAAAGTGATGATCTCCTGACCAATCTCATGCTTCTCACGAAGAAGCATTGGGAGCGTGCGGCACAATTATGGCAATCTCTGTGATCGCTCAACAGTGAAACCTATGTTTCTCTGTGAGAAACCTCACATCTTCTTTGAGCAAATGCGTGTGAGGAAGAGCCCCATCCTGATTGACAGACAGAGGGGTGCAACCTAGGACTTTTATACAAGTACTGGATTCTCTTTTATAAAGTAGGACAGAGGGGACACTGTTAACCCATAAATCACGTTTGAAGTTCCTATAGGGCCATATTCCACTCTCACCTCCAGCTCTGCTACTTTCCCACCGCGTCTATTTGCTGTCTCTCTCCATACCCTTCCTATTGTGTTTTTATACCCCACCTCCTCTAGACTGTAAGCTCGTTTGAGCAGGATCCTCAACTACCTATTGTTCCTGTTACATATTGTTATTGTCTCATTTGGTAAATTCCCCTTTTATTGTAAAGCGCTGCGGAATAAGCTGGCGCTATATAAATACCAATAATAATAATGTTAAAAAAAGATATATATAAGCATGTTTTTACCAGGCACAATACAACCGCCATCTGTTCCCTCCCGTCCATTTTTACTTCGGTAAGCAATAACCACAACAGTTTCAATTAAAGTCTCATCACATATATATACACATGATGGACATTTAGTCATATGGATATAATTTTCACATCTTCTTTGAGCAAATGCGTGTGAGGAAGAGCCCCATCCTGATTGACAGACAGAGGGGTGCAACCTAGGACTTTTATACAAGTACTGGATTCTCTTTTATAAAGTAGGACAGAGGGGACACTGTTAACCCATAAATCACTTTTGAAGTTCCTATAGGGCCATATTCCACTCTCACCTCCAGCTCTGCTACTTTCCCACCGCGTCTATTTGCTGTCTCTCTCCATACCCTTCCTATTGTGTTTTTATACCCCACCTCCTCTAGACTGTAAGCTCGTTTGAGCAGGATCCTCAACTACCTATTGTTCCTGTTACATATTGTTATTGTCTCATTTGGTAAATTCCCCTTTTATTGTAAAGCGCTGCGGAATAAGCTGGCGCTATATAAATACCAATAATAATAATGTTAAAAAAAGATATATATAAGCATGTTTTTACCAGGCACAATACAACCGCCATCTGTTCCCTCCCGTCCATTTTTACTTCGGTAAGCAATAACCACAACAGTTTCAATTAAAGTCTCATCACATATATATACACATGATGGACATTTAGTCATATGGATATAATTTTCACATCTTCTTTGAGCAAATGCGTGTGAGGAAGAGCCCCATCCTGATTGACAGACAGAGGGGTGCAACCTAGGACTTTTATACAAGTACTGGATTCTCTTTTATAAAGTAGGACAGAGGGGACACTGTTAACCCATAAATCACTTTTGAAGTTCCTATAGGGCCATATTCCACTCTCACCTCCAGCTCTGCTACTTTCCCACCGCGTCTATTTGCTGTCTCTCTCCATACCCTTCCTATTGTGTTTTTATACCCCACCTCCTCTAGACTGTAAGCTCGTTTGAGCAGGATCCTCAACTACCTATTGTTCCTGTTACATATTGTTATTGTCTCATTTGGTAAATTCCCCTTTTATTGTAAAGCGCTGCGGAATAAGCTGGCGCTATATAAATACCAATAATAATAATGTTAAAAAAAGATATATATAAGCATGTTTTTACCAGGCACAATACAACCGCCATCTGTTCCCTCCCGTCCATTTTTACTTCGGTAAGCAATAACCACAACAGTTTCAATTAAAGTCTCATCACATATATATACACATGATGGACATTTAGTCATATGGATATAATTTTCGGTTAAGAAAAGTAATTTTATTTCCAGCTGAATAAGCACCCACAGTAATGACAGCCAAGCAATAGCATTGCTATGCTTTTCTCCTAAGACTTACAGTAAGGAAAAGGTCATATTTCTAATAGTCTTGGATTCAGTAATAATCAATTTGATAAGCCCAGCAAAATGAAGTATTTGAATATATCAGCTTTTTTTTTCACGGCTCTATTTTACTAGTGGGAGGTCACCCTGCAGACCGTCCGGATTTTTTTTTAAACCCTATCTAAATTATCAGTTGATTGAAGTCATTCTCTTTTTTTTTCGTCTTTCAAAATGCTATTTTTTATCTCAGCCTTTGCAAAGCCTTTTTATGTTTAATGTTATTAGGCTACTGTAGGAGAACGTACAATATTCCATTGCGTTGGATCGCTTTTCTAAAACACACACAGAGTTATTCACTTAAGTGAAAACCTTTTGGGAATTCAAAATGAATTTTAAATTTAATGCTAAAATTGCCGAACTTGAAAAATTATCCTATTCGAAACATGCGTCCAGTTTGCCAATTTTCACTTAAATTTGAATTCTCAACATTTCTCTCTTTAGTAAATATTCCTGACTGTGCTTTATATATTGTGACACCTTTACCATATTGGGGAAATATTGATTTTAATACAGATATCTTAAACCCCTCTACAAATTTGCTATCGGCTTATCTTTGTTGACTAAGGCTGGACAAATTTGACCTTGACAATGCAGAATGTACACAATACGTATTCTGCTGTAGGGATATGAGTAGGAGTGCTTTTAGAACCCTGTTTTTATCAAACCATTCCAAAGCAGCATGACTAAATGATGTATGGTACCCATAGAATTATAGCAACAACTACACTGAACTCTATTGGTTATAGCTTTTAAAGTTACCCTTTAAGAATTTATTTAAAGTACATCTGCCATTATTATACGTGTGCTTCATTCAGTAAACTTCACAATATCTATAATTAGTTGGGTGTTTTTATTTTCATTATTATTATTATTTTACAAAAAATTACTTGATAAATAATTACCTAAATTAATAATTAGGTATGAAAAAATTAGTTATCAGATATGTAACTCAAAGTACTGAACTTAAGAAAGCAAACTTCTAAGAAATCATCAAGCTCACATCCAGGGCAGCTTTAGGATTCAACCTGTTCCTTTTTATGAGCAGATAATGCATTATTAAATTTTATGCAAAAACAACTAAAAAAATAAGACTGTCCCTTTAAATGAGGCATCAATCACTTTCAGAACACTGAGGTTCATGCAATGTGTGTAAGTGCAGGACGTGCAATGCATTCCTTCAAGGAGTTGTGGGATTATGTTGTGCTTTTTTTCTTTGATTGATTTCCTTTTAATTTAGCTCACCAGCACTTAATGTTTTCATCATTGAAATTATTTGGATTGTTCTTTTGAATCAGTTTTGTGACTGTAGTAAACTGCCGGGTCTGCTTAATGTTTAATCCTTTATTGTGCTCGTTAGTAAATCATGCATTAAGTTATCACTTGGGAATCCAACACTTAAAGTGGCACTAATGTAGGAAAGCGAAGCTGATCTCATGTTAAAGACCTCGCTTTTATAGAAAGTAATGAGACTTTACTACAGTGAAATTGATCCAGTGGAATACGTTAGAAGGCTAAGAATAGTGGATATTAGTGCATCACATTAATGTCATGATTGCCCTTTTTGGAAATTGAGTCCCACCATCTCTGAATACCTCTCGGGGGTCATGCTGAGTATAATCAAATCTGAGGAAAAAATGTGCCATTATGGCTGGTTTAAAGGAACAATCCAGCATGGAGTTTCCCCATTATTTTAATCTATTTTGCAGATAATATATTACCTATATTACCTTGTACATAAGCAAAATAATTGAAAAAAAAAAAAAACACTAAATCAAAAATATAGTAATATTGGATGTTCCTGTATTTGCTGCAAATTTCACAGGATTTGCATCTTCTGTAGTAAACTCTCAACAAACCAGGAAGTTACTCAGCCAATCCCAATGCTCTATTTTTTTCTAGGGGAGTGGTGAACCCTGTCCACTAGGGATTTATTGATGGAAAAGTTCAGATTTCTGCACAAGCACAACAAGCACAGCACTCTAAGCCTTGGGATAACGTATGCACAAGTATGGTCAGATATAATAATTTAATTCCACATTAAAGGAATACTCAAGGCACCATACTATCTTCATCGGAATTATGTCATGATGGTGCAAAGAGGTCCTCAGCACTTACTGATAAGTTACTTATAGAGTAAGAGCATCAGATTCAACACTTTTGGGTTAAACATTCATTAATTGTTTTTAACCCCTTGAGGTAAAGCAGTACCTGTGGACCTCCTTGCACCATAACAACGAAATACAGATTAAGTTGTTATGGTGCCCAGAGTGTTCCTTTGAGTCATTACTGAGAGATTTCTAAACTCAGCTTATTATAAAATGATTTTTTTTGTTTTTTTTCCATTTGAGACTGGTTTATACTTTCTTAATAATAATTCTGAGGACTCACCCATGACCTTCTTTTTTTGTGTTAAAAAAAAACTATTTAAACTGGAATCTAGTGTTATAACGGACTTCAAACAGCAAGTTCCATGAGTAATATATAGAATCTCCTTTAATTAAATTAAAGCAGGTAATTGCAACCTTTGCATTCTAGCACTTATGCACTTTGTCCAAAATTTACCTGGGTTTTGTTTGAATAATTGCCCATAGCAGCTAGGATGTCAGAGGTTACTAATCTCTGAACTAATGGCAGCAAATAGTTAACA
Source organism: Pelobates cultripes (assembly GCA_933207985.1). Taxonomy (NCBI): domain Eukaryota; kingdom Metazoa; phylum Chordata; class Amphibia; order Anura; family Pelobatidae; genus Pelobates; species Pelobates cultripes. The sequence goes on along the minus strand of OW240915.1, from coordinate 23,781,556 downwards.
TACGAGGAAGACAATGCCCAGTGGTGGCCAGCGGGCCCCTGTGCAATCATCAATGAAGCAGGCTATTACAGCCAATTTGAAAGCTTGAAAATGAACTCATTAGAGTCTTTTATCAGTGGAAAAAGTCTATTAAATCCGGATGTGTGAAGAAGCAGTATTGAGAATCATTTCCATCCCACTTGTGACATTAACAAATCAACAAAATGGTTTTGAAAGAAATCGTAAAAAAAAAAGGGATTTAAAAAAAAAAAAAAAAGTAAGAAAAATATTTTTTTCTGCTTGAAACAAACCGCTATTTACATTTTACAATTCGGATAGAAACAAAACCGTAATGTTTTCCACAACTGTATGGACTTGGAAGCAAGTGGTGGGGAAAAATGACTGTTATATTATACAAATATGTATATATTGTACCTTCTTTACATCCTTGGGGATGTTGTTAATCTAACAAATAACGAGTATGCACAATATAAAATAATATTTTGTATTAGAGTAGCTTTTTGTATTAATTGTTTTCTATTTATATTATTTAAATTTGTTACAGAAATGTACAGATGACTGATTTTATCACATTAGCTTAGTTGCGTAAAATGTAGTTTATGATTAAAAAGGTGTTAAGGAAGCCTCTTCTTGTTTATGTATATATGTAAGCCTCCCAACTGCTCCACTTTTGGTGGGACACTTCCCATTTCGATTTAGTTCTCTGATCTCCCGCATCTGGGGACACCGCATTCAGGGTCTTCGGGCAGCACAGAATGAGCACAACATTGCATGGGCGTACGCAGTGCAGTAGACACTAGGATCATGCAGAGAGTTTTCCAGCAGTGCTGCTAATGGTCCTGTATTGTGGAGGCTGGCCAGGAGGCAAGTTGCGTCATTGGTGTCACCTCCCTGAAAGCCCACCCACATGTTCTGATTCAAATGTTGGGAGGTATGTATATGAACAAGTTTGATCATGTTTACTCAGGACAGAAATGACCTGCTGTGTTTAGATAACTTGGAACACAGCATCTACTCAGCTTTTAGTAGACTTTTAGGACAAAATAGATGAACTTTTCCAATTTAGCTATAATCTGAAAATCCTATGTTGATTTTCAATTAATCCCTGCATGGCGGATAACCCTGAGTTTCCCTGCAAAATCAGGTTGAACAAACAGCAGAAAATAGTGAGTGAGTGTAATGCATCTCTATGTTTTAGAGCCGTTTTTTGATATATTAAGGATTTTCACAACAATGTGTTTTGTATACATTTATTTGTTATATCTTTCTAAGAGACTTCGAACAATTGTCACTTTCAACAAACTTTAGATTTAGGACAAAATTTACTATTTTCTTTAACCAGAATGTGTATCTTATTACGTGTCTACTGCGCACAGAAATTGCCTTAAATAACCCCAGAAATCTCTGAGATAGACATATACTGTTGGATTTATGAGGCAAGCATGGGGTGATTGGCTTACAAAATATTAATATTTAATTACAGTAACAATGATAATAATATTTTTTTTTTATATCATGAGTATCTCGAAGGTAATATTATCCTTATTAAATAAAGAATGTCACCTGGATTAGTTTTGTTAAGTGAGGTAACATAAGGGGGTCATTTCTAATTTTGCTGAAATTTGCATTAGCATCCGTTTGATAAATGACTCCTTCTCCCTTAAAGAGAGAAAGAAAAAGCCAATAGACAGTGATGTATATATGGTAGCGTTCACTTACATTGACCCTCTGGAAAAGTCATTACTTATAGATCATTTTAAGGTCGAACTAGTCAAAAACTGAAACAGCTCCTATTAACCACCAGAATGTAATACTTTATGAAGACATTCAATATTAGACTGTTAATGATCAGTTCTAAACTTTCTAACTAAATTTAAAAAAAAAACATAGTATATTATTTATACTTTTTACTTTAAGAAATAATACATTTAAGTATATATAAGGGGTTGTCTTTTGAACCAGCTCTTCCCTATCATGAGAGCACCCAGCTATTTCTGAACTCCCTTTTAGTGGGGTGCCCAATGGCGTCTGATCACTGAGACACTATGCTACAGTGAACAGATGCCAAATGCCATGCGTATAGTCGTTGGTGGCATATTCGTTGGTGGCATATTCGTTGCTAGGATATCCAGTACAAAGAAGTGGCCTGTTAGCCTTTTATAACCCCATTTGCCACAATGTATCCTGACATATCTTTGTGCGCTAAGCTTTTTAAACAGGCACTGGTCGAACAGTTACAGCAATCTACTACGGAAATAGTTTAAAGACAGTGGATACCAGAAAGTGAACTTCGAGTATGTATATGTGTGTGTATAGGTTAGTTTGAGTACACGTGTGTACAGATTAGGTTGAAAATGTGCATGAGCTATTGTGCAAGTGTATGTGAGTGCTTAAATTAATATGAGATAGTGTAATTAAGATAATGCAAGTGTGTATAAGTGTGTGGAGGTGAAGTTGTGTGTGCACAAATAGGAGATTTTGTGTTCAGTTTAGCGTGAGAGTGTTTTGTAATGTGATAAAGTTTGTGTTAGTGTAGGAGGCAGACTGTGTGTGAGTGTAAGTTAATTAAGAGGCTTCCTAGAATGGAATAAAAAGTACATCTTATTTTATGTACAGAGAAAGTGTACTGACATTTTGAAGGGCTGCTGTAGCTCTAAATACACGGGCCTATTTTTTCACAGTCCTTCTCTGTCCATAACTACTACATATAATTAAAAATCCATAATCTTTTTTTTTTGTGCATGGGAGAGCAAATAGTTTTAAAGCCTTAAAACACTCAAATAAAAAAGAGGCAAATATGATCTCATGTCCATTACTTTCATATGTTACCAGGAACAAATTAGACGGTATTCCATTTACAATATATCAACAGGGAAATGGATTACTGAGAACACTTGGGTCTATGTTTTGAAACTTAGCAGGGTTGTATTACCACAGCAGAGGCATGCAGAAATCAGAGCAGCGCATGCATATGAACCAGGGTTATTAAGAATCCTGAGTCAGTGGTTTTCTGAAACTGTAAAAGACTGATTTAATATATTAAATATTTTTTACATGTCAAAGACAAAATGGCTGCATAGCAATAGAGATATAGGAAGACAAGAAAGACAACATATAACATACTTCCTGTTCAGCACCATAAAGACTATGGAGGACAGACAAGTAAATGTTACCAGCAGCAGCATGCAGTCAAATACATTCAGATTAGGCACTAGCGAGTAGTGATTAATATTAACACTATGGGCATAGTCATAAATGCTCCCTCCAACCCAGGGGCGGACCTAGAGAATTTTGCACCCGGGGCGGATCCTGTGCTTGGCACCCCCTTGCCCCCCCCAAAAGCCCCGCCCCAGCACCAGTTTGGCTCCGCTTCCGATTTTGCTTAGCTCCGCCCCACTTTTCCTCGGTGTGGCCAGTTTATCAGCTGTTTGCTTGTGTGAGCTGTAATGGCACCCTAACTACCATGGGGCACTGTGCAGCCACAGCTCACACAGCCCCCTCCAGCCAGGGCCGGTGCAAGGATTTTTGCCGCCTTAGGCAAAAGTTAAGTTTGCCGCTCCCCCATGTGACATCACAATGCCCCACCCATATGATTTTGCCATGTTATCTAACGCCAGTGCTGCAGTGCCGCTGTGTTTACATGAAAAGGCCTGCAGGGACAGGCTATAGACACCAGAACCACTACATTAAGCTGCAGTGGTTCTGGGGACTATAGTGTTTCTTTAATGTGAGGTAAATTAGAGATTAGTGCCACGAATAATATACTAGATTGCCTACTTACAACCAGATGAGGATGATGATGGGCTCTAGCCGCAGTCTGGCTCCACGGGTCTGGTGTAGAACAGGATCTCCGGAGGCTGTTTGTAACTGTGGTCACAAAATCAATGTTCTGGGAGAACGGGAAGCAGCTCCTTTACATAGCTCAAGGTCTGGGTCCAAGGGTCCACCTTCATGTTCCACCAATGAGTTTGTTCACAGGGGGTGGAGTGTGTAGGGAATGTCCTGATATGTGTGTAAGGAATGCATTGTGTGAATCTGTGTTTGTATGTGTAAGGGCTGCAAGGTGTGTTTCTGTGTATGTACGGGATGCATTGTGTGTAACGGTTGCATTGCTTGTGTATGTGTGTCTGTGTGTGTAATGCAGTGTGTGTAATGCATTGTGTGTTTTTCTGTGTGCAAGGGGTGCATTATGTCAATCTCTCCCCCCCCCTCCAATTTCCTTCTCTCCCCCCCTCCAATTTCCTTCTCTCCCCTCCCAATTTCTTTCTTTATCCCCCCTCCCAATCTTTCTCTTTCCCCCCTCTCCAATTTCCTTTCCCCCCTCCCAATCTCTCCTTATCCCCCCTCCCTCCCCAATCTCTTATCCCCAATCTCTCCTTATCCCCCCCAATCTCCTTATCCCCCTCCCTCTCATATCCCTTCCCTCCCAATCTCTCCTTATCCCCCCAATCTCTCCCTTATCCCAATCTCTCCTTATCCCCCTCCCAATCTCTCCTTATCCCCCTCCCAATCTCTCCTTATCCCCCAATCTCTCATTATGACCCCCCTCCTCCCAATCTCTCTTTATCCCCCCTCCCAATCTTTCCTTATCCCCCCTCTCCTCCCAATCTCTCCTTATCCCCCTCCCTCCTCCCAATCTCTCCTAATCCCCTCCCAATCTCTCCTTATCCCCCCCTCCCCTCCCAATCTCTCCTTATCTCTCCTTATCCCCCCTCCTTCCAATCTCTCCTTATCCCCCAATCTCTCCTTATCCCCCCCTCCCAATCTCTCCTTATCCCCCACTCTCCGCCCCCCACCTCTGTGGTAGCGTGGCCGAGCGCTGTATCATGGTCCGGCCGGGTACAGGAGACAGATGCTCCCTGTACCCGCGGACCAATAGAGGGCTCGGCCACGCTATGGGGAGGGAGTGACAGGAGGGAGCGCTGAGCGCCTCCCTCCTGTCAGCCCCTCTCTTCAGGCTGCGCCCGGGTGGTGCATTCCGCCCTCATGGACGCACCAGCTCGGGAAAGCTGCAGCTGCCTGAGGCTCTCTACAGAGCGCTAGGGCGGCTGCAGCATGGGGGGGCTCCTGGTCATGGCACCCCCCACCCTGGTGGCACCCGGGGTGGACTGCCCCCTCCGCCCCCCCTTAGTACGCCACTGCTCCAACCACAATTTGTACTCAAATATTATCTGCATGGAAATAGAACAACTGGTTTGACCTACTTTTAGAATGGGTATTTGTCATAGTTAGAAATTTTTATCTCAGGACTATAGGTTCCATTCTGTCCATCCCCCATTTGCTGTTAAAAAAAAACAACTAAGCTAAGTCAAGACCACTCACCTCATTTCCAGTGCTGGGACTTCACTCACTACACCTTCAAAGACGTCAGCATGCCGAGAGAAGCATTGAGAAGCAATAGATTAGATAAACGCATGAAAAGTCAAATGCTATGAGCAGCATTTGATTCCCAGATCGAGTTTTAATTGGTCTGGAGAAGGAAGTGCCTCGAGTGGCTGTCAGGAAGACAATCACTAGAGGTGAAGTTAAACTTGCGCTGCAAACATTAGTGTTTGTAAAAATAAAAACTGCAGCATTTCCATTGCAGGATTAAAAATGTCAGGGCCACTGCCCCTAGACCACTTCATTAAGGTAAAGCTGTCTGGCTGACTACTGTGTTCCTTTAAGTTTTGTTTTAATTTAGAATCTAGCAGGGGAGTAAACACATGTTTAAAACAGCCTAGCTGGGATTATAACTCAATTTATTTTGACTGAAATGTTAAAATGTTTTCACAAATTGTTTATTATTGAATATTGCGTGTTTATTCACAAAAAAAAGCAATGCATTGAGGCAAAAGCAGCTAAGCCTTTGCTGAGCAAGATAGTTTTCACAATCAGATGTTATTAGCTACATTCTTTGTTTATAAACCACTTAAACAAGGCCTATGTAGGAAATCAGGAATTGTGGAAAATTCTGTCCAAATTACCAAAAAAAAGTAGAAAAATCTAACTATGCAAATATCGTGTTTACAGAATAGATATATTGTTCTAAAATGTAAAAATCATTCGAGAATTTTTTTCATTTCCCATTTAGTCATTAAATCTCTATTGTGCATTTTTTTTTTAAATGTATTTGTTTGCACTGCAAATGTGGATAATTAAATATCCTTATCTATTTCTACCAATGGAAACTAATAGAATTTAGGGGTTAAAAGACAAATTCCCTGTGTTATTTTTCTTAAGAATTTTCTGTGCCCTGGCTATTGCTCTTACTATATATATTTGATCAAAAATAGAACACACTTTTGAGAAAAACGTACATGCTGGTAGCACTGCCTTCTAAAATTTAGTTCACATATGCATTTTATAGGAAGGGAATGTGGTCACCTAGCCCTTTTGGTAGGAATCTGTCATCCTCAATTCACGCATACGATGAATTTAAGATGCCTTTAGCGAAAGGGAATAGCCTCGCAGCTAAGCCAGTCCAGTTTGATTAAAGCAAAACAATCTTTTCTGAAATGTCAACCAATATTATGAAAGAAAGATAAAACCTTGCTTCACTGTTTAACTTCAGATGTATGTGTCTTGTTTTGGGGGTTTGGGAAAAAATATGTGAATTTATTTTTAATGCTTTTTTAAAGTGTGGAGTAATGTTGTACCATACATACATTATCCACCATGAAGGCATTTGAGACAAGGTGGCAGATTTGATGCAAAAATAAATAAATTAGCAAAGAACTGACTCGTGCCCTTAGTTTGTTTGGTGATCAAACCTTAAAGGGACAGTCTAAGCACACACATATAATAGGTGCAATCTGTATTTAGGTTACCATTTAACCAAGTTATGTTGAATGAATTTTTTATTAATATACATTTTTTTTAAATAATACTTAATAATAAGTAATTTTAGTGCATAAGCCCTCCATTTCTGTTCTTGTTGTTGTCATTGCCATTTTGGGAGGCTAGGAATTTTTGTAAGGACCTTGGAAGTAGCATGACCACTTGAATGGTGTTCACACCTCGATGCCATATACTCAAACATCGAACATATGTAATGCTGTGAATGCTTCTCATAGTGAAACATTGGATTCAGTGCCTCTGTACGAGGAGGACCGGCACTTCCTATAGGCCAATCAGGCGGCCGCCTAGGGCGCTGCTTAAAGGGGGGCTGGCCCAGCGGCTTTATGATTATCTGTGCCGCCCCTCTATCAAGTTTCCACAGTGGCCGCTCCTCTATTATTTCTAACGTGCCACCAGCCATGTTCCCGGGTGCTAGGGAGCACTTACATTGCTGCTCACTAGCACCCGGTAAAACACCGGTCCGGCAGCATACACATTAACGCGCTCAGCCTGTCCCCCTCCCAGACATCTATTGCGGCAGGCGGCAGCAGCGTGAGGGCGCTTCAATTCCTTGCTCCCGCCTGTGGCGAAAGTAACCTTGCCACTGGTTTTTGGAGGGGCCTGTTTGCCAGCTTCCTGCCCTGCAACTATAGCCCTGGCATGTATTGCCCTTTAAGGAACTGAGTTGGGGCTTATGGACTTATATTATACTGTACTGACCCTTTAAGAACTGTATTTGGGCATAATGGATTTTTATAATGCTGTTTCTGGCCCTTTAATTACATTGGAGCAGTGTTGCAACTTTAAATTGGCACTTCAGATACAGCCAAAGTGCTGAAGTAGTCAAAGTGGCCGCCATTCAACAAACGAACACGGTGCGGCCATCTTTGTTCATTCGAACGAGGTCAGCGGTATGTGTAGCCAAATCCATGGAACTGAAATCGGCTACACATTTCAACGAACACCGCTGACCCTTACCTTCTCCTGCACCGAGTTTTCAGCCACAGAGACTAAGTCCCGTTCGAAAATTTGAACGCATGTTCGAATGGGACTTAGTCATTTTTTCAGTGTGATCGGTCATAAAGGACTTCCAGCAAACTCTTTAACCCCTGGATGGAATTGGTTGAATTTCGGATATGTTTGTAAGTAAAGTGTGCTGAGTTCGAATATGTAATTTATGAAGATTGAATGTATAGTTTTAGAGTTATGAAAGTTGGGTAAAAAGTATGTTTTAAACTGTACGGCTAATTGTGTTACCTCTCAGGCTAAGGGGAGGAGATGTGTGGGTTGTAACCATTGTTTGATTGGCTAATGTATAATTGTCTGTGGGCGTCTCCCTTGCATGGGAGAATTGCATAAAAGCAGAGTGTGTGTCATTAAACCTAGTTCTACTTCACCCTCAATCTAGAGTCCTGTCTCTTATTGGGGGAATTGCTATATCACTACAAAGGATTGATATGCTCTGCATACTCCCTTAGCTAATCAATACTAAGTTCTTTTAAGAGCTTGTTCTTGCTTCACTCTCTTGGAGGAGAGGTTCACCCACTGGAACCTGGAGCCTTGTCATAGGCCCAGGGTAGGGAAGGAGACGGCGAGACCCCAACCAAGCTTCGGCAGTTCGTGGGGTCTATGGTGGTTATGGTGTCGGCTGGAGTGCTTGGAGCCCTCAGGAAGCGCTAGGAGCATCCTTCAATGGAGGTACCCAGTCGGGGTGCCAGGTGTTCCCTTACACCACCCCTTCCCCTGTACTTGGGGAGAAGTGGGCAGGAGCATTTCTAAGGAAATGTGCAGAAAAAGGAGCTACTGGGGCCGCCAGGCGCAGGCAAGATGGACATTAAAATAGAAACGAAGGTAAGATGTGTGTCAGAGAATGTGTTAGTATGCTTCAGTCAATATGTTTGTGTATATCTGTCTGTATGGGTCAGTCTGTGTCTGTATCGGTCAGTGTGTGTCTGCATGGGTCATTGTGTGTCTGTATGGGTCAGTGTGTGTCTGCATGGGTCATTGTGTGTCTGCATGGGTCAGTGTGTGTCTGTATGGGTCAGTGTGTGTCTGCATGGGTCATTGTGTGTCTGCATGGGTCAGTGTGTGTCTGCATGGGTCATTGTGTGTCTGCATGGGTCAGTGTGTGTCTGTATGGGTCAGTGTGTGTCTGCATGGGTCAGTGTGTGTCTGTATGCGTCAGAGTGTGTCTGTATGGGTCAGTTTGTTTCTATATGTGTGTCTCTGCATGGGTCAGTGAGGAGCAGTGCATGTGTGTTAGTCTGCATGAGTGTGTGGAGCGAATGGGGCGGCAAAATATTTTTTGTCTAGGGCGGCATAAATGCTTGCACCGGCCATGTCTACGAGAAGCATCTGATATGCAGAGTATGAAAACTGCCTCAATGCTCTTCTATGAGAAGCTTTGGATTGGCCCAAGAACATCCATCAGGATGATCTCAGAAGAAGTGGAGCAAGTCCTGCGAGACTGGGACAGCTCTGTATAAAAGGTGTGTATAGCAACTATTTTAATTTTAAATAATAATCTTAACTTAGCAGAGAAACACTGTAACATAATAAAATACTTATTTCTTAATAACATTAATGAAATCACTCAATGATCAGTTCTCTCCTTTATAGTTCCTTTATAGTAAACAATTATGCAAATGAATACATGTAAATATATACTCTTTTATATTTTATTATATAATATGGGAGTGTTTGAATAGCTGGAGAACCTTGATTGGTCATTTTATTCTTCATATTATTTAATCTTAATGTTCCCTTACTAAATTATACTATTTATCTGACACATTACCTTTTTTCTCACCCTAAAGCTGTAGGGTTTATGTATCAAACACAATAAAATACTGACGCATGACATTATCAAGTCTTTCTGTTACACTTCTATGAAGTTGAAATTTATTTTTTTTCTGGGATTTCTAGACCATTGTTCATGCCGATTTCCCTGCACAATGCCATAACTAAATGGATTCTGATGACTTTACACTTGCTGTAGGTGAACTGACGTACTAAATGCTTCAGCTCGCTTTAAATTCAGAATGATATATTATCAACATTATTAATTGATACATTGTAATTCTAGGCATTTCTTCTACTGTAATATTAGTTCAGGGAACCCATTTTAAATTTATATATAAAGAAATACAAAAATAAATTCTACAAACCACTTTCATTAGCCTTTCACATTATTGCACTGGAAAAGCAGAGATGCTACAAAACCAAACAGACTTCGGTACCTGGGGTATGGATACATTTCATGTTTCTGTACAAACAACTGGGGACACACTAAAACATGGGGACTTAGTCTTGGATTCTGACCTGAGGCTTAGAAACAGTAGTTTAAAAAATCATTTTTTAAACATCATAAGGACGTTAAAAGACAATCTAACAGGCAGGACAATTTCCATTGTGGGGCTGAGAATAAAGATATGTTCCCCTACTAGAAAAGAGGTCATTTGAATAGACTGAGATAGTTATAAATACTCTGCTAAAGAAAATTAAGAAACAGCATCCTAATAATTTTCATGGCTGACACTTCAACATATATTCACACTTAAAGGAACACTATAGTGTTGGGAATAAAAAGCTGTATTCCTACAACTACAGTAACCCTCTGCCCCCTCCACCTTGCAGCAATCAACTAAATACTTACATGACTCCAGTACAGGAGTCCCTTGGTGCTGGTTCCATCTCCACCTCATAAAATGTCAGCATGGGAAGGAATCTAAGAGCCTAATGCGCATGCGTGGCAAGTTTGGAAAAGGGGCATGCCCACCTGATGTCAAGCTGTTTGTCTAACTTCCGGTCTTTAGGAAGCGCTGCTTACAGGACTCAAAATTGGGGCTGTTGGGGTGCCTGCTGTGGAGAGTTGTATTGTGTTTGATCTCACCGCAATCATTTTGGTACCTAGCTATGTGCTCACAGTGAGACTTCAACTTCCAGACCAGATCTGGCACCCTGCTGAAACAGAATACCTGTTCGCAAGTCAAGATGGGAACTCTGGGATAGTTGTGGAAACATGATTTCTACGAGTTCCTGTGCTCAAGAAGGGCCCCTCAAAACTTGACTTGACATTGTGCGATGTTTAGGTGATGCCTAATAGTCATTTTTGTATTTGCGGTCCTTGCATATTTGTGGTGTTTTATCGTGTTTGGTCTCAACATAATCTGTTTGGTATATACATATACATGCTCAAACCCCGGTTTAAATACTAGGGGGTGTTAAAGTTAGCCGCACCCCTGGTTATATTTATAAAATATTTTACCAGGATGAATGCATTTCTCTCATTTTCAGGTATATCCTAGAGAGCACATACACACACATTGGTAGACTAATATAATACATTATTCAGTACTAGTGTATAGATATAGATATTGATATATATAGATATAAACTGTATTATATAATGGTCAATGAATGCTTATTGTATGTGCGTATAATACAGTTGTCAATGAATGTTTATTGTATATGTGTCACAAAACTAAACCAGCTGCACAGCCATGCATCTGGCATTGAGGTAGTTAAATTGTCCTCAATCATTTATGGCCGGTTTAAGAACATACGTATGGACCTAATGGCAGGTGTTAAATGTACATTTATAGCTTCTTTTTTTTTTTCACCTTTAAATTTTAATGTAACTTCATGAATAGTTTCTTGCGTTTTCAGCCCGTGTTGTGATGCTGTGTGTCTTTGTGGATAACGCTGAATGCAGAAAATATTCATAATTTTGTCATTTTTATTCCAAACTGAAGCCAGATTGAATCCTTTCTATACCAAGAAAGGAAACAAAAATACTTAGAATTTTGAATTTAGGCGCATTGTTTGTTTTTAGGATTCCTGACTGCTGATACCACTCTTCTATGGCCCTAGGAGGTAGTGATTATAAATAAGGAACATTGCAGAAGGTTTATTTGACAGGTGGCTTGTCATATGCCAACTCCGATATGTCATTGTATTTATTGATGGGAACAAATAATTCATCCACAAATATAATATAAAGGAAATTCGCAGAAAAAACATAACAGAAGTAGGCTGCTATAGCCTGAATGTGTCCTATGGAACTAATGTCCAAAAAGAAATGACTTAGATCATGTTAAAGGAACAAATAAAACGAGACATAGAACATTCATTAAAAGTGCCTAGGGTAACTTGGAAAGGGAAGTATTAAAGGGAACAAGTTATATGCTGTAGTGGCAACCATAAAGCTGGAATGTGAACTAATACAAGAACGATACAAAATATAAAAACAAAATACTGTTCTTTTTACCGAGACCCTGCCGTACACTTAAAATATACGTTTATAAATTATTTCAAATTCATTTTAGTTTAATAAATCAGATAAAAGTCCAAAACAAATTTGTTCTTGTGGACCAAAATTTGTCTTTGTGACTTTCCAGTTCAGATGAATTTCAACCAAGCAATTATTTCCTGAAAACCGATTCGAACAAACCAAAAGAGCATGAAAAAAGGCCAATCCGTACACTGCAAAATCTATACGTAATATAAATATTATGTATATATTCTACAGTACACTGATAGGCACATTTTCCTGAAGTTGGGCCAGAGATCAAGTGAGTAGAAGTAACCAGAAAAATGGAAAAAAAAAATATTTTTACCTGCTTCTGGACCACTAACCATCCATCATGTTTTGCTTTATCAATAATCTCTTTTTTTTTTTGAATCAGGGCTGGAACTCCAAAGCACAGAACAAGCAAAACTGTTCTTCTGTAGTCCATTTTGTTTGTTTCATGATACATTCATACGGCGACTTGGAGTTATGGAATTCAGACAACCTACTAATCGCAAAAAAAAAAAAACGGAAAAATTCCAATTAGTGTTAAGTTTAATGCCCATGCTCTTAATAGGTTAATAGAAGCACAAGTTAAATCGAGTACATGTTGTGGTTTAATGAATTTATGTAAAAGTCCCAAAGAAGATTAAATTTGATTTTTGATTTTCCAATCAGTCAAGCTCCTAATATCTCAATTTTGTGTAAAAAAAAGTGTAGGGAAAAAAAAAATCTTCTGCATTTGATTGTCAAATGAGGTATTCACAACAGGACTAGTTTTGCTGTGTCTTCTCCAAATTTGAATGTCATATTGCATGTACTAAATGACCCAGGTGTGTGCTCTGAATCCATTTGTAGGTCAGAGAGGGGATATGCATAGTGGTTCTCAATGTGAGATAATGAAAAATATCTGGTTGGAATATAGTTGCAAAGTAATGCTTCCTGGTTATGGAAGATATACATTTACTAGTATAAAGCATACAGGCTTTAAATGTAATGGCATAAAGCAAGAGGATAGTTAGTTTCAGATATAAACTACTTTTGCACACCTTTTCCATATCTTAGAAGTGTGTGAAGGAACTGCATGATTTTCCAGAGTACTCCATATCTTCTGCTAAAGAAGTTAAAGAAATGTACACTTGTCAAATTTCTCATGAATATTGCAAGGCTTGGAAACGTCGTATAAGCATAAATGTCATTTTGACTCAAAAAACTGGGTAAATGTCAAATAAATTATTGCACCACTTGGAATTAGGAGAAAGTATTCCCTCTTTTTTAGCTAGACCCTGGACCTGTACCCTGAATGATAGCATGCACTTTTGGGTGGGTTCAGCAGCTGTTGGAGGTACAAATTTGACCTCAAATAAACCATTAGGTAAGATATAGGGAGAGGTATTTATGGATTCACTGGAGATATTAATGAGGACAGATATACAACAATACAGCAGGTTAGCGGACAATCTTTCCATTTTCCCCTTTTATGGATTGTTCATCATTGGTTGACATAAACAGGAAACTACTTCTGTAAAATGTAATTGTTTCTGGAGGCCACAAACCTTTCAGACGTGTTGTCTTTGTATTCCCCAATTAATCTCATTCATATTTATGCTTCTTCTATAGCAAGCGCACAGTTAACAAATAAGTGTTCAATTTACATAACATAACATCTTGTCGCAGACTTGACAGATTGTTATCCCATCAGATGTACAACAGGCTGCAATAATCTATCTTCCTTATATTGCTCTTTTTTTTTTTTATGAACTGTGAGTCATAGTTTTTACTTGAGAGAATCATGAAATCTGTTCTCCAGATATTGTATTTCTCAGCTGATGATGAGTTCTAATCTAGGAAATACACATTTTAGTAAGATTAAAATAGTCTTTCAATGAAAGCTGTTCAGGGATCTTTTCCTAAAACTCCAACGTGATAGCCCACTTTTGAAGGATTGTGTGAAGAGAGGTTCTTTGTCTGGATACTACGTGATGCTGGTTATATACTAGACCCCTCAATTCTTTTGTTCTTGAGAGCCACATCAACCAACATTCTCAGCCTAACCCTCCTCAACCCAGGAGAAACATGAATTCTCTTGACCTCCAGTAATTGTCAGCTGTAGTCCATTCTTAACTCTCATCCATCACTACCTTCCCATAACCTTCTTTGGCTATCTCCTCATGTAACGCTACCCTCACCTCTGCCCTGGATGCTGCAGCCCCACTCCAAACATGCACATTAAGGAGGACATGCCTCCAACCATCGCACACAAAGTAAACACTCCCCCTGCACAGATGCTCCAGTTCAGGTGAAGGCTGCTGGAGAAAGTCTTGCACCTTGTCAGACTTTTTCCATAACACATTCATATTGCGCTCATACAACACAGGTCACCTTTGCTAAACAATCATACTTTTCCTCTCTCATTAGTTCAAACTCCCACAAGCTCAGGCATCTCTTTGACACCTTTAACTCTCTTCTGCACCCTGCTGTGACCGCACCCTAAAATAACCTTTCAGCTAATAGCTTTGCGTGCAATTTTATTGACAAGATTAACCAGTTAAGGAAAGACCCCACCCCCTCCCTACTCTTCGGACTGTCTCCACAGCTAGCTCCACAGGAGCTGGCTGTGTGCTCCTTTCCTTTTGTCCCACCACTTGTCTGCTTGATCCCATCCTATATCCCTTTTCAGATCTCTCTCCACTTGTCTTGTGCCATCCTTAATGCATATCTTCAACTGCTCTCTTTACTCTGGCATTGTCCCCACTCCCCTTAAACAAGCTCCTGTCGTACCTGTTTTTAAAAAAAGCCATCTTAAACCATTCTGCCCTTCTAACTACTGTCCCATATATCTGCTCTCTTTCTCCTCAAAGCTTGACTTTACCCGTCTGGCATGCTTTCTCAAATTCTGCTCCCTCCATTATACTGAGACTGCTTTGATTAAAGTAACTAACAATCTAAAGGTCACTACTCCATACTATTTCTCCTAGACCTCTCTGTTGATTATGCTCTCCTTCTTCAAACTCTTCAATACATTGGCCCCTTGACACTGTCCTCTTATGGTTCTCATTCTATGTGGCACTGATAAGATATTTGGGAACAAATATAGCACTGATAAGCTATTTTGGGACAATGATGGCAGTAATAAACTATTTGGGCAAAAAGATGACACTGGTGTGCTATTTTGGGACAAATATGGTTCCGGGAAGCTGTATATGCACAAAGATGACGCTGATAAGCTATTTTGGGACAATGATGACACTAATAAGCTATTTTGGAACAAAGATGGCTCTGGAAGACTTTATGGGAACAACGATGACTATAATAAACTTTTAGGGGCAAAGCTGGCACTGTAGTAGTTAGAGGGCCCAAAGAGGTGGTGCAGTTTCCATTTAAAATGGGGCTGGTTAGAAATGTTTTGTTTGTGAATGGGATGGGTTAGCAATATAGCCATGCCCACCTGGGGATGCCACCAATATTTTGCACCTATTCTTCAGTGACCCTAAGATTGGCCTTGCTGATGTCATTATGGGGCTGGATTAAGCACTAGAATACTGATGGCTAACTTTTGCATTCCACGTGTTTGTGTACTATGTTTCCTACAATGCAGAATCAGCATTCAGACTCTCTGTGCATTATGGAAAATATAGTACACAAATTTTCCAATGTTAACCAACTCCTGCTTTAAAGAAACTGACAATGACCCTGTGCAATGTAGGATGAAAGCAAATAGCTCCATCAAATAATATAGTACTAGGTGTGCTTATTGTTTACTCCCGACTCCCTCCCACTCTCATTAATTTTCATAATATGTGAGTAAGATCCTATTTTGCTATCCAGTTCAGTGGTGCTATCCCGTCCTAGCATACTCCAAGGCATGTAATACTCAACTTTTGTTTACCGATCCATGACCTTCTCTCACATTTCCACTCAGTTTTTAACCTAAACCCATTCCTTATAGATCCATCCTACTTATTATGAAGTTATATGTTTGATTTGGGTAGCATATATCCCTGGAGAGCTAGGTAACATGAAACAACGATTAGCCTTAAACTGGCTTGTCAAAGCAGATTTGCCACTTTAGTGGTCGTGGTGAAAGGTGTCCCCTCGTCCCCTCTAGGGAAGAAGAAGTTCATATTACTTGGATATATCAATTTTTTTTGACAGAATTCTTTGGCAGAAAACCAATAAAATAAGTAGGACCTTCCTTTTAGTGATATCTGAAGAAGGATCAGACTGTAGGCACCTGGGGGACCTAGGTATGTGTTAAACCAGAAATGGTTTAACTCTTATCTGGGGGAATAACATTAGGAGACTACTGGAACCATAACTGCTACAGCCAGCTGGTGGTAAGAGTGGCCCTTTAATCTCAAATCCAATTATGAGAGTGTACGATGTAAATCTTTCTGAGCAAGAAAAGAAATGTAAGATAGACTATTTTTTAGATTGTTTTGTGCTGTAGTTTGTACCATATGTTGTTCAAGAGCTGATTGTTCATACTGAGAATATTAATGAGATTAATCTAATCACTGTTAATTTACCCTTTCCAAGACCCTAGAAATTGCTTCATCTGACAGGTTCTACTTTCAGAGTTGAGCTGCATAAATAAATCTTCAAGGGTTTTCGAGAAATTGTGCTAGCAGCATGTGTTTTCATAGGCTTCGACTGTGTATTGTATGCAAATTATAGCTGGTAGCTTCATTAACTCTCTATCTTTCTGCACATGAAGGAAATAAAGTTGGGTACAGCAGTTCTTGTAGAATAAACAGTACGGAGTAATGGCTAGATTGTGACAGAACAAAGAAAATGACAGAAGGTCGCAACGTGGTTCATTTTTGGTGCTCGTCACATGTGGTCTGTTGCCCTATATCTTTGTTGTTTGTGGGCAATAGGACTCAGAATGTATTTCACGTCCTATTTATTCTCTTTTCAGACTTAACACCCTTTCTCACTTTTCATATTCTGTGTCTTCTGTTTTCCGACTGATCATCCTTTCTTATAATCACCCGCCATTTTTCTTCCTTACTCCATAGTTTTGCATTTTCCTGTTTTGTATGTGAGTGTGATTGTGCAGTGCTAGTAGCATGCTAGCTGTTATGGAATAACTTTTGGGTGGACAAATGCATGTGCTCGAGTGTGTTTGTGTATGTGCGTGCATATGCATACATGTGTACATAGATATAGAGAGAAAGAAAAGAGGGAAAGGTAAAATAAATACTGTTATAGTATAGACCAGGGGTAGGTAACCTTTGGCACTCCAGATGTTGTGGATTATATCCCCCATTATGCACTTACATCCATAATGCTGGCAAAGCACAATTGGAGGTGTAGTCCAAAACATCTGTGAAGCCAAAAGTTGCCTTTGCCTGGTATAGACTATAATACTTTCATTTATTATAGTGTAGGTTATGTCTATCTCTTCTAATATAAGCACTGTCCATTTAATTTGTTTAGAGGCATCTTCAATTTCATTTTGGAACGTTTTTTGGAAATGTTCAGTTATGTGTTTGTTGCTGTAGTATTTGCAGTACAAGTGAAAAGAAAGTTATTCTTGTTGGCATAACAGGCCTGGCCTGTTCAGGTCCAGACAGCTGGGCGATAGTGAAGTAAATTTCTCACTCAATTTCAAGGAATTAGCCTTAATACGGCTTTGATAATTTTTGGCAATGAAAGGAGAATTCCTGGGAATATTGAATCACAACTTCTTCAAAACAGGCATATCCTTTCCAAACATTTGTTAGAATTTCATGGTATATTCATCAGGTCGTCTCACATTCTCTAGATTACATTTTTCTCCTTTATAACCTATTCCCTTCCAGCCCTGTGTATACCCAAGGCGTTATCTAAAAATGTCTTTATAGGATTTATTTCCCCCCCCCCCCCTAAATTCTCACTTGATCTATAAATAAAATCAACAATTAGGACTGACCCCTAGCAATCAATCTTTTTTCCGCAGCAATCTTGGTGCTTGGTGCCACAGGCGGATTTCATAATCACAAACCGAAATGGACATGCTCGGCCATTGCACACTTCGGTGTGTTTGTCAATCAGGTACATTTGAATCTTCAAGTCTATTCGAATCTTTCAATCTGTCCTGGACTCTGAGTGCATCTCATGTTGTCTATAGGTCAGCGAGGCTTACTTCTAGACTGCATAGGAGTAACAAGGAGGAAGTGAGAAATCAATGCTTGTCTGTATGCAGCAATTGCAGGTTGTGCTTTCATTTAGCTACTTTGATATGCAGTTATATGTTGTCACTTTACATTATAGATGTATTTAAAATGTTTTTCCATCTTACATTTTACATGACAGTATATGAAAACCCAGCCACCCAAATTCTGTTTTTTTATATATGTATATATCCAAAATAAATAAATATATATATATTTTTTTTTTATTAGTACAATGGACATGTGCAAGGTGGAAGCCCAGTAGGCTACAGGTGTCTATTTATACTCACTTTTCTAGAGCTTCATGGTCTTATCAATCACACTTAGTAACTCCGTGGATAAAGCAGCTGATTTGGGAGGCACTTCATCATTTGGCAAATGGGATCCAGCTATTTACAACCAATTCCTGCCCCTTTCTGGCACATGACCACCTTTTTTTAAGCTCATCTCCTTCTGTAAGTGTAGGAAGGAAAAGAACTCTGTGGTAAAGACATTCGGAAAGCTAAAAAGCTGTGTCCAGAACATTCTAAACCAAGGCCTTTCCAGTATCTCTGATTTACCTGTAATTTGCTGTTTACTACAATTAACAGTTTAGTTGCAGGCTTCCCCAAAATCCCCAAATATATAATTAATGGCACATATCTCTTTATTCTAGAAATAAATGTCTATGCGTTTTGTTTTTAATTCCTCTTCTTTGCTTGCTTAACCCCTTAAGGACACAACTTCTGGAATAAAAGGGAATCATGACGGAATATTTCCGTCATGTCTCCTTAAGGGGTTAAATAAACAGTTGATGAATTTGAAAAAAAAACATTTATGTTGTGATTTGACTGCAAAATTATGCAATTCACAAATAACCATCGCCTAAAGATACTCTCAAACAAATATCAACTTTAAAAGAGGCTCTTCAGAGCACTGCTAGCACAGCATCTGTTATTGTGAGTATTGTAACTCCGCTTTATCTAAAAAGCTTTGAGTGCATTAAAGAAAAGAAAAAAAACTATCTATAGAAATAATAGGGATTAGACATCAGAGGCAGAAGTGGATTTCAGGATAAAAATATAAATACGTTTCAGCTGAAATTAATTTTAACAATACTCCAAATAGGAAAAAAGCATATGGGAGGGCACTGTTGGACCCTAAGCCGCAACAAATATTGTAATAGCCACATTGTAATAGCCACAAGTACCTCATTGCACATGGATCTCAGTATGTTGGCTGGTTACAACAGTTGTAATATCCTTACAACTGGGCAAACCAGGTTCAGATTCCAGTAGAATTACCAGTAAGTGTGCTTGGACAAAACATCTAATGATATCCAGTTGTAATCAAAATTATTCAACCCCCTTTGAAGCTAAAGGTCACATTTTACAGACTTTCAGCTCTTTGCAATGAACAAATCAAACAAAAGCAGATGAAATAGCTCAACACAACAAATGCTTCAAGTGGTTTCCCCAAAATTCAACTCAAAATGCAATTTATAATGACTTCTCCAGTCTTAAAATTATTCACCCCCTTTATGGCAAGCAGTATTAGTACTTGGAACAGCAACCTTTTGCTGTTATGACCTGCTGCAAATGAGATACATGGCCACACACCAGCTTCTGGCAGCGTTCCCCAAAGAATCTTAGCCCATTGCTCATGAGCAATGACCTCCAGTTCAGTAATATTCTTGGGTTTGTGTGCTGCAGCGACCTTCTTCAAATCCCACCAGAGATTTTCAATGGGGTTCAAGTCAGGTGACTGTGATGGCCACTGTAGAATTTTCCAGGACTTCTTCTGCAACCAAGCTTTGGTGGAATTTGAGATATGCTTACTGTCTTGTTGAAAGGCCTAATGAGGCCCAAGCTTCAGCTTCCTCACAGACGGCATGGCTTTTCTCTTAGGATCCCCTAAAACTTTAATAAATCTATGTTGCCTTTCACACACTGCATTTCCAGTGCCAAAGGGTGAAACGCAGCCCCAGAGTGTCACAAAGCCACCCCATGCCTAACTGTAGGCAGAATGCTCTTAGTTTTTCTTCCAACAGACATATTGCTGATCCATTGGGCTGAAAAGTTTCAGTTTTGTTTCATCACTTCCCAAAACGTCTGTGACTTAGTTAAATGATTTTTAGCATATTGGAGCCTACTTTTCTTGTGCTTTTGGGTCAGTAGTGGTGTACATCTTGGAGTTCTGGCATGGAAACCTTCTGCATTTGGTACGGGTCTTAATGTGATCACTGAAACCTCTGTGGCTGTTGCCACCAAGTCTTGCTGCAGGTCATTTCCAGTCACTTTAGGATTTTTCAAAACTTACTGTCTCAGAAATCTGGTTCCAGCTATAGTTTTCTTTTTTCTACCCCAACCAGGTAGTGTAAGTACTGTTTCTTCTACTTTGGACTTGCCAACTATGCTTCCAACAGTGTCTCTAGGAACATTTAGTGTCTGCACTATCTTTTTGTATCCTGTACCTTGTTTGTTTAGGGCGATGATCTCTTCTCTTAACTTTGTTCACAATTCTTTTGACTTATTTCTAACATGCAGTCAAATGTGACACTCAACAAACCTGTAGCCAGTTCAGGTATTTCAAGTATTCCAGCTCATGATTAGTTGCATCGGTTATCTTTGAGACAACACCTGTTTTGCATATTTGTGCTGCTGTGGGGGATTCTATTCAGGAAGTTGATTCATTTTGAGACTGGAGAAGTCATTAAAAGCTAAAATTTAGTTGAATTTGGGGAAACCATTTGGAGCATTCATCGTGTTGAGCAATTGCAATTGCTTTTGTTTGATTTGTTTATTGCAAACAGCTGTAAGTCTGTAAATTTGAAAATAAACCTGATTTTCAATGGGGGTTGAATAATTTTGATTACAACTGTAAATCTGCCTATCCCAATTCCTTAACAGATTATTTGAACAGAGCCTTCTTCACCGTTTTATAATTGTAAACTGCTGCAGAACATGATGTTAATCAGTTAATGGGCAGTGCACATTCTCTCATTTAATTGCAAATCAGGTCTAAATTCTGGATGTATTTAATGCCATATTTATACACTGTGCCTCATAGGGAAGTCAAAGAATAATACATTCTTTTCTGTTATTAAAGCTGAGAATGTCTCTTTCCAGGACAAAGTTTTACTAAATATCTGTTATTCCCTCTGACATCATAGTGTCACCCACGTGCAGGGTGTTGGTTAATCAACATGACCACAAAAAAACTTCATAAATTCTAAAATTCAATTAATTTGCAACATATTCCACAGGATCCTCTATTAATTAAGAAAGAGTTGAATGCCTATCTTGTCTCAAACTTACAGAGGTGTTCACTTAAGCGTGAATTCAAAGTAAATTTCACATTTAAAGGACCACTATAGGCACCCAGACCACTTCAGCTTAATGAAGTGGTCTGGGTGCCAGGTCTATCTAGGATTAACCCTTTCTGCTGTAAACATAGCAGTTTCCTCTTTGTCAGTTTCCTCTTTGTCAGTCTAAGCCAATCCTATGAGGAAGCATTGTGTTTGGATCAAGCTACCACTTCTGATGATGCCAGCAGACTGCTTGTTTTTCTGAGTCAAACAGCATGCAGAGTTACAGCTTCAGGCTTGAATACAGTAAGATTTTGCTATATTTATGGAGGCATGAGGGGCCCCAGGGGGACTAGATGGTAGTTTTAACACAATAGGGTCAGGAATACATGTTTGTATTCCTGACCCCATAGTGATCCTTTAAGGTCAAAATAGCCAAACAGAAAATTCTCTAAATCAGCTATGCTTTCAATTTGGTTACTCTGTCCTTAAATATGAAATTCACTTTCAATTCTCACTTTCAATAAATAAGTAATAAATCCCGTTCTAGTTGGCACACATTAACAGTCTTTGCTGTGTTCAGCATCATATACCATAATATGTATACATCTTCAAAATATTATTTAGCATCATGTAAAAAATAACTTTTATGATCTGCAGCAGGAATTTTGAACAACATTCCATTAGAATTCCATGTTCAGGCAGTTTGGCAACATACACGCAATTGTTTAATATATTTTCTATGATTCTCAGACAGGCGGAATCATCACAGGAAATACATCTGGATGCAAGGGCCAGCCATTAAGGCTCTACAGCCGACCCCTGTGTGCTTAGGTTGTCTTGACTTTACATAATCACTTTATTTCGTTTCCAAAATGATGCCCATCACAGTTTCATTTAGTTAAAAAAATAAAAACAACAAAACAAAATAATTTTTTTTTTAAAAATAGATGGGAATCGTAACACTTATACACGTGTCCCCCCATAACTTCACCCTCAAATGTGCAGTTCTAATGACCGAATTCTCCAAACTGTGAGCACATCTTGCCCTGTATTGTTTTTTAACCAGTTTTTTTTTTATTTAAATAAATTGCGGAATTGGATATGCTTATTTGTAAGTGTTTTTATTATTTCACAATGAAACATTTTATGATTACATTTTACGATTATATTAAAGCTACCCCGTTGTGATAAAAGCCACTTTGTTAAAGAAACGCACGCTGCCGACTCCATTCCTTTGACTGCTCTATGACTTCTGGGTCATATAATCTAGTACGTTTATCACTTTTTTATGCACTTGGTTACTGCATAATGAAAATGAAATACAAATCTATGGTTATGTTCTGTCTGCAGATAAATAAGGGGATTTGATTTCCAAGTAGCTTATGATGTAGAAAGCTAACATGCTGATTACGCGGCATAAAATGTGGTCGGCTTCAGCTGCGTTTGCCGAGTACCGTTTTTTTAACAAAGGACTAGACAAAGCACATAAAGCAGTTTATGTTACTTATATAGTATTTATTGTACTTATTATAATATTTATAATTTTACAGCAAGACTGGAGGTTTCATATTTCCTTTACCTTCTTTACTGAATCCTCCAGCAGCAAAGAAACAGTTAACACAACTAGTAAAAAAGCAACCAATCAGCATTAAACTCCCAGCAGCACCCTCCCTCTTTCCTTTTCTTTGCTGCTGCCTTCAGGTGAGCATCCTCCAAGTTAAAGTGTGTTTGCTCTTTCTAGGCTTTTAAAACTGTTTATTGTGGTTATATTTGTATTGCACTGTTTAACTTACTCTTATTGCCCCTGTCACCCCTTCTCCTCCTTCCAGCATTGCTTCCAGCCACATGCTTGGCGACGGCCAGCCACACTTTAATCCATGACCTGTTACTCAGGTGCTGCGTCAGCCATTTTATCGGTGCTCCCACATGGAGTGCCTTTCACTCCGCTCGTATTGGACAGCTCCCCATGATCACAATTCACATGCTGGATGGATTGCCAGCTTCCCTGCCTCCTCAAGACTCCCTGTTTAGTCCCTCAAGGTGTTTCTGGGCTGCACTCTGGCCTGCCTGTGCCCCACTGTGCCTTGTGGCTTACTGCTAGCCTACATAGCCCTCTGGTACAGGGGAGGCTTGTATTCTAAGGGCCTTAATTGGGTGACCCCCACTGCTTTTTGGGCCCTACCCCCCTATTAAAGTTGCCTGCCCTGGTCTTTCTTGATTTCTGCATTCTTCAGATGTATCAGGGTTTCAGATCAATTTTCTAGCTAGGCCTGTACAAATGTGGACATAATAATCACTGGCCTTGATTCATGCAGAAGTAGACAATCTCAGGCAGAAAAGTGTGATAGAGAGGAGGAATAATCCTCCCTGCTTTCTGAGCAACATCTTCTTAGTGAGGATGAAGCTGGGGCACGCAATGGCGTACATACCGGGGTCGCAGGGATCGCGGTAGCGACCGGGCCCGGTATGTACGCCAGTGTGGCCAGCCACTTCTCCTGGGGGCCCAGGAGCCGGCCACCTCAGGGCCCCCCGAGGCTGGCCCTGGTGTCACCCAGCGGGCAGGCTGGCGGGCGCGCGAGGGAGCACTCTCCCCTGAGTTCTTCCTCTTCAGCTCCCTCGCGCACCGCACTGATACCGGAGCCGGCTCCGGCATATTCCGGCTCCGGCGTCAGTACTCGTCGTGCGAGGGAGCTGAACAGGGAGAGAGCCTGCCCGCCAGGTGATACCACTGGACCCCAGGGAATCCCCTCAGCTCTCCCCAAGGTAAGGAGGCTGGGGGATTAATTTTTTGTTAAAAAACGTGAGTGTGTGTGTTAGTGTGTGTGTGTTAGTGTGTGTGTGTGTTAGTGTTAGAGTGTGTGTGTGTGTGTGTGTTAGTGTGTGTGTGTGTTAGTGTTAGAGTGTGTGTTAGTGTGTGTGTTAGTGTTAGAGTGTGTGTGTGTTAGTGTGTGTGTGTAAGTGTTAGAGTGTGTGTGTGTGTTAGTGTGTGTGTGAGTGTGTGTGTGTGTTAGTGTGTGTGTGTGTGTGTGTGTTAGTGTTAGAGTATGTGTTAGTGTGTGTGTTAGTGTTAGAGTGTGTCAGTGAGTGTGTTACTGTGTGTGTTTGTTACTGAGTGTGTTAGTTTGTGTGCGTCTGTTAGTGAGTGAGTGTTTTGTGAGTGAGTGTGTGTCTGTCTGTCAGTGAGTGTGTATTTATGTCTGTGACTGAGCGTGTGCCTGTTAGCTGGTGTGTGTGCATCTGTTCGTGAGAGTGTGTGTGTCCTTTCTCCAGCGCCAGACTCCCTTGGAGCTGGGGATCTCTCCGCCACGATCGGCCTCTCAGCTCCGAAGAGCAAGAGCCGAGCCCGCATTCAAACTGTTCATAGGAAAGCATTACTCAATGCTTTCCTATAGACGTTCAGCATCTTCTCAATGAGACAGCCACTAGAGGCTGGATTCACCCTCAGTGAAACATAGCAGTTTCTCTGAAAACTGCTATGTTTTCAGCTGTAGGGTTAAAACTAGAGGGACCTGGCACCCAGACCACTTCATTGAGCTGATGTGATCTGAGTGTGTGTAGTGGTTAGTGATGTCGCCAACCGTTCGCGAACTTGCCGCGAACAGTTCGCGGCGGTTCGCCACGAACCGTTCGCGGCGAACTCCGGTCAGCTGACACATCCCTGCCAATCTCCGGCAGACCCTCCCTCCCAGACCCTCCTACTTCCTGGACAGCATCCATGTTGAAGGCAGCTTGAACGGTTCGCGACATCACTAGTATCACTAGTATCTGCATGCACTGGTGTACATACCGTGGTCACAGGGGTCGCAGCAACCAGGTGCCCGCCGCCATGTGTTGGAGCCCCAGCCCTCGGAGAGTAAGCACGCGGGGGAGCCCACGGATCAGTTTTCACACTGGGCCCCATAGGTTGTGTGTACGCCACTAGCTGGGCGATTTCTATCTGCCTCACATGACTCGACTTCGACCTCAGTTTGGTGTTTCACCAAGCTCCTAAAACCAGTCATGGCCTCTTTGAGGGCTAGGGAGATCAATAGTTTATTTTCTCTCTGGACAATATTCTCCTGATGGCCCAAGATCTGACCATTCTCCAAAGAGATACGGTCCTGACAGTTGGCCTGCTGCAAGACCTCAGATTTGTTATCAATGTGGAGAAATACGCATTAACGCCATCTCAGTCAGTTTTATTCCTGGGTTTTGACATGGATTCTGTACAGGCGGTACTGAAGCTTCTACCCTCCAAGATTGCGTCGATCAGGGCGGATATCCAAAGTTCATTGGTGCACTAAATAGTGATTTGGGGGAAATGATATATGTTTTGCAGTACGTATACCAAGCGAGATGAGTTAGTGAATCAATTTCCCAATCTCCAGTTCCATTTAGACACCTTTGAATTTCCTCTTCTTTCTTCCTGAAGGCATAAATGGACAAAAAAAAAAACACTACAGCTCTAGAACTCAGTATGTACACTTCTTTGTGACTAACTGCAGCTGTGCATGCACGCACACACATACTTTTTTAGAGTTCTTTACCAGAGGGATTGACATTTATGCTGATCTCAGGCACGTCCTGTAAAAATATACTATCTTAAATAAAATGTATCATCATTTTTGCACAATTGTGTGTTGCATTTATTTGCCAAGAGGTTTTGATTTCATTTTGGGTTTTTTTGTTGCTAGATTGTCCCAGGTTTGCAGAGCTCTGCAGGAGAGGGCAGATCAATGCAGTTCCTTCATGTAATTTGGAATTGTGAATTTATTTCTGTGTGTGCACCAGAGGCTATTAGAGGTGTGCGGGGATAGAGTAAACATTCTGCCCAGGTGATTTCAAAGTTTTCCACAATATTTTCTTTAAACTACGCAGCAGAAGGTTGATCAGGCAGATCAGGAGCTGAATGTTCAACAGTTTAGCGTAAAGGTACACAGCACATTTCTTGAGAATGTGCACACAGATATTTGTTTTTCTAAAACCTTGACTATTTATGTATTGGACATCATAGAGAACATTTTTTTTAATCATCTAACTATTCATCAAAACTTCTAAGTATATTAAAGACAAACCTATAAAATAAAGTATGTATCTTCAAACATTGATTATCTAGCTGAAGATACATACTTTATTTTCTAGGTGCAAAGGTTTAGGTAGTTGTCCCAGTATTAACCTGTCTTTGGCGCATTCCTTGTGCATGTGTATGGATGTAAAGGGATACTCCAGGCACCAATACAACCGGAATGCATTTGATAACTTTTTACGTCATTAATATGCTATATTTTTAGACATGTTCAAATCTTTATCGTTTTTGCACAAAATAATGAAATGTATTGCAGAATGCTGCACCATAGGCCAGCCTCCTTGGCCATGCCCCCTCTTGCCAGAAATACTTCCTTATCAAATGTATACAAACAGTCTCAGCCCCAAAAGGACTTAGTGAACGTCTTTTAATGCACAACCTGGCTGCGGACACTCAGATAAACTACAAACAGGTAGCGATATCCTTCCTATGTGCCTCCCTGGTTGTCCTCTCCTAATGGAGGTTATTTTGTTGTTCAGACCATTCAGTACTGTGAGTGGCTGAGCTGTGTGTATGCCTTTTTGATAAGGAAGTTGTTTACTGGAGTGAGGAGGTGTGGCTAAAGAGGCCGGCTTATGGTGTAGCATTCTGCAAAACATTTATTTTATGCAAAAACTATAAAGATTTGAGAATGCCCTCCCTCCCCCAAAAAATACAGCATAAAACTCACTAAAAAAGGATCACATGAAGCGTGATTACATTTGAATTAAATGTCCTGTCTGTGCTAGACATTTCTATTTATTTATTAATTTATTTTATTCACAATGTATCGGTTGTTTAAGCCCTTCAGGACACAACTTCTGGAATAATAGGGAATCCGTCATGTGTCCTTAAGGGGTTAATTTTAACAACATTACTGTGGAAAAACAATGCAAAGAAATGCAACAGCACTTTCATCTTCTAATATAGATTTTTTTTTAGGAATTTATACTTAAATAGATCAGATTTCACAGATTTTAATTTCAGCAGCTCAAAGAGAGGTTGCCTTTATGCCTCAAACGGTTGTTAGATCAGAAATGCCAGGGAGTAGATGCTCAGCTGTTGCAAAAGTACAGAACAAGATTTTGCATATTTCTCTGCCTCGTCTGTCACTGGAGCTCCGATGGACATGCAGTGAGTGGAAGGGGCAAGGTTATGACATTCAATCATGTACATCCTCCAGCCATTTACTGCATGCCGTTCAGAGCTTCAACAACAGACCAGGCAATGGAAGATGCAGATCCTTTGGCACGGCCCAACTCAGCCATGATACAATAGGGATAGGAATCGTGTCTAGATATACACATAGTAGGGTGTAGTAGGGCAGGGAGTAGTAGGGCTTAGTAGTAGGGCAGGTAGTAGGAGGGCAGGGAGTAGTAGGGCTTAGTAGTAGGGTAGGGAGTAGTAGGGAAGGCAGTAGTAGGGCAGGGAGTAGTAGGGCAGGCAGTAGTAGGACAGGGAGTAGTAGGGTAGGGTGTAGTAGGGCAGGCAGTAGTAGGGTAAGGAGTAGTAGGGCAGGGAGTAGTAGGGCTTAGTAGTAGGGCAGGGAGTAGTAGGGCAGGGAGTAGTTGGAGAAACAAAACAATGGGCGGGATGTCAGGATACATAAGGGTTACGAGGAGGTTTGGAAGAAAGGAGCTGGAGAGCCACACCACAGGGTAAGTGATCTAGAGAAATAAATAGGTAGGGAAGTGTTTAAAAAGACACACAAGGGATAGATATATGAGAAGTAAGGAGGAGGGTTGACAAGCTACATAAGGTATTGATAGTGAGAGGATTTGGAGAGACACATAAGTGGCAAACACAAGGCTGGTAATACACACCAGGGTAAGTAACTATGTTTTCTCTTACACATATTTACAAAACGGCAACGCATAAAAAGTGCAGCCATGTGCTGTATATCATGTATTGTTTGCAGGATTTCTTGTTGACAAAATACTTACACTCTACATAACACAGGGCAATACGTTTCATGTGCTGACCATCAGGTATAAGTGTCCAGAAAAACATGGTAGATATGTCAATACTAGGTCGGGGATGGCTGTAAAGAAAACATAAGGGCGTGAAGAAACATGGGGTAAGGGGAGGTTATGAGACACACAAGGATTGATTACGTCAAAAGGGACACACTAGGAGCAGCAGTAGGCAACATTCGGCACTCCAGATGTTGTGGACCGCATCTCTCAGAATGTTCTTACAGGCATAATGCTGGAAAAGCATCAAGGGAGATGTAGTTTGCAACATCTGGAGTGCTGAAGGTTGCCTACTGTGACGAGACCAATCTCGCCACTGTGCATTGGAGGAGCCTGGTTGCCCGCCTGCTGCCTTTAGACTACGGCCCCATGTTGAAACGCTTGATTTTCCCCTGCAGAGACACGAAAGCCGGGTCATTCGGTACTTGCCCTATTTGAACAGTGATACCCCAGATAGCTATGCCATGGAGCCCATTCGTATAACGAAAGACTATGTGAAAGATTTTGGCTCTATGGCAATTGAACTGTATGTATGTGATCTGAGCGCCATTCAGTAATAATGTGTACTCAGATCTAAGCTATCTGGGGATATGTTGAATGTACCTGTTTTATGCAATAGCTGCACAGTTATATATTTTTATGTATTTTATTGTCTTTTGCTACCATGTGTTCAATGGAGTTTTGCCTCTGTCCTTGGAGATAATTGGATTACTTCCCAATTATCTCCAGGATAGAAGACTCTGTGGAACTGGTTTTGGGCAGAAAAGCCATGCTTCATTTGGTCACAAAGGACTTCGATCTATCTTTTGACCCACTGGACCAATTTGTATGATTTTG
Source organism: Pelobates cultripes (assembly GCA_933207985.1). Taxonomy (NCBI): domain Eukaryota; kingdom Metazoa; phylum Chordata; class Amphibia; order Anura; family Pelobatidae; genus Pelobates; species Pelobates cultripes. The sequence continues at coordinate 23,752,146 of OW240915.1, read as the reverse complement.
ACGTATGTTTGTATTTGGAGTATGCTGATTCTGAAAATGTTTTTTGTGAATGTGATGCATACTTTTAAAGTTATGAATAATGTGGAAAAACTGTATTTCTCTGCCTGTGATAATTACATTAGCCCATTGTGTGTAAGGTAATTGTATCATAGGCAGAGGGGAGGATTTTGTGTGGGAGTGTCTGAGTGTATTGTACGTGTTTATTGGTTGTTTTACAAAACCCTGTGGGTGGTACTAATGTGTAAGAATGTGTATATAAGAACAATAAACCCACAGCTCTGTCTGTTCACTGCTTGACCCTCAACACGGAGCTTTGTCTCGTTCTTGGGGGGATTTACTGTATGCTGTTAGAGACTGATTGCCAGTAGTGTAAGCTGCTTGGGTGCTTTTCCTTTTCAGCTGCTAGCAGCTATTCGTGAGGTTCCAGTTCCGGAGTTTGGAGTGCTACTTTGTATCCTGTTCGGGAGTTTTGGGTTCTGCGGTAGCTGTGCCTGTGTTTCTGGAAGGGGAAGATCTACTAAACGGCGGTTTAACCCTTTTATGCCTTGGGTGCCATTACACCTACCATTGCAACTAGAGGGTGAGGGGATTAGGAGAGACACACAAAAAATGAATTTCCATGCACAATTATTCCCCTGGTGAAGTATACCCTAGCTCAGGCATAGGCAACCTTCGGCACTTCAGATGTTTTGGACTACATCTCCAATGATGCCTTGCCAGCATTATGGGTGTAAGAGCATTATGGAGGATGTAGTCCACAACATGTGGAGTACCGAAGATTGCCTACCCCTGCCCTAGTTACTACTCCAATAAGCAGAGGAAGGCTTTACATTCCTTTTTCACCAGAATGCATTTACACTTCAGAACTGAGATACTGACTTGCAGTATTACTTAATCTGCACTAAATATGTCCACAAATGTGAAACTCAGCCCGTGGGTGTGCTCCTTTCAATACTTTTTTACAATGAATTCTTGTTTGTTTGTATGAATGTACACAGTTCCTAAAACTGAATATTTATTATATTTTTATTACAAAGTCCTCTGTTTTTATCCAGTGTAAATGCATTCATTGATAAGCCCGTACATGCAATGTCTGAAATTGAACATAAGTGTAATGTCACATCTTATTACTATAACGCTTCATTATCTTCGAACAAATAAATAACAATGTGACATTAATTAAATGTTAGCATTAGTTCCACACTGACCTTGAGCTAGGACTTTTGATTGTATAAATGAAAGGTCAAAGAAAAACGGTAAACATTTGCACAGCTGAATGTTAAATGAATGCTGTGGTTTAACTTTTATTACAAAACGTATCATAAGCACTTTATATATAAATATCAATATAAGACAAATCATTTTATTGGATTAGAAGTAATTTATAGCAGGGGGCTTTTAGGAAGAGAAGTGACAGAAAAGAGTTTTGGAATAATTCTCTCTCTCAGCTATACTTAAAGCTTGCCCATTTTAGCCTACATTTTGTAATTTTAAAAAGTCATAAAATTAAATGGTTTTGGTGCTGGTCCATAGTGTCCAATTAATATTTTACATTCTGTAGCTAGATCCACTTTTTTTCTTGGTGTCGGGTCTGGATGCTTTCTTTTCCGAAAGCGGTGGAAGCTTCTTGGACCTCTCTAATGCTGCTAGTAATTATGTTAACTTTGTTCCACTCTCTCACTCTGCTGCATCCACAATAACATCTTGCTAAACTGTACGGATTTAATCCTGGTATGTGCAGTTATGGTCCTTTCTGTGCTTGGCATGTTTAGTGGTTCTTTATCTTTCATATTTTTTCAGCACCTCCATCCTGCTAATTGTAGCCAAGATATTTCCCCATCCAGAAGTATCACTAGCTGGAGATTTCTGCCAAATTATTTCAACATCCAAGAGTATTGTTAGCTGAGCATTCTTGCTTGATATCAGCTAGCAAGTAAGACACAAATTGTACAGGATTCAATGTTCATTCACCAATTCATGAATACACTTTTCTCAGGCCAGTCCTTGACAACTGCCTTTTACGTTGTACACTTTTTATAGATGATCTGTGTTCTTCTCTACTGTATTTTCCAAATTCCAATCCAATATCAGCTATGAAGAAAGGTTAACAAATGTAAACCTCTTTAGTTTAGAAAAACATCGCCTGAGAGGGGATATGATAACATTATACAAATATTCGGGGCCAATACAAACCATTGTGTGGAAATCTATTCACAAACCGGACTTTCCATAGGACACAAGGTCATGCGTTTAGACTGGAAGAAAGAAGATTTTGTCTTAGACAAAGAAAAGGTTTTTTTTTACTGTAAGAACAATAAGGATGTGGAATTATCTGCCTGAAGAAGTGGTTTTATTAGAGTTCATACAGATGTTCAAACAGCAACTAGATGCTACTGTAACAATACCTTACCTTTCCTCTTCGGACCCGCGCAGCACGGCGTTCACTCCACTAGCTTCCGGTAAGCGGCACAGCCCTTCTGACGCTTACCGCTCACAAAACACCCACGTTTATGAAGCGGCGCATGCGCACCGTAGTCGGCGAGATAATGCCGACGTAGCTCAAACGCGACCACACTCCTGGACCTTTTGGGGGCGTGGTTTTAAAGCTATAAACCCCACACTATATAAGGGTACCCCTGTCAGTTGTCAGGCATCCTAGTGTGGTTCTTGTTGGTTCCTCTAGTGCTTCTTGATATCTTGAGTGTTTTACCTGGTATTTGACTATTGGCTTTCCGTTTTGACTATTCTGCTCTCTGGTTCTCCGTATTTTGGCTTGTTATATCGTTTGTCGATCTACTGTACTCCCTTGACCTCCGGCCCCTTTGACTACTCTCAGATGTTAGTCCGGCCACTCTAAGGTCCAGTATACATCTTCCTCTGGGTTATACTCTGTGTGAAGGGGTCACTGTCGTGACACATACTTGCAAAAACAGAATATTCAAGGATATAATTTTTCAATGTAGAGTAATAACTGCTTGATCCAAGGATAAATCTGACTGGCATTCTAGGGGTCAAGAAGGAATTTTTTTACTAGTTTGTTGTAAAATTGAAAGTGCTTCCACCTCTTTTTTTTGGCCTTCTTTTGGATCAACTCAAAAAACAAATGTGAGGAAGGCTGAACTTGATGGACACAAGTCTCTTTTCAGCCTATGTAACTATGTAACTATGTAACAATTTACAACTTTTCTCATCGATATGCTCTTCTGTTGGATACTTTAAGGCCTCGATTTAATATTTTTTGATTCATTTTTAAAGTATATAGTATAGTAAATATTCAGATAAAAAATATATCATATAGAAAAAATATCTTTAAAAAAATATTAAATTATTAAAATATTTTCCAAATATTAAATAATTGGAAAATAAAATTCAAAATTATTAAATATAGGCCTTAATTAGTTGTGGTATTTCTCTCTGAAGACATCTTTGAACCTCATTTGGTCAGACTGTAGGTGTCACAGAAGTTGTGAATTTGCATTTTTCCTCCAGTTTTCTTTATGTTAGACATAATTAGTTAAAGAGGCTTTCTTTGACCTGTAACCATTACAGAATGATTTCATGGTTATGGTGCCGGAAGTCCCTGGTTCAGTTGCACTGTTAAGAGTCAAGCTGTTTCAGAATGGATTGGTATTTACCTGGGACCACAAATGCCTGTTGCCCAACTCCATGTGGAAGAGGAACTTACTTAGTAATATGTGTGCAAAGTCGTTAGATTATGGGCAGTTGGGAATCAAAATCTTTGAAAATGGCTTGACATCAATTGCAACACACTTCAGTGGTTTTTGGTGCGCAGAGAGTCCTTTCAATGCAACCATTAGTAATTCATGAGATAATAAACATTCATTTAAGATCTATCTAACCAAATTTGGTTTGTTTTTTTAATTACCTTTTTTTGTTTTTGTCAATATGTGTATTAGCAAATAAAGTCATGTTAAGCACAATTAAACAAATTACCAAGGAAAACCATTGGTTTAAAACGTGCTAATATATATTGTTTTTTAAAAACTAAAGCATGAATCGTTGATAATTGAAAAGGTAAATGCACATTTAGGGCCAAATAGACAAACTGTAAAATAATCCTGTCTGATATTTTTCAGCTTTGCTTTGGCCCATGTTTTTTTCAACCTTGTCTTGTTTTCACATCTTTAGTTCCATAAAATACTTCCCATTGTTTTACACAAGGTTCCACTTTATTAGTTGACAAAACTTGAAAATGCTTCATCAAAATGGAAGAAAAAATAATTCTGACAAAAGATTGATAAAAAAAGAAAACCTGTCAAATGAATGAAACTAAATGCATGCTATTTATCATTCACGAGCAGTGACAATGATAGATAAGCCAATTAAAAAATAAATAAATCTGTTTTCATGCTACTTTTTGATAAATAGCTAACTTGTGAATGGTAACACAATGTATTTTCTTTTTCTTTTTTCATTATTTGAACACTGGGAAGCAAAAATTTCAAAAGTGTTAAAAAATTTCTGAGTCCTGGGATTTTTTATGTTCAGCTCATGACTTGAAAATTAAACTTCCATTAGCTTAATTAAAGAAAAACTGACATTTTTGCATTATTATTATTATTACATTTCCTTTTTTCTCCTGACTTAGTTTTGCTGTGTGGGAGCAGCCATCTTTAACAACACCACATACCTGTCAAGGCCACGCACACTTTCAACAGCTCAAGCTACCAACATTGTCATTTGTTGGACAAGCAGCGTTTTTGACCAAATTGAATTTAAAGATGGCTACCTCCACCGAGCATGGGAATTTCATGAGCTGTACTGAACATAATTATTTACATATAGGCATATATTGGAAGACAATATATGGTGGTTATGATGCATTTAAGCTTAGTGGTGTTAAATTATCTAAGGATTCAATGGGGTCCAAGGCAAATGAGGACTAGGGACTAGCCGGTTGCTATGAGAATTCAGAAAATGAATAGTTCCGAATGACTCAAAGCTCTTTAAAATGTCTTTGTCACTTCTCTCTGTGTGTCAATTACATGTTGCAACAGCTTTGAATAATTATTTTTCTGGCTTCTGCTGAAAGTTATTCTTTGAACTAACCTTAAACCTTGTATTCTGCATCCATTCTACTGGCAGTCTGTTAGATATTCCAATTAGGGGACTATTGTTAGGAAAGAATGCAAGCACACATAGGCACTATGTCAAATAAGCTGACAATGGCAATGACACCTCACGGTGGCAGACCTGATCGTCATGCTCGGAGTACGTCCTCACACTCAAGAACAATATGTAACCGAAGACCCAAAATATATAAATAGTGTTTGAGGAGCACTTTCTGAAAAAATAAAATAATGAATCCACCCTGTACTACAACAAGCAAAAGCTAAACAATTATACTCTTACCTACATACAGTGATATATTATCGTGTTTTTATAATGAGTGGTATCAAAAGTAAGTTGGTTTAATTGCGTGTACTCAACCCACATAGCTTCTGTAGTGTTTATGGTTTTAGTAGGCTAGGGGAGGCCAGTTTTTGTGAAAACTTTCTCAAGAACATTGAAAAAACAAACAACTAAATATTCTGCGGCACCCAAAAGCACACACTCTCATCCCAAGGTGACATAATGAGGAATTAAAAGTCCAACCAGTTTTATTATGCATACAAAGTCTTGGACAAACAATGAGGAAGCGGGTGCGTTATGAGTGCTGGACAGTCCTCTGCTTTTTCAAACTGCTGAAAGACGTTTTGACAAAAGCTATGGGGACCATAACTACAACAATAAGCGGCAGAGTTATGGTGCTCGGAGTGTCCTTTTACTATGTTGTACAGATCCTTTTCTAACCAGGGGATTGTAAATGGATTTGAGATACTTATATCCAAATAACATTTAGATGAGATTATATCGCTGCATGATCTAAATAAGAGACCAGGCAGCTGCCAGTTTAATAGGCACTCAATGAATCTCACCCCAGCAATGTTTGTTTGTTTTTCAGTGAGTTTTACTGTTCCATGGCACAGTTTAAAGGACCACTATAGGCACCCAGACCACTTCAGCTCAATGAAGTGGTTTGGGTGCCAGGTCCCTCTAGTTTTAACCCTGCAGCTGAAAACATAGTAGTTTCATAGAAACTGCAGTTTTACTTAGGGTTAATCCAGCCTCTAGTGGCTGTCTCCCTAACAGCCGCTAGAGGCACTTCCGCAATTCTCACTGTGAAAATCAAAAAAAAAATCACATTGAGTAATGCTTTCATATGGGCTGTTTGAATTTGTGTGCGGCTCTTGCCACGCATGCGCATTCGGATCTGACGTCGGAAGGGGGTGGAGAGTTCCCCATCACAGAGGGAGCCTGGCGCTGGAGAAAGGTAAGTGGGAGGGGGGCCCTGAGGGTGAGGGGGACCTAATGAACCTTTAGTGCCAGGAAAACAAGTTTGTTTTTATGGCACTACAGTGCTCCTTTAGTAATAGTTAGGATTCTAGGACAACATTAGGGTAGTTCAAATCTTAAAATCAGACAAGGAATTTAAATTGACACTATAGGCATCCAGACTGCTACATCTCATTGAAGTGGTCTGGGTGCAGTGACCTTGTCAATGGAATAAGGTAAGTGTAAAAAGGATTTTTAACTGTTTAATACATGTTTGTGGTGTGGTGGATGAGAGGGGGGCAGAAGGACACTATAGTTTTAGGAACACAGCTTTGTATTCTGAACACTATGGTGTTTCTTTAATTGCAATGTGCCAAGCCATTAACAAATTCATATTTTTGAAAACAATATTAACAATGCATTAATTTGATGATATACATCATATTATTTTGCTTAGTGGACTTTAGTAAGCATGAACTTAGATGAAGGTCTGCTAATATTATTTAATTAATACTCATCCAATACAGTTGCTTAAAAGAAGAAGAAAAAAAAACAGTTCTAAATTAAAAGCAATTCAAGAAATGTTATTCTACTATAATTGTGGCTTAAGAAGAAAATGCAGTTTTCAATTCACCAAGAAAATATAATGTTTAGCAAGAATGTGTTCATTTTACATCTAAATAATGATTACTGCAAAGTAGACTCACAGAGAATGTGATTATTCCTTTAAAAATGTCCCTCTGATTCATTTCGGTATGCACAAATTAATTTCCAAGTGAATAAATTAATTTGATTAATACTAATACTAATTAAAGTCTAGGAGTAGAGATACTATACTGTGTGGGTTGTTTTTCTCTTTTCTTTTTTTTATTTATTTTATATTTTTTTCAATTTATTTCATTTCATCTTTGATTAAAATGTTAATGAAAACAGAATAGTCATAACTTTTTATGCATATTTTCCAAAACAAAACATGTTCATTATTCTGAACACGTTCAGTAAAGAGATCTGCCTGGCATTAATGTAACATTCATTTTAAATGTAGGCAGACAGCATCTATTTAGGGGTAACCACATATGTGATAAAAAGGAAGGAAAATGGCATTTTGTCAGTTTGGTATTTCTAAATACTAGAAGCAAATGTAGTAAATTATAGTGAATTGAAATGCAAATGTGAAAAAAATGGCCAAAATACTTAATTGAATGATTTTTGGAAATCATTTATTTTAGCTTAAATTGCACCATTCGGGTCTTAGTGCACTACAGTTCAGTGATTTTTTTTAATTTTATTTTTTGTATAAAATCAGTCACAAAAGCAAAGCAAACTACTCAACAGTACTGGACTCAGTGAGAACATCCTTAATTTGGGCTCCGAATCAGCCATCCAATGTGTGCTACCTTCTGGGAACACCAGAGACCAAGACTTCAATAATTTCAGAGACATATGCTCTGATGCAGTTACAGTATGTAGACATGCATTAAGCCCCAGCAAGATTAAACCTCTGAGTATGGAAAGTCCTGAGTGGGTCTAACCAAAAAGTCTGAAATTCCTCAGTATTGATACAACTGATTCTTTTACAGATAGAGTTACTCCATCGGCCCATGATGGTACGGCCCATATGTGGCTCACATGCTATTTATTATTTAAAGTTTTGTTTTTATTTTTTATAATTAATATTTATTGAAGTTTTGTGCATTACAAAAGTAATCAGAGACAAAGAACTAGAATGATGTGTCGTCATATAATCAAAAGGTCAATAGAAAACTGTGCAACTCAGGACAGAAACTAGACCCTGTACATCCAACAAGAGAAAATCCATCTGGTTTACAACAAGACAATGGAGTGGTCCGACAGGAAGGAGACAGAAGAATAGAGAAAAAGAAGACACAGAACAGGTTCTAGGATCAGGCAAGTGGGGGCGTCTCCCGAGGACTACACCACTAGGATAATCAGATTAGCTCTCCATCCAGGCATTCCAAATGACAAAAAGTGATCAGAGATTTCAGATTGTTAATTTTTCATTCTAATCAAGTACCAAATCTTGGCATTAACATGGCCCTGTGAGGGTGAAGGAGCCTTCCAAGTCGTGGTCTCTCGGTCATATGATAACCCAACACGCAGTATGTAAACCCACAGAAAACCCAAACACGTATTACCGAACCTTAGAATGGTCGGGTTTAATGTAGGTAGAAAAGAGTAGTCAAAGAATAGCCAGAAGCCAGGATACCAGAGATCAGGAGAACGATACAAGAATAGCCGGGTCAGGATACCAGAAATCAGGAGGTCAAAATACAAGCCGAGTAAGGGAACCAGAAAACAGGAAAGTCAAAAGCCAAGCCAAGTCAGTACACAGAAATAACAATATATACGCAAGGAGAACCAAATAGCACTAAGGGGAACACAAGGAACCACAATAGGCCAAAGAAACTAAGCAAAAAGCCCTCCTTTTATAAGGAAACGTCTTTTGTTTTAAGACCACGCCCCCAAAACATTCTGGATCTGTATTGATGACGCGGGGTTGTGTCATTGACGTCATGACGTTGGCACGTATGTGCCGCATCATGAAAGGGGACGTGATTCCAGCGTCCGGCGTGGGACATGCCGAACACACTGAAAGAGGAGCTGGCGTCGGATACTACACCACATGGGTGCAAAGGAGTAAGGTAAGAGATTGTGACAGTTAAATCTCTATAGTCGTTATTGAGAAGTGGTACTCATAGATCCACAGGGAGGGTCACCCAAAGTGAACAGAGATTCCCACGTTGGCTCTAGTTTGGGACAGGACCACCAGGCATGCAGATATTTGCCCTCTTTCCCACAGTCCTGAAAGCAGACAGAAGCTTGGGGAAATGCACAACGAACACTGAAGAGGTTATAATGTGAGGACTACTCTGGCCCCATATAATTGTAACTGCTTTGCAACCGTTAGCCCTCTTACCTGGGTCCCTGTGGGATGTCTCCTCTGTTCTCAAACATGATTACAACATCTGGCTTCTGCTGCAGAAGGCAGATGCCTATCATGCTTCTCATTGATTGCCTAAGAGCATCAGCTGATCGGTCTCGGTCAATGAATGAGCATTTGTGCAAAAAACACAGAATTGATCCAGACTGGCTAATAATGCCATGATGATGTGGTCATAGTGCTTGGAGTAACCCTTTAAGTTCTTATTTTTTAAATATCCCTGTTGGCATTAAATAGCATGCCTGTTATATTTGGGTCAGTAGTTTGCTTTATTGTAGCAGCTGAACAGTGAAGAATGCTTTGCAGAATGTGCAGAATTCCTTTCAGTTGACCCCAGGCTGTCAAATATATAGGCCCAATGTATTTAACCTCCTATGGACTAAATACGTTCTCTGCTGTCATCACAATTTGGTCTCTAAAGACCTACTGCCAGCATGTATTTTCTGCTGATAGAGCATCAGCAGCCATTTAAAGTCCTGCTGTTGTTAAATTCATAATATGTTCTGTTTTGACATAGAATCATTAAAGCCAGATTGTTATGACTGCATGGAACGTCTGCTTCTTAAAGGGTTAATAAAAGTATATTCAAATCAAATATATATATATTTTAAAAAACATTTTAACAGCATTCTAATAGTGTCTAGAAGTTTGCTGAAGAATTCCTAAATAATATAGAATAAATTAGACACCTTACAGAATTCCATCCTCCGAGATACATGTCCCACAGAAAGGTTCCAAATCTCAACAAAAAAACCTCAGTAAACGTTCTACTGCATCAGTTTTACAAAACTCAGCAGGGGAGAATATTGGATGTCTTGAATCGGGAGATTTATAATGCTACCAGCATCACATTCTTCAAGAGAGAATCATGATTGTATGCTTTACTCCTGTTTTATGGAAACATGTCTTCCAACAGCACTTTAGTAGATCACTCCCAAACTCTAGATAGAACATGACTTGGAGCGTTTATACACTTAAGGGCAAAGTGACAAAACCAGACAAAAACTGCTGAAATTCTTACCAACTTTCCAAATTTGTTAAAATATCACATGACTGCTGACCCATTACCATCCCACCATTGCCCCCAAATAAAACACTGGACACCTTTTAAGTGGATAAGGGCAACGGCCACAGCTTTATTAAACAGTAAAACTTAATTCTTAATTCCTGCCAGCTGTTGGGTGAGGACCCAACAGGCAGTTCTCCTTCTTTGTTCGCCAAGAGCCCAACACAGCCGTCGCTAGCCATCAGCCTTGCGCCGACTGTCGTCTCCCCAAGGTGACCTTGCGTCATACTCCTTTCCTTTTCGCTTCCGCTGTCCAGGGAAAACCTCCTGCTGTGACAATGAGAGAAAAACAAAACACGAAAACCACCAACACACCACAACACCAAACAGGGAGGGAGGGTGGGAAATTAAACCAGGGTGACTGACTATCTCCTTCTGACTGGTAAGTCTCCTCCCTTGCTCCCCCTTTATGAATCCTTCCATCTTTGCAACATTGTTGCTACCATTATACCATCCCACTATCCTGGGCAGCAGTCATGCTCCCCCTTCCTTATTTGTCCAGGGGCACACTTTTTGCTGGTTAGCAAATAAATCACTTGGAAATAAATGTTGGAGGACTCAGTCAACACCTGTGACAACTGTGACAATGTTTAATATTGCAAAGATGGAAGCCACCAAAGCAAATGGTGACATTGCGTAAATCAGTTATCTTTTATTTTTATAAAAAGATGTAATTGGCATATTGATTTTTTTTTATCCACTTTGTTGAATTGAAGTTTCAGGCCAAATTAGTAAAAAAATTAAAATATGTACAAAAAAAGAAATGTTTTTTGCTAGCACATTTTTAGAAAGGCAGAAGTGCAAGCTGCTGCAATCAGTATCAGTGAAAGCAAAATGTCAAATCAGTTCGACGCGGGAAGCATATGCCATTTGTATGACTAGTGATGGCAACAGATGGCAACATATGTCAGTGGTATGACTAGTAATGTCCTACACAGCGGGTTATGATGTAGTTGTGCCATTGCCAATACGCTGATCCAAAAACCTCACAACAAAAACAAAATATACAAGACATTTTTCTGCCATATTTCATAAAAAGATTGTTTTGTTTCTTTTTTAAGCCAGTTAATGAGTAATGAAAACATGCAAAATTCTCATCTCTGCAGGAGAACCTTTTCTCTTTATGGTGACGAGCTTCACAATTATGGGCTTTTGTTTTTTGAGAATGTTACTATTTTAACAGTTTATAAATTGACGAAGTATTACACACGTATTGCACAATGTTATAGCTCAACTGCGACTAGTGAGATTTTTGCACTAACTAAAAGTTGGCTTTTGGTTGGGCTTTTAATGTTTTTTTATAAAAATCTCACTTGTTTAGTTGTTTTTTATTTACGTGTCCTGTTGGGCATGACATCTAAATTCGTTTAACCCCTGCATTGCTGTAGTGTGTAAGTGTATGTACAGGACCACCATAGGCACTGAGACCACTTTATCCCATGAGGTGGTCTGGAAGCAGTGGTCCTGTCGTTTTTGTCCTGCAATGTAAAACATTGCCTTTTTGTCTATGTGACAGCCACAAGAAGATGCTTCTGCTGCAACAACCGAGTTTGACTTTATTATGTGACATGTGACATTGAAGGACGTCAGATACTAATCACAGGCAAGCACTGGATTCAAAGATTCTCTATAAGAAGCATTTGATTGGATGAGCTCGGGGCTCACCACGCGTTTGCTTCTCATCCCCAATGCTTCTCTGTGAGAAGCTTTGGATTGGACAAGAAGACAAAAAAGAGATTGCCTGCGGACGTTACCAGAGGCAGAGTAGGGGGCTGGACTGAGTGGGTCTCGGCACTGGAAGAAGAGCAAGCAAAACTCTTTTTTTCCTCATTTAAAAAAAATTGATTGAGGGGGGCCCTGAATTTAAATCAGGAATAGAACACTATAGCAATGCATGTATGTATTCCCATCACTTAAAGGGACAATATAGTCACCTGAACAACTTTAGCTTAATTAAGCAGTTTTGGTGTATAGAACATGCCCCTGCAGCCTCACTGCTCAATCCTCTGCCATTTAGGAGATAAATCCCTTTGTTTATGAACCCTAGTCACACCTCCCTGCATGTAACTTGCACAGCCTTCCATTAACACTTCCTGTAAAGAGAGCCCTATTTAGGCTTTCTTTATTGCATGTTCTGTTTAATTAAGATTTTCTTATCCCCTGCTATGTTAATCCTGTATGTGATTAAAGTTCAATTTAGAGATTGAGGTACAATTATTTAAGGTAAATTACATCTGTTTGAAAGTAAGACCAGTTTTTTTTTTCATGTAGGCTCTGTCAATCATAGCCAGGGGAGGTGTGGCTAGGGCTGCATAAACAGAAACAAAGTGATTTAACTCCTAAATGACAGTGAATTGATCAGTGAAATTGCAGGGGAATGATCTATACACTAAAACTGCTTTATTTAGCTAAAGTAATTTAGGTGACTATAGTGTTCCTTTAATGTTTCAGAGTGATTCTTAGTTTTGCCAGTGTACATTTTCTCTTGAGATATTTTTCTACTTATTTAGTATTCCAACAGAATAATACATAGAACAATGTTATATATCGGTATATATAGATATATTTTCTCCTATTCTATTAAGACTTGTGTACAATTAGTTCCAATATTCCTTTAACCCCTCTATCACAATTCTATGTGTCATTTTGTTCATACATGATAAGGTGGAGAGACAATTGTCATTTGAAAACTTTACTATCCAATAAAAAAATGAGAACTTATAATAATGTATTATTTGAATATGTATATACTTAGGTATGTTATCATATATATATATTGGCAGAAGCAGTGGGCCTTAATTTATAAGGAGTGTAAACATTCTAACTTGTGCCCCACCAGTTGATGAAAATGAAATCAATATATAATGTGATTGCTGTTCCACTGTGTGATGTTTAAATCAAACCTATGTGTAATTTCTTATGTATCTTCTGTATGATGACACTATAGTCACCAAAACAACTTTAGTGTAATGAAGCAGTGTTGGTGTGTAGATTATGTCCCTGCAGTCTCACTGCTCAATTCTCTGCCATTAAGTAGTCAAATCACTTTGTTTAAGCAGCCCTAGCCACACCTCCCTGCATGTGACTTACACAGCCTTCCAGCACACTTCCTGTAGAGAGATATCTATTGTTTACACTTCCTATATTGAAAATTCTGTTTAATTCAGAATTTCTTAACGCCTGCTCTGTTAATAGCTTGCTAGACCTTGCAGTAGCCTCTTGTATGTAGTTAAAGATCAATTTACAGAGCAGGAGATAAAAAAACTTTGCAAGTTACATCTGATTGAAAATGAAACCTTTTTTTCATGCAGGCTGTGTCAGTTACATTCAGGGGAGGTGTGGCTAGGGCTGCATAAACAAAAACAAAAGTGATTTAACGCCTAAATGGCAGAGAATTGACCAGTGAGACTGCAGGAGCATGATCTATACACAAACATTGCTTCATTAAGTTAAAGTTGTTTTATTGATTATAGTGTCCCTTTAAATATGCATAGGGTCCCTTAAAGTGTGCCTGCCATTTGTAAAACTGTAGACGAGCGACCTTTGAACACATAACATGACCTATACATTGTGCTTGTCTACTCAACAAATAAATAAAGCAGACTTGCCTAGAATTATGTGTGTATATGACACAATAATGTCATCAATTCAGAATAAAACCCTGAAATGTGTTAAAACTTGCAAGGTATTAGGTTAAACCATGTGTAGAAACAGTGTGAATTATGTGTTTAAATAGCAAACACATTTATCGAGTAACCAGTATGTTCTCCGTGTCACAATAATGTGCTATGCACTAAAAACAAATACATACAAGAAAACACAATCACAGCATAATACAATTACAAACGTGCAGTTGTAGTCAAAATTATTCAACCCCCATTGAAATAGGCGTATTGTCAAACTTTAAAGACTTTCAGCTCTTTGCAATAAATAAATCAAACAAAAGTAATTCAAATAGTTCAATAGAAATTTAACTGAAAATGCGAATTATAATGACGTCTCCTGTTTCCAGACTACAACTGTACTCAGAAAGTCAAATAGCGCCAACTCTGAGAAATGTGCAATGAGTGCATTAGCTTTGAGTGGCTTACAGTACCGTCTTTGTTGAGTCCACCAGCCTTCCATACGATCTGGTCATTCTTGAGGGTATATTTGAAGTGTAAAATACTAACTCTGTGGCACATCTGTCAATCTTAGGCAACTTAACGACTGAGTGACTGTGGAATTAATTTCTATAATGCACGCAATAATTGCTTCTTCAGGTTTTACCTCAGGAGCTTACACTCTCCACCGTCCATCAACATATAAATAAACTTCTAAACCATGCAGGCACCAATGCTTCTTTAATGCATTTGATATGTTTTGGTCTCATTAATATGCCATATTATTTTACATGCTAAAATCTATTTAGTTCTTGCATAAAATAAATAAATGTTTTGTAGAATGCTGCACCATAAGCTTACCTCTTTAGTCACGTAGCCACTGATAGCACTGAATGATCTGAACTGCAAAACAACCTGCATTAGAAGGAGAGGACACCTAGAGAGGCATACAGTAAAAATGTCACTACCTGTTTATGGTTTATCTGACTGTCTGCAGCCAAGTATGCGAATTAAAAACAGCTGAGCTGGACTGTGTACATACCTTTGATAAGGAAGAATTTCTGGCATGAGTGGGTGTGGCTAAGGAGGCCGGCTTACGGGGCAGCATCCTGCAAAACATTTGATTTGAGCATGCAGATTTGAGCATGCAAAAAAAAAAAAAAACAGCACATCAATGAGGTCATAATTTTAAAATGCATTAATGCTGTAATGGTGATCGGAGTGTCCATTAAACATTCACAGAGCACTGTATTGCACGTCACCCAAAATCTACCAGGTGCTTAGTCAGGGTTTCATCATGATCCAGAAACCACTATTATTAACCACTAACTTTATTTTTATATAGTTTTAAGCTATGAGTTTGTTTTACATCTTTCATGTAAACATAGTCCCTGAAGCCATGATCGTGCCTGGCACCATTCACCATCCCTATGCAAAGAATAAATATGGAGGGCACAAACCAGTATCCTACCGAGGGCAGAGTGGGATCTTATTCATTTTTAGCCTGTAGCCGTAGAGTACTTGCTCACCCACAGAAAAATGTAAAGTCGTGCTTGACATCTCCCTCTATCGTGCTCATTTTGTAGTGCTGGAATTCTATCCAATGCTGTAAATGTTGAAAATATTGAGCCATAAATCTGACAAGCAATAAGACTGTTTTTCTCATGTAATGAGCTACACGTGTAAGGAAGGTTTAGAGCTCACCTCTGTCTACTATGTTGCTTTGCCTGCCAGCGAGTGCGCATTGGCAATTATGTGTAGGAAGGGAATAGTACAATTGATTACAACTGAATAAATCTTTTACAACAAGAACACGAGAAAAAGCCGTTCCTTCGCCTGAGCCGAGCAGACATCCACGGTGCGTGTCGTTTGCTGTCGGCTCTGGAGTATAAATGGATAGTTCTGCTTTTTCCTGAAGAAGTATACTTAGTTACTAACACAGAACACAAGCAAAGAAATTCTAGCTCACAATAAAAAAAAAAAAAAATGAAGTCATGAAAATGGATAAAAAAAGTAAAAATAATGTTTCCCCGCTTGTTATAATGTTCTCTCTCAAACTCTCACGGCTTAGGGTTAGGATAAACCCTACTATATCGTGAACTCCTGGCAAGTTCATCATTGTTATGTTAAGCGTATGTATTTCACTAATATTTAAAGGACGTATTGGGAGATAGAATTTGGTTGACAAACATTTTCTATTGTATACAACAAAGGTTCGCATTACCCTTATTCTTTACCCCTCCTGGCAATAAATGCCTGTGTTATTTTCTCCATACTTGTCAAGAAACCTTTCATTCCCCCAGCGGCCAGCAGAAGAAAAATAGAAAAGTAATTTTCACTAAGCACTAACCCAGCAACTTGCGTCTCTTCACACCCACCATGTTTCCTTTTAACTTTATGGAAGGGGTAGGTATCCTTGGGAACTCCAGATGTTGTAGAATACATTTCCACCGACACTTTGCCAGCATTAGACCTGGAAGAGCATTCTGGGAGATGCAGTCCACAACATCTGGAGTGCCCAAAGTTACCTACTGCTGCGCCTAGTGTGGGGGCTGTAAGAGCATTAACGGGGATGTAGTCAATATCATCTGGACAACCCAAAGTTGTCTACCCCAACTTTATAGCATGCTTCTTCAGCTGCTTCACATCACACTCAGTTACCTCTTCATCCCCTTTTACAACACAACTGTTTTATCATTTAATTCTCTCTGGCCATCACTTTCAAATTCCCTGTGCTACCCCTTGTCTTACTGCTTTACTGCTGACTTGGGCCACCTCCCCTCTATGTGGGACAAAGTCTGAGGTTCATGCCGCAGTTGATGGCATCGGGCGCTGGGGAGCACTTACATAGATGCAGACTAGCGCCCAGTGTCATTAACCTCAGACCGCAAAGTTCACAGAGCCGCCCTTCCCCCCCTACACACCTCTTATGACGGCAGCGCATGGGCACATCATTCGATTGGTCCCGCCCCTTCCACTGCAGTCGGGGTCAAGTGGGCAGGAGGATAGCGGGCGCACAAGCTGAGAGAGAGTGGAGGCAGCCAGACGCAGTCCAGAAGCCTGGGACGCGGAGAGACTGAGTCATTGTGAAGTAAAGGCAAGAGGGGGGACTTAATAGTGTGTGTTTTAAAGAATGTATGTCAGTTTGTTTGAGTCAGTGTGTGTGTGTATGCTTGGGTCAGTGTGTGTCTGCTTGGGTCAGTTTGTGTGTGTCTGGATCAGTGTGTGTATGTTTCTGCTTAGGTGTGTGTGCATGTGAGTGTGTGTGTGAGTATGTGTGTCTGTCAGTGTGTGAGTGAGTCTGTCAGTGTGTGTGTGTGTGTGTGTATGTATGTGAGTATGTGTGTCTGTCAGTGTGTGTGTGTGTGTGTGTATGTGAGTATGTGTGTCTGTCAGTGTGTGAGTGAGTGTGTCTGTCAGTGTGTGTGTGTGTGTGTGTAGTATGCTTGGGTCAGTGTGTGTCTGCTTGGGTCAGTTTGTGTGTGTCTGGATCAGTGTGTGTATGCTTCTGCTTAGGTGTGTGTGCATGTGAGTGTGTGTGTGAGTATGTGTGTCTGTCAGTGTGTGAGTGAGTCTGTCAGTGTGTGTGTGTGTGTGTGTGTGTGTGTGTGTATGTGTGTGTCTGTGTGTGTGTGTGTGTGTGTATGTGAGTATGTGTGTCTGTCAGTGTGTGAGTGAGTGTGTCTGTCAGTGTGTGTGTGTGTATGTGAGTATGTGTGTCTGTCAGTGTGTGTATGAGTGAGTGTGTCTGTCAGTGTGTGTGTGAGTATGTGTGTCTGTCAGTGTGTGTGAGAGTATGTGTGTCTGTCAGTGTCTGTGAGTTTGTGTGTGTGTGTCAGTGTGTGTTTTTCAATGAGTCTGTCAGTGTTTGTGTCTGTCAGTGTGCGTGTGAGTGTCTGTCAATTAATGAGTGTGTCAGATAAGTGAGTCTGGCTGTCAGAGATGTCTGTGTGTTTGTCATTGAGTGTGTGTGACTGTCAGTGTTTCTACACCCCTGACTGTAGCGTGGCCAAGCGGAGTGTACCGTGGTACAGGAACTTCTGTTTCCTGTACCTAGCAGGAATGACAGGAAAAGCTCACTGTACCGGGATTCGCTCCGCTCAGCCACGCTACAAGAAAGGTAGGAGGCACACCAGGAAGGGGAGGGGACCACTATGGGGGTGGGTGGCGCACCAAGGGACAGGGAGAGGAGGGGAGAGATACCCTAAGGTACAGGAAAAGGAGGGAGGGGGGAGAGGAACACTAAGCGACAGGGAACAGATGGGGGAGGGAAGAGGAACACTAAGGGACAGGGAAAGGAGGGTGGAAGGGAAAGGAACAGTAAGGGTCAGAGAAGGGAGGGGACCATTAAGGGACAGGGAGAGGGGCTGGATGTGAAAGAAACACACAGCGGGGCTTGAGAAGGAAAGAGACACACACAAAGGAGCTGGGAAGAATAAAAGACACAAATGGGCTGGGAGAAAAGGAGTCAGACAAAGGGGCTGGGAGGAGTAAGACACAAAATGTGGGAGGATGTAAGAATCATACAAAAAGGAGAGATAGGAGACACAAAGACAAAAATAGGAGATAAAATACACTAAAGTGAGTCAGATATTTAAAAGACGGGATAAGAAACACAAAAGGGAGGTTAAGAGGCACATGGATGAAGATGTTTTTGGGGGGGCGGAAAAATGCATCTTCGCCTATGTACCCAAAATTCTTTGCACCGGCCCTGAGTGCACGTGTGTGTCTGTTTGAGGCAGTGTGTGTGTGTCTGCTTTGAACAGTGTGTGTGCTTGAGTCAGTGTGTGAGTGTCTGCTTGGATCAGTATGTGTGTGTGTGTGTGTGTGTGTGTGTGTGTGTGTCTGCTTGGGTCAGTGTGTGTGTGTCTGCTTGGATCAGTGTGTGTGTGTGTCTGCTTGGATCAGTTTGTGTGTCTGCTTGGGTCCCTTGTGTCTGTTTGAGTCAGTGTGTTTGTCTGCTTGGATGAGTTTGTGTGTTTGTGTATGCTTGGGTCAGTGTTTGTGTGTCTTCTTGGGTTAGTGTGTGTGTCTGCTTGGTTCAGTGTGTGTGTCTGCTTGGGTTACTGTGTGTGTCTGCTTGGGTCAGTGTGTGTATGTGTCTGCTTCGGTCAGTGTGTGTCCATCTGCTTGGGTCAGAGTGTGTGTGTCTGTTTGGGTGTATTTATATACATATTTATATATGTATTTAAATGGACTCTACATGCCAGGAAAACATAATAGTTTTCCTGGCACTGCAGGACCCTGTAGTGCCCCTCTCCCTCACCCCATCCCAAGTTACTGAAGGGGTTAAAACCCCTTCAGTGACTTACTGGAGTTGCTGGGTCAGGCTCCGCCTACTCTCCTCCCCCTCCGGCTGATGCACGTGCATTAGACCTCCCTATAGGAAAGCATTATACAGTGCTTTCATATGGAAATTTCAGCGACACTGGAGGTCCTCACATAGCGTGAGGACGTCCAGCGTCGTATAACACACTTTTCTAAAAACACGGAAGACCCTCTAGTGGGTGTCTGATAGACAGCCACTAGAGGAGGACTTAACCCTGCAAGGTAATTATTGCAGTTTATGAAAACTGCAATAATTACACTTGCAGGGTTAGGGGTAGTGGGAGTTTGCACCCAGACCACTCCAATGGGCAGAAGTGGTCTAGGTGCCCAGAGTGTCCCTCTAACTCTGAATATTAAATTGTAGCAAGTGTATATATATATATGCATTTTAACAACTTTTTTATTTTTACTCAATATCTTTTTTGTAAGAGAGACATGGCAACATAGACTGCAAGTATTCATTGCTTGTACAGCATTGTAAAGACAATACAAAGGTTTCAGTTATAAGGCTAATTCATCAGGAAGAGCAATCATAAGCATTGTAAAAAAAAGAAAGAAAAAAATAGCAAGTGCTTCATATTTCTTAAAGAAATACACTAATCAGGATGTAGGAGTAGGATGCAGATGTTTGGCATGTCTTTGGCCAGACTGCGAATTGTGAAGGACCCCGCAACCAATTCTAGGCAGTTGATGTGGAGGTTGACCTTCTTGTCCTGCCAAGGCCCCTTGCCCCCCCGTAGAGGAATCCACGCAGTGAGCCCCCCAGCCCCAGAGGCTGGCATTCGATTCCACTATGAAATCCAGAGGTGAGCCAAAGATCGCTTTGCCATTCCAGGCTTTCATGTGTAGGACCCACCAGTGGAGCCCTGTCCCCACGTCTACTGAAAGTGGTACCCAGTGGACGTAGGACTGTCCGGAACGTAGGCCTTTTGCTTTCAGGCATTACCCTGTAGCGTAGTAGTCCTGGAAATATCGCCTGAATTGAGGACGACAGAAGATCCACTATGGGGACTGATCCCAGTAGGATCTGCATCAGCAGGACCCGTATGTGTTTAGCTGGGGGCTCACCCCAGGTGGTGTGCCTTGATAATCCAGAGGACACCCACATCAGTAATTGTACACTTGGTCCAGTATATAATAGATCCCTGTTAGAAAAGCTAGTAGTGATTGCCTTCAGACAGTGTATAATACACTAAGTCCAGAAATTCCATGTACATCTTGTGTCCAATACTGTTTTGGTAGTCTTGGATCAATTGAAGAAATGATAGGCAGTATAAGCAATCCAGCAATGTGAAGTAAGTACTTTTAGCTTATATACCATACTTGAATTGGGACAGTTACTGGTAATCCTAGTCCTGAGTGAATTGAGTGAATCCCGATCTGGAATGAAGGTCTCAGGCAATCAGTAGGAGAAGTGGCAGAGGAACAACTGGGACTCGTCCAGAATCCTGGTAGCAGGCAATGTGTAGTAGGTGCCAGTGAAAGAGGTCTCACCCTCTAGTGGTACAAAATGGTGTTTCCCTTGAGTGATATGGAAGACATAATAGTCTCATAAAAAAAGACCCCTCCGTTGGGTTTGGTACCTGAGAAGGACTCACCCTCTGACCAGATGCTCGGAGGCATGTAAATATATAGGGGTTCATCCCCGTTTTACTCGAGAGTTGTACCTCCTTGGTCAGCAAGAGTAGTCAGCCCAATAACATAGGTATTAACATTGCAAGTAAGGTACCATGTATTTGTAAAGTCTGCTCCAGCAAAGCTTATACAGGTGTCTACAGACAGTATAATAAATAGGTGGGGACCCCTCATGTCAGTGATAGATTTACACCTGAGATCTGGAGGCTCACCCCAGGTGGTGTGCTTTGTATAACAGAGGGCACCCACAAATGGAAACTGGCATATAGGCAAACAAGCACAATGTAAGGGTGTGTGGTACAAAACTGTGAGTAGTTACAGCTCCCAGATAGTGGTCCTGTGTGACAGTAACCCCATAGACATAGGCGTGCGCACGGGTGTGGGCACACCCTAATCCCCGCGGCACACCCATGGAGTGAGACTGGCAGGGGAGATCTCAGGATCCCCCCTGTCGGCTCAAGCAGAGCCGGCTCTATCCAAGCGCCGGCTCTGCTCTCAGCCTCCCTCCCCACCAGCCCACATGCAGTGAGGGAGGCAGGAGAGAACCCGGGGAGCTCTTGCCAGCAGCTCCGCCGGGTTCCTCTCGCGAGATCTGAGCGTTGCCGCAGCAATGCTCTGATCTCGCGAGAGTGAACTCTAGCCCCACAGGCTAGAGTTCACTCTCCACTGGACCACCAGGGATGGATGGCAGCAGCAGCAGGATTCCCCCTCCCAGGCATAAGGTAAGAAGGGAGGGGGATATTAAGTAATCTGCCCCCACCTCCACTGGACCACCAGGGAAGGCAGCAGCACAGTCCCCCCTCCCTACATAAGGTAAGATGGGAGGGGGGATATTTATTAACTATTATCTTTATCTGCCCCCACCTCCACACCAACAAATCACCCAAACATACAGCACACACACACACAGCACACAAACAGCACACAAACAGCACCCACACACACAGCACCCACACACACAAACAGCACCGACACACACAGAACCCTCACAAACAGCACCCTCACAAACACACACAGCACCCTCACACACAGCACACAAACAGCACCCTCACACACACACAGCACACTAACAGTACCCTCACAAACACAAACAGCACACTAACAGTACCCTCACAAACACAAACAGCACCCTCACACAGCACACTAACAGGACCCTAACAAACACACACACAACACACTACCAGTACCCTCACACACAAACAGCACCCTCACACACAGTACATTAACAGCACCCTCACAAGCACGCACACACACACACAAACAGCACCCTCACACACAGTACATTAACAGCACCCTCACAAGTGCGCACACACACACACAAACCCCCTAACACACATAGCACACTACCAGCACCCTCACACACACATCACACTAACAGCACCCTCACACAGCACACACACAGCAGTGTATGTGTGTGTGTATATATGTGTATATATATATATATACATATATATATAAATACATACATATATATACGCGGCGTGTTCTTGTGCTTTAGGGTGCACACAATAATGCAATAGGCTGCACACGCCTATGCCCATAGAGTATAACACATATGTATAACAAGTACTCCCTGAATGTCATCATAGTCTGTTTCCTTCTTGCAAAAGGTACCTTATGACAGCTAAACAGGACTTGTAGGTTCTTAGGTAGTATATGACAGCTGTAGGTAGAGTAGAAGAACTTGTCTGTGGGTAGCTGGAGGTTTAAATCACGGTAATATTGATCTGGAGGGAGAAAGAAACTGGCCGACGTGAATCTCGCGGCACTCACAAGATCCAAGATGGCCTCTGCGCGTGATGGTCGGTAAGGCCCTCCGTTTGGCAGGCCTGCTGACGTGAAAGCAAAATAGCACTGGCGCCCCCACCACCTCTACACCTCTCCACCGATAGCCCTAAAAGAAATATAAAGTCAAATAGAAGCGCGATCGTGGCACTCGCCGGTAATGACGAGGGAGGGTCTAGTGAGGCAGGACAGACCCTGGCTCCAGGGAAAGATGGAGGAGAGTAGGTCTCAGGTAGAGGGAAAAGTGAAAGTAGCCATAAAGGTGATAAAATAAAGACTGACAGTAGTGGGGGGCAGTAGGTATTAAATAAAAGTCATAAGAAAACTCAATCAATACTCAAATACAGTGCAAAATATCAGGAGGACAAAATACTCTGACCTGTGCTATGGCTGGAGCAGCAAAGAAAGAGGAGGGGCATGGTCTTACAGGGCGACTTTTGTGTAACATCCTCCTTTTTCTGATTGGTTGTTTATGTTCTGTTCTGCTGGAAGTTCTCAGTAAAGACAGATATGCAAATGTGAAGCCTCCTGTCATGTGGTAAAATTATCATATGCATAATATGTATACAGTATCTTTAATATTCAAGTTGGTTTTAATAATACAATTTCTGACTGTAGTAATTCATGTCATTTTAACTCAATCTGTTCACAGGTCTTGTTTAAAACATTCTTTATTTTTGTCTTTTCTGCCAATGTAGAGCCCCTGGCTACACTAGTTTTTCATTGCTTCAAAAGGGTACGGCTTGCATGAAACATGTTACAGGCATCAGCCTTATTCTGCCACGATACGAAAAACAGAAATCTTTCCCCATATATTGTATTTTAATGTAACTGGCAAGCAGCAGCGTATTTTGCCACGGGCTCGACTAGGCTCTCTAATTGCCCAGTACTAAACAAATATAATTACCAATGATCTATGGCTAATGTATATATAAAAAAGAGCTTTTGTTATGTATGCACAAAATACGCTTTTATAAAGATTCACATTTCTACTCCTCTAGGGGAATTTATTTGAAAATAAGACCCTGGCATGTAAAGGGGTCAGCGATATATTAAGCAGGATTTTTCTTTTGTTGTAACTGATATACGTCCTATGGCATTGATTCATTTCCTCAAATGGATGTTTTAAAAATAATAATAATTATAATAAACTTCAATCATTCATGTCTATTTTGGTTATGGAGTGGCATCCAGTGCTCTCTAACATCACTTTCATTTTCTAGTTAATTTTAAAAAATTGTTTAACTGTAACCATAGTTTTTTAATTTCATAACGTCAGTACAGCATGCAGTTCTTGATCCAGAACCGATCCTACATTACCAGGGCCGGATTAAGAGCACAGTGGGCCTGGTGCTGACAATTATGATGGGCCTAATTACGGAATCTTATCGACCAAAAACACTAAAACAATCATACCTCCCAAGCGTCATGTATCTGATGGAGATGGTGCTGGAGGGAAACTCATAGGATGCAGCTATAAGAAAACACATACTCTATGCTAATTTCTCTCTAATTTATGCTTTCATCTTTCAAGTAAATCCATAACCCCTAACAGCAGTGTCCAGTGAAGCAGGAAGTCAATGGGCGGGGTAAAAGGGTGGCCACTGGCGCGAATCACGTGACAAGACCTGCCAAAAGGGGTGAACATGCCCAAAAAGGGGGAATGTTTGTCCAAAGAATTGGAAGGTCAGCCTGGCATGAATGCATGTCAGGCTGCCTGCCAATCCTGCAGGCTGTCCAACTAAGGGCATACTATGCAGGCAGCACCCTGAGCTTGACATAAATGCGTCTAATGATGCGCTCACTCCATTCTTTCTAAGGACTGTCCCCTAGCACTCGCTGGTCCACTTATCTCCTTACCTTCTTACTAGCAGGCAGAAGTTCCTGGTATAGTCTGAGACAGAGAAAAGGTGTCTGTAGTGAGTGTAGAAGAAAGGGGACATGCCACAGTGTTAGAGAGACCAACGTCTGCATTACCTAAACTAACTTTAATGTCAGCCAGTGCACACAAGTTTTGTTCCCATACATCCCTCTTAAGCTTCCAAACTTAAAGGGACACTATAGTCACCAGAACAACTACAGCTTATTGGATTTGTTCTGGTAAGTAGAATCATTCCATTCAGGCTTTTTGCAGAAAACACTGTCTTTTCAGAGAAAATAACTCCACTGGCCGCTCCTTAGATGGCTGCTAGAGGTGCTTCCTGGGGCAGTACTGCCTAGTGTGCAGCACTGCCATTCAGTGTCTCCACCCTCTGCATGCAGACACTGAACTTTCCTCATAGAGATGCATTGATTCAATTTATCTTTATGAGGAGATGCTGATTGGCCAGGGCTATGTTGGACTTGTGCTGGCTCTGCCCCTGATCTGCCTAGTTGACAGTCTCAGCCAATCCTATGGGGAAGTATTGTAATTTGCTCAGACCACCACTTCTGAGCCAGCAGCTGCAGAATTGAATACAAGTAATATTTTACTATATTTAGGGAGGCAAGAAGGGGCCAGGGTGGTGGTTTTAACATAATAGGGTAAGAAATACATGATTGTGTTCCTGACACTATAGTGCTCCTTTAAGCAAGAGTATGCAAAGAGTAGTTAAGGTTGCCACCTTTCTTGGAAAAAAATACCAACCTTAATCATTTGTATAATTAATTAGTTATGCGTGTAAATCACAAGGAGTGAAAATTCTGTAAAATCACCAACAAACTACTCACAGTTTGATTCTGCTGTATAGACGGATTGCTCCCAGTGTCTCCCTGTCTCCCAGTGTCTCAGTCTCGCAAGTCACCCAGTGTCTGTGTCCCTATGTATCACAGTGTCAGTGTCCCCATGTCACCCAGTCCCCTAGTCTCCCAGTGTCTGTGTCCCCATTTCTCCCAGTGTCCCGATGTCTCAGTGTGTCCCCATGTCACTAGGATACTGGGGACACTGAGAGACATGGGGACACTGAGAGACCCGGGGACACAGAGACATGGGGACAATGGGAGACATGGGGACACTGAGACATTTAGGGAAACTGGGAGAAATGGGGACACTGAGACACTAGGGACACAGACACTGGGAGACATGGGGACACTGAAACATTTGGGGACACTAAGACACTAGGGACACAGACATGGGAACAAAGACACTGGGAGACTAGGGGACACTGGGAGACTAGGGGATACTGGGAGACTAGGGGAAACTGGCTGGGAGACAGATACTTGGGAGACATGGGGACAGTTGTGGGCATAGACATGGGGACATTGGGACACATGGGGACACTAGGCACACAGAGACATGGGACACAGACACTGGGAGACTTGGGGACACTGAGACACTAGGGACACTGGCTGGGGGACATAGTGTCTCCGTGTCCCAATGTCCCTATGTCTCACAGCGTCCCCATGTGTCCCCTAGTGTCTCAGTGTCCCCATGTTTTCCAGTGTCCCCAAGTGTCTGTGTCCCCAGGTCTCACAGTGCCTGTGTCCCCATGTGTCCTAGTGTCTCAGTGTCCCCTAGTGTCTGTGTTCCCATGTGTCCCCTAGTGTCTGTGTCCCCATGTCCCCAAGTGTCTGTGTCCCCATGTTTTGCAGTGTCCCCAAGTGTCTCAGTGTTCCCAGGTCTCCCAGTGTCTGTGTCCTAGTGTCTCAGTGTCCCCTAGTGTATGTGTCATCATGTGTCCCCTAGTGTCTGTGTCCCTTAGTGTCTCAGTGTCCCCATGTGTCCCCTAGTGTCTCAGTGTCCTAGTGTCCATCCCCATGTGTCCCTGCTGCCTTTCCCCCCATCCCTCACTTACCTGAGCTGTAGAGCTGCTGTCTGGACTCTCTGTGCTGTGTAGCTGCTCCCCCACGGATCAGTGAGTAGTAGAGAGAGGCAGGGATATTCTGTAACTTCCTATCCCTGCCTCCCTCCACACACAGTGACCCCTACTGGCCGGTGCTGGTATTGCAGAGTAATTTCCATTTATTCTGAGAAAATTACCTGCATTTGTATTGCCGGTATTACTGCAATACCGGCACGGCCAGGCAGCCTCAAAAACCATCTGTGCCAATAAAATACCAGTCAGGAGGCAAACCTAAGAGTAGTGTGTAAAAAAAAATATTTTTTTTTTTTATTATTATTTTTTTTTTTAAATGGGCCTATTCCATGGGCCTGGGCCTGGAGCTGCAGCTCCATCAGCCCCTATGTTAATCCGGCCCTGTACATTACTGGTCCTTAGCGTGGGTGGGCCTTTTGCAACAATAGACCAGCAGAACATAATAGTCAAGACAGAGCTAAATCAAAATAAAAAAAGACCACTAGGAATATAAACACTGGTAGAGGCTGATGAAGTTTAAAGATGGGTGCTGCATCTCCGGTCACCATGAACACTAAAGATATAATCATGACAAGCTTTTTTCTACAACACACTTATCAATAGTTAATACATTTCTTTTTGAGGGTTTTTTTTGCAACAAAGCTGGGGGCTTCTCCACCTCACCTGAACCTATGGACCAGCCTCCACAGTTGGGTACTCAAGAAACCACAGCAGGGCACTGGCCCCAGGCATGAACGCTGCTTAAATATGAACAGCAATTATTGAGGCTGCTTGCGTCATTCCCAGAACGTGCGCGATCGTTTATAGTGACTCTGCATCATTATTTTGACACACCATGATGCTTACAAACAAAATAATTTTAGGACAAAGTCATTACTATACAATATAATGTCACATATAGTTGCAATTCATATATTGATGTATGTATGAATTCGTGGGTGAGTGAGAGGATATGATTTACAAACACGGCACATCATCACCCTTCAAGGTTACCATGACACTGACATATGGATACAGAACTTGATCACTGCTAAAAGCAATTTAGATTCTGATTAATCTGAGACCCACTTACTCCAGGTGCATCTTCAAAAGCCTTCTAAACATCAGATGATCAACCATCCACAAAGCAGCTCCCACGACTGACAGAGGCTGTCATCCTTTTTATATAAGTTCATATCCAGACAACCAGAGCAAGCTGCATTTGTGTGATTACATTGATTTCCAAGTGCACATCTTTGTCTGAGATACACCGGGCCAGTCCTGATTGACCAGGGTGTTGGATTTAAATACAACTCTCTAATTGTAAGGCAGCCAAAGCAGATCCCTCCAAATATGCTTAATATACTGTCTTCTATTGACATCAGCAACCACTGGCCAAATTCAGAACTTTTTTGTAGTCCAAAAATGAATTTATCAGGTAAGTTAACGTACGTTAAAACCCTTCGGGGTGAACTATCCTAAGATTTATAATACTAGTTTTACAATTTATCCATATTAATCAAATATGTATTTGTAAGGTATGAAAAATAGAATGACCTATTACAAGCGAGTGCCTCCATTTTGGCTCCTTGTCAGGCATTGCTGTAAGCTCTGCTCTTTGCACTGCGTAGTCAGCTCTGAGAGAGCACATAGAGTACGACACATGGAATCCAAATTTCAGTTTTTCTTCCTCAAATCAACGTGTGCTCTGGTTGTGCCTGACTGAACTGGATTGTGATGTCATTTGAAAAATCTTTACACACACACATGAAAAACGGTTAGCCCAAGTTATAGCTGATTTTTTTTTCCAATGTTTATCTAAAAGTGTAATTTACAGACAAGTGACAATTCCTGTTTAAAGCAGAACGTTTTTAATATGTGTTTTGTCTTGAGTCCGAGTAAAGATATTCCCACACAGTAAATTAGAGCGGCTCTTTCACCCAAACACAATTTTGAGCATTTCAGAAAAATGAACTCTTTATAAAATGCTTATAAAGAGTATGTTGGGATTTTGTTCAGTACTTTTTCAACTTTTTTTATGTAGAATCCTCAAGTTGACAAAACTTGACAAATGGCGGAGCGATGGCTGTACGAATAAGGCATTTTTTTCTCGCAGCCGCTCATCGCGAGATAATACCTACAAAGGCTCCGGTGGTCTTGTGGGATACTTAATTGACATCGCTGTTGTACTCTCCCAAATGTAGTAATCTCAGCCAATCCATTGCTTTCCCATAGGAATGCATTGGGAGGCCATTGTGCATGCGC
Source organism: Pelobates cultripes (assembly GCA_933207985.1). Classification (NCBI taxonomy): domain Eukaryota; kingdom Metazoa; phylum Chordata; class Amphibia; order Anura; family Pelobatidae; genus Pelobates; species Pelobates cultripes. The sequence continues at coordinate 23,723,394 of OW240915.1, read as the reverse complement.
CTATGAGCATCTCCTCATAGAGATTAATTGAATTAATGCATCTCTACGGGGAGCATTCAGCATCTCCATGCAGAGCATGGAGACGTTGAACGCAGGTACTGCACACAGTGCAGCACTGAAATAGGAAGCACAAGGGGCTGTCTGAGTGACTACCACTGGAGGTGTTACTAGGCAGCAATGCAAACACTGCCTTTTCTGTCTGCAGTGACAGGCTATAGACACCAGAACAACTACATTAAAGTATAGTGGTTCTTGTGACTATAGTGATGCAAACACCATTATAAAATGTAATCTTCCTTCCATAATCTGAAATATCCTGGTATCTAGCACACACAAAAGGCCAGTTCACACATAACAATCACTTTATTTATCAAGTCATTAAACTTCGAGCCAGCAACAATCTGTCAGTGCACACAAGATCTATTCACTAAACTTTGAATTGTAGCAAAAAAAAATCCTGACAATTCAGGCAAAAATTGACAAAATGTGTCTAGAGCTGACTATAGCTGTTTTTGAATCAGAAAATGTTGTATTTTGTTTTGATGCAGTTTGAAGTTTATTGAAAAGTGAATATGTAAACCCCTATAATTTCCAGGGAAAAAAACTCACTTAAGTGATCCATGAGTGAGCAAAATTAGTTGTTAGGTTCACTTCCTTTGTTTTTTTGTCTTTGTTACCTTGAATTTTGTCAATAAAGTTACTTGAAGCGATCCCAGGTTAGCGATGAATGTATTATTTGCGGCAGGCGTCCATTTTTCTTAATCCTCTGCTGTCATTATCCACTTACACAAATCATGGTGTAATTTGCAAAGTTGTTAAGCAGTGGCTAAGCAAATGTTATTTGAGCAATATATTTATATCTATAGCAGTTCCTCCAAATATTAATCTTATGTGATTGTGTCCTTTTAATTTAGCAAACGTCACGCTATTGAAAAATTGATTTAACCTGGATTAAAATACTAACTTTAGCATGAATTTTGCAAGGTGAAATGGCTGCCAGTCGAAATTCGACCCTGACTAATGTTAATTTCCTCCACCAATTTGCAGATACATATTCTGCCATTCAGCAGACTTTGCACAAGACATGCTCTCATGACTTACCTTTGTAGAAATGTGTTCATACACAACCATACCTACCAAGTGTCTCTGTTTAGGAGGAACAGTCCCTATTTTGAGCCCAAATCACGGTGTCTGCTAAAAAAGATTGTATGCAATTAATATGGGATTTAGAACAAGAACAATGTATCTTATTTACACAGAATAATTTCTAAACATGTTTATTGTAGTTTAAAGACAAATTACCTTGAGTATTATTGCTCTGTTATACACTCAGACACGTAAAAAATATGAAGCTCCTAGATAAGGGGATAATGAGGATAGAAAAAAAGGGACCAAGGTATTTGGGCCCAAAACGGGGACTATCCCACCTAAGTAGGGACACTTGGGAGGTATGCCTTCCATAGAAATGAAATGTAATATAAAACAGGAATAGTGCGTTAGAAAAAGCACAAGATATATGATTTATCATTTGACATCAGACTAAGAACACTCACTTGTCTGTTTCTGATCTAGCTGAATTATGTGTGGCTTTAATATGATTGCAGATAGCAAAATAGTAAAAAAAACAAAACATATGGAATCATGAGGTGTGCAATTATTGTGCTCAGAAGAGCATGAACAAGCTTAATAACCCATTACAGTTATGTTGTATTTATGCATCAGTCAGGAGAATGATCCTACTGTAATAGGAGTGACTAGTAAACAGATTAAACTATAGTAATAATATGGTTTTAACAACCTTATAAAATGCCTTTAATAATTCTAAAAGGAGTATGGAAATATGAAGGGATGAATGAATACGTTTGGATGCCTTCTAAATAAAAAAAAAAAACACAAAAAAACCCATTTTTTAATTTTTATAACATTTATTTAATTTTTTTAAAATATGCTAATAATTATTGCAGATTAGCCCATATTTGTGTTATTATTGGCGATCATGCTTTTAGGCCTTAAATTAAAAAAACATTGGTCAGGTTCCTCAAGCTTTGAGGACAGGTCAGAACATATTTGGATTGCTCAAGAAATAGAGGTATCAGTGATCAAAATTGAGTGGAGAGGCATGTTATTCCTAGTGGTCATGTGTGGTATTGTAGCAAAGAAAGTGCAGCAAACCAGCAAGTGAGATAAATTATCACATTTACAGAAACTCACTAACATTTTCCTTCCTAATTTTAATGCAAAGCAAAAAACAGGTCGCAAGAGAATACTGAGAACGGGCAGCAGCTGAAATAGCCTGCCCTTCGGTGGGTCCCCGCTCAGTTCTCAAGCTGGCTTTAGCTCATCTTGTGCCATTACAGAGGGAACATATCTGAAACATATCAGACTGGTCCCACCCATACGGGCAGTCCAGATCCGAAATGCCAGCAAGTTCCCTCTGCACGAGAGACACAGCAACTCCAGACAATCGTTTCAGCCTTGTTAGGCATCATCAGTGAGGCATAGCTTAAATCTCTCTAGGCACCGTGAGCAAGTCTGTTCTAGATATGTAAGAGCACATAGTCTATATATTTTCTTTCTTCTCCTGATCAGTGGAAGTAAGATATTAATTAGTGCACAAAAGAACAGGTAAATACATTAAATATGTTTTCTTCCAAAAAAGGGCTGCCTAAATGATTTTTACCAAACTGTGGATCCACATATTATTTTAGACTACACCTCCCACTATTACTTGAGCACCAACAGTGGTCTGTGATTGGGAGGGGGTCACTTTTCAACACCCCTTCAGGGAGGTTAGTTAAGAAATTGCAATTGCATATTGGTGTGTTCATCTGTGTGTGTGTGTGTGTGCGCGTGCGGGTGTGCGTGCGCGTGTGTGTGTGTGTGTGTGTCTGTGCGTGTTTGTTTTACTAATAAGGCACTCACACTTCTTGTGATTTTTTTTACCTATATACCAGTAAAGATGCAGTATATGTGAAGAACTGTTCCCATTTTAAAAATGAATAAAGCTAAGAACATCAGAAATTAAATGCACTGTTATTCTTATTGATTTGCTGAAAATCAAAATTATATACACTATGTTCTAAATCTGTGTGTGAGTGCGTGCATGAAATAGGAATCTAAGGTTTTTGATAGGCTGAACCTGCGACTGGTTGCCAAGGCAACAGACATTAATGACCTTGAACTGCCCGTTGCCCCTAGCAACTCATAATCTTTATATATGTTATACAAGGACTTCTTTCATATATACATAGCTATATAATCTTTACATATATATAAGTGTATATATTTCAACATAAAACTTTTTTTCCCCCAGTGTCAGTTGCTTATCACAGTGAAATCATCTTCATTTGTTATTGTCAGGGAGTAAATTCTCTAAGCAAAATATTACATGTTCCTGGTAAATGTTATTTAACAGCTCTGAATGTGCTCTGTATTCTGATTTTGTGCCAAACGCTTGGCATCAGTTTGGAATTAGTTACTTGTTGTTATTTTGAGGCCGTCTCGGCATTTCGCAGTTCTAAAGGTTTGTGACCCATGTTATTGTACTTTTGCTCTTCTCACTGTAATATTGCACTTTTCTTATAAATAATAAATGATGTGAGGAGCACGTACCCCTGGAGAGTTAAGTGGGATAATGAATATGTTCTTAGTTGGCAGGATTCTCCTTCAGTGCGTTCTGTGACGTGTAAAAACTGTGATTTTCATCAAAGATATTCAATGAGCCAGAAGGGCAAATTATCGCCCATAAACATGTGTAATATTCACAGCATGTGTCTTTTTATCAGACGGTAGTTTAAAACCTAACTTTCAATATGACCCTAAACCAGAATCTAAATTATGACAAAGCATTACTTTACAAAAATTATTAAATAAACGCTTCCATCACTTTAACAAGCTTGTATAACATGTGATAAAAAGAGGACCCCTTTTCCAATTTTTCTTCCTTCTGTTGACAAAGATTTGCAAATATTTAGGCGTAGGCTGATATATGTCCTCCCCAATACATGACACTTAATCTAGGCAAAAATAATGGGGGTTTAGTTACATTATATGATCATACATTGCATAAGCCTGCCACAACGTCAATGTACACCATCTTACATTGGGTACATTGACGTTGTGGCAGACTTATGCAATGTACCTGCATGGCTGGATTAATAACCCCTAATTAATAATGTGCCTCGGTGCTGGCTCAGCTCCGCCCATGCGCCTCCACTGCCGGCGTCCGCAGGCAGGGGAGACCTAATGCGCATGCGCGGCAATGGCCGTGCTCGCATTAGGATCTCCCCATAGGAAAGTATTATTCAATGCATAGCGTGACAACGTCCAGCATCGTTTAGACGACCAAAAGTCATCAAGGAAGCCCCTCTTCAAAAGAACCTGGAAGTCCCTCTAGTGGCTGTCTGTCTGGTAGACAGACACTAGAGGAGGACTTAACCCTGCAAGGTAATTACTGCAGTTTATAAAAACTGCAATAATTACATGCTCAGGGTTAAGGATGATGAGAGCTGGGCTGAAGTTCCCAGTATGGTACAGAGTTTTGCGCACAGAGCTGGTCAGGAAACAGTGTCTTTTACAAGCTCTGTAAGAAAATATAAGAGTATTAAAATGCATGCTTGTAGGGACAGATTGCTAGCAAGCTAACCTCTGCATTTTGTTGTACTGATTATCTCTTCAAAATGCAAGTTTTCTGCCAACAGGTTTTTTCGGCTACTCTTTAAGTTTAACTTTAACTGTTTCAGTTTAATTCTTGCTACAAAGACTTTTTAACCTTTTGTAAGTGTTTGAGCTATGGAAAGGTTTTGTGAGTCATTAAGAGAGCAGTTAGTAGGAGCTTCATGGTTCAATATTATAATGGGACGTATTAAAGGTTGTGACTCTAATCAATACCGGTAGACAGCAAATAAACATGATTAGCAATATTCACACACTGAAAATCAGTAGAAATACTTTTTCTAGAGGATGCTTCTTATGCACCATAGCACAAATATTGGCAGTCTGATATATCACCCCATAATCTGCACAATTATCTTCTTTATCACGAAACAAATAATTAAATCTGAATTCATAGGCCCATTAGTTAGGTCCACGGTGCTGCTGAAGGTTTAATGTGCATCAAATTACAAATCTTAAGTAAGCATCTTCTAAGCGATGTGGTGGGGCATCAAATTCATATTAATAACAATATTTCAATCCTTTATTTTAGCGACATTATTCCTCATTCTAGAAAGTGTGAACGTGATTTTAACAGCTTGGGAATGGTTTTATTATTATTTTGGCAATATAAAAAGAAATAAATATCATCAGTTGATTTAAAATAATACTTGACATTTTTCTTAAAACATGGGAACAGCAAAGATTGAAGAGTAATTTATCAAAAAGTGTTGGTTTTTTGAGAAATTGAAATAAACATAAATTTGTAAACTTTTTAAGAAAAAACCCAGTTTGGCTATTTTGGCTTAAATTTGAAATTTACCTTGAATTCTCACTTTTGTGAATGACGCAATAAGCGATGAACTGCTTTGAAGTGAAAAAGAATTTGTAAAATAAATACAAAAATAGCTGTTTAGGAAATAATAGTCACAGCTATTTTAGCCTGAGCTTTCCAGTTTGGATTCCAATTCATTATAGTTCCATGTTTAGTTTAATAAACCATACAGGGTTATTCACTAAAACTGTAGAACAGAGAAAATGCAGTTTTTACCTTACAATCTAGGGATAACATTACTCGCCACTCCTCAGATGGCTGCTAGAGGTGCTTCCTGGGGCAGTGCTGCACAGTAAGCAACACTGCCATTCAGTGTCACCACCCTCTATATGCAGACAATGAACGTTCCTCATAGAGATATATTGATTCAATGATGCTGATTGGCCAGGGCTGTGTTTGACTTGTGCTGGATCTGCCCCTGATCTGCCTCCTTGACAGTCTCAGCCAATCCCATGGGAAAGCATTGTGATTGGCTCACAGAATCACTTCTGATGATGTCAGCAGACAGCAGGTAGGTCAGAGGCATCAGCTGCAAACTTGTATACAAGTACGATTGTACAATATTTATAGAGACAAGGAGGGCCAGAGGGGCTAGATGGTGGTTTTAACACTATAGGGTCAGGTATACATGTGTGTGTTCCTGACCCTATAGTGCTCCTTTAAATTCTACAGTCAATACCCAATAGAAACCATATTGTGAAATGTTAGTCTAACTGGGACAAATCTCTTAGAACAAAAGCAAGTATTAGAATGCATTTACTATATATAGAGAGTATATGTTCCTTACTGTAAACATTATTATTGTGAAGCTTTGTTATGTTACACTCACAATTCATTGTACATTTGTAAAAATTTCAATACTGTGGATTCAGTGGCAGAAGTGAAACACGTCAAGTGGCACATTACTCCACAAACCTTTGTCTTAACAGTATGTACGTGCTCTAAGTCAGGGGTGCCCAAAAGGTAGATCCCCAGATGTTGTAGAACTACAATGCCCATGACGCCTTTAGAATGACGAAGCATCATGGACGCTGTAGTTATAAAACATCTGGGGATCTCCTTGGGCACACCTTGTTCTAAGCCAACACACTAAAGAGTATGGAATCCATATTTATGACTCCAGATGCTGCAATATAAATTATAAATGATGACTGTTTATGAATATGTAGGAAAAATAACTCTTCCTTCATAACACATTTTCTTATATGCTATATGTGTACAATTCAGCAGTGAAATGCTCCAAAGGTGCAATTAAATACCTACCCTACCCTTATTTTTGAGAGCGCACTATTATATCAGCCATGACGCCTCTGAGCAGAATTGACCCCACGTCACTTCTAAGTCTATAAAGGCTTCTGTTATGCAAATATAAGTATAATTAATTGCTGCATCGTTAAATAATCACCAAGAATTAGTATTCTCGTACATGAAGTGGATTCTAAAAGATCTGTCAGTTATTTTCTTCCCTTGAAATGCTAACTTACAATGTTCTTTTAATACACCTAGTAATTGGAGTGCTGCTTCACACAAAGATTTATATTTATTTCTATAAGATGATGAGCCTTCATTTTGCTTGATTGTATTATCCACCACTCTCTGAACAACAAAAAAAAATAATTCAAAAATCCATATATCCATATAAATATATTCTCCTGGGCAGCTGCCATTTGCTGTATCTGTTATTAATTCAGCCTCTCCTCTGAAACTGATATGAACATAATAATCTAGGGACATGTGACTGTGATAGTCCTATCCCCAGATCCTCTCCCAGCATATCACCTAATAGAAAAGAGTTTCAGCATCAGCACCAGAGGGTACAAGCAGAGCAATGATAAAGGCCCACTCAAGCTCTTTAACGTTACTTTGTTTGGTTGGGGAAGATCTCCTGTAGAATGTCTGTCTTGCATTTATCAGTCTCTCGCTCACAGTTTACCCACAACCTCCCATTTTTGTTTCTTTCATATCTCGCCTGTGCACGTCCTGTCTCTCCCTTATTCCTTCCTCATATATCTCTACAAGTTCTCCCCATTACGTATCTCTCTACAAGTTCTCTATCTCATATAAATGTTCTTTATTCATAGCCCCGCCTTTCTTACCAGCTAGCTGTCTCTCTCCCATTTCTCCCCTTACCTTCTCTCCCAATTTCTTCCGCCTGGTCTCTCTCTCGCCATTTTCTTTCCAGCCCGCATGTCTGCATTTAAAAAGCCTCTTTCTATTTATTCTCACTCAAACACCATCCCCCATTTTTATTTGTACAATTTATTTCCCTATTTATTACCCCTCACAAATCTCTCCCCCAGTTCTCCCATCTCACAAATACCCCTCCATTGTATTTCTATTTTATATTCCCTGCCTAACCTATCTCTTTCATTTTTCCTCCAGTCCTGTCTCTCTCCTCATTCTATATCTCCGCATTTCCCCTCTAACCTATCTATCTCTCCATACTTCCTTTTAGCCTCTCTCTATCTACATTTTAAACCTTCCTATTGCCCCACACATAACGGTTCACAGCACACTACATTAGGGTGTGCACCCAGAGAAAATGACTATATAAACATTGTCACGAACGCACCCTACTTCAAGAGTGTGCGTGACGTAGTTGTGGTGGTGAAAGGGTTAAAGTTCACTATTTGTCTGCGCTAGACCCAAAATAATGATACAATCCCACTTAACACCACCCACACTAAAATAACTATAAATATTACTATTCTAATGCTGCCACCACCAAGACAATTCATAAATGGGGTGCTTTGGTCCCCCAGGTAAACTTAACAATTAAAACCCACCAAATACAACTTATGTAATGTGTCTCAGCAAGTATGCATCTGTATGAGTATATGTGTACACATGTCTAGGGGTGTATTATCTGGGCGACTCAGCCAGCAGTTTTGAAAGTACTTAGAATTTTCTGAACACTGTCCTGATTGCAAAAAGTGCAGCAGCAGCTATTTTCAGTGTCCAGAAAACCTTCTATATCAGTCTATCTGAGTAACGGAGCATATATATATATATACAATACCAAACGATTCTGCACTCCAGCTATCCCTTGAAGTATTGCCTGGTGCTCGGTTGCACAATGTATAGATGAATGAAAAAGGCCAGCACTCTGGGCCTTGTAAATAAAAACTTCTCAGGTTTTATTCCAACAGTCAACGTTTCAGTTCTTAATGAACTTTCTTCAGGACATAAATCATTTATGTCCTGAAAAAAGTTCATTAACAACTGAAACGTTGACTGTTGGAATAAAACCTGAGAGGTTTTTATTTACAAGACCCAGAGTGCTGGCCTTTTTCATTCATCGATATATATATCTATATATATAGATATATATATATACCCCATTTAGCCTTGACTTGTAGAGAGTCCCAGTAAGGAAGTATTTCCCAAGTAAGTGGATTAATCCTCTCAGAGCAGGCATTAGGCTGCTAGAGTAGGACCTGCCAAAGACGGGGTACATTGACGTTGTGGCAAGTTTATGCAATATATGATCATATAATGTAACTAAACCCCCATTATTTTTTGCCTAGGTGAGGTGTTTTTCAATAAAACTATTACAATCTCTAAGATTTGAAATCATTGTTTAGTGAATAAGCAAGTATGCTGGATTGTGTTTTTTGTATATATATAGTATAGCATATGTAGTACATGTATATTTGGTCAAGTATCAATTTATTTTGCCACCTGAAACAGCTTGTTCTACTCTACCAGTGCTACTAATGTTTAGTGACATAGCTACATGATGCTAATAATGACCCCCTTTGGGGATTTCCTGAGCGCTTGTCTCTTCTTGTTTTTTTTTTTGAGGTATAATCAATAAATCTGCCAGTGAGGCTTTTAATGCTGGATTTCCTCCTGGAATTAAATGAGCGTGGCTATTACAAATTTTTGATGGTGTTGCTTTGCCATAGAATGTCACAAACAATGTTGATTTACAAAAGTAAGAAAAAAACCTGGAGCAAGTAAGAATTTTTTTTTTTTGATTTTTTTTTTTACTTGAGTACAAAATCCAAGATAAATTTATATAAACATAAATAAGTAATACAGTGGAGGAAAGGGAGGTTGCATGAGGGAAAGAGAGATTATAGAATGCTGCTATAGAATGTTTAATGGTTTATGTTGCATTTTTTTAGATCTAGATTGAGGGATACGCCATGTTGATTGTACATAAACAATAACTGAAAAAAGACACTCACTTGCGGATGTTCCTCATTCGTAGCAAATCTATAGATGTTCTCCAAAGTCATCAGGGTCACAAGTAAATGCTTAGGACCTGTCGTGACAGACCAGTTTGTGGGACGTTTTATGTCCAAGTAACTACGTTGATGTTTTTTAATAAATTAAACCATTTGGGAATTGTACGTGTTTAACGTTTGTGGCTTCTAGAAAGCTATGAAAGAGCTTAACACGTTGTTTATATGGATTGTACAATCAGGGCTGCCATCAGAAATGCACCCGAGTCCGCCCAAAGTGCTGCAGCCCCCACCCCCCCTCTCCCCCCGAGTCCGCCCACAGGAATACAGTGTCTGCAGGGCCGGTGCAAGGATTTTTGCCGCCCTATGCAAAAGTAAAGTTTGCCGCCCCCCCATGTGACATCACAATGCCCCACCCATATGATCTGCCATGTTAACTAACACCAGTGCTGCAGTGCCGCCGTGTTTACATTAAAAGGCCTGCAGGGACAGGCTAGACACCAGAACCACTACATTAAGCTGCAGTGGTTCTGGGGACTATAGTGTCCCTTTAATGTGAGGTAAATTAGAGATTAGTGCCACAAATAATATACTAGATTGCCTACTTACAACCAGATGAGGATGATGATGGGCTCTAGCTCCCGTCTGGCTCCACTGGTCTGGTGTAGAACAGGCTCTCTGGAGGCGGTTTGTAACTGTGGTCACAAAAATCAATGTTCTGGGATCAACGGGAAGCAGCTCCATTTTTTTGAGGGCCCTTTACACAGCTCAATGTCTGGGTCCCAGGATCCACCTTCATGTTCCACCAATGAGTTTGTTCACAGGGGGTGGAGTGTGTGTGGGGGGGATGTCCTGATGTGTGTAAGGAATGCATTGTGTGAATCTGTGTTTGTATGTGTAAGGGCTGCAAGGTGAGTTTGTGTATGTATGGGATGCAGTGTGTGCGTCTGTAAGGGATGCATTGAGTGTGTGTAAGGGGTGCATTGTGTGTTGCTGTGTGTAAGGGATGCATTGCTTGTGTCTGTGTGTAATGCATTGTTTGTTTTTCTGTGTGCAAGGGGTGCATTGTGTGTGTGTGTGATGTATGTCAATCTCTCCCCCTCCCCCCTGTCAATTTCCTTCTTCGCCCCCTCCCTCCCTCTCTCCAATTTCCTTCTTCTCCCCTCCTCTCCTTCTTCTCCCCCCTCTCCAATTTCCTTCTTCTCTCCCTCAGTCTCCAATTTCCTTCTTCTCCCCCTCCCTCTCCAATTTCCTTCTTCTCCCCCCTCCAATTTCCTTCTTCTCCCCCACCCTCCAATTTCCTTCTTCTCCCCCACCCTCCAATTTCCTTCTTCTTCCTTCTCCCCCCTCCAACTTCCTTCTTCTCCCCCTCCCTCTCCAATGTCCTTCTCCCCTTCCCTCTCATTGCCTTCTCCCCTCTCCAATTTCCTTCTCCCCTTCCCTCTCATTGCCTTCTCCCCATCCAATTTCCTTCTTCTCCCCCTCTCTCCAATTTCCTTCTTCTCCCCCCTCTCTCAAATTTCCTTCTTCTCCCCCCTCTCCAATTTCCTTCTTCTCCCCTTCCCACTCATTGCCTTCTCCCCCCCTCCAATTTCCTTCTTCTCCCCCTCCCTCTCATTTCCTTCTTCTCCCCCTCCCTCTCATTTCCTTCTTCTCCCCCTCCCTCAAATTTCCTTCCTCCCTCCCCCCCTCAAATTTCCTTCCTCCCTCAAAATTTCCTTCCTCTCCCTCCCCTCCCTCAAATTTCCTTCCTCTCCCCCCTCCCTCAAATTTCCTTCCTCTCCCCCACCTCAAAATTTCTTTCCTCCCCCTCCCCTCCCTCTGACAGCCGGCCGGCGCGCGAGGGAGCACTCTCCTCTGAGTGCTTCCTCTTAAGCTCCCTCGCGCGCCGCGTACTAATGCGGCGCCGGAAGATGACGTCATCTTCCGGCTCCGGCATCAGTACGGTGCGCGAGGGAGCTGAAGAGGAAGCACTCAGAGGAGAGTGCTCCCTCTCAGCGTGCCGGACGGCTGTCAGGGCCAGCCTCTGGGGGGCCCTGAGGTGACCGGCTGCTGGGCCCCCCCAGGAGAAGAGGCTGGCCCAGTGGGTACATACCGGGGTCGCAGGGCCCCCTGCGACCCGGTATGTACCCACTGAATGTGGGGCCCGGACGACCTTAGCAGTCCGGGCCCCCCAGGACCGCCGGGCCCATGACAACCGTTGCAGTTGTCATGCCCTGATGGCGGCCCTGTGTACAATTGTGTGTTTGTTGTTCGTTTTTTTTGGGTTTTGTTTTTTGTTTAGTTTAAGGCAACATTATTTGTCATATATAAAAAGAATATAACAAATTTACCATTTAACATTTACCATAATACATAGAAAGAAAGAAAATCAGTATGATTTATTGAATGAGGCTTATGAGGCCTTCAAATGCATGTGTCTCTTCTTGTCTGACTGAGTCAGGACCTGTTTTATGGAGGTAGACTTTTTTTTATTTATTTTTTTATGTTATGATCAGAAAATGAAATCATGATTTGAGTCACTGCCCAAGGATTTGGAATCCTGATCAGCATGTTATTTAGTAACGTTGCTTTGATACATCCCTCTCTATACTCAATGAGCTTCCAGTAAGTAAAAAAAGAGGTCCAGGGATGTCAGTCAGTTTTAACATTGAACCCACTCATGCCAAACGAAAGGTTAAAATGAATGACTGAAGAAAGACAACTCATTCACATATACTATAAAAATATAAAACATGTCCATTAATACATTTACAATGCTATTTAAGAAACTATAATAAAATTAAAATAAGACTATTTACATCCTTCAAATAAAATGATCAATAGTTAGAGAGAAAAAAAGGCCTTTCCTTACAAAAACTATTCAAGTAGTGTTCTTTATCATGACTGCTGACCCATATTCCATCCCCACCGTTGCCCCCAAATAATACACTGGACACCTTTTAGTGGATAAGGGCAACGGCCACAGCTTTATTAAACAGTAAAATTAATTGTTAATTCCTGCCAGCTGTTGGGTGAGGACCCAACAGGCAGTTCACCTCCTTTGTTGTCCATGAGCCCAGCACAGCCGTCGCTAGCCATCAGCCTTGCGCCGACTGTCGTCTCCCCAATGTGACCTTGCGTCATAGTCCTTTCCTTTTCGATTCCGCTGTCCAGGGAAAACCGCCAGCTGTGACAATAAGAAAAAACAACACGAAAACCACCAACACCACAAACAAACAAAACCAGGGAGGGAGGGTGGGCAATTCAACCAGGGTAATGACAATCTCCTTCTGACTGGTAAGTCTCCTCCCCTGCTACCCCTTTATAAATCCTTCCATCTTTGCAACATTGTTGCTACCATTGTACCATCCCACTATCCTGGGCAGCAGTCATGCTCCCCCTTCCCTATTCTGTCCAGGGGGACACTTTAATGAAGTTGCCGGTTTCAATTTTCTACTTAGAACAATATACCTAATATATGCAATGGGATTGCATTAGTGTACATGAAAATTGTTCACTGGTGCAATGTGCGAAACATATATCAAATACATCATTTCTGAATATAAAATGAAAGCAGGAATCCTACGTAACAAATAGAATGACTCAATAAATATGATATATAAACTAGTAGTTAAAGTTTAATGGGTTTTTTACTTCTCACTAAACAAACAATATTTCCACAATAAAGTATACTTGGCTTATTTGTAGAATAAAATATTTACTAGTTAGATCAGATGCAGTTTGTTTAAAAAGCAGATAGGATCACCTATTATTTACTTTATACATTGCAGAATACACATTTATACTGTATGATTTTCTATTTTTTTCCCACCGATATATCAGTAATAATATCCTTTTTTTCTGAACTGGTTTTCCACAGAGAAATCCTTTCAGAGTCTGTAAAGTCTGACACTAAACTACGATAATTCATAGCTGGGAACAATCAGGATGTCTTGTCTGATTCGACTTCAAAGTGAGAAAGAAAGTGTAGTATCTAATTTTGTATTGAAGCCGCCAGAATATCGTTAACAGTATGCAGGATGGAAAAAAATAGATGCACCAGGTTCTACATTTTTTTTTTTTTTTGTGATTTCCAAAAGGCAAGATTTTATAGTATTAAATGACATTGCAAATGACAGTTTATACTACATCAAATGCATGTGTTAGTACAATCCGACAGCAGGTATGTCAAAAGGAAAAAGATAAATAGATAAGAATTTTCTTATGATAACCAATGACACGTGATATGCTTTCATAACTACATTTATTTAAATAATAATTGAAAAGCAGCTACCTTTAGCTGAAGGTTATGTGTTTTACGAGTGTCTCCACTCATAGAGATTGCATTATTATGTATATTTTTAATCACATTACTTTTTTTTACAACCCAAGGACAAAATCAAAGATAAATTAGCTAAAGATAAATTAGGGTTTTAGCTATGGTTAGAGTTAGGGCTAGAAAAAGAGTGAGGGTAAGTACCATAACTAGGGTTATGTACAGGGGATATTCCATCTTATATGTCTACAAAACTTCCAACTGCAGCACCCTGTGAATTGGGATGCCAATGGGAGGGACAATGACACAATTTGCACAAGTGGCTCTGCCCAAAGGTGGGTTAACCAGTATAACTGCCAGGTCAAATTGGTGTGAAAGCACTTATGGCCCCCCGCAAATTAAGTAGACTGGCCCAACAAGGGCACATCATGCAAGAAGAACAGTTTCATTGCTGTCTGCAGGGTCCTAATGCCCTGAATATACTGAGAGCGTGTTTAATGATGAATTTGTTCTATACTGGCTAGAAACAGTTATCCAGTGTCCCCAAAAGTAAGACACCAGGGAACAAAGTCAGGACCAAAAAATTGGGGCTGTTTTGAGAAGATCTGTATGCTTGGGACACCTGGACTGTCTGCCAATTTATCGAAACATTATAACACAAAATAATCAACTTGTTTCATACTAGCACAACTCCCTGAATGTTCCCCTCCTTCTTTCACTTGTAAGATTAAGGGAGAGGACCATGGCAGAACTGCCATCATCTGTCTCTGTCCCACAATCCTCTCTGCTAAATGTTTTATAAGGGTCTATCCATGTCACACGTGCTCATTGCAAACAGGACCTACCATATTTATTTATTAATTAATTGAGTAGTTGATAACACTTGCATTAGGAAATAAAAGCTGTCCCTAGCTTACATTAATTGCCCAAGTCTTAAACATTGATTTTGTTTTCAATTAATGAAAATGTTTGGTCATTGCTGCATTGCACATTTTATACATATTCAGACTGTCTTCTAGGAAAATTCTAAACCACTTCCTGGTTCTTAAAAAAAAAAAAAAAAATCAAAGCACAAAAAATGCTTACAGCAGTAAACCCTTGTTATCCCTATTTTTGAGTCCTATATGCACAGAGCAGGATTAGCCATCAGGCAACCTTAGGCAGTTTCCTAGAGACAGTTGTGGGGCCACAGAACAACAAATTTGCTTGGCCCAATTAACCATCCCTATGTGAAAAATAAAAGGCCAGGGCTGATACCATGCCTAGCCTTCCTTCTTAACCCCACTTAATTCTTAATTATTAAGCCGTTTCAAGCCCAGACCAGTACCTTCAGTATATTGCAAACACTGTACGCTTCTCTAAACGTGCTGTTTGTATAAGTGGAGGCACAGAGACAATGCTTAGCTATACGTTGAAAGGATTCTTAGCAAACTCTCAAAAAATGTAAGACGCTCTGTGTGTTAGGAAAACATGCCCTCATTAAGATACCACTAACACCCTGTACTGACAGTACCCGGCAAGAAAATATATGGGTTCATGCAGTTTGCACAGAATTCTGACCCTAAAATGTACATGTAATACAAGCCACATTAAAGGATTACCAGGCGAGGCATATTTCCAATTTCCAAGCATCCAGTATTGGGGATCACGGGATCACTGCAGTCACAGCTTCCTGTTGTGAACTAATAGACATGATTTCTGTTGTAATATCTTCCTGTTGCTTCCGTAGGCTTTCACACTTTCTAAGGATGCTTCATTTCCAGAGATACCCTTCTGCAAAACATTACTGTAAGCAGTGGTTATTTCAATATTTGTGGCATATGGAATGTCCCAGGAGGTCATTTGTAGATAGATAGATAGATAGATGGACGGATAGACAGACAGATAGACAGATGGTTGGGATTTACTATCAAAATGCAAAGCTTTCTGTCCTTTTATAATGTAATGTAAATACCTCGGAATGAACATATCTAGTAAACCAGCATACCCTGTGCCTGACAGCTAGCCTTGACACTGCAGCTTATCATCCTATGATTCTAAACTAGTATTTAGTCCAGAGACATCTGAAGGGCCAAGGTTAGCCATCACTGAAACAGTGTCTGTCATATCATATAGATTTTAACATGAACACCTAGGTTTAGAATATAGACAAACACACAGTCTTGTTTAGGAATAACTATGTGCTGGGTAAGCCTTCGGATCAAGAAATCCAATTTGTGTTACTTTCAGCATTTGCTTTGCTTTTTAGCATGAATACGCGATCCCCATAGACTCTGTAGCATTCATAAACCATGGTCCATTAGTCATGGTTCAGTCATGGATCACCTTTTCTCTTTTGATCATTTCTGTGTATGGTGCCTCAGAGAAATATCACATTGTCCTCACATCTCGTGAGACAAATATGAAAACTTTTCTTCGTCCCCCTCTTATTCACCAGAGTTCATGCCCCTCCTAGACCTGATTCAATATATAGACATCGCTTGAGATTAGATGAATTATGTAGTTCTTTTCTGCTGAGCAGGTCATGGCAACAAAGTCTTAGTCATGAAGGTTCCGTTAAGCTTTGTGAGAAGCAGAAGTATTCACAGCTAATGATACATTTATCTTCTTCAAATGATTAGTGGGTAATGCAACATTTATTACATGATCGGCTATACAATAACGGGAGTTTTGTATCCTTATGAGGATAGAAGTTAATTGTTTTTTTGCTAGTTGTTTAATTTGCTTTAGAGTTGATGACCCAAAGAAAATTAAATGTAAGGCAAACTTAGATCCTATTTTAATAATGTGATTCGCCTCAACAAACCATGCAAATGGCTGCTATGAGGCACAATGGATGAGTAGTGTGCTCTACGATTATCGTATCATAATTACGATAAAAATATATTAGAGCATTGAATCCTGCCTTAAAATATTTCCAAGAGCAAGTTACAGCCAGTTAGACCATGCCATCGTTCCTTCCAAAAATCCCAGATTGTGGTTGTGAAATACGGCACAACGTGATATGAGCACAGCTAGTTATATCACCGTCAGGAGCAGCAGGGAGGTACATGAAAAGTATTTTAATTTGCAACAGTTTGGTGTTTAGTGCATACCACCCTGTCCAGTTATGTCATTATAAGTCAGATATACTGCCCTATATAATGTCTGGAAAAAAAACAAAAAAACTGATGTACGAATACATTTAAAAAAAATAGCAATCACGACTCAACAAATATATATTAACTAACTAAAAAGAAAAAATATTTCTATTCAGTATTCTGAAGCGTTATTAGTTAATAGACATATTTGCAGTAAAACCCTCAAATCTACTCGCAAATCTGTGAAGTTATTATTGGGTATAAGTATGGATTATATACAACCTGGAGTGAATAGTAATAACATCATCCATCATCTCAGCAGTCAGGGTCATCCAAATCACTCGGAATATGCTGATATTGATAATCTTTTTTATTTACTAGGAAAAAAAAGTTTTATATATATATATATAGAGAGAGAGAGATTTTTTTTTAATTTTTTTTTATGACATCCACTAACATTGTATTTTCTAAAAATACAAATTCAAAAAGTGCTGGAGCCCAGGTCCTCCTTCAGTTTTTGATAGCTTTTTTTTATTTGTTTTATATACGTTTCTCTTATGTATGTGCTGCATCTGAATTGCAGGGTGTATTATTATTAAATTGATATAATGCAAAGGTAGTTGCACATGATAGTTAAGCACTAACTGATGGGACCATGTGGAAAACATGGTATTATGAGAACTGGCGCCATGGTATTTGAGCATTGTTGTGTGACAACAACTTGGGTTTAGAAGATTCTCGCATCCCTGATTTATCCTGGTTTGTCAATGCAGTCTTTAATCATGGACAGTTTGGCAAAATCACCATAGTTATAAAACTGTTATTTCAAGTAAAGCGCAGAGTTGTAGCAATTGTTTTAAAGCTCTTAGAACAATCACAGGACAGACATTCCAGAATGCATTTAACACAAGAGTTGCCTAAAACACCATGTGAATGGCTCTTACAGTCATCATTTATCATGAAAGTCTCTTGCTAAAGTTAAACTGACAAGGGAATTTATGGCTTGTCCCTAGAAGGACCTTTATAAAGGTAGTTTCTTTTATTAACAAGGGGTGGAAGGCTGTCAAGAACACTCAGTGTTCGGTGTTAAGATTTTAATAGAAATTGTATTTCTTTACTGCCAGAGCTTAAATCAGGTCCCGGTATAATATGACAAGGTAAAAACACTATATCCAAATTTTCTAATTTAATAATAAAAGATGTGAGGTGGATGGAATCCTGCATTGATAACAAATGCTATCAGTATACGAGACTTTGGATTTACGCACTGTGCTTAGAATTGAGGAAAAATAGCAAAGAGATTGTAAATGTAATGCCAAATTAGTTCAACTGGACAAATAGTTATGTAGAGAATGTGCTAAAGCTCAAAGAAACTAAGTAGCTTGCCCTTCGGTAAATCCCCGCTCAAGTATCAAAATTTTTTTTGCTCACTTGTCCCATTACAGAGAGAATCTATACCATTTGCATATCAGACTGGTTCCACCCATAAGACAGTCCAGAGCTGAAATGCCAGCAGGTTCCCTCTGCACAAGAGATGCAGCAATCATTTCGGTCTACTTTGGGCCTCGTCAGCGAGGTGTAGCTGATACAACTCTAGGCGTAATGAGCACAGGATCCATGTCTGGATTACCCTCTTTGCTTACGGAGAGCCCTTGCAAATTGCTTTGCGACAAAAACAGCGAATATAAGAACTAACTTGCCAGCATTTCAGTTCTGGATTGTCCCTATGGATGGGATTAGTCTGAATCGCAAATAGTATATGTTCTTTGTAATGGCACAGGTGAGCAAAAATATTTTTGAGACATGACCGGGACTTACCAAAAGGCAAGCTAGTGAGTTTTTCTGAACTTTAGCACTTTAGCACGTTCTCAGAGTTTTCATATTCTATGTTTTAGTCTTAAACAAAAGCACTCAGTAGACGACTTAAAGTCTGCAAATGTCATCATTCTCATTTTATGACATTCCTTTCTTGGCAATCAGTGATCCTATTAGTTACTAATGCTAAGCTAGAACAATCTGCAAGTGTAACTGGAAGATAGTGATAAGAAATATTTTGACTTTATCATTAAACTGCAGTTATGTCTGGGTAAATTGCAATGTGATTGAAAAATGTGTCTTTATTTTTATTCATTTCACAAATTATAATGAATTCAATCCCAATAATATTATATCCTAGTGCCAATGACTGAATTGTATATCTTGATGAAGGAAAAACTCAATCGCAATCTTTTAATGGAATGTTTTTCTTAAAACATAAAATCTGATCGGTTATCATTAAAACACTAGTCTGTGACCTTCAGTAAAGTCAATTGTAAGATACATTATTTTTTTGCGATTTTTCTATATGATTCAAAATACCTTCCCCACTTGATGGCTTCTTAGCTACCTAAATACCAAAATAAGATTGCGTGACTTAAGATCGCGTGACATATTGAGAGTTATTGTAAACTAGAGCTTGAGGGAGGGGTCATTTAAAGGGAAACTTCAGGCAGCATAAAAAATTAACCACAGTGAAGTTGTTATGGTGTGATGACGTATCGGGCACCCAATTGCTCTACCTCTGGCTCAATGGCCAATGCTTTAATCAGGAAGCCTCGGAGCATGTGCCACTGATAGCGTTAGCTGATGCTCTCTGCCTATCTGAAGCTCCTCCTTGAGAAAAAATTTGTGAAAAATTATACGTACCTTTTTAAATCTCTTTTCTCAGTTGGTAGCTACTGATAGGTCAAGAACATCAGCTGATACTCTAAGCCTATCAGTGCCGCTCAGTCTGAGGCTTCCTGATTGACGCCTCAGGCATTGAGCAAGTACAGGGGAGGAGCTATCGGCAGACAGCTCGCTGATTTGTCATTAAACTGTTTGTTAACGGTTTAACCTTTTCAAGTAAGATGGCAGACAAGACATTCTTGAACCATAACGACTTCACTGTGGGTGAATTGTTATGGTGCCCTGAGTAGTCCTTTAATAGTGTTTGTACCATCATGCTGAGTCCACAACGGGGCTGTCTGAAAGGCATTCCAAAAACAAGATGTAACTAACAAAAGCACTTTCATAGCTTCAGGGTATGGCCTAACTGCACAAGTTCTTGTGTCACCTCATAGAAGAGACTCCTTGAAACTACTTTGTCAGACAGTGTTTGAAGCTCTTTAGCTGCCTGCCAGGTAACAATATACAAACAAAGTACCGGTATATCAAATACTTTTATATAAGTACATCAGTGACATTTGTTTCCTTTTTACAGAGAGCATTTGATTGGTAGCAGCCAATCAGAGTCTGTGATTTGTTTAGCGACTTACAGATTTCTACTGTGCAGGAAACAGTAAATGTTTTTATTGAACTAGCTGTGAACCCACCATGCTCTAAAAAAAAAAAAAAAAGCTAATATTTACAAGACTTTTTTTTAAATTAATTCACCTTTTATTACAAAACATGGGTGAGGGAAATTATGTCATATACCTGCGACCCCTATCTACATTAGCAGATCATGTAGAGATTAGCACAAAAGTTAAAACTTACTTTCTCTTTGTTTAACTGTTATAAAGTTGTTGTTTTTTTTAAAAAAAATTTAATATAAACTGATTTTGTTTTACTTTACGATCATAAGCCACGTAGAAGACACAATTTTAGTTACTTAGCGATATAAGTGCTTTCCAATGTATCAATATATTTTACAATAAATATAGGGCAGATACATATTTATATAATTTGAGCTGTATTTGGAATATGAAGTATAAATATTAATTTTTTTCTTTTTTTCTAAAATTGCTACATTTTTACCAAGCAGCGGTGCATAGGGAGACTCCAGCCAACACTGATATATTATACTCATTCTATCATGCATTCGCCTATATTTCTCTTTTTCAACATTTGTAATTATTTTTAGTAGCAGAAATAATATGAAGTAGCCTGCATTATAGGGAACATTTCTGCAGTATACTTGATATATGGCTATATTGAAACCGATAGCATGATCGAAGATTATATAAATCATTCTTTAGCACGTTTGATATAGAATTAATGGAAACTGAATCAAAAAGAAAGCACAGTGGATGGTAACTAATATCCACCATATATTATTGTAACAAAATATTAGCATAAGAAACAATACCTTGGAGCAATGAGCTATAATTAGTTGCCGTACTCTGCTTTATCTCTCGATATAACAACAGCTATTAGAATTAGACACAGTAAATCATCTAGCCTGTAATGAGTCTTGCCTGCGTTTTACAACTGTAGCATACATTACAATAAGATTAATTAAAGATACACTGTACGAATGATTCTCACTCAGATCAGAAGCAGTATTAAGTAGCTGTTGTTTGTTAGATTTATTTTTTAAAAAGCTTTAACGATATCGTTTTTGTGGGGTGGAGAATAAGAATTTGTGTTCAAGATGCATAAAATCGAAATGTAACTTTAATCAGTGGCCATGATTTTTAGTATTATATTGGGTACTTAAAAATCCAATACTTGGTTTTGCCAAGTTAAAGATGCCCTCTTAATGTTAGAAGGGACAATGATACTCCTATGTATGTGGCTGTGTGCATGCACACTGGGGATATTCTGGACAACTTTTTCATCTATCTATCTATCTATCTATCTACCTATCTATCTATCTATCTATCTACCTATCTATCTATTTTCGAACTATCTATTGATTGTTTTAGGGCATAAGTAGGAATAACCCTATGGGAATGTGCTATTGATATCTCCAAAGTGCAACCAAAAGACACAGGATTAGTTCACAGCAGGCCAATATGTGTGTTGGAACATCTGTCCTTGGTGATCACCAGAATTCTCCTGTCAGTGACTTATAGAGCTATCCAGACCATACCATGCCCTCAGATCTTGGGGAAACTCACTGACAGACCATACAAAGGAGTCAGTTCAGAAAATGTTTATTAAACAGAACAAAGTTTAGAAGCAAAATGCAATAAGGGGAGTCTAGGGGGTTTCATTAATTACCAATCAAATATTGAAGACTATTAACTAACAGCATGAAGAAAATGTGAGTAAAGAGCATTATATAAGCACGCAGTCATTCACTGTTCCTAAACTCATCTAAGAGGGCATGTAATATGTGGGCTATGTAATAAAGGGGGTGTAAGAATTCGGGTCATATGCAGACCTGAGCTTTATGACATCCTTGCAAAGTACATGTTTGTTAGCTTCTGATTCACTTTAGCAGATTTTAATCCTTTCAATCCCTCCTTTTATTCTGAAACAATTATGCCACTTACATGTTCAGCTTTGTCTGCCCAGTACATCTGCGGCCAAGAAAACCCAAAACTCTCATTGGAGGGGAGAACCTGGAGGTTTACCATGAGGTTTACCATGACCATGCATACCTCTAACCCTAGAGAGGTTCCCTGTATCTTAGATGATAGCCACACCTTTGTTCACAACTTACCATGTTGTAACTTTTGTTGGAGTAGACTCCAATAAAGACTTTGCTTGCCATTTGGTGTAGTATGATTCTCAAGCTCTGACCTAAATCAAATAGTAATTGTATTTGTATGTTATACTTTTTCCACATTCCTCGATACTCAGACTTATTTGAAAATTGTGTTATCTGCTTTGGACGTATTCTTTTTTTCAACAATATATTGAAAACTGTTATTTATTACAAATTAATTTCTCAAATAAAAACATTATCTGATGTTGCCTTCTATTTAAATGGTTATTTTCTTAGTATGTAACATTTATATGCCTATGAAGTCATAATTAGCTGGGCATTGGCAAGTAAGAAAAGAGTATATTGATGACATCGTAACCTATTTTCATAACCTCATCTTGTTAAAAGTAACATATTTATAGTAAATACTTATAACTGCCCATAAATTAATTAATGTAACTTTGGTTTAAAGTGATGTGAGGTTAAAGATCAATTTGACCATGAAAAATGTGCTTTCTTTTCATTTTATGTTTATTAAAAAGAAAATATAATTACATGTGTAAAAGAAGAAAAAAACAGGACTTTAAGTTGTGCACCTCTATTTTTCAGCTCCAGCCTGTTTTTCTAAACAATCATCGACCTGGGACTTCCTGGTGACTACACAGCCCACCGTGATGTCACCACAGCAGATAAGACATTCTAGCTCAGATGCCAAGATGAGCTGTCAGGGAACCTCTCCTGGCAGGAGCATTCAAGGAAGCATGAAATATAGAGGTTTGTAAATTATAAAGTAAATTTCTTATTCAGAATATTCTCTGTACTTTTAGAAGAACTTTAACAGAATATCTGGGAAGCTCCAGATATTGCTTTGGACAATACTTGTTTCATATGTCCACACAGCTTTAGTTGAACTTCCTTGACTGACCAAATTTTGTTGGAGTACATATCCTTATTTAGAATTAGCGTGGAAAGGTTAAAAAAACAAAACAAAGCTAGATAGATAGGTTGTTGGATATCACTGCTCGATAAGATTAGGCAGAAAGAGGTTAAGCAAGTTATAAGAGCTTCCAAGTCACACACAGAAGAGAAAGTAGCCCAGTCAGTAAAAAAAGGGGGTACAAAACATTTTTAGATACATAAATGAGAAAAGGAAAGTAAAACAAGGTTTAGTTAGATGAAAAACAAAAGAAGGAAGGTATGTAGAAGAGGATAAAGGTCTAGCTGACTGCCTCAATGGATATTTTTGTTCAGTATTTACAGGTGAAAATGAAGGAAAGGGACCTCAGTTAGGAAAACGGACAAAGGAGTCATTTGTTACATGTGAGTTTACAGAGGAAGAGGTTCTATTTCAACTGTCAAAAGTAAAGACAAATAAGTCAATGGGACCTGATGGAATATACCCAAAGTTATTAAAAGATCTTAGTGGTGTACTAGCAAAACCATTAACAGATTTATTTAATCAATCATTGTTAACAGGAGTAGTCCCAGAACATTGTAAATTAGCGAATGTTGTGCCCATTCACAAGAAAGGTAGTAGGGAGTCGGGCAGTTATAGGCCAGTAAGCCTTACTTCAGTAGTGGGGAAAGTAATGGAAACCATGTTAAAGGATAGGATTGGTAAACATGTAAAATCACATGGATTTCAAGAACAGAGACAACATGGGTTTACTTTAGGGAGGTCATGCCAAACTAATCTTATTGCTTTTTTTGATTGGGTAACTAAAATAATAGATCAGGGTGGTGCAGTAGACATTGCTTACCTAGATTTCAGTAAGGCTTTTGACACTGTTGCACATAGAAGGCTTATCAATAAACTACAATCTTTAAGTTTGGATTCAAATATTGTTAAATGGGTTTGGCAGTGGCTGAGTGACAGGCAACAGAGGGTTGTAGTCAATGGAGTATATTCGAAACAAGATCTTGTTACCAGTGGGGTGCCTCAGGTATCTGTATTTGGACCTATTCTTACTGGTGAGACCTCACTTGGTGTATTGTACGCAGTACTGGAGACCATATCTCCAGAAGGATATTGATACTTTGGAGAAAGTTCAGAGAAGGGCTACTAAACTAGTTCATGGATTACAGGATAAAACTTACAAGGAAAGGTTAAAGAATCTTAACATGTATAGTATGAAAGAAAGACGAGACAGGGGGGATATGATAGAAACATTTAAAGACATAAAGGGAATCAACACAGTAAAGGAGGAGACTATATTTAAAAGAAGAAAAACTACTACAACACGACATAGTCTTAAATTAGTGGGGAAAAGATTTAAAAATAATATCAGGAAGTATTACTTTGCTGAGAGGGTAGTGGATGCATGGAATAGCCTTCCAGCTAAGGTGGTAGAGGTTAAGACATTGAAGGAGTTTAAGCATGCGTGGGATAGGCATAGGGCTTAAGATAAGGCCAGGGACTAATTAAAGTAATTAGACAATTGGGCAGAGTAGATGGGCAAAATGGTTCTTATCTGCCGTCACATTCTATGTTTCTATGTTTCTATAAACCTGCATGTTAAACCTCTGAATTTCATGTAGCACAACCATAACACACTGCTGGGCTACGGTTGGATTCTAAAATCATGAGAAAAGTCAGAGAGAATAGGACAATATTTTACTGCTCCTGTAATGTTTCCATATATATTTAATAAGACCATACACATTACAAAGTGTTTTTATTTCCTGTTCTGCAGCAACCTTAGAAACAGTACACATCATATATGTATAATAAATGTTAGTGGGGGTTTTTTTCTCACGTTTACATACTATAATATATGTGACTTAGTGAACTTCATTAGAGGACCCTTTGACACATTGCTTGGTGTTATCATTGTCTTTGCTTTTGTAAGGAGTATCTGCTTCTGACTTTGATTGCTTACATTTGTGACACTGTACAGAGGATTGCCTCCATGGCTTAATATCCGACAGTGTGACAGGAGTTCAAATTCAATGATAACTTAATTCATGGTCCTAAATAAAATAATATAGTGCTACAATACTCTTTTACTTAATTGCATATTTATCCTAAAAGGGATTTAAACTTGTCACTTTAATTACAACTCCTACTAGGATCAGCCAGCTAAATCATACAGTGAACACAATTATTAATGTTAACCAAGGTGTTTAGATTCACTCTGACACTCTAGGTAATACGAGGATAGTTTAAGTTACTTTTAGGAATTTTTACCTAATCTTGTGTCAAAACATTTTTGTTAGTGTAAAAGCTCTTCTGTCTCTGTTAGTTCATGGGAAACACTCAGTTAATTGTACAATCCGAAATTCATCATTCAGCAAAAAGGCAGGTGCCACAAATTAGCTTGGGTCTCCTTGGGTTTAACTGTTAATCCCTCGAGAAGTCACAAGGACATCTGTTCAAGAATTTAAGGTTGTTTATCCTACCATATAAAAACAAATATGTAAATCAATACTTGAATGTGCTCAACAATGAAACGTTATTGCATGAATACTATGAAACATATGTAACTTGATTTCCAGTGATAAATTGCCTTTACAGAAGCCCTCTAATCTAGCTATTCATTTGGGAAATTGCTTTCCCATAACAGACAAATATAATATTATAGAGTTTTGTAGAGTACACATAAATAATACTGACTTTTCCTTGCCTCGGGCCAGATTATCAATTTTGCACATTTTGCACCACTGCAATTCTGCATTTTACCACGAGATCATTTATATTATAATGAGTGTATGCAAATATTTGCAGCTGTCCTGCATTTCTACAAAGCATCTATTGTAAAAAGAGGGCTAAGAGTTTCCTCTGAGACATTGCATAGCTCAGAGGCTTTTGTAAAACTGCCATTGCAGGAGAGTGATATAGTATGTCCTTCATGTACTCAGCAAATCGCTGTGAAAGTCACCTCTTTTCACACCCAACCTCAATCTGTCTGATCGCAATCTTATTCCAGTTTGTGTCTGCGGCAGACTAGACAAGCATCACTACTCAGACTGTTTTTATTTTTAATTTCTGTGGTACAGTAGAAATTGGCAGCCTCTACAAATCCAGTTAAGATAGACTAGCTCTGTGCCGTCCGAAGGTCCTGAATGCATTAGGTGGCTTTTACCAATTGAAGAGTATTATTGCATTGATAAAGGGTCATTTTATTTTGTACTTTATTGGTAAGGATACTTGATCTGATGAGAGCTTGTTAGTACCGTTATGTATGTAACATTAGATGGCCCAGAGTTAACTAAGCTATACATTCGTGGCATGCAATCATGGTACTTCTAATGTAAGAGGTGAAAGGCTGGCTTTGCAATAGAACGCCAGTGAAAGAATAAATGTATCCAGTATTGGCACACTGTTGCAATGTAACTGTGACGTGTTTGCATGCTGTCATGCAGGATTTGTAATATTCATTTTGCAATGTAGATACATTTTAACTACAGTCTGATGCTGTGCGCAGTTTTTGATATTAAGGTTGATTTCCCATCATATTCACAATTTATTTCTGTTGCTGATTTTTAGAGATTGGTATATTGGTATATGTTTCTAGTTTCTCATTGAGACTAGTGGTGAGTTGAGTATCCTCTAAAACCAACAGGTGACACTATTGCTGGGAAAACATTAATTGGTAGTGAAAATATTTTGTTTTTTTTTAGCAGTGTATGAGCGGTAAAGTCTAATTTATTTATTGCTGAATCAGTAAAACAAAGCTAGAGTTGCTTTACCGCCCATTAATTTTCATCTTTGATCTTAAAAGAACACTCCAGTAATAGCAATAAATGCATTTATTTAAAACACTGGAGTGTTTTCTGCAGGGCCAGCTCCCTCCTGCCAGTCACTCTGTGTAGCGTTGCCAGGCGGCGCGGACCGCGGTACAGGAGCAACTTGTTCCTGTACCCGGCCGGACTGACAAGAAGTGCTCACTAAGAGAGCACTTACCTTCACTCCGACCTGGTACAGGAAACAGAGCTCCTGTGCCGCGGTCCGCACTGCCCGGCCACACTACAAAGAGGTAGGAGGCACACTAGGGAGGGGAGTGGAGACGGCACTAAGGGACACTGGGAGGGGGGCAGGAGGGAAGAGGAGAAACCACTAAGGGAAAGATGGGGGCGAGGGGAGAGCACTATGGGACAAGGGGGAGGAAGAGCACTAAGGCACAGGGGGCAGGGAAAAGCACTATAGGACAGGGGGCAGGGGAGAGCACTATGGGACAGGGGGCAAGGGAGAGCACTAAGGGTCAAGGGGAGAGCATTAAGAAGGGTCAGGGGAGAGCATTAAAGGATAGGGGGCATGGTAGTGCACCATAGGACAGGAGAGAGCACTAAAGGGCAGGAGGGCAGAGGAGAGCACTAAGGGACAGGAGGAGAGGGGAGGAGAGAGCACTAATGGACAGGGGGCATGAGACAGCACTAAGGCGACAGGTGGGCAGGGGAGAGCACTAAGGGACAGGGGGACAGGGGAGATCACTCAGGGGCAGGATAGATCACTAAGGGACAGGGGAGAACACTAAGGGACAGGTGGGGGGGAAGATCACTAAGGGATGGGAGAGCACTAAGGGAAGGGATGGGAGGGGATAAAAGCACACAAAGGGATAGGAGGGAAGGGGAGAACACTAAGGGACAGGAAGTGAGGGGAGAGTTCTTAGGGACAGGATGGGAGACCTCTAAGGGACAGGGGGAGAAGAGGAGATGAGACCACTAAGGGACGGGGGGAGTGAAAGAAATCATTAAGGGTTTCACAAACAGACATACCGAAACATAGTGCTCAAAGTATAAAATGCCAGAGGTGAGAAAATAAAATACCAAGTGGTTACTCACATTTGATTGAACAGACTAACTGCTCAATGAATACAGCTTGAATGGTATAATCTCCACCTAGGATTCTTTGGAGTAATATCCTCACTGGAAAGTAAAATACTTCTGGTACCAGATAAAAAGGATGGCAATAGTAAAAAGGTAAAATAATAAAAAAGTAAAATGGCTAACTCACAGTAAGAAAGTGTCCAAAATACCTTTATTAAAACAATATAGTAGTATAAAAAAAACACAACGTGTTTCGCCCTTAGGCTTTATCAAGTGGAGATCAGAAAATACACCCTGATACATACAGGTATATATAGGGAATGTACATGTTTTTTAAAAAAAAAGTACATGTTTTTAAAAAAAAAGGCGCCAAAATGACGTCATAGATGCGTTTTGTAACTTTCAAAATGAACAAAATTTACATGCATAGGTAAATACATACATATGTGGTGGATATCTGATAATTATATTTTAAAAGCGAAGCTTTGTAATGAAATTTGCCTACATAATATATCTGATTATGAAAATCACGGGATCGGCGGCCGTTTTAATAATTTCGGGCTGTGCCGCGATGGATTATGGGATATGTAGGCAGTTAGCATCGATATTGATGGCGTGAGGAAAGGGGAATGATGGGAGAAAGATCACCTGATCGGCGGCCATATTACGTTTCGTGCCGCACCGCGTGGGATCATGGGTATGTAGGCAGAGACGATATCAGCAAGCGGCATGGGGAAAGAGGGAGGGATGTGCACAGTATTGCTAGGACGCGATCGGTAACCCGGCAGTCTCGTCCTAGTGACGAAAATTGTGGGCGCGTCCTAATGACGCGAATAAAGCACTCGTGGAGAAATACATGGGTGGGAACGAAGGGAATGGGGACGGGCATATATGAGCACAGGGGGTGGTATAAAATATGTAATACATCTTTTTACATGCAAAATAAAGAACAGAAAAAACGGCACAGTATTATACACTTGAACAGAAGTTACATTTTATTTTATTCTATTTTATATTTGACTTCATATTTAACTGTTAATTTTGACTCAAACCACCCCAAAGCTGCAAAATAACAGAGATCTTTTTCTCTTTACCCCATATATCCCTACATAGGGATAGCTTTGTGCATTTACATCCACTTTCTGTTTTTAGGAGCCCTATTTTTAGATGTGCTGCCACTTTTTATCCTTTTTATCTTTTTTGTTGTGTATTTGTGTAGATAGAGAGCACTGATCCACTTTTTCTACACCAAAACATACAATGCATCCTACACTCAAACAGAAACACACAATGCTTCCATTACACACACAATGCATCCCTTACACATACACAATGCATACCTCACACACACAACATGCAGCACCTGCACACACACACACAGAAGCACACAATGCATCCCTTACATACAAAAACACACAATGCATCCCTTACGCACACACACAACACAAACACATACTGCTTCTCTTACACACACACAGAAACACAATGCATCTCTTACACACACTCAATGCACCCCTTACAGGCACATACACTGCATTACATTTATACATACACAGAAACACACACCCTGCATCCCTTACACATACAAACACAGATTAACACAATGCATCCTTTACACACACACACACACACACACAGAGAAACACACAATGCATTCCTTACACACAAACACACACTGCATCCCCTATACACATACACTACATCCCTTACACAAACTGGTATTCCTATACACTACATTCCATAAGAACACACACACATTGCATCCTCTACAATAACACATAACACATCTACTACACACATACACTCCATTCCCTGTGAGCGAACTCATAGGTGGGCCTTGAAGGCATAAGGCTTATGGGCGGTTCTTGTAGGCATATTCACTGTAAGGCCCTGTTAGGGGCCTCAAAAATGGAGCTGGTTCCTTTTTGTTGATTTTTTGTGAGCACTGCCTCCAGAGAACCTTTTTAACACCAGACCAGTGGAGCCCATCATCATCCTCTTGTCCTCATCTGGTGGTAAGTAGGCAATCCAATATATTATTAATGGCACTAACCTCTAATTTACCTCACATTACAGGGCTACTATAGTCACCAGAACCCCTACAGCTTAATGTAGTGGTTCTGGTATCTATAGCCTGTCCCTGCTGGCTTTTTAATGTAAACTCACTGCCTTTATAGAGAAAAGACACTGTGTGCAGCACTGGCGTTGGCTCATATGGCAGATCATATGGGTGGGGCATTGTGATATCATATGGTGGGCGGAGCATATGGGGAGGGCACATTTTTGTTTGCCTAGGGCGGCAAAAATCCTTGCACCGGCCCTGGTTTTCTGACACCCTCAGCTTCAGACGTTGAAAAAAGCTATTTCTATGACATGAGGGTTGATTTATTGGAAAGCAGGGCACAAGCATTGCAATCTCTACACTGCGGGTGCAATACTTCTCATAAGGAAGCACTGAGAAGCCCTCACTTCCATCTTGTGCAATCAGAGCGTTGGAGAGCACCCTCCAGCTGTCTGAGACATAGCACGGAGGGTGCAACTTAGAAACTTTATAAAAGTGCCAATCTCTGTTGGAATCTGCACTTTTATAAAGTGAGAAAGAGGGGACACTGTTAACCCCTAAAGCACTACAGCAAGCTATTGAAAGATTTTTGCACTTTCATGCCATTCCCATATCCTCCTGGGAACCAAGGAAAAAAATATCTTCCAATTTATTTTCATTTTTGATGAAAAGAAAGTCGAAGTTCCCATATCACATGACATACCACTGGAAAGCTCATGATGTCCTCATTACAACAGACCATGGATTGATAGAGTAGCTCAAAAGAATAAAAGGAGATGCATGTGAACGAAATGTCCAGTACAGAGGACACAAGTTAATGGGTCTTAGGAGGATATTCCATATAAAACTGAGTTCAAAATAAAGAGCATCCCAGACTCAGTGTGTGCCAGTGGCATGGTAAACACATCTGTCACATGAAAATGAAGATTGTTTTTAGAATAAGTTATTTTAAAAAATTACAAATTTCCTTCAAGAACCTAAAGATTCTCTGTATTAACAATACTCTCTGATAGGGATATTTACTAAAATGAAATTTTTGGGGAATTAAAAGGGATTTTCACATTTTAGCCACAGCTGACTTGAAGACATTTTCCAGTTCCCCTATCTTCCCTTAAATTTGAAAGTGACTGTGAATTCCCACCAATCCACACGTTGGTGAATAACCCTGTATACAAACATGTATGCACAGCATTTCAAATATGTTCACAGTCTAATTTTAACTGTGTACTGTTTAACCTTACACTGTAATCGCTTCATTCATTCTGAGGTGGATACTGTCAAACAAAAAGTGCTTATTTGCTAAATAGTGAATTGTGGTGAATGAAAAAATGAATTTGCAAAGTATAGATGAGTTGGCAAATTTCTCTCTACCAACTATGCTGTCCTAAATTTCGGATTCACATTTCCAATTCACTGTTTAAAATATAAGCCCTTAAGAGTCCAACCTTTGGGCTAATTTAAAACCTTCAAAAGACTCCACAGCCTATTCAAATTTTAAAAGATTATAGATTAATTGCATTTATGCCTGGAATTTTATTTTCAAATGTGCTCCTTTGGGAATCAAGACATAAATGTCATTAGCGACAGAAAAGACATAGAAAAATGAACACATTTTAAAACAGGTGCCCAGTCATTATTAATTCATTTGGTGTTCATTGTAGTAGCATTAATCATGATTAATTCATTTTCTACTAATGTAGGCTTGCTCTTGTGCAGAATTTAGATTTTTCCATTTTCATCTCATTTTAGTCATGACAAAAGATGGCAAAATAACATTTACATTTTCATTTTTTTGAAGAAGAGTACACTGGGAAAAGAGGTTGTGCATATAATGTGTTTTAATCAAGCTGCTTTATATTTCCAGTTCATTAGCTAAAATATCTCAGATGTCATATGTCATGATAAATATTGGAAAATTAGGGTATGCTGTAGTATAGAGCATGAATATATCTGTATTCAAGCATATATAACACTATTTATTCCAAATTATTTTCATTCATATTTCCCTACTTGCTTTTTTGGAAAACTACCTGAATGACTCAGGAAACCTAAATATCTTGCAATGTACGCAAGTTAAAGGAACACTATAGTTCCAGTAAAACAAAGTTGTTTTCCTGGCACTATAGCTCCCTATAAGGAGCCCCTCCCCCCTTGTGGTGCAGAACGGGTTAAAATCCCTTCCATCACTTATCTGATTCCACTGCTAATGTCCCGAGGTACTAGATCGGGGTCCGTTTTTGCAGTTAATTAAAAACTGCAATTATCACTTTTCCATGGTTAAGGGACCTAGGAATATGCACCCAGACCACTTCAATGAGCTGAAGTGGCCTATAGTGTCCCTTTAAGCACTATAGAAGTACAGTTCTAAATATTTCTAGCAAAACATGGGAAGACAACTCAAATAGCCACTTCACTTTTTTGATTTAAAAAATAGTAAAGATGTATTTGAAGTAAAGCATGCATAGCTGGCTCACATTCAGTAGATGCCCCAAAAGTAGATAAATAAAAATGGTCAAAAACCTTGCTTTTATGCATTTGTAGAGAACACTGAAGACTTTCCTAGCAGTACAGCTTGCAAAAATGCTAACAAAAGGTAATAAAATGTCGATTTACAGTAAATACAGTTAAATTATATATTTAGAAAATAAAGGTACTTAAAACTGCTATAGCAATCGTTACCAATCTCTAGACTGCTAATGTAATACTAACAGTGAAATGGTAGAATTCATGCACTCCTTCCCACTCCCTGACTGCAGGAATGATATGATCCCTTAAAACGTCCTGTACTATGTGAAAGCAGCGGGTTAGTTCACACTTTATCAGACATTTTATCAGGGACTAGTGATATCTAGCAGAGAAATGTTTTAGTCTACAGGCTGGTAATAATCACAAGAGTATAAATCCTTTGTTTATTTAGGATATATTGCCATCAGTGTTTTGCGTGAGAAGTTTTTGGTATTGTGACCTTTTTTCTCATATGTGTATAAGACTGGTTGGTCATTTCTGGTGGAAGGTATTACTTATCCCTTCAGCCCAACTTACCTGACCCATATCATGCTTACCAGTAAAATCAACACTATTATATTATGGATATTAGGGTGTGTCAAAACCAATGTACAGGTATGCCTGTAAATAAAGAGGGCCCACCAGGGTAGTGACATGATAAAGAAGGGAGCGGCGGGTGGGGTGAAACGAATGGCAACGGCCCAAGTAAGGGAGTTGAATGAGTTTACAAAAGACCGGGTAACCCCTCCCACAACTACAAACCACCGTCTTAACATTCTTTTTCTCACTTGATCTGTGACCCAAATGGGGGGCAAAAATGCACCTATGATATTTCCATAATATTTACTGTCCCATTTTTGCTCCCTTTTGGCTCATCTGATTTATTTTCCTGAATCTTTTTCATTATAGAAATTTGGATGAGCCAACCCTACAGTATCCCTCTGCCACCGTGGCAACCTTGTTGCCCTTCCCCAGTCATGAAAGGGAACTTACCTGATTCTAGTGCCGAGAACCCTTGGCATTGAGTTGAGCTCCTCTCCTCCTCCTCCACTTCAGGAACCTAATGTGCATGCACATTTAGTCAATGCTTTCCTATGGGGATTTTAATTTTGGGGATTTTTGATTTTGTCCAGCACCATTTCACGGATTTAAATGCCAGGAAACTGCAGAAAGTGCCTTAACTCTGCAATGTAAACATTGCAGTTTCTCTAAATCTGAAATGTTTTACATTGCATGAATAAGGGGCCACAGAAACACTGCACCCAGACCACTTCAATGAGATGTAGTCCTTTTAAATGGCCACTTGCCCATCCCCGGCTGGAATAATGAATTTAGTTGGAAAGCCCCTGATCATGATGTTAAATGTGTTTTTAATTACTGTACATTAGTCTGTAGAAACTGCAATGGGATGGGGTTTTGGTTAGAGTTCCTGTAATGTTAGGGCAGCATTTATATATATATACATGCTTCAGTATATCTTTGGTCTGTACAGTTTTTTTTTAATTAGGGATATTGATTGGATTAGGGTTCTGGTTTGTTTAATCTCCTGGTCTGCCCAAGATTGGTGAATGTTACAGTTGGGACAGTATCTTGTATTTGTGTCTTTTGAGTGATTGAACAGGAACGTGGTTGAGGAGAGAGAATTGCTTTGTCTATATCACACTAGGTCCTTTCTTGGCATATCAATTTTGGAGAGGGTCTGAATTAATGTCACTATCTGCAAATAGAGCGCATGTGCTCTCATGTAAATCACACCAATCTTGACCATGACCGAACATACAGATCCTATGCTACCCTGAGATTAGGGCTTCAATGCTGCACACTGTCACTGACATCATGTAATACTATTCGTAATGCATGACGTGACATCACACACCATGCAACAAGGATATGGAAACAAGATCTGTCTATTTAAATAACAAAGCACTTCTGCACAATTTAAAATCATCCCTAAGCCTAAAGTCCTTTAAGAGATCCCTCTCTACATACCTCAAAACAGAATGCACATGTCATTGTTGATTATATATTTCCTACCTGTTCTATGTTAAATTTTGTATTTATTGTGTATTAATATTGTTTTTGTATTTTATTGTAACCTATTGTATCAATGCAATGATTTGTGGACCCAGGACATACTTGAAAACGAGAGAAATCTCAATGTATCCTTCCTGGTAAAATATTTTATAAATAAATAAATAATAAAATAAAAACAATAGTCTAAATAAGTAGACTATATGCACTTGTATTTGCAATGCTTATATCTGAATAAATGTTTCTTATATAATCTATAATGTATCAAATCATGTGACACCCCCGCCCCCCCAACCCCCGCCCTCCTTCCCAGTCCTTTAACTGCTGTATATCATCATTCTAGTAATGTACAGCAGCTTGATGCAAACATTTTAGGAACCCCTAGGACGCAAACTGTGTTCATTATAAGAAGGAAAATATACAAGTCATTTGTCATCGTGCAGGCACATTTGGACAAAACAACGGGTCATTTAACAACTAGCAAAATTCAGCAACAAAGTCTCATAACATGAAAGCAATCTCATTTGGAATCAATAAAGCACCTACTACGAGATCTATAGTGATTTGCATGTGGCAAATAAGTGGAGAAGTGACCTTGTATTTTAAATATGTAGAGTACACAAAGAATAAAATTAGGGTAATCCGTCCCTCATTATTAGAACCTGAAGCAGTATATACAAGTATAGGGTATGTTTGTTTGTTTTTCTTCTGAGTAAGTATTGTTTTAATGTATTTTTTTAAATTAAGTCCCAGCTTAAAATGTAGTTTGAAGGCAGATTCTATAATATATGATTTAATTTCGTTATTCCTTCTTAAAGTACACCTGTCCTGCCAATGTCCTGCCAATGTCGCTTTAGAAAATCTCACTGTTACCTTGGGCTAGCTGTACTGCTAGTAAGAGTATTGGTGTACAGTTATTTCATTAGACATTTTTGACCTTCGTAAATAGCAGTACAGACTATACATATGGGGATTGGAGAGGCAGTGTGTCTAACTGTGTAATCTCCACTACCACAACACTAAAGTGGAGATTTAGCAAAGTTTCACTGAAAGCTTTCAGCCTGAATTTTGCCACAATTTATTACAGCTGTCTGTTTTTTTAATCTGCTGCTTTTTTTTGCACCCTTACGTTTTTGAATTTACATCATTGATCTGCTGATAATTTATTTATGGATTTTAGCACCACTTTTTTCCCCACAGAAAAGTGGTCTGAATTTTCCCTCTTCTCTAAATATTCCGGTTTGCTGAAATGGAAGTTTCTGTGAGAACTGGCAAATTTTACTATAAAGAAAAACATCACTTTTTAACCATCATTAACTTTGATAAATAGGTACACACCAGCACTATGGTGTATTTCACGTAATTCAGTGGATACTTCACGAATTCATGCAATACTGCTTTTTCACACTAACTCCATGTAATAGTGAATTCAGTCACTTGCATTATACAAAATAGTGAGCAGATGCACTAAGTCACTACTGTAGCTTTTAATCATGGAACACGAATAAAGATATCTGTTAACGTTCATTATTTAGTATAAAATTTGTATTTGTGTAATTGACATGTGAAACAATTCACTAAAAATGATTTGAGGTTCAGAGCTCCTGAAACCCTGGTGAATTTTTTTTATATTCTGAAATAGTTTCTAGTGCTTAGTAAATGGACCTGTAATAAATACCAAGTGTTTCTTTTAGAGTACAGCTAGGCTATCATTAGAATATGGGCTGTAGTTATGTGCAATGTTTTCACCGTACTAATATCTGTATGTTAATCCACATAATATGACTATTTATCAAAGATTTCTAGATGCAAAACTGGGGCAAAAGGAATATGAAAATAGCTCTCCATTCATCATATAAGGGGGAAAAAGAAAACCCCTAAGGGACCAATTTTTGGAAGTTGGTTGTCTAGAATATAGCGTATTGCTCCATGTTTCCAATGACTGATAGAATGCAAAGACATGTTCTGGGCTGTTTACACTTTGCTTGTTATAGTTAAGTATACAATAAAGGACTTACATAGAATTGAGATTGATTAAAACGGATATGAATGTTTACTAAGACTTGTACAACCAAATGGAGAAAGGAGTAGTGTCAACAGACTCATACCTTCATCAGGGCTTAAAATTTCTACTAGCCCCAGATGAGTGAACATTCAGCTATAACGAGTGTATTCAAAATTGTGGAATGTTAATGCCATCGAGAATGGCACCAAAAATAGTGTGAAGTAGCTTAGAACTACATAGAAAAGCCACCAATCCTAACCCAACTCAGGCATATACTGTAGCAAACAGCTGGCATGACTTACAGACATAATTATAGGGGAGAGAGATCATGCAAAAGTTCCTCTCTACTTCTCTAAGTGTTTTGCACATTTTTAATTATAGCAATGTAAGTAATGTATTGGTACCCACACTTCATTGCATTTACAGTATAACTTTTAGAGGTAATTTGTAAGAGGGGCTACTACATGTGATGTCCTTTTATCCATTAATATATATCTTGTATGGAAGTTTTGCAGTAGCAAGTATTTTTAGAAAAAAAAAATATATATATATGTATATTGTACCTTTTGGGTAGGCCATGTTAGGAAGTACTGATCTAGAACACGGTTTCCACCTATACTTCTACATAAACATTATACAAAACCAAGGAGACAATTTAATACTCAGCTCAAGATCAAGAGATTGATTTTTACTCCATCAGTTAGATTTCCAAAAATACAATGGTGTGGCAATCTTACTCCAATGGCTTAATTCAAGGGATGAAATGTATAACAGATTGAGAAAGGATCACTGCTTATTTCTGATTCATGCTTGAGACTGTGTTGAAATTAGGAATTTTGCATTAACATGTCATGGTCATCTTCAAAGATTCCTCCATCCTGGAAAAAGCTCAAAGAACTATTAGCTAGTTTTTTTCCATAGACTTAAACACCTAGGCCTTCATTCTGTGGCTACTCTTTTGGCACTAGCAACTGTATGGTTGAAAGCCTCACCTTCTCCTCTCGCAGAAATAATTGTCCAGATCAAAGATAACCAACTCATGCTCTGGTGAATTATGAATTTAGATGTATTTTCATAAAAACACCCAATTTAATATTTCTTCAGGATAATACATCGCACATTGCTTAGTGATATAGAAGTGTTTGATTACATGTTAAATAGTAACATTCTAAAACTAAGAATCCATTAAAAAAAAAACATGCTCAAGGAGATCACACCTCCTCAAATTTATGGAAATTAATCTGGTTGAAAAAAAAGTTATAAATCTATATATTTTTTTTATTGTTTACCACTATCTAAAGCACACACTCTATATCATATTTATCCTGGACTTAAAAAATGTCATTTATAGATCTAAACGAATAATTGTTCCTTGGGATGGTTCCTGTATAACCAATATAGGGTTTTAACGTTTATCAGAATGCTCTATCTGTTCCCCACTGGCAAAAGAAATGTTATTTGAACGTATGTTATATTGCATTTCACAATGTTAGTCATGCCATGGACATAGTGATGTGATAAAAATGAAGTAATGGTTTAGAACACTTTCCAATTCTGATTCCATTTTATAATGTAGAATATTACTGAATCGGGACTCTGCAATCTATCTAAAAACGTAACATTGCCATTTAGTGTGGAAAGAATGTTTTAATGAACTATTTTGGGAATATATATCACGTGTTCTACAAAGTGACAATTAAATCATTACTAGTTTGATTGTGTTAATTAAAGTGCTCTTAGAGTGATCTAAAAAGTGATATTAGAAAGATGTTTTCTTCTTAGTAAGAAGAAAGATTGATCAGATAGATAGATAGATACATCTAAAAATGTGATAGACAGGCAGGCAGGCAGGCAGGCAAACGGACAGACAGGCTATAACTTCCGTAACAAACCGGAAGCAAAGAGGAAACGGTTGTTCATCTTGAGACACCACCGGCTAAAGTGCAAGTGAATAAACTGCTGAGGTGTCAAAAAAAAAAAAAAAACATCCAATATTGAAAAACAATATTATAACAATTAATTTAAAACTGTCCAATATTGGGCATTTTTTATTTAACACTTCATTACTTTTTATTTATCAACGCATTACTCATTATCAATCAGAATCTGTTTCTTATGGAAGTTATACTATATGCACGGCTATTTAGGCTACTAGGACTGATGTTCATGTAGCCAAGGTAGCAGCTTTCTTATACAACCTTTTCTCTTCTAATCTTATTTTTTACTGCTGTCTATTGATATCTAGGATGGATGGCTGTTTAAATTCTTTGTGGAATGGGGGTATCCCGTAAGCATCGTTAAGTATTAGGTTGCTATTGCTTCCAGGACCACTTTAAGCTAATCTAGCAGTCTTGAAGTGACTCGGGATTAGACAGACCCTGAGAAAAGATAATACTTTTGCTATTTGCAGTATTTTATTATATATTAAAGGACCACTATAGTGCCAGGAAAACAAACTCTGAGGGTGCCCTCACCCTCAGGGTCCCACTCCCGCAGGGCTGAAAGGAGAGGAAGGGGGTTAAATTCTTACATTTCTCCAGCGCCGGGCTCCCTCGGCACTGGGGACTCTCCTTCTCCTTCGGTCGTCATCGGCTGAATGTGCATGAGCGGCAAGAGGCGCGCGCGCATTCAGCCAGTCCATAGGAAAGCATTCTCAATGCTTTCCTATGGACGCTGGCGTCTTTTCACTGTGAAAATCACAGTGAGAAGCGCGGAAGCACCTCTAGCGGCTGTCTATGAGACAGCCACTAGAGGCTGGATTAACCCTAAAGTAAACATAATCCTAGATGGACCTGGCACCCACACCACTTAATTGAGCTGAAGTGGTCTGGGTGCCTATAGTGGTCCTTTAAAGAGTAATTTTCTTAATTGATCCCTTCTGTAGGCAGTGGAATAATAAAAAATAGGGAGTTTAGAAGGAAGGTTTAAAAGAATACCAACCACCCAAACATCCCAAAAGTGGAGCGCTCCAGTGATACTACATACTCACCCCTACTGTTAGGGGTATTTCGTTGTGCAGTCCAGCATATATATAAAAAACCGAAATGGGGAGGGAAAAAAGAAAAATAATCCAATGGTGGAGTATATTGAATTAGGAATCTGGTTGATAGAGATAGTAAAGTTATCAACACACAAGACCGGAGTGGCTCAAATCGCTTATACTCTGGTATCCTTTAGGACACACCTCCCTTCTTTCAGACTCCTTCTTTATTTCTTATTCAGAGCCAATAGGATAAACCTGGCTCTGGTTGGTATCACTTTAACCCACTCAGGGGGGTTAACCTTCTTTAAGACGTAGGCAGCAGCGGACACTGGACTGAATGTACGATCAAAAAATGATCAATTTATTACTTAAATAAAATATATAGATAAAAATGTAATCAAATACATCAAACATTAAAACAATAAAATAATTCAAAGTCCTGTCCTTAAAGAAAGTCCTCGAGACGCGTTTCGCCGCGCAAATGGGCTTTTTCAATCGAAGTTATCCTCTCTCTTCCGCCATTCTTCTTTTAAATCCTAATTGTCCTTCTGATTCGCCTCCTCAGTGTTGTTGTAAACCAATCCGGTGTCAGGGAGTCGTAGGTGTTTTCTTTCTCAGCTGTTCGTATTTCTCATGTTGATTCACCCGGAAGTGACATCACGTCCGTCGTCACTTCCGGTTCGAATTCCGCCATCTTAATGACTGGCGTGCACTGTATTATTGCCAGTAATCTCGTCCATACAAAGGAACTCTCATAAAAGGAGAGTCAAATACACGTAGTATATAGGGAAGAGAAAAAGTATATATGTATCAGGGTCCATCTCAATTTCAAGTAAATCATTTTATCAACCTTATCAATATTTAAATTTCATTATAATTAAAATCAGTATCATTCAAAGGTGACACAGTATCAGAATTATACATTTGAAAGTACATATCTTTCCATATAGGATACTATATAATAAAAAATCTATACATGTTAAAAAACTATTAAATATCACCCAGCACAATCTTATAAAAAGGGGGGAAATTCATATTTGACATCTAAATATAAAAAATATAAAAAATATTTATATATAAAATGCAGAAAACATACAATATACATAATATATAAAAAATAAAATATATATATAGATATATAAACTTATATTAAGGACTCAATGATGAAAATGAAGATATGCCCTATAAAGTGGCACAATTCGAAACCCGCATTGAGTCCAAAGGGAATGAGGGAATTGAGGTTATAAATCCACCTCATCTCTTACATTTTTTAATATTTTCTAAGCGCCTATTACTAGCGTAAACATTACTTTTGGTTATAGTGGTATAATAAAGCTTGATATAGGAGTGTTAGTGAGGCTTCTCTCTGGTTGTCTGTTACATTTAACTGGTGATTGGCTTTTGAAAAAGTAATTTTTCACTTGGAGTGATGATGGTTACAAAGATTTCCATGGTAGTTTGTGTATATAGAATAATTGTGAGAATCTGTGAGTATCTAACTGCGCCTATTTTTCACCAGGCAAGGACTTTCTCTGTTTTCAGAAAATGTTCTTCTTTTTTAACATTATACACTCCTTGACGAGAACTTATGAAAGAAGTTATTTGCATTGATGGATGCAATATTTCGATCTGAATGCAGGGGTGTGTTTGTATGTAATGTTTGTGTTTGATTGCAGGGGTGTGATACCATGTTGTGTTGGTGAGATGTATGCCCATACTGACACTGACACATACACACACAGATATTCATGCACACACTAAGATAAATATACACTGAGATACCCAAACTAACACACAGTAGTAGTGGTTCTGCCGCAGGGTCAGACCTTTCATTGTCCCTATCTCTGTAACCCCTTATACTACATCACTGTATATTTTAATTTGTCTTGTCCCTATTTACCTTGATGCAATGAGGACTGACTTGTGCTGGAAAATGACTGGGTACACTGTTGCCACAATTGACTAGACGTAGTGGCAACAGGGCTCCCAGTCATTTTCCAGCGCGAGGCAGTCTCTGGTTGTCCTTTATTGGCCATATTCTATAACTAGTATATTTGAACTTGTTTCTTATTCATTTTCACTTGTAAGACCCTGTTCAGAGGACGATAAAATACAGATCGGTCTAATATTAGCATCTGTAAAGTGAAGCAGCACCACTTCAAAATATAGCAGCACGATCATTAATTCCTCCAATGTACTCATTGTTGATAAGTCTCATATGCGTGTCATGGTTTGGGGCCATTGCTGTTAAAAAAACATATTATGGAACCATAAAATATTCAGAGAACAACATACACCATAATCATCAGTAAGTGACATGGAACATTTTGACAACAAAGAAAAACTACTTTAATTATATTTGTTTTCTGATATTCTGATGCGAAGATGTAATATGGCGAGGTTAAAGATGACTAGAATACAATAAACCAGCCATGTGACACACATTCATACAACTTTGAATAAAGAAATAGATGAGCGAATAATTTTTGCATATAACAGTCCAGGAGTAGGCAACCTTCATCACTTCAGATATTGTGACTACACACCAATCCTTGTAATAATATGTACGTTACTATGATACAGGAGGATATTGTGGGTAGCGCAATGAGGTGGATGGACAGAAGAGACATTTTTGTTCTGAGTACAGTATAAAAGATGTTGTACAGTGACTGATTTGTTATGTTCTTTAGATTTAGATTATTCTTTCACCATACCAACCAACTGGTCAATCTACACCTATGCCCCACCACCCAGGTGTTTTCTCTCTAACCTCCAGGATTTTTCATGTGAGAATGTTTTGGGGGCTATATGTGCATGAGGAGCCATGGGAGGCTGGATTGCAAAGATTTTCATGTGTAATGGGGTTATGCCACATTGTATCACCTGCACGTCCAATCTTGCAGTGCAACCAACAGGAGTTTTTGTACCTAATGTTGTTGAGAGGTATACTTTCCCTACAAAAAGGTGTAATGCTCTATTTATTTTAATTTTGTTCAATATGAATTATGTGTATGTGGGTCTATATATACAGGTTTAAAGTAGCCATGTGTAGAACATGTTAGTGCTAAATCAAACAATGTTGTTTCTTTAAAATATAGTGAGGTGACTGAAAACTATCATTTTTTATTTTGGCTCAGAAGTTAAAAAAGAGAACGTGGTTATAAGAATGAGACATTATTCAATGATGTTCTCGGGACGGCCATACAACAATTCACCCTATGTGTCACTGAAACTTTTAAATTGATTAAAAGCTTAGTTCAAGTTAGCGTCTGATCATCAAGCGCTCTCACACACTGGCAACTATAGTGTCCTTTAGGACCATTTCAGTTATAATGAATCTCCACTACTATTTCTTATTCTTTTATATGAATCAAGGGATTATGTAATTGTCAGTGAATGGTATGATAGAAAGAGGTTCTATGTTAGTAAATGGACAGTTGAAAAAGCAAAAATAATCAGGGTTATAATATCTCACTGGACCCAAGAAATGCAAAATTTGGCTAAAATCCAAATTTTTCCTGTAACTATAATTTGGATATTTAGAAAACACAATTTCTGGATAAATGCAGGGAATCACAGTCAAATGTAAGTTGTTTAAGCATGTCTCTCTTAACCACCATCAATATTTATGAATTTATTAATTTTATTAATTTTGTCTTTCATTTTCTTTGTACTCTTTATCCCAACTGTATCCACAATGGTAAAGTGCAGCACAATATGATGGTGTTATAAAAAATATTAATAGTATTAGTAATATTGAATGTGTGTATTTATATCAGAGCAAATCAGTGCACGAAACAATGGTTAGCAGAACATAACTAAATGCCAGACTTGGCATCTGGATATCTACCAAACACCTATTAGTTATCAAATTGTCTCTAAACCATGGGTCGTCAACCTGGTCCCTACCGCCCACTAGTGGGCGTTTCAGGATTCCAGGTGGGTGGTAGGGATTTCTTCATTTGGAGTGATTGGGTGGGCGGGAGGGCGGGTGCGAGCTGGCGGTACCCCTGCGACCGGGT
The DNA here is from genome assembly GCA_933207985.1 of Pelobates cultripes. Classification (NCBI taxonomy): domain Eukaryota; kingdom Metazoa; phylum Chordata; class Amphibia; order Anura; family Pelobatidae; genus Pelobates; species Pelobates cultripes. The sequence continues at coordinate 23,679,609 of OW240915.1, read as the reverse complement.
ACCGCCATCACCATTTGCGGCCCCGGCGGTTTGCCGTCCAAAGGGTCCATCGGGTGGCCCATGCTGTCAGGGCCACCTGATGGATGTGGATTGTAAGGGGGCCCAGTCAGCTCTGGGCGCTTTAACAGCGCAACCGGGCCCCCTGTTATTACATCACATGCTGGGAGGAAGTGACTGCATGTCACTCCTCCCAGCTAACACACAGACCGTGCGGGAGGAAGCAGAGGGAGTCAGAGTAGGAACTCTGACTCCCATCCACCTGAGCCACCACTGGACCCCAGGGAAAGTCACCCTAAAAGGTAGGTAACAGGAGGGTGACTAAAATATTTTGTGTGTGTTTGTTTGTGTGTATGTGTCTTTGTATGTATGTCTTGTGTGTGTGTGTGTGTGTTTTTTGTATGTATGTATTTTGTGTGTCTGTCTGTATGTATGTGTATGTGTCTTTGTATGTATGTGTGTTTTATGTATGTGTCTTTGTATGTATGTGTGTGTCTTTGTATGTATGTCTTGTGTGTGTCTGCATGTATTTTTGTATGTATGTGTGTCTTGTCTTTGTATGTATGTGTTGTGTGCGTCTTGTCTTTTTATGTATGTGTGTCTTATGTATGTGTCTTTTTATGTGTGTGTGTGTGTCTGTATGTGTGTGTGTATGTCTTTGTATGTATGTCTTTTGTGTGTCTGTCTGTATGTATGTGTATGTGTCTTTGTATGTAGGTGTGTCTTATGTATGTGTGTGTCTTTGTATGTATGTCTTGTGCGTGTCTGTATGTATTTGTGTATGTATATGTGTCTTGTCTTTGTATGTATGTGTTGTGTGTGTCTTGTCTTTGTATGTATGTGTGTCTTATGTATGTGTCTTTTTATGTGTGTGTGTCTGTATGTGTGTGTGTATGTATGTGTGTCTTGTCTTTGTATGTATGTGTTGTGTGCGTCTTGTCTTTTTATGTATGTGTGTCTTACGTATGTGTCTTTGTATGTATGTGTGTCTGTCTGTATGTGTGTGTGTGTCTTTGTATGTATGTCGTATGTGTGTCTGTGTGCATGTCTCTGTGTGTATGTGTGTGTCTGTATGTGTGCCTGTCTGTATGTATGTGTGTGCCTGTCTGTTTGTATGTATGTGTCTTTGTGTGTATGTGTGTCTTGTGTGTGTGTCTGTATGTATGTGTGCCTGTCTGTTATAGTGGGATATAGTAAGTAATAGTAAGTGGGCTACCTAGCTCAGCCTTCCTACTGGGCATTGCTATAAGTAAGGTTAAAAAATAGAAAAAAGGGATAAAAAAGGTGGAGAGGGGAATTGAGGAGGGAGATGAGATGAGCTGACGCACAGATGAGAAATCATATTATGCGCAAACAAAGAAGTCGTCTGAATATCACCGAAAGAGGAGACCTTAGTTTGTTCCTTACGAAAATCGAACCAGATATCAAATATTTAGTCTCGCCGCATCAACCTCAAGGATCTCATTAATCACTAGTAAAGGTAATTTCAATTTACTTTATTGTTTTCTCATTAAACTTTATAAAGTTAAAAACATTACAAACATGCATTAAGTAGAAATAAAAAGATAAATGTACGTACATTTTTTTTTTTTTAAACACCCTCCTTTCTAAAAAATATTCCGCACTTGCGCGAAAACTGGTGGGCGGTAAGGAAATGTTTCCATCAAGAAAGTGGGCGGGAGGCAGAAAAAGGTTGACTACCACTGGTCTAGTCACATGAAGGCACATGGCTACTAAACTGCCACAATATCTTGCCATTTCCTAGTAGCCACCATTTGCAAACTAGAATCCCCAGACTCAGCGCACAATAGATGGTGCACATGTGAGAAGGTCTATGTAGGACTAAAACGTGACTTAGTAAATGTACAATCATACCTTTAATTTTGGAATAAAAGAGTTCTATGCATGTCCTGTATGTTATTTCACTTGCACAATATATTTACTGTCATAGCACCAAGATAAGTTTCTAAAATATTTTAATATTTATTTTTTTTTTACTGATTTTTATTTATTGTTTAGATTCTACTGTAAATAACCCTTGTTTTTTTTTGTTTTTTTTTATTGCCCCAGATATAAATAAGAACACTCTAACATCTGCAGTGTGGCTAACAATGAAAAATTAAATTGTCTGAAAACTAGGGGTCTTCATTCACTCACAAAATGTGCAGAGATATTATAATTTTCATAATGGGGAGGAGGTCAGTTTAGCAAGATGCAGAAGACACCTGCAAAAAGTGCTGAGTACGATATATTGCTGCATACACACAGCTACACAGGAGCAAGAAGGTGTGGATAGGAGGAAAGACTGGTTTGAAATAAAGAATAGGAAATGTATTCTTTTTAACATTTTTCTTATCTCAGAAGATACAGAGTTTTTACACATGCTTCAATTTTCATGGAAATCAGAACATATAAATTATACATCTCAATGAAATTAAATCACACCACACCCACGCATACATGCGCACACACACACACACTATATCTGTATAAAAATACACTTTGCTGTTTCTGCCTCTTATTTGCACTCTGCATTATACCATGCAGGCTTGTATACAGCATGGAGGAGGGGTAAGTACAAACCCTTCAACCATTAATCACTCCTAATGGTTCCTCAGTAGGAAAAGCTACCCTTTAGCAGCCCAAGACATTTGGAAAGGAATAGCATGTATCCCAAAGCTTTCCGTGCTTGTTACAATAAAATTCCGTTCCTGTACATGTGGTGAGGCAATGTAAGAACCGAAATATCAGTCCCCCTTATTAACATGGGGCTCTAGCTCCATTCCCAACACCCGTAGTGGGGGTAAGAGACAGATGCTAACGTTCTAATAAATTTAGTGAGCATTTTCACTCTATGTTTTAATTTGTTTCGTTTTTTTTTCTTTCTTTAACAGTTCTCCATACTAGTTGATTATTTAATTGAAAAATTCAGTCTTAAAAATGAACCATAGCCAGGAACTTAAAGAGCGGCTAACTTATAATACTCGTCATAACTTGTCAGCTGTTATTTCAACCTGATCAGACTCTCATTGTAAGCGGGGCTGTAGGAAGTGACTTTGCAAATGACCCGTCATCAATAAATAGTCGACCTTAAAGTTGATTATATTAGCCGACATTGTGCACATTGGTAAACCACTATCTTTTGTAAACCGAGTGAAAGGTAAATATGTAAAGGAATATCCATATTTTATTTAGCAAGATTGTAGCATACATTTTTTTCATTCTCAGTATTATTTCTCATTTAATAACCCTACATTTGAATGAATGCATTGCCCGTTTTTTTGAACTTTGAGTTCATCCTCTTTTGGAGCTAAATATAAACCAGCATTTCTCCAGATAAGACAAAAGGGTCAACAATGGGTCAGTTTTATTTAAAAAAAGAAAGAGACAGAGCACAGAGTCACGCTCCATGTGCGTTCCTCCACTGTATTCCCATTCTTCACACTCGGTCACAGTTATTGAAAAGCGCGCAAGCCTGTACCGTTCAGATTAAATCCAAAACTTTCTGTTAAACCTCTAATTATCATCTTGCCTTGTGGGTAAAATGCTACCATTCAATTATTGTTTTTTTGTTCGCCTGTCAGCTGCAAAAAAAACCAACATATTAATTATCACTGCTTTTCAAACCATCAAAAAGAACCGCAATCCTGCAAATTGCTTTCTAAATGCAGTTACTGTAGACCTAATACCTTTATGTTGAGTGCCAAGACTGCATAATGTTATGGGAAAATGCAAATCACATTTAATGAAGTTATTTCAATTATTTACTTTTGCATTATGCAATTTTGTTAAAATCTTTTCTCTTTGTGACTGTCTGTTTTCAGTTGAGTGTGTTTAACTTATCAATTTTTTTTAAAAAATCCATGAAGTTTATTTTACATTGTTTTATTATACTAAAAGCATAATATTCTATTATAGAAAATGACAAATATTGAAAATGCAGTTTGAAGTGGTAACTGATTCATTGCTAGAAGTTACCAATTTGCCAGGATATTTACATTTGACGGAATGCTAACACTTATCAGATGATACTGAGAAGACGTTTGGTATCGTTAGGGAGTATAAAAGGCCCAGTGGACTAAAGCCTGATGATGATTTCATAAGATATGTAGTTCTTCAATATATGGGTTGCCGAGTTTATCCTTCCCTGGTTCACTTGGTCATTTTGATCTGAATTTAGGCCCATTTAATTATACAGAATGTGTTATCTATACCTGCAATATACGTACATTCACCTGATTTTTTTTTTTTTCCTACAACATTTATTTATCCTTAGATAGAGAGAGTCTATAGGAATGTTGTAAAAACAAATAACTATATTGTTATGTATGGTGTACGACATGTTAATGTGCTGGTATCCAGACTCAACGTTCACCTTTCCAGCCTTGTGTTTAACCCCTTAAGGACCAAACTTCTGGAATAAAAGGGAATCATGAAATGTCACACATGTCATGTGTCCTTAAGGGGTTAAGAGGGTTTATGATAAGCTCTCACCCTGAGTAGAATGCTCTCCCCGGCTGTTCTCACTTCCCATAACTTCCAATTCAGTACCAGCACTTTATTTAGTTTACCACAATACAAAAATAAAATGTCTCAATCCTCTTTTTCCTCCAGAGCACCGCAATTATGACATAACCTTCTGTACATGATCAAATCTTCCTAATCTAAAATCCAATAGAGATCTATGGTAACATATCTCAATACAGAATGCATCTCTACTCATGGTTGATTATATTTCTTACATTTTCTGTGCTAAATTTATATATGTGTATTTTAATATTATTTTGTTATTTGAATATTATATTGTACCCTCGTGTAACAATGCAATGTTTGTGGGCCCAGGATATACTTAAAAACGAGAGAAATCTCAATGTATCCTTCCTGGTAAAATATTGAATGAATAAATAAATAAATAAATAAATATATTCACCAGTTCTCCTATCCACCTACAGAAGGACTAGGATTGCCAGAGATATATTAGCAGGCTGGCAAATTGTTACGAAAGATAATCATCATCTTTTTAACAAATTATATAATGCATTAAATTATAGCTGCTAAATTTTTCCCAGGAGTAGCCCTGTATTTTCGTTTTAAAAGAATACAATGCCCTTCTAGAAGAAATGCTTTTTAAATAGAAAGTAAACTGCAGTTTTAAAGAATATTGCTCACTTTGACCTGTCCTTAAAGACTGACAAATGATATTGTAACGTATATTGACTGGAGAGAGACCATAAGAGGTCAGGGGCGGCTGGCTCAATGAAGCTAGCCATTCAAGAGGCAGTCACAGCTCATTAGCAAGCAAGCAAGTAGTGGAGTTTCAAATTTGTTACACATCCTTTGTATAGGTGCCTTGACAGCTTGAGTTATGTTGACAGCCTCTCCTCATAGGAAAAGGGTGTCATTCTGAATGCTGCGTAGATGAAGCATGTTTTTTACTGTCATCTTCCACACAGAATGAATGAATGGCCTGGGATCTTGCCATCAGCGATATTTCCTTCTGGGGGAAAAATGGAAGACTTGAGTTTGATGTTATAAATCACCATAATTTGTTACAATTTTCAAAGACAAATATGACAGCGTGGAATTACTTTTCAGACCTGAGACAGTCATTTTCAGGAGCTCTAAAGTGGCAGTATAAATCTGAGGATGAGATATATTTAAACTGGAGGAATAGTGTTATATCAGCTTAGTTTATTGTGTGTTTACAAAGGATATCATATTGCCTGCAAAGCATAATAGCAGGTTTACATGTATTTGTAACTCATGTAAATGCTTGTATGACATGGTTGCTTTGTCAACTGATGGGAAGGCTGTACCGGAAGAAATTGCCAGGTCCCTTGACATATATTTATATCTGAAATACTTTTACATAGTTTAAGATGGTTATTTTCAGTTTCACTGGTTTGTTGAAACCTCTGAAGAATGACAAAGAAAAATGCAGATGCAGATGTCTGCTTATGCATGACTGAGAAATGAATGATGAAGTATTTTTGCTTCCGCTATTTTGTAGAACGGATGTTACTGGCATTCTACATCCTCGTTTTTCCCTTGTTTCAAGTTTTCAGATGTTACACATAATTGAAAACAGTGTTACTATTTAAAACCATTACATAAATTGTGCGCTGTGGCTTGGTAGTTTGGCCTCTGGCCTGGTATTCCAAAGACACATTACAATACCCACTTGTGACTTAGATTAACTTAATTACCCCATGCTTGGACTTCTTTTGTGGGGCATAGTCTCAGCATTCGAAATTGATATAACAGGAGGCACAATTATCTAACTATGAATTATTTTTAATGTTTTTTGAATATGACTCTTAGCAGAGAGCCTGGATCCCGACTTCTAGTTGTTGATTTGCATATCCAAAGGGTCAAGCAGATCAACCAAAAGACAAGCAGCAAGCAGGTCTGTGGAAAATACACGTGAATGTCATTGGTTGCAACGTTTCACACCTGGCCAGAGGGATGCTGGTTTAACAGGAATGAAACAAATTTTACAACCCTTTTTCTGTGACCTGACATATGGAACATTCCTCTAGTGGGGCAGCCAAATGAACCCTTCCAGTGCTGTAGCCAGTCATACTACACCTATTAGGTAACCATTTAATGTATCCATTACACACATCACATTTTATTGACAATGTTTCTACAGTGAAACAATGAATCATGCTCGCTGGGCATGATAGGGGACCCATGCAGTGCCAGAAGAATACCCCAGCACATGTATAAGTAGCCATGTTAATGATCTCTACGCTAATTAAATTCTATTTACAAATCTAGTATTCTGCTCCTTGATTTCAGCCAAGCAAGTCCCATGGTGAGGTTTGTTAAGCCTGTACAAAAAAATATAAGTCAATTATGAAATCTAGAATTGAAACAACAAAACTACAAAGCTACAAAAATGTGGGTTTCACCTAGAGCATTATTTCCTTAAAGTGACACTCAAGGCACCAACACAACTGTGATGCATGTGCTGTATTTTTTTACATGGTCAAATGCACAAAAAATAAATGTTTTGCAGAATGCTGCACCATGAGCCGGCCTCCTTAACCACACACCCCCGTGCAAGAAAAACGTCCTTACCAAAGGTATGTACACAGCTCAGTCCCTAAAAGCACTGAGTGAGCTTCTTTTCATTCACAACTTGCTTACAGAGAGTCAGAGAAACTATAAACAGCAAGTGATAATCTTACTATATGTCTCCCTGGGTGTCACTCAGTGCTGTCAATGGCTGTGCTGTGTACCATAATGCAACCCTAGGTAGCTGCCTATAGCCCAGGGGTTGGACAGGGATACCAGGAACCAGGAATTTTCTCGGCCATGTTAACCGACCCTATGTGAAAAAAATTAAGGGGGGCAAATTGGTAACCTGCCCAGGGTCTTAATCCTTTCTGCTGTGTTCATACTTTTTATAAGGAAGTCTTTTCCAGGACTGAGGGAGTGCAGCTAAGGAGGCCAGCTTGTGGTGCAGAATGTTACAAAACATTTATTTTGTTCGTGCAAACACTATAACGATTTGAACATGCAAATAATACAGCATGTTTATGAGGGAAAAATCTTAGAGGTAAAACCAGCTATTCTGATTATAGTAACAGTTTGGATATTTTTGCCTCAATTTTGCCCTTTGAAATTAATTTGTAAACATTTCGAGTTTAGTGAGTAACCCTGATTGGTAGGGGACGTTAAGTTGGAAACCCAAGGTCACTCACCAAAAGTAAAATTGTTTAATTATCAGACACATTACTAACCGTGATGGTCCCAGTTTTAAAGTTATGAAACAGAATGGCTGTCACCGAGTACTCAAAAACAGCCTGGTCATATGACATCCCAAAATGGCGTGCTAATGGAGTAAGCGACTATGTTCTGCTAATAGGACACTGATCCAATTGTGCTCGACATTCAGTTAAACTTGTATACACAAGGAATTCAGCTCATGGACAAATTCCTATTGATTTCTAAAGGTTATAAAGCACAGCCACTTGTGAAGGTCTTTGGTAGCAATAATGAATATTGATAGCTCACGTTATTCTCTGAAATGTGTTCTCGCTGACATTTATAGCCATATTGATATTAATTATAAACCATGATGACGTAGCACAAGTGACTAATTATTGGATTTGATGAACCATTAAATGACCTAAAACAGAAAACAAATCAGAACTAAACGCGAGATTTTAGTTTTCTCTTTCTTCAAATTGAAAACCCTTCTGTTTACCTGTGATTTGGGGATTTGTAGCATGATTTCAGGTAAAAAGTTTACATGATATAGGAAATAGACCCAAGGCACACCAGAGTTTGCACATAAAAATGTTTTGTTAATACAGTATAGTAATAAATTAGACAGAAGAAAAAGTGCAATAAACAGTTTAAATACATTAGGGAGAAGTAGAGCAATAACCATAGGAACCAACAGAATATCCCTGCAGATCGCTCAGTTCTGACAATTAACATCTGATTAATGTAATGCATGTATAAAAAATAATACAAAGTGTGTTATTAAAATGCCTCGGACCTTACGACTGCTAACAAATGCTGGAAGTGCTTCATTATTTTTGTTTTTGCCACTGAGAGTCATTAGGACCTGCTTGGCATGTTAACTTAAAGCAATTGTCGGTATATTGATTTCACAATCAGCATGTAGTATCTAAACATTCCGCACTTCCATCTAATTAGTGGAAAAATAGGTAATATTACAATAAGTATTAACGTTTTTGGCTATGAATCAATACCCGTAATGTCAAAATCACACTTGTTACATTGTTTCTCTGGCCCATTATTACAAACTAAGCAAATATTCCAGTGTGCTCGCTATTGAATAGAGAATTGGCATGTAATATGAAACATCTGGCATTTAACAAAATTGATAGAAAAGCACCTTACAAATAAAAAAATGTTATTGTAAAATTGGAATCAAACATTGCGTGCATTTTGCTTTGTCCTTTTAAGTCTATATATTGATTAAAAACAACCTGATGAAGATTGCATACTGGTTTCCATAAAAACCACTTAACTATTGATTGCTTATGAACGATTACAAAATAAATATACTATAAAAATGATACAGATGAAAGAGGAAATCTAAATTACTTCCATTTTGTTTCGTTAAAGCTTGGCACTGTGTTATGTGATAGATTGATTAAGTAGATTGAGTGCAAGCTTTTGAGACCAGTCTTCTTCAAGCTTAATGTATAAATAATTATGAGATATCTTCAATAAATGCAGCAATAAAACACATTGCTATGCAGATATTATAGTACATCAAAGAATAGGGACTCAGGTACTTTCATTACCAACCAGTAACTAAATGATCTGTAAAACTATTGGAGGAGATTTAAGTGTTGCCAACACTTTACCATCTAATTTTCCATACTTTTTTGCACCATTTATTAAATTGATCAGGTTTTTTCAATAGTTTTTTTTTTTCACCCTAACCGTAATTTTTTAATATGCAATAATTTGTCACCACCACCACAATGGAATGATGAATATTTCTGTTGGAAAAAGTAGCTGAATTTTTCCGCCACTATAAATTCTTCTAAAATGGAAATTCCTGAGAAATCTTGCTGAATTTACTATGAAAAAACTTTACATTTTTAGATCACTTTCATAAATACGATCAAAATAATAATGATATTTGACCTACAATTTTCAGATCATTCTGATAAATATCCCCCAGTATGTTTATGTAGTTGATCTATAAATGCATCTTAGGTCTTTCTAAGTTGTAAAAGCAAAATGTTACCAATCTTTTATTAATTGGGCCCAGGGGTTAGCCCTGGAACCATGAACAATCCCTATATGAAGAATGAAGAATGAAAGGGGGTGCAAACAGATGCCTAGGGCCCCATGGGATCATAATCCTTTTCTGGTTTTCTCTCCTTGAGAATGGGAGAGTCCCATTAAAAATGTAGCTTTAGTGCCCTTTGATGCTGACTCCATTTTTATGTAACTGGCAACACACCTATACTTGTCTTGTTAATGTTGGGTATGTGAGAATGTGTCACTCACCTAGAATGCCACTGAAAAACCAAAAAGGTTATGGTGGGGAAATAATTGTGATTGAAAACCCCTTCCATCTGAAGTCTGTGGAAAGTTAATACAATGTTAAACAAAAATCTGCACACCAGTCAAACCATAAGACTTGCTTTTCCCACAGAAATCACAAATCTGCAGTGATGTTACAACTGCAAAGGATTCTGGGTAGGCATATGCACATTAGTTTTGTAGTGATATACACTCCTGAAGATGGGTTAATACCACCTGTGGTTGCCCCTTCCAGTTGTGATCAGCTCCAGAGTGATTATAGCTGGAGGTATAGGTATTGCTGAAGTGGTAACTGCGTTATCACCCAAACATGAGCCGAGGCTTAATGAAGGGTGAAGAAGATCTGTTTATTCCCAGTCAAATGGCTCACATTTATATAGAATCTAGTACAGTAGACACACCTCAAAACACGCCCATAAACACACCCACAAAATGTCCACAACATGCATTGCCATCGTGACTCAGCAAAAACAGTAACAAATATGAAAAACCATAAAAACACATATTTTCCACATAGGAACCGCCACAGTCTATACATCCCCGGATAGCCTGGATCTGAGCGCCCAACATCTCCGAAAAGTGCTCAGATCCCACAAACAGAGCCAAAACGCCACCGTGTGGAAGTTCTGACTGGCCGCACACATGGTCCTATGCCCAAAACAGTTCCAGGGCATTTTGTCCGATTAACTTAAGGAGTTCCATGTGAAAGAAATACCGAACGCACACTCTGGCTTCTTGGTAGCGTTTGTTCGTATGAACCATACAAACAAACCTACTGAATGGCGCACTCCTGACGTGTGTGGGGAAAGAGCAGGCATTCGTCCAAGTTCAGCGGTGTTCGGGAGTTTCAGTGTCCAATTTTAGTTCCACGCGTTCGACACCGCTACCTGCATTCTCGTGAACAAGATGGCCGCCACACAGTTCCCACACGTTCGTGCATACAAATGGCGGCCACCCAGCCGCACAATTAGAATCCACACTGATAGAACTGTCAGGAGAGGTTAAAGGGACACTCCAGGCACCGAGACCAATTCTGCCCATTGGAGTGGTCTGGGTGCCATCTCCCACTACTTTTAACCCTGCATGTGTAATTATTGCAGTTTTTTATAAACAGCAATAATTACCTTGCAGGGTTAACTCCTCCTCTAGTGGCTGTTTACTAGACAGCCACTAGAGGGCACTTCCTTCATCATAGCACATAAAACTTGTGCTAGAGCGTCGCTGGACGTCCTCACGCTGTGTGAGGACCTCCAGCGTCACTCATTTCCCCATAGGAAAGCATTTGAAAGCATTTTCAATGCTTTCCTATGGGGAGCTATAATGTGCATGTGCGGCATTGCCATGCATGCGCATTAGGTCCCCCCGGCTGGTGGGTGTGATCAGTCTCGCCCACCAGCCGACGTAATCACTAGGAGGAGCGGCGGCGTAGGAAGAAGCAGTGACGTGGGACATGTTGCTGCCTCTGGTAAGTAACTGAAGGAGTCTTGGGGGGTGGGAGGGAGAGGGCACCTGCAGTGCCAGGAAAACGGATTGTTTTCCCGGCACTGGAGTTTCCCTTTAACAATGGTCAATAAGCTGAGAGGTGGTCCCTAGTTCGTTGGTTGGTTTGGTTCCCATACAGTTCAGGGGAATGCCATGAACCCAGTCTTTCAATAACCTTTTAGCATGGCCCATAGTCCTGAGACAGGAGGCTAGCAAGCAGGCTCCTCCAGGAGCTTGTGGTGAGGACAAGTTCGTCACAAGTTTAACAAATTTTTGCCTCATTACATTTTAAACATAGATTCCTTTGAGTCTGTGTTTGCTGTATACAACAGCTTTGAAACACAACTTGGGAAAAGATGCAAAGCCAAATTTGAAAAGTTAATGCAATTAACATTGTATTAACTATATATATATATGTGTGTGTGTGTGTGCACTTTGTTGACTCAATGCAGTACTGGATTTCAATTCACGCACTTTAAGGGCTGCATTGTTAACCAGTCGAATTTGGGAACTTATCCTTTCAGTCACTCTTGCTTTGCTGCTAGACAGACAGGAAGACAGACAGACAGAGATAGATAGATAGATAGATAGATAGATAGATAGATAGATAGATAGATAGATATAGGATAGATAGAGATAGATAGATAGATAGATAGAAAGATAGACAGACCAATGGTGATCAATGTACACCTGCCCGGGACAGAATGTTTTACAATTTGAGTGATAGATAGGCTCCCATCAAATAGTTAAAAAGTGTCGGTTATATTTTAAAAATCATCTGAAGCTGAATGTCACTTACTTTCCAAGAAATACCAAGTAATTATATGTATTGTGTACTGCTAGCAAATGATTGATTTTTATTTACCAGTCTGAAGTGATGAGCTGAAGGTTACGCTCCCGTGGATTCTGATTTACTGCCATAGTGCGGCTAACATAGCAACATTGAATCCTGTCATGAATTCCATATAACATGGCTTTTGAAAGCTTCTCAAGGAAAAAGTCTGGTTTCTTAAATAGATTTGGTTTCTGTGTTTATGGTACAGGAGGTGAGGAGTACATATACAAACAGTAAAGGTAGTTTTAAATATACCTTCTCTCTCTCTCACTCTACTAGGACTTGGGCTTGTTTTTCTGACAGAGTGAAGTGTTTCAACTAAGGAACAAGCCTCCCAACTGAAAAGCATTTAGCAGGACATTCCTTCTCTTAGGGTCCTGCCCCTAATGTCTTGAATTAGTTTTCTGGTGTCCCCCATCCACAGACACCAGGGAACTGTTCTGGGGCAACACAGCACAAGTTTCTCATTCCAAGTGCTTGCACTGTGAAGTTTGCACCAAGTCCATGCTCAGGCCTGCCCATTTTCCAGGCTGCTTCATCCATAATAGGCATCAAGAGTGATGCAAGTTGCTTCAGTGGTGACGCCGCCTTAATTACCAATTTTGGACAACTCGCTGATCGCCCAAAATTTGGAGAAACCACAATTTGTTTGAAACCGAATGCACAAGTCTACTCCCTATGAAGACCTTCCGGTCTGTGTGAATCAACATGTTATTAACAATGGCTGCACAGATAATATCTGGGCATTTCTAGAGTAACATTGAACAACAAAGTGGAATGTCATCTCTATAGAGTTCCATATATACCAACCCTCACCGAACGTGGACCTAAATGCAGAAAATAGTTCAGATGCTGCAGAAAACACTCTGCATACCTTCCAGAAAGGCTGAGATTCTCTCTTTTCCTAAAACACATAAATGTGCGAGAACACTTAAAGAAAGATAAACATTAATCACAGCTCATTTAATGATGGATTGGTTCCTGAAGTGAACTTATGGAATTAAAATTAAAATTAATAACTAAAAATAATAACTTAAAAACTGAGTGTAAATTCAGAGACCACACTCCTTGCTTTCGGCAATTCAATAATATTTATGATCAAACAAATAAACAATACATATACATTTGAATTAGGCTAGTATATGTTGCTACCAAAACTAGTTATTGATTGAATGGAAAGTAAACTAAATTAACATAGTAAACAGTCCTAGACATGTGATATAGTTACCACTCCATTGATCAGAAGCTGAGAGTAAGAGAGAGGGTGTGTATAGTGGGTAGAGGGGATAGAGAGAGAGGGTGAGGAGAGGGAATAGCGAGAGAGGGTGAGGGGAGCTAATTCAAAGAGAGAAAGAATGTGTTATTCACAGGGCTTTTAACAGGTTAGCCCTTCCCTCTGCTGGACACACCTCCCTCAGTCAATCCCTTAGGATCTAACACTACTAGAGTGACTCCTTGGGAAGGGAATTGCACTGCAAGGGAATGGGGGAAGAGTTTATCAACAACCTAACTGGTTTTGCCTGGTGAAAGGCCATGTGCTCACAAAACTCTCCATTATTGCCTAACAGTAGAATGAGGCTTGAATCCTTGTATTAGAACACAATAACACTTCATTGGCATACAGTTTGGCTGTTAATCAGTCCCCCCACTTATTACAGTTCTCTAACTTCACTATGATTAACTTTTGAATGACGGAGTGCCTCTATGTCTGCTGCTGCTGCCCAGTCCAGTCCCAAAGATCATATACAGACATTCCTCACTTACCAATTGGGTTCCGTTGTAAGACCCAGTCGTAAAGCGAATTGGTCAGTAAGTGAGGATGCGCTTGTGAAGATGCGTAAGAGAGCAGGTCTACGTTCGGGGTAATTCCCCCAAATATAGACCAGTTCACTTGCGCAGGGAATCCTGTGACTCTATGTTCGGGAAAACTTAGCTCAATACTGCAGGGAATCGCTGAAAAGTATGTTCGGGGAAAATTCCCCAAACATAGACCAGCTCTCTAAAGTGGGGAATCCCTTGAATCCCCACGCTTAAGAGCTGGTCGTAAGTGCGAGCTGTCATAAAACAAGTAGGTTGTAAAGCGAGGACCACCTGTAGTAGGAGATTTGCATGGGTGAGTAACATTTAGGCCTTGCAAGCAGCGTAGAACTTAAAACTTGAGCCCTGGTTACATGTTACATTTGCAGTGCGGGAATTTCTGGAAATCGCTAATGAAGTGATTATGAACTTGTCGCTAAATAATCACAACTCAACGAGCATGATAACTAGTCAATTGTTTGGAGACAGGAAATTATCATTTGAGCAGCCCTTTCATGTTAAATGTCAAGTGTCAAATTTACAAGCAATTCCCTAACACCTCCAACATTACCATAAGCTAAAACTATGTTATTGTTTATACTGCAGGCTTATACCTGGTAAAATCTCCTTCTATAGGACTTTACGGATTCTGACGTGATGTCTGGAGCACCATTGTCTAAATATGTCTGTCTGGCTTCTACATTTGTCAATGGTTTGTCAACCCCTTTTTTAAGTTGTAAATGCGATTTCATCAGGCAGTATTAAGGCAGTTAAATCACTGCAACAAGTAGACATTAAGCTTGAATGTATTGGAGGAGTAAAGCAATGCAGGGTGTATCTATTCATATGCCCTCCGTTATAAGGTAACAAGACAAATACCTACATGAAGCAGATAAATCAAGTAACAATTTTTCTTTAAAACAAATCATGCAGCTACTGAAAACAGTGTATGCCTTCTGCATATAAACTAGCTCCTAGAACGATAAAATCAAAAGGCAGGCTACGCTCCCCAGTTTGCTCATCATTGTGCTGTCTTTTTTTACACTTTGGAGCTATTTTTAGATTTCTGATTTTTTTTTTTTTTACATGTAGCATTTTTGTTTAATTGAATTTAATATTCATTATTAGTAATCTAGTTGAATAATACATCTTTAGGTTGCAAACATGCATTTAAAATATACTTCAAGTTTGATGACCTAAAACAGTCAATAAAAGGTTTATTTCTTCTTGGTTAAATATACGGCTATACCTCCTTATAACTTTTATGGCAAAATAAAAGGATGGAGTTGTGTGTATAAAATGTAATATTTTTTAATTGGTGTTATTTTTAGATATTTTAATTGGAAATGTGAGCGTGTTTTCCATATTACTTTTGTTTGCCTTGTCCTTCACAAATGGTGCACCAACCCACCCCTACAAATTGTTTAGGTGTTGTTTGCAGAGTCTGAGCATATTGTGCAGAGTGTGAATGTTGTATTTATAGTGTGGATACTGTGTGTAGAGTGTGGATGTTGTATGTAAAGTGTGAATGTTCTATGTAGATGTTATGTGCAGAGTGTGAATGTTGTATTTATAGTGTGAATGTTGTATGTAGATGTTGTGTGCAGAGTGTGAATGTTGTATTTATAGTGTGAATGTTGTATCTAGATTTTGTGTGCAGAGTGTGGATGTTGTGTGCAGAGTATAAAAGGTATGTACAGTGTGTGCAGTGTGCAGTGTGCAGTGTGCAGTGTGAGGATACTTATTTGAATGTGGCATGCATACTGCCTGTACATTGTGAATCCTCTGTGTGCTTTGTGTAATGTATGAAATCTGTGCTCATGCTGCCTGTAATATGTGACAGCTGCATGCATGCCATCTGTAATTAAAAACATTATGTAAATACTGTTTGTAACGAGTGAAGGCTGTACAAGTCTGGTCAGTAGTAATGTGTGATGGCTGTGTGCATGCTGTCTGTAATGTGTGATGGTTGTGTGCATGCTGTCTGTAAAGTGTACAGACTGTGTGCATGCTGTCTGTAATGTGTGAAGACTCTGTGCATGCTGTCTGTAAAGTGTGAAGGATGTGTGCATGCTGTTTGTAATGTGTGAAGACTGTGCATGCTGTCTTTAATGTGTGAAGGCTGTGTGCATGCTGTCTGTAATGTGTGAAGACTGTGTGCATGATGTCTGTAATGTGTGAAGGATGTGTGCATGCTGTTTGTAATGTGTGAAGACTGTGTGCATGCTGTCTGTAATGTGTGAAGACTGCATGCTGTCTGTAAAGTGTGAAGACTGTGTGCATGCTGTCTGTAATGTGTGAAGTCTGTGTGCATGATGTCTGTAATGGGTGAAGGATGTGTGCATGCTGTTTGTAATGTGTGAAGACTGTGTGCATGCTAGAGTGTGATTACTATTTGAATGATATCTGTAATGTGTAATGATTTAGGCAAACCAAAATGGAGCAAATATTAATCTATCTGTGTTGCACAACAACAACAAACTAGCTTCTTCTCCATTCCCCTCCCCCTTTTTTTACTCCATGAGCCAAATGAAATGGATCATCCTTGGTCGGATTTGTTATTTTCAAGATTAGGCAATATGGGGAGTTGGAGTTACAGAATTTAGATGATTCGCTGATCGCCCAAAATCAAGGAAATCGTGAATCATTTGAAATGGAATGCTGCAAACCAGACCCAGTTGTGGAGGGCACATCAAAAGATAAATGTATTGAACGTGAGGTTGTCCACAACTGGTAATCCTCAGCTAAATTGTCCCTGGAGTATTATACCCACTTTAGACTGTGACTTTGGTAATGTTGGTGCAGCCTGTGAAAACTGGCTCATGGCAGCTCCTGTTGCATGGTTACTTGTAGCCAGAAGCTACCAACACTTGGTGGCTTCATCAGCCAGGAGCTCATGTGACAAGTGTATACTGATACATACATAAATGTAGAAGTTTGAGATACTCAAGCCAAGCAACTGGTGGTGAGAGGTGGCACGATATTGAAGCTCTGCCGTTTGCCAGTTTTTTTCCAAAAAGCATACTTGAGCTAAAGCAGTGCCTACTTGTCTCTCCTATATTTATTGCTTTGGTAATTGAATGAAATTCCAATGTAATCTACATGACATTTTCAGTTAAAACATTTTTGACAATTTATTTTAGGTTTCCCATAAATACATAATAAGTAAATGAAGGGACGAAGAGATAATTCATTTGAACACGTGAGTTCCGTAGTAGCAGTAATAATGCAATAAATATATCACATTACATTGAAACTGTAGACATATTTTAACCAGTATATTAAAATATATAGAGGAGTTCAGAGACCCTCTAGGGAAAAAACACTCAGTCGGAGTGGAGAGAGTATAAAAATATAAATATAAACATTAATATAGGCCTGAAACTTTTAGGTAAGACTCTTGTGCCCAAACCATGACTCAGTGAGCCATGAGATGTGACATTTATAAAAATGTTTAAGCGTGAATGCTAATGTAGAGGGCTAGAAACAAAACTTAAAAAACACTAACTTTAAGGGAGGTGCAACTGCCCACAATAACTAGTTCTCTGTAATGGCCCTGTTTTCCCCATTGATATTGTGAAGAGCCTAATAAGGTATTTAGTAATTCATATTTTAATATTAATTATATTATCCTTGAAAAATGTGTCCATGAGCAAATTTTCCAATTGAGGAATAGTTAATTAGGCTCATGTAATGTATAAAATGTGTGTCACCATAAAAGGTTGATCAATATTGATCAATACTGTAGATGACTTTTCAATCACCATTTCAGAGATGGAGATTAACGGTAGTCCTGTCATGAGGTAGAAGACAAAGTATGTGGCGATGTTTATTATTTTAACACACATTCATGGAATTTTATAGAACTAACACATTTGGCCATTTCAGCTTATTCACATAATAAGGAGATGAGATAACCAAAACCTCTATTTAATATTTTTGGATGTGCTTTTCAAGTGATCACTAACAAAAATTCCCACAGACTTTAATGGTGACTACTATAGACATTTGAAAAAAAAAAAAACATTTTCTTAACAGATTGTAATCATTGGAAAGTTTATAGAAAAAAAAATTTATAACGGAGGAGCAAGTTTGAAAACAAAATGCTCAAACTCTCTTCTGCAACTTTTATTTTTTGGCCTAATTTTTATAAATTGAAAGAATAAGCCTAGCAAAGTTACCCTCAGTATAAGTGATTTAATATAACATTCCATGGCATTTAGAGAGTTAAAATATATTTATACATTTTCAAGCACTAGAGATTTAAAAAAAAAAATAAGAGTATAGAGAGGTTAATATGTTTTCCATAAAAAATGTTTTTCAAAAAAAGCAAAAAGGTTAAGGCAAGAAGTGAGATAATGTCGATTTGGTTATGTAATTAGTAATATTGTTTTGCATTAGTATTAAACAACCTCTTCTTGTCTTTGTGAATACAACAGAATGTATTTGACGGCACCGAGGGAGTTCGGTAAAGACAAACAGCCAACCAGTTTTACAATTCCGTCGGAACACAGTGTTTTGACTAAATGACATTTAGCTACGTTGTAGCTCTAATCGTAATGAAAACAGTAGCAGATCAGTACTTAAACCTCCGTCCCAGGGTGAATATTATTTTCAATATCCTGTAAAATCCTTTGAAGTGTTTGCATCTGGGCTGCCCTTGAGGATTTACACAGAATTAGTTAAATGCGAGACTGCGATGAACTAAATTTATTGGTTATGAGCTCCCATGACCACATGAAAAAATAAAATTAAAAGAATTCCCCAGCAGAATAATGTTTCAGTCTAGTTATGGCATAATCGCTGACAGTCAGGTAATAAAAGTATATTGGTGACCCCCTGATGAAACATGTTTACCGTGAATGTCAGAGAGATTGATCATAGAGACTGTAATGTGAAATTTTAGTTAAACAAACTCTTAAAATTCATTGAAAGATCAACTTAAGTGTAACAAGATATTAAAGTGCACAAGACCTCAATAACAGAGACACTCTAAGCACCATAACCACTACAGTTTATCCTTAGGTTCTGGTGTAATCTCTCCCCTGGTATAATTATTTAAAGCCTTTATGCCACCATGTATGGGATGGGAGGAAGTGGGTGGATAGTCAGAGGTTGTTTATCTGCAGTTTAATTAAAGGTGCACTATAGACACCAAAACAAATTTAGCTTGATTAAGCAGTTTTGGTGTATAGATCATGCCCCTGCAGTCTCTGCCATTTAGTAAGTTACATATGATTTTAAATAAAGCCTTTTTTTCCCATGCAAGCTGTGTCAGTCACAGCCAGGGGAGGCATGGCCAGTGCTGCATAAACAGAAACAAAAGTGATTTAACTCCTAAATGGTAGATAATTGTGCAGTGAAACTGCAGGGGCATGATCTATACACCAAAACAGTTTAATTAAACTAAAGATGTTTTGGTGACGTTAGTGTCCCTTTAACAACTCATTGTAAGCATTAGGGTCCCAGGAGTGTTCTGACACTATCCCATGGTAAGTAATCAAGTTATTTTAGAATGTTTTGATAAATTACCTGGGTTCCAGTGGGCATCTACAGCCACATCTCCTGGATCATTTATACTCCTACAAAAGAATCCAGGATTCTCTGTAGATCAAGGCAGTGTTCTCAGCCAATGAGCAGAATCTAGTGGTTATGGTTTGGAGTGTCCCATTAACCTAACTCTTTCTATAATGGTGTTAGAATTAGGTGAGATCATATATCTTGGCTCCTACTTTTTGGTGGGTTGTTTTGTTGTTGTTGTTGCTTGCTAGCTGTGTGTGCAGTCAGTGGCCATTTAGTAAAAATAGGATTTCATTTTTTCAGTTGCAGATGGGTTTGGTACAAAGCACCTCTAATGTTTTTCCCCTTTAAAGACATTAGACCTAAAATCACCAAATCCATTTTTTAATAACATTTTAAGTTTTAAATGTTGCTTTTTTATTCATGTGAGAAACATTATAGGTTTCTATGTAGAAAAAATATTGTATGAGATAAATATTTAGTGCATGTGAAAAAGCATTTTAGTGGTGTCAAAAGACCAGTAAAACAGTTGAAATTTTTATCACTTCAGCTGTTTTATCGCACATAATTCACAATAAAGTAGGATAATGGAACGTTATAAATCAATGGCATGAATACTCCAGAAGGGCTCCTTTACAGAACGGTAAAAGGAATATGTACTGATTGCAATCTATCAGAGCTATCCTAACAAAGGACAACCTACCGATGTTGTCTGTTACATTATTTTACACCTATATCAAACTTGATATTCACTGAATTCGAGGAACTAGTACGTTCCAGTACCCTTACAGTGCATTACACTTATTGATACAGTAGTGTTAGTGTTAAATTATTAACATTGATATGATATGTCACTGCAAGCAGCCATCTTAATATGTTGCCCTTTCATTCATCTCTATTATGGCTCATCCCCTTTGGTGGAAGCTGATTGGTTCTTAGAAAGAGTAGTGGTTGTTTGGAAGGAAGTTAATTATTTAAGTTAATTATTGATGAAAGCGTCTACCACCTCCACATGAACTCTACTATGTTGTAGTTTACCACTCAACGGCCCGTATCTGATAGCAGAGCCTAGATGTGTGATTACAGCCCTGGTTTTTCTTTCTCAGGGAGAATTTTAAAAGAAACCACTGTGAGGACCTCATTAAATATATGGTCATTACAGGTTATTGCAGATAATATGTAACAATTCAGGTTCTACATGAGCCTTCACTTATCCCCAGAAAAACTAAGGAGCCATGAGTACTGCCGACTCGGCAGGGGGAAGAAGAGAAGCCTATGGTGAAGGCTTCCTGGCTGTGCACTGCTCTGTGTATGCGCAGTAGCTGGGCAGATGAACATGATCTTGGATTAGATAATGTCTGATTCAAACCAAGAAATTACTCAAACTGGCACTGCTGGACGGGATAGTGGAGACGTGTATGGAAAAATACATATCCATAATTAAAGTACAATATCACTAACAGAAATTAAGTGATTCAAACTGCTAGAAAAAGCAACAAAAACTGTTTGCATATGCAAGCACCTTGTGTGTTCATACAATCATTATATTTGTGGTGAAGAATGTTTGCACACTTGGAGCCATGATATAACACTACAAGTTACTGTTCAAGAAGAGTTTTGTTCGGCCTTCAATAGGCAACATCATTCCAGCTGCCATGGAATATGTGGTCCTTTAACTCATTAGCCTCTCACTGATACCAAGAACAATGCTTCATAGGTACCCATTCCTTGCATGATATTGCATGCACCTCTAAATTATAAGCTATCTCTGTATACTGCATATTTTTTATTTATTGCCATGTCTTGCCCCTTTGAACTGATTCACAGTTGCCAACATGGCTAACAATGCATAGAAGTTTCACACGGCACAAATGCCCTGCAATGGCTTACACAGACACAAGTTCAATCTATAATTTTGACTGTTTGGGGCAGATTGTGGCGTGACTCCAGAGGGCAGAGTACTAACCAGGTGCTCTGTGGATAGGTTGAGTGTGCAGCACTAGGCTACACCCCCTTCAGGTAGATCCCACCCTCAATCATTATGCCTGCCCCCTCTGCCATCTGGCACTAATCACAGCGGCATGGCCTAATAAGTGGGGTGGGATCTACCTGCAGGGGGTGGGGCCTAGTGCTGCACACTCCGCCTTTGTACAGAGCACCTGGGCAGTATGCACACACTCAGGATTGGCCCTGCCAGAGGCACAATACCAGAGGCAAAAAACAAGGGCAGAAATTCCAAACTGAGACTATACCACAGGTTTTGAAACCATTGAGAGGCGTGCCTATCCTTTAGAAAGATAGATGATAAAATTGTCAATAGGACTATTATTAATTATTTTATTATTATTTATTAAATATTAATAATTAATTATATAGCACAACCATATTCAGCAGTACTTTGCAGTTATAAAACTAGGATATTTAGAGATATAAAAAAGCCCTGCTCAAACAAGCTAACAATCTATAAGACTAATACATTTGTCACACAGTTGAAAATATACATGCAAACGCTGTTCATGGAACATAACAAATTGAAAATGCTGCAAAATTCTTATTTGAGAATAAAGTGCGGAGCTATAACATCTGAAGAGCTTTTTTTATATGGATGCACAGCAAATAGATTGGACGACATCTCTGAGAAACCTTCAATTATAATTAGCACTACATATCTCAGGTATTGGTACAAATGTTTAATTAGCACAAACACATACCCTGCGTGAACATTTGCTAGGATTCACCGCACAGACATTTTATTGGCCTTCCAATTTGTATAGATCATCTTGACTTGCAGATGACAGAGGTCACAGGGTATTGTAATACATTACAAGAACTAAACAGCAGAAGTCATCGGCTCAAGATAGTAAATGAATTTGAGCAAGGGAAGGGACAGAGTGAACCACAAAATAAATGAATCATTGATTTGGAACTTGTTCAGTCAGCCTAGAACAGCACAGGGAGACAGATAAGGGTAAATGGATCTCAGGTTAAAGAGACTTGGCTGTCAACTCGTCAAGATTTTTTTTTTTTACCTTTGAAGACAATAGATAGTGATGAAATTTCCTCAATTGGTGATAAATAGCTGCAGTGACCAAAGCTGGCTGAGAAAAACAGGACAGAAAAAAACGACACAGAGAGTGGAAAACACAGAATATATCTAGGAAAGGAATAATATGCAATATGAAAAGGAAAATGTTTTTAACAAAAATAGTTTAGTATGAGGGAGCAGACTCCCCATGATAGATTTTAACAACATGTTTGTATTTTCTTTAAAAAATTATATAGATCATTTAATAAATATATATGGTATAAAAAGAAGGTCGTGATGTCTCACCGAACTAAAAACTCCAGACTTTGTCCACATTATTTAAGAATTATATGGATTTTGCAATAGTGGTGGAGAATGATTGGACCGAACAGTAGACTGAACAGTGACATAAAGGATGCTGAAAACATCTGGGCCCAAATTTTAAAGATCCAAATAATTTGCCAACTGTCAGCACTAGCAGCCAACAGGCACATAGTTAAAAAAAAAAAAAAAAAAGCTCTCACATTTTACTATAGGGAGGTTTAAGACCTTCCTTATGCACCAACCATGCAACATGTGGGAGATGTAGTCCATCTGGATTTCCAAAGGTTGCCTACCCCTGGAACAGACCCATATGTGTTACTGTGAAGCTTGTTTGTTTTTTTGCTGTGAATCAGTATAACAGGGTTATTCACTAATATGAAACTCATTCGGAATTAACTATGGAATTTCAAAATATCAGGTTGAAATAGCCGAGCGGTATTAAATTTGTTGTGGGTGTTATTACTGTGGATTTTTTTTGATACACGGGTGCACATTGCTGTGAGTTTTATTGTTGGAGAGTTCCTTGATACACTCATAAACACTTAACTTTACGGTACTATAGCATGACACTCTACTGTGAGTTTGAATGCTGTGTATCTCTGATATTTTCAGGCATTCCGCAAATTACTGTGAGCATTATTGCTGTGGATTGCTAATACACTCACACACACCATGCATTACATAAGTATTAGTATAAGATTGATTTGTGTCTGAAAAAAAGGGCAACGTTTATTACTAAGCAACAAACTGATGTAAAATGTATCAAGACGCAAGAAGAAAATATACATCCCGTTAAAAAAAACAAAAACATTCTAAAATACATTAAATATTCTCGTTTGAGTTTTGTGTAGATTTCGCTAAACATTTACCATACTATTATTATTGAATATTGTACCATTTTTACAAAAGGAGAAAATTGTATATTTTTTTTTCTAGATTTTGCAGTTTTCTTTTACAAAAATGCACACCGAAAGCAGAATTTAGAAGCGCTCTGTTACACTTCCTAAATCAAACTGCACATGCACACCCAGCTTGTCACATGCTGCTGGTAAGAGCGCTATATTTCATAGATAACACAGCTTTAGAGTTTGGTGTTCTGCCAAGCTGAAAAAAAGCATTTAACTAGCTTTTAATCTATGGTACAGGTTATAGCCCCCGCGAGAGCTGTTACACTCCTTAGATGATAACAATGAAAAAGAAGGGTTATTTCCACTTACACGAGAGGCTTTGTTAGTATTTATCAATGCATTATTAGTAATCAAACAGAACTACATCAATTATTGTAGTGCGCTAATCGCCTCCGTTATCAACAAGCATATGTTACAGCAAGGTAAACAAAGTGTTTAGGATGACACACTAAATACCCAAACAGCAAATAAAAGGAGGGCTCGTGAGATAATAGAGATTTATATAAAACAGTGGAATCTATGCTACAAATCATCGAGAACATGTTAATATGTATCAGTATTGTGCAGAATGGGTTCAGCAAAGATTGTATGTGGTTCCTTTGGGAACATACCTTCCAATTAGCAGGTGATTTTAAACCGGGAAGGTAGGGGAATGTGGCTGAGGAGAGGATGGGTGTGAAGTGGCATGCCCAAAAAGGTGGTATTTTACACCAGGGTGCTAATGTATGGTGGGCACACATGAAGGCTTGGCCACCAGCCAATCAGTACAATCAATGCACAAAGTTCAAACCTGTAATGGCCTTGTGCAGCTGCATGCACATTTAAAGGAACACTCCAGCAATATAAATAAATATATTTATTTTATAACACTGTCATACTGGGAAGTCTCTTGACCCCCACCCACCAATATCTATCAATAAATGGGTTGACAAATCTATAGTTCAGCAGCAACAGGGTCTCTCACCACAGTTCTATTCCACTTGTCAGGATATCAGGGATACCTAATGCTTTTCGTAAAGAAGAAACGGGACCCAGGGTGCATGCAGAGTAATCACTGCGCTGTCCTGCAATGCTTCTCATATATGAAAAGGACACTCTTCCAGGAAGAGCACCATCTCTGATTGACAGTTGGGAAGGTACATCCTTGTCAATTTCTCCTGAAATATGCAGTTTTATAAAGTGACAAAGATGAGACACTTTATTAAAACCTAAAATATTTCAGCAGACTGAAGTTTTTCATGGATTTTGCTCATATAACAATGTCCTTGCTTCTCTGAATTTTTTAGGACTTTTACTGGAGTCCCCATAATCTAGGTATCAGAAGAAAAACCTGGGATACTGTTATAGGAACAAAAAAGGAAAGATAGGATGGCTCCAGCATTAGCTATAAATTACATATCTTAATATAACATATGTACACGGTGCAGGAGATGTTCTAATGGTGGTTCCCCTAGACACGCACTATAATAGTGAAGCTGCAGCATGTTTGCAGGTATTAGCAGAATCTCATCCTTGTGATCTAGTGTGAAGGCTTTTTATACGAAGCCCGGGCCTTGTCACTGCCCCATGTGGTGTCTGTGAGGCACAACCTGGAATTATATGGAAATATGGAAATTCTTCAAAAGTCTATAACACTTCCTTATCAGAGCTCTTGGCCAAAGCTCGCTTTCAATCATGGTGTGGAAACTGGGTGTAGCTCCTCCCACTAGTCACCCTGCTCTAGCCAAAACAGACCCACTCAATTTAACGGTATACCACATCTGTATATGAGCTTTGCCCATTTTCATAAGTGCAGCAAAAGCAAACCCATGTCTTTAAATTTGTAACCATAGTGGCGAAGCTCTGGCAGAACATTTACCATACGCTTTCAGCTAACACACAGCATGTTAGCTTATAGATGACTTGTCGGTTGCCAACAAACTCCAGAGATGCATCTTCTAAATAATGCACACCCAAACCCAATGTTTTGTGAATCAATTAGATAGAGGATACAATGAAAATTCAGGAAGCATCGCAATACCTCCAAGATTGTGGATTAATATCATATTATAAATTATATCTATGTACCACGAACTTAAATACACCAGTATTAAATTAATTCATTTTTAATAATGAATTCCTGTTTTTTAAAACATTATATGCACAATGCATTACAAATATGCAAAATAATATATCTAAAAGGAAAAAAATACCTGCCTGTTAAAGTTCCTGATGCTGATGATACTTGTCCAGAAAAGCTGACCATAACTACAGCACTTAGATGCCACATACACAGTTTTTAAAAACTGATAAATCATTGCAGGAGGTAAAATTACCCTTTGCTAAGTCTGAGCCAGAATGACTGGCCTATAGCCGCTACAGTGTTTACAGGCCACTGCAGTTATAAAGCACTCTCTCCGAGCAGAACGTGGGTGAGGGTACTCTCTGCTCCTAAAATTCTGCAATCACACTTGTTACGATGATTTGAGTGACACTTTTAGTAGCGATATGAATTATATTAATATTCACCCAAAGTTTTCTGCTTTCAGAAAACGCAAACAAAAAACATTTGTGGGGTCTCTTACACACACCCAGAGATTTACATGTGCAAGGGTATACACGCACACACACTGCCATACATCTAGACACACATTGCCACACGCAGATAGAGATACAATGACAAATACATATCCACACAGAAATAGACAGGCAATACATACTGACATACATAGATTCATAATCATCTAAAATTCGGGGGCCACTACAAATGGCCCCAGCAGTCAAAAGGGAGCCCCAGGTAGCCCTAGGGATATCTGGGATTCCCTGGTATGAGCAGAGATTTTACCCTGCGAACACCAAATATGCAGGGTGTTCTATGTCGCCCTTCAGGCATTAAAGCCCAGTTTATGTAGGACGGTAAAGAATGCCCTAACGTCTTTAAGGGGTTAATATGTGCCAATTTAGGGATGGCATGAAACCAGTGTAAAGCAAAGTGGGAGTTCCTTATAATGGACCAATGAATATTTATGATAAAGATTTATGGACAAGTTTTAGAAAAGTGTATTTTTTTTATAAGATATTCTGTATTCCTGTAGAAAAGTCATTGTCTTATTTTTACCCAATGTAATAACTTTCTCCACTGTGCTTTTTAGTTTAACAAGAAGACTAAAATCTTTAGTGTCTACTTAATTTTTCTTACAGTTTCAGCAACAATCAGTAAATGGAGTAATCTCTATAAAACAGCCTTTTGAATGGCAGATTCTAAACACCAGTGGCCTAGGGAATATCTCTGTGATTCCATAAAAGGTTATTCACTAAAGTGAGAATTCAAAGTGAATTTCAAATTTCAAGTCAAAATAGCTATGAAGAAAGGTTAACAAATTTAAACCTCTTTAGTTTACAAAAATTCCACCTCATAGAGGATTTGATAATATTATACAAATATATCCAAGGCCGATACAAACCATTGTGTGGAAAGCTATTCACAAACAGGACTATACATAGGACACAAGGTCATGCGTTTACACTTGAAGAAAGGAGATTTAGTCTAAGGTAAAAGAAAAGTTTTTTTACCATAAGACCAAAAAAGAGATGGAAATCTCTGCCTGAAGAAGTGTTTTTATCAGAGTCTGTGCAGACGTTTAAACAGCAACTAGATGGGAGTACCAGTCCACAATGGAATTGAGTAGTCTTTGGTTTCAGGTCCTCACCCACGTGTTTCACCGTGGCTTTTTCAAAAGTGAGACCTGAAACCAGACAGTACTCAATTCCATTGTGGACTGGTACTTTTTATCTAACTTTATCACTTTTTATATATATTGTTAAATAAAGTACTTTTTTAATTTTAAATATCAAGTCCTTGGAATTTTATTTCATTTTTATATTGGCTCCCTGTACATCCATTATATCTATAGGTGGGGATCATTCCACCCAAGCCTGATTATACCAGAGCAGGTCCATGCTCTGGGTATTGTAAGTAGAATATTTACCTTAATATTTCCAATTTTACCAACTTTATTATACCATTGGAGTTCTCTCTGTTTATATCTCCCTTTATATACCCCTACCTGGACCAAGACTCCTGGATCTCACCATTGTATCCCTAGACGGGGATTATACCGTCTACGCCTACAGAAATAGAGCTATATTGTCTCTAGAAAGTGTGAGTGTTCCATTGGCATTGCTAATATTATCTAACTGTATTGCACTTGTTTTTTTGTTCTTTTTATTAAGACATTTCGTACAGAATTTTCTTCCATCAACTGAATGGAATTATAAATTTTCTTTCTACCTTTTGTATAACTTCAGCACGGTCCACCACCACCACTGTTTTTCTCTGTTTGTTTTTCAAAAGGTTGTGGTGGATAGCTACTCCTTTACAGATAGAGAGTGCCACACACATACCTTTGTTCCTCCTTAGAATTTTACACTTTTTTATAAACCTATCTGAATAGCTGCACTAAATGTCTTTTTTTTCTCAAATTATTTTCATGTTTGATATAACTTGAAACTTTAAAATTAAACTTTACTTTACTTCCATATTGAAGCACAACGTTTTATTCAGAAATACACAGCAGTATTTCAGTTCCCTTCCTAAGATTTTGATTCAGGATATGAGTCATGGCCAACCTCTGCAATCAATAATTTAATCCTCTCCGCTGCGTGGTCATGGCAATGTGGCTGCCTCATGGTTCCTTTCAAGATACTGGTTTAAAGTAATATACTAGGTGTACTTATATTGGTCTTAGGTTAAGTGATTCATTGTTGGCCTATACTGTCCATAGGCCTTTTATTATAACACATAAGATGAAATATTGCCAAAGGAATTTAAATTTGAATTTGCTTTTGAGTTATTTGACCATGGTAAACATCTTCTGTGAGAATTTGCATTTGTGGAGTTCTGGGTCTGTGGAGTTCATAATGAATACACATACTTTGATCATTTAGGAGAGTGTGATTTCAGCCATAACGAAAGTTTGAAACCTGCTTCTATATTTGCTATTCTCTGTTAAGAAAGTCTATATTGAGATTTAGATCATAGACTGAATAGGAGTAGATTGATAGGAGTCTATAGGAAAGGTAGGAGTCTATAACTCTCTTACTCGGCCACTGTATTCTTTTAGTATTTAGAGCTCTAATCTTCTTTGTTTATTAATTTATCCATCTTTGTGGAGACCAAAATCTCTAGTGTATGTGCACTCTTTCTATACTAAGAACTCCCTCTAAAGAGCCTTGTTCCACTCTGTGCTCATGTGGATCATGTGAGTTATGTGACATGGAGTTCAATGGTGCCATTTTGGAGGAGACACTCTCCTCCCCATTTACACACTAACACAATATATATGAAACATCCATCTCTCCAGCCTCCTTCAACACTAGCTCCACTATTTCTTTAATTCCCCTTGCGGCGTCTGGCCATTGTTATTGCAATGCAGGTATGATTGTCTGAAGAAATTGCATTCCTAGAAATGCTGTCAGGCTCCTTGCTAATACCCATAAGCATTATATGTGACCATTCTTTTTTACCTTGGGTTGTTACATTTACAGTATTGAGTAAAATTACATTTTTGCTTCCGTAGAGATATTTTACACACTGTCTCAAATACTGCATGATATGGAATACATTATAATGTTTTAAACTTGTTAGACCTTTTACATTTCCTATAGAAAGAATTAAACAAAATGGAATTACAATTTTGTGAATATACCAGATTTTTTTTTTATTTACTTAAGAATCCTTGAACATAAATCTGTAGACCAAGATGCTCTTTTGTCCTATATTTATGTACTACATATGCATCCCATATTTCTGCTAAAATTAAAAATAAAAAAACAATTTGATTATAAAATTATTAAAATATGTCTTGTGTGCTAACGGGTTAACTCTATAGCAGGCAGGCTGAATTATAACAAATGAGTTTGAGTTGTATTCTTAGTTGTTAATAATTTAAAGGCTAGATTTTTTTAAATAATATTTTTTCTAATGTCAATAGCTGTATTATCCTTATTTAAATGATGCTATTGGCAGGCAGCACAGTATGTGCAAACTTTTAAGCAGGGAAATGAACATTAAAAGTGTCTTCACACTTCATGCTGTAGAAATTATTGCATCAGTGATGAAAAGCATTTTGAAAGTAAGTCTTGATTGGAATATCAGACAGTTTACCTATCACTTCTCAGTGTGATACTTTTCAAACAAATTTCCTGGGATTTTATTTCTTTTCAACTGAATGCAAGAAATATAGCCTGCACCGGAGAGATAATATTGTCCTGGGAAATATCCAATGGATTAATGCATTTCTACTGAAGCCAGCACGAAATTGTGTTTCAGTTTGTGCTTGTGTGAGCTTTCTATGCTTACGTCATGCTAAAGATGATTTTTGTAGAACAAGAAATGGTGAGTTTAAAAATGAACCCCGTTCAACCCTCCCCAAATTAAACTCAGTCTGGGTAAACATGTATGCTCAATCATTTCAAAGAATAATCATTTCATAAAGATAAATAATATTTTAAAAAGGAAAAAGGAAAATATATACTCCAGAGTTTAAAGCAAGTTGGAATCTTAGATAAAAGGTCATTGGAGAAGTCCATTGATCGAGGATTAGATTTGTACTGCTTCCTAGAGGATTTCTTCTTTCAAGATTAAATTTAAATGCCAAGAGATTTCGGAGTGTGTGTGTCTATATATATACAGTATATACTGTTACCACTAACATATCATGATTTCTAATCCCAATGTGTATAGATGTTGATATTTAGCTACTTATTTATTATTGGCATTTATATAACGCCAACAAATTACGTAGAGCTTTACAATATTATTGGGGGAGATTTAACAATAAATGAGACAATTACAAAACCTTACAAGAAAGATAGGTTGAAGAGGAGCTTGCTCAAACAAGCTTACAGTCTATAGGAGGTGGGGTATAAAACACAGTAGGACAGGAGATAGCAATCAAGCAAGGTGGGAGTGAGACAGGATGAGAGCAGGGGACAGGTATGTGAAGTAGAGGTTACTCTGGGAGGCCATCAGCTTTCCTGAAGAGATGAGTTTTAAACTATTGTAGACTAGTGGAGAGTCTGATGGTGGTAGGCAGGCTATTCCAAAGAAATGGAGCTTCTCGCGAGAAGTCCTGCAAGCATGAGTTGGTCGTACGGGTGCGAGCAACAGATAGGAGAAGGTCTTGTACAGAGTGGAGAGACCAAAAAGGGGCATACTTATGGATCAGTGAAGAGATATAGGAGGCGCTAGAATCTTTCAGTGCTTAATAATTTATTATAATGAAGAATTGTTCATCTTCTCTTCATGAGAGAGTTCTGAGGCTCTAATCTGGACACATGTATCCCCAACAATACATGCTTGAGATTAGTAGGGATTACACTCGAGAGCGCAAATGCCAACATTTTAACTTGGCTTGTTTCCAATAATAGCTGAAATAACCTCTACTCACTGCTACAATAAAATTAAAGGAATCTGTCGGCAATGTAAATTGTCAAACTATTTTAGAATTATTTGACTTCTTACCTGGTTAAGAGTGACCACCTGATGTTTAGAAACCTCTGGCTTTACATCAAAAATGGTGTAGGATTGGAGCAGCACCAAATGGAGAGGAGGGACCAGGGGAATTCTGATACCACAACCACTACAGCTTGCATGTTCCTAAAGCAATCACCCATCTTGTTTTGAAAGAGTCCATATATTCCCAGCATGAAAGGCCTTATTTGCTGGTGTAGTTACCTCCACAAATATATTTGTCCACATGCAGCATAATAAATAAAAATCGAAATTTCTAAAAAATATATCACATAAGGATAGGAGCTGCCTAAAAGAAAAAAGAAAAGGGCAGATTAATGGCTGAAAACAATGCAGACTATATATATATATATTTAAATCTATATTTAAGTATATCCAAACACTAAAGCCTATCCATATGCATGGTGTATATTGTTTTAAATAAATCCCTGTGAAATTAGATGGGTCAGGTGTATGCAGATTCTAAGGCAATGTATTCAGATTATCGTTTGTGACACGTGCATTCTCTGAGCTAACCGTTTATATTCACCTGATAGAGTTAATATGGTACTACATTGGAAAATGTGTGTTTGTCTAGATGTACGTCCAATTTGTAAAAAGGTAAACACCACGTGGTGGTCGGTATCATTGGGCGTGAAAGTGCATAGTGTGCAGATTTTAAATGCATATCGTGGCAGTGCTTGTAGATAGAGCCCAATCTGGAGATAGAACCATGTATGATGAGGAAACTGGAGAAGAGGATAAGGAGAAGTCAGCTACCCATTAATCTCAACATGTTACAGGCAACTTCCTAGTATATCTTCAGAAAAAAACTAGTAACAATGTTGAATACGTTTTACTATTTCTCTTAGCACTTTGTCATGCTTGTTTTTGTTTTGTTTTACTCTTGTCCATTTTTTTGTGTGTAACATCATTTTCTCACTCTCCAAAAGCTCTCTTTTACAGGGAACACATTTACCATGGCTAAAAGGTGCTATTCTGAGGCAAAATGATACATAAGGAGCAGTCACCAAAAAAAAAACCCAATAAAATCTCTCTCACGATGTAGCACTTTGAACCAGAATTGCTCCTGGTTTGTCTTGCTAAATATGGACCTATGAGATAAATGCATTTAGACATTGCTCATAACTCAGTGACCTCTTCAGATACATATTTTTGCCATTGTAACTCATGAGCTGTAAATCCTTATAGATTTAAGCTTTACTCATCAGCTCTCCACGTTTTTAGCATTATACAAGCAATCCTGTCATTTTAGATTGTCGAATACAGTGGAACTGAGCGTGCTTTGATAAATACCCGAGCTGACATTTGTCAGGTCTTCATCCAGTAATTATTAACTCAAGAACAAGCATGGTTTTAGGAATTGATCTTTATAAAAAGCAGGTGACACAGAGCCTTTTTATAGAGGTAGCAATTTGAGGTGCAAAAAATGGAAATTTCAGTTTTAGCTTTTATGAGTCAGTTTTACTTGAAGTCTTGTCTTTTTATCCTCATGTAGACACAGAGTTATTTCTTAGTAACTACATATTGTACTCCGAATCCACTGCTTAAATTAGACTGGTGGACAGCTTATTATATATGTCATTTTGCACAGAGTTCAGCCGGTTGGTTTAAAATATTCATGTTTCGAGACAGATGTATAAAAACATATTATACCTAGGATAGATTTGCAGTTTGTAATTGATGGCAACAAACCCCGGCAGCAGGAAATGAGAGTTTAAATGCTTAGTGACAGAATCATCCTTCATTAAATCTCTCTCTCTGTGACATACTGTCCCCTTATGAATTTCAGGAAAAATGAATTTTGCAAAAGAATACATGTAACAAAACAGATGCTTCAATTAATAGCATGAAACCAGGAGCAACTATATTGTATATTTCATGGGGTGCTTGGGATTAACAAACATTATTTTTCCAAACAGAATAGACTGTAACTGTCTGAATGTCATGGGAGTTGTGATCCACTACAGCTGAGATAGCTAAAGCTATTTCTTGGTGGACAGTGTATTTCATAAACCTAAAACTACTGATATATTATATTGGCCTTCCATGTGTTTCATAATTGGGCAGTGCTGAAAAATATAATTTTTGTGTGTAGGACCAGTGGTAATTATCAAATCAATTTAACTCATTCTTCATACATTAGGATAATTTTAACATGCTGGCTGACCTCCCATTAAAAATACTTATTAATGTTTATCTTAGATATTATTATGTGCATGTATGTATTTGTCTCAGCAGGTCTATAATTCACCATATTACTTTTTTTTTATCATGTAGTAGTAGTAGTACAGGTGGAAAAAACACTCAAGTCCATCAGGTTCAGGCTTCCACACACCTGTGTTACTGCTGTTGATCCAAAAGAAGTAAAAAACTAAATTTGAAAGGATTTGGAATTGTGTCACAAACTGGGGAATGAAATGCATTGTTTCTCTCTGTATATATAATGTTTCCGTGTTATGAATACATTTTTCATTCTTTCATCAGAAATTGATTATAATAGTTTGTGGTAAGTCAGATAGAAAACAAGGAAGAGGTGCAGTGCCTTGATAGTCCTCGGTATGATATATGCAATAGAGAAAGAAAAATAAAGGAACAGGGCCTTCTCCTCTTCTTTTATTGCATATGACCATAACTGCAACAACCGTCAGAAGGATATCCTACAAGTTGGGAGTTTAATACCACTGTGCACTGTTTTACCGAGAGCTGGTTATAGCTCTATAAGATGTGAGTTGGCAATTTTTATTTCAATGTTGTCTACAGTCCATAGACTTACAATATTGCACTATTGGTTTCCTATGTTTTCTTTTGCATATGCTGCTGATTTTTGAAGTCATACCGTAGACGTCTTTTGAACACTTGAAGACATTTATGACCCAAAAAGACTTTTTACCTCTTATATTTGATACCTTTGTATTTTTTATTGTATCTTTGATATTTTTTTTTGATATTTTAGTTATTTATTGGTTTTATTAGGCGCAACCTGTATCCTTCATTCTGTTTGACCAGTTATTGTAGCGCTGTTCCACCCTTGCTCTTTTTTACCATCTACACCTGCATATACTACTGCTCAGGTGATCCGTCTTTAAAAGTAGCAAAAGTTGCTAGAAAAGAACACAAAGAAAGGAAAAGAAGAAGAACCTAAACCACTACCTAAAAAATCTTGAAGTATAACATTCAAACCTGAGCAGAACATTAATAAAGTAGCATACAGAAGCATATAAGCATGGGAGCATATAACAAATAACTAGAAGGAGATATCATGCCTCTATCCTTGATAGCCAAAAGTAGTAAAACAAAAAAGGCGGGGGAGAGAGGGGCTGGGGAGGGAACAACCTGCTAAATGGTTGAAACTTGGAAGTCGCTCAAACTACCAGTTTATCAATACTTGTTTGAACTCAATACATCATTTAGAATTATTTCATGACAGCTGGAACTGGCTGGGTACAATATAAATTTCTATATATGCACACATTTTTTAAACCCAGACAGACGTTGGATTAATCTTCTCCAAACTTCACTTCCAGCTCTAGATGATTAATGCCTCTCTATGCAAATTGGTATAAGACCTTTCCTTCCCTAGAGTGCACAGTCCACTTCCCCCCATTGTTTTTTTTTTACTTGGTTGCTGCTGAGCTTAAATGTACATTATCTGTGCCAAGTGGTTTCATTCAGTCCTTGGTCTAGACTCAGGAATCCTTACATGGACTATCTGTTAGTGTTCCGCACATTGAAAAGAATTGACTTACACTGCCCTTCAACTTCTACACTGCAAGCACACTAACGTGTACATGTTGTGAGGTACATGTATGCCTGATACTTAAAGGGATTCTATAGTGCCAGGAAAACAAACTAATTTTCCTGACCCTATAGGTTCCTCCCTCACATCTCCTCTCCCGCAGCCCTTCAGTCATTTACCTGAACCCAGCGCCAATGTCCGTGAGCGCTGGGTCAGACCTAAAGTGCATGTGCAGCAATGGCTGCGCTCTCATTAGGATTTCCCCAAAGGAAAGCGTTGAATAATGGGGATTCCAGTGACGCTGAAAGTCCAGTGTCATTTAGACAACCAAAAGTCGTCAAATCACCCGGAAGTCCCTCTAGTGGTTGTCTAGACAGTACCTCTAGTGGCTGTCTAGTAGACAGCCACTAGAGGTGGAGTTAACTCTGAGAGGTAATTATTGCAGTTTCTATGCAATAATTACCACTGCAATAATTACCACTGTAGGGTAAGGGACATGGGACATTGCGCCCAGACCACTTCAATGAGCTGAAGTGGTCTGGGTGCCTATAGTGTCCCTTTAACAACATGATTATATAACATTGTATATTAAAATAAAAAACAACTTTAGATTTGGTTCATACACTGATCCACTGATAACGTGTCTTTTATAGAGTATTTAAAATGCAGTGTAAATACTTTTTACCATTGAATTACATTTTCATTTATAAGGTAGGAAAGGTTTAAATATAACAATTGAAATAGATCACACACCTTTAATTAAGCTGCCTTAAGAATCGAGTAATATAGAGCGCGTTTCCACTTAGATGGGTATTCATGATAAGATTAGCCAACTATCACATAATAGAAGTACCAACTGAAATTTCCATTTGTTTCTTAGCAACCGTTAGCTCGATTAAACAAACATTTAGCTGAAACTATGAAAAATCCTACACATATCTAAAGTTGTTTTTTTTCAATTCATTATGTTTTAAGAGCTAGGTCTCCCTTCCAGTATTAGTTGGATGCCTTCATTCTCTCATATGTCATTATTAATCGTTACCATTTAACATTCATAGTGGTTTATTTTAAATCAATAAGCACATTATAATCTATTTTATATCAAGCTAAACCTCGGTTCTCACTAAACGTGAAAAAAAAAACGAAACTACTTTTACTTCTCTCATGGATACAGAAGTTATTTTTTTGTACCATCTTTAGATTTTTTAAAAAGCAGTATTTAATTTTTAATACATATGTGCAAAAAATAGTTTTTGGTTATTTGTCCAAATAAAATGCCTGGTAATCATCGAATGAATCAAGCAGTACTAATAACCAAGTAAAGAGAGTTCCTTGGCTTCAGATACATGCACTGGCACCCATAATCTCCAACTCTAACTGTCGGGTTTTTTTCTGTGCCTCCCCTATATTTTTCATTTCTGGAATTTGACTATACAAATAAAGTTTAATCTTAACTGGGCCTGTCTTAACTTTTAGTAATATTGCTGCCAGAACACTCAGCAAGATCATCTTCTGGCTGACTGATATGTTCTGTCTAATTTATATGTAGATCAAAATTCTAAATAAATACACTCTGCAGTATATACCGTAGGCACTCTACAGTATATACAGGCAGTTTTGATCAGGAGTTCTGTGCTGGCAATTATGATCTCCTTCAATAACAAATTTTGGGTTGCCCTGGAATTTTATGAAACCTGTTACTACTATCAATGCAGTTTGATTTATTTTTTATAATTGTCCAAAGAAACAGATACTTTTAAAGGCGTTTATACTTTAAAATTAAAGTCAGAAACCTGTGCATTTTTATGGTGAATTATATCAATCTGTCTCTATCTATCTATCTGTCTGTCTATCTATCTGTCTATCTATCTATCTATCTGTCTGTCTATCTGTCTAGACTTTCTTAACGGGGAACTGTTGTTTCCCTTGAAATTACATCATCAATAAAACACTGAAAATCATCCATAACTTGTTTAAACTTTTTTTCCATGAGATGCTCTATGTTCCTTTAAATTTATATTAAAGATTTAGAACGGTACATCGCAGTGCAGTTAAGACAATTCAAAGCAGGGCAAACATTGCCGAGGAGAAGGACAAATAGAAACATTGTTTCATTTCTCCTCTTCTCTGTAGGCATTCGCAATGCTGACTGCCGGGTGCAAAGGACAGAATTAAAACAATGACAGACAGTGAGCCAAAATGGAGGCTACCATTTGCAGAATAAAGAGATGCTTATTTCTATATTTATTTATTTTTTTTTTCACATCTGACAATACATATTTGTCAACTGTAGGGATAAGTAAACATAACATTAAAAATTCGGAGACGTGACAGGTCCCTCTTAATTTTTCCTATTCAGTCAACAACATGTCGTTAACTTAGTATATAGTTAACATAAATATTTTCAATCGAAATCTGCTTAACTAGCGTCTGCTGCCACATCTAATTAAAATGGCATACTTGTAATTGCATACATTTTCACTTACCATTTATCCTGCATCAATATCCGTGAGGCTAGGAATATAAATATCTGAGTAAAATGGAATGCTAACACCATCCTCTAACACTTCATTTTACTATATAACAGCAAAGTCTCTTATCAGACATATCTGTTACAGAAGCAATTCACATTTAGGCATGTGTTAGCACTTCTTAGTTTTAAGTAAAGTTTATTAAGCTTTTTTTGTGGCATGTGCTTTATAGATGAAGAGTCTAATAGGTCAAAGTTTGCATAAGGCGAACAAATGTGACGTTTCCTGCATTTAGAGTCAGGCTAGTTCTTATGTCCCAGATTTGGCAACACATTTCAGCCAATGTGTCAAGACAAACGCTATTTTAAACCTGACTTCAAAAAGTAAAAACAACACATTTGTTTGTCACTCAAATGTTTACAGAGTAACTGTCAGTGTTTTGTTTCAGATGTGTTCTGGTATATTCATTACAGTGAACACTAGTTTTGTTTTTGACTTTGTCAAAAAGAAAGTCAAAGTGTAAATAAATTAAATTAAAGTTGCTTTCTCTGACTGCACTGTTTGATGTGTGCTGCCATTTTGAATATTCATATGTTTATTTTTAGCCACTATGCACAAACAACTTTTTGAGCTCTTGATTCTTCCTGTTTCCCAAAGTCAGGAGAACTTTGTGAGACAAGGTCATGTTTTGTTCCATGTTGACAGAACTTGGGAGTTTGAGAGGAAAGTTATTTACATTAAGCCCACATAGAAAGAATGTGCTCAAACTAAAATGTTTGAGCTCCAAATTAATTTAAAACAAGCTTCACATGAGACGAAATATCTGAACTGAGACTATAACTCTCTTGGATAAATTGACTATTTTGTCCTAAAATATAGGACATTTTTAGTGAATAAGCCAATGGCTGTTTCCAGAACTTTGTTATTTGTTAAAACAGACAATTTGTTAAAGGAATGGTCAGCACCTATTTTTTTTTAAATAGATTTATATGTCAGAGATTACAGGTTTGCCATTTGTGTGGAAATACATTCAGACTAAACTCTGAATTTTTGTGAATTAAATATAAACCACATAATTCAAGCGAACAAATGTTGTCACTATGGTTTTTTTCAGATCCCCTTTTTTGCCTCAATTTCTCCATTCAGATCCACTTTGCAAAAATTCTGACTTTAGTGAAATACTGTGATAGTGTTTGATGTAACTAATCTACTTCTTTCTTATTTTTATCTATGCCCTGTGACCTGGCTTAGAGGTGTCTATGTGATTGGCACAAATAGAGTCAAACATGGATTCAGTTTTTCAACCAAACTATCATAAGAAGCAGTTAAATGCATTCTCATCTTAAATTCATAGAAATGTGCTAACTATAGGATGAATGGGCACCGTGGGATTCAAAGTCTATAGTAGATGATGCACTTATTTTATATCTCTATTACAGCATTGATAGATAATCTATTTCGATCTTGACATTTCAGTTCCAACTGAACATTCCAAAATATATGACATTTTTGCTGTAAAGTTGTAGCTCCCTCACGGAAATGGCAATTTGTGCTTTTTTACCCTAAGTTAACTTTTTTCGTTCCCAAACTTAGCTTGTCAAATCACATGACTTGGAAACCAAACTGCTGGAACTCTAAGAGCTATCAGACAGAAAAGGTGTTTCACTTGGCATAACTCCTGCCAGGTGTTGCAATGGGCAAAATATATTCAGCAAAATGCTTAGGAAACATATGCATTGTAATTTTAAATAGTTATATTGTGTTTTAATGAGAAGCAGTCTCTCTGCCTGTGTTTTTTGTTGGCAAGTGTCTCACTGTTCGCATCACCGCGGATACAGATTTTATATTGGAGAATCTAGTAACCAGGAAACAAAGGCACACATGAGACCTAGAGGAGAAACGTATTGCATTATTAATCACATCTGTTGCAGGTAAATTTTAAAAAATAAGAAGCTATAAGTACTAGGTTTATTTATTTTAAATGTTTTAGTCTTAAAGAAAAGACGCAATAAGCATGTTTTATCTATAATTGTTAAAGCTACAAAAATTGGAATATAGTAATTTGAAATTAAATTGCAATTATCATAAATGTTGTAATAAATCATGGACTTATTCATTAGTTTTTCAGTCGAATTGCAATTCATCCAAATTTAGACTGATCGGCGGTTCAGCCAAATTCAGTAGCTCCGAAATACCATATGGACATATAACAAAACACATGACTAGCGTGATAGTTGCGCATGTTCGTTAGATTTAGTGTTCATAGTTCCACCTGTGGAGC
Source organism: Pelobates cultripes (assembly GCA_933207985.1). Lineage (NCBI taxonomy): Eukaryota > Metazoa > Chordata > Amphibia > Anura > Pelobatidae > Pelobates > Pelobates cultripes. Next base: position 23,639,673 of record OW240915.1, on the reverse strand, counting down.
CGACAAAAGAGATGATTGATGAAAAAAAGGATGGCCGATGGCTAGGGGGCAGTCACTAAATGCTGATTCTATTTACAGATCAAGGGGAAAGTGCCAAAAAAAGGCACTAAACCGGTTTAGTCTAGGTTTGCATTCAAGAACCTTGCATGACTAACACAAGAAATCCCACTGTGCTACATTTAAATATTGTAACAAAAATATTTCCTGACATAAGGCTTATTAGCAATAACTAATCATCTTTTGTGAGACCAGATCAGCCATGATTCTTCAGCTGTGACATTTAATCCATTAATAGGTGAATGGATCATGTATATAGCTTTTGACATGTCCTGCTGTTGTGCCATGAACAGGGCCTTTAAACAACTTACCTCTAGCTGTTCCCAACCAGAAACACATTATCATAAGTCAGCTGATGGATGTGGTTGTGGAGAGTCTTCTGACCTGCACATCACACGTTCTCTGCTTCAATGCATTGCAGGTATTACAAAAGTAGTGGTTAGCCAAACACAAATTACAGGTTTCTTAATATTGCTCCCCAGTGCTATAAATATGGTACATTTATGGATAGTGCAGTAAAGTGGCTTCCAGAGGAACAATTTGAATTTGCATAGATATACTCAATCTGTTCATTTAAAAAAAAAAAAAAAAAACAGAATTTCTAGAAACCGTGTCTTGCTATAAAAGATGTTTTCTTACAAGGGATCAAGATTGGCTTAATGAACTTAAATCGTCCTCCCTCATTTTCTAGTCATCCATCAACCCACCCACTTAGAAAGCTTTTATTTTGTTAATTAGACATTTATAGAAAGAAAACCTGAGGATTATAAATTAACCGCTTCAAAACATATTTTACAATAAGCACTATAGACTTAATTTTTTTATAATTCTAGAATGCTTCCTTTTTGTGCAAGGATGTCCATTGACAATACCAGCTAATGCAAATCTCGAAGTTTCTCTAGACCTTATACATCTAAAATACTGTCTGAAAAACATTTATATCTGTATTCCTCAACAGTGATTGTTAAATAGCACTAATTCATATGTAGCAATTGAAAGATCAAAATTCATAAATTAAACATGAAATGAAAAAATAATAAAGACACAGAAAATGAAAAGGGCTAATTGTAAAATACCCATTGATTAGTTCACTATGCCAGATAATCAGAACAAAAATCAATTAATTTGCCTGTAAAAAGTCTCTGCCTTTATGGAGGCCATTTCCAGTGTGTCGTTTTAATAATCAAAAATGTTAACAATTCATTTTCTGAATTAATTTCTGATGTTTTTGATTATATGCGTAAAATAGAGCTGAATTTAATAATGTGTAAAAAATAGTTGTATGTGGTGTATAAAAAAGAAAAATAGGAATACGTAACGTTTCCTCGTTAAATAATATAATATGTCGGCAGCTGACTTCTGCTTCAAGAAAATCCCAGAGGGAAAGAAAGGTTTTCAAAATGTCTGTCAAATCAGGTTTACATTACTGCAAACCACTCTAGACAAGAAGTAACATTTTGTATCATTCTCTGTTTAGCTGACCCTGACAGAATGTCTACCGACACCAAAATGCAGGCCTTCAAAGCATTATGAACATGTATATCAAATCATATTGAACATCTGTACTGAGCTTCAAGGCCATATGTGATGCATATTGATTGCGAAGATTATAAAACATAAAGTATCTGATAAGGGACAAATTACATTTTCACCTTTTTGAGTTCTGACCCTCATGTGACATTCCACGGGAACTAGGATTACTATAGTGTCATCACAGACAGAAATGAAGCTTCCCTGGAGATAACGCATATTACTTGGCCTCGAAAAAAAGATTTATCAAAGAAATTAAACTTTATAGAGAAGTTATATAACCTGTGGTGTGCTGGTACTAATGGTATGTTTTCTGTCACTGCCATGCTCATTTCTTCCTCCCGACTAGCTACATTTTGTTTTGCCCTACAGCGATATAGTGTGGAAAGAAAGTTACAGGGTTATTCACTAGGGTGAGAATTCACAGTGAATTTCTAATTTAAGACTAGAGTGGCCGAAACTGATAGAATAGCTGACTTGAAGTTTTCCAGATGTTTTATTTTGACGTTAAATTTGAAACTCACTTTGAATTCTCTCCTTAGTGAATAACCTTGCTAGTCTTTAAAGCCTGTTTCTCTCTGCTATTGCATCAGTTTATATTCTATCTATTATATGAAACAGAATTCATGAGGTGCCCTCCGTCCTATTTCTTTACTATAGCTGTTTTGGTGTAAGGAATAGTGATTGCCTTCTCTGCATCTGTTGAGGTAGGGAGGTCTCTATGTGCACCAAAGGATTTCTTTGCATGCTGCAGTAGCAACCTGTAGTGTACAAGTTGTTATATTAAAACCTGATAACTGTACTTAATACAAGTGGTAATTATGCCCACATACAGTCCTTATTTTAACATCCTGAGAGCATTTTGCAGTATATTATTATTATTATTTATAAAGCGCCAACAAATTCTGCAGATATGAAATCTGTTTGTATCTTTTTTGCCACACAAACCGTATTTAGTTTTTTAATGTTAATATTGTAATATGGTATGATATAATGTAGGATCAGGAAAACATATATTCTCTAGCCCTCTACATTTATATAAAGGCTGATAGAAAAATTGAAATGAATAAGCGTTGCCACTGCAGAGCTTCCTATCATCCTGGCATTCATGCACCCTGGAATAACACACCTCTTGTGCCAACTTCATAGTTCCCAAAGCTGGCAAAAATGTATCATAAACCTTCTTCCTATAATTCCTTCTGTGTATAAGGAATCCTAAGACATAAAATGACAGACTGTGTTGATACAGTAGACATTTGATACAAATTTAAATAAAAAAAGAGCACTTTTTGTTAGCTATAGGAGTGCACTGCCCACAAAATGAGCGCCGTTTCTCTTTAAGCATTAAAGCTAATTTCACTAAAATGTCAACTTGTAAAGGGAAACTTCTGCTTGTGTTACTAAGAACAGCTGGTAGTTTGCAGGAAATTCCCTCGTGACCAGCAGTCGCAATTTGTAACTAGCCTCGTCTTTAGATATTTCAGGGCAACCAAACTGCGACAGCATGACAGATAGTCTCCTCAATAGATACTGACAAACAAATTAGTGGGATGATGCTTCTCATAGCATACCAGATGTGTTGAGCACTATGGCATGGAACAAGCAATGAAAATCTCTCTGGATCCCATCTGTGCATTTTGTAATCACTGATGCACTAGTTTGGGGATTTCATGCAGCACAAACATTTTGTCTGTATTTACATGTACAATAAATGAACAGTCTGGGGCACGACCTGCTTAAAATCATCCAACACTTCAACAAACACTTTGGATTTTTAACGACATCCAACAAGACTACCTGCTATATCGAGATATAAAAAGAGGTGAGACATCTCAGAAAATGTTCGTTATTTATAAAATCAATGTTTGTGTAATGCCAGTTGGCTGATGTGTTTTTGCGTTGCTGCCAAAATGGAGCAATATCATTCTTGAGTTATTCCCCTCTTCTTTACTGGCAACAGTGGCTGAGGGGAAAAAAATACCTTTTGCTCATAGTTTGCATTTATTAAACACATTAGTGTAAGGACGATCAACATGTGGCTACCCGGCTGATACACATTAACGAGAAGCAAATCAGTGTTCTAGTGTGCGCTGTAGTTCTTAAAAGAACACTATAGTCACCTAAATTACTTTAGCTAAATAAAGCAGTTTTAGTGTATAGATCATTCCCCTGCAATTTCACTGCTCAATTCACTGTCATTTAGGAGTTAAATCACTTTGTTTCTGTTTATGCAGCCCTAGCCACACCTCCCCAGGCTATGATTGACAGAGCCTGCATTAAAAAAACTGGTTTCACTTTCAAACAGATGTAATTTACCTTAAATAATTGTATCTCAATCTCTAAATTGAACTTTAATCACATACAGGAGGCTCTTGCAGGGTCTAGCAAGCTATTAACATAGCAGGGGATAAGAAAATCTTAATTAAACAGAACTTGCAATAAAGAAAGCCTAAATAGGGCTCTCTTTACAGGAAGTGTTTATGGAAGGCTGTGCAAGTCACATGCAGGGAGGTGTGACTAGGGTTCATAAACAAAGGGATTTAACTCCTAAATGGCAGAGGATTGAGCAGTGAGGCTGCAGGGGCATGTTCTATACACCAAAACTGCTTCATTAAGCTAAAGTTCTTCAGGTGACTATCGTGTCCCTTTAAGGATTTTCCAAGTTACACATCATTGGATACAAATACTAACACACATATATATATATATAGAACAACAACAAAGAAAGACAATCTAAATCAGCATGTTTCACTTCAAAAATATATTTATTAAAATAAATCATTAATAATAAAATGCTATCATTAAGGGTACACAATTACTAATAACGTGTTAGTAAGAAAATATAGCCTATTTATTGAATACTCATTCATAAGGAACTTTTGCTAAACAAGTTAAATTTGTCTTTTAATTTAATAATTACCCAGAACTTTTAAAACATACAATCAATTTTTGTGATCTTTATCTTCATCTAGACAATGTGCTAGCCTAAATTTAACCAAAATTGCTGTAGACAGCCTAACGGGGAATGTGTAAGGTATATCCTTTGCATGTTATGAATTTTGTTTTTTTCCCTAAAAGATACTTGAAATACTTTATCTAAAAATACAAATGAATGCAGTTGATGGACAAATTGCTAATTGTTACTTGTTAAGATGAACAAGCAGAAAAAAAAATTGCTCATTTTTATGCAGTGTGAAGATAGAGCAAATTGCATATTTACTAATAATAAAGCCACTATGGTTGAGAGAAGATTTAACTACATCCAAATCTTATAACTACATGTGCCTTCAGAAGAGGCAGCCATTGGTGGAATTATTGGTGCCCATTTTATTTCAAAACACCTAATAGAACATGGTATTAGGTGAAGTAAAACTCCCAGGGAAGTAAAACAAAATGTTTTGGCTATTTGTAATCCTGATTGCCATGTTCTATCGCGTGTTATGGAAATTCCAGAGGAATGTAATGTTCTATAAGATATCAGTTGCTATCCTTACACACACTATAAATGGGCAACGTGAAGACAAAACAAAACAAAAAAAAATGAACTCCTTATAACAAAGCTCCCAAACCAGAACAAAAAAACATTAAGTATTGAAGTTCTGTAGTGTCTAAATCTTCATTGTAACTCTTTATATCTTAATCTATTTTATAGAACTATGGCCACTTGTGACAAAATGCTGCTGTTGTTGCAGTGGAAATTTGAGTTCTCAAGTTTCTATACCCAAGAAGGACTTCAACTTGATATACAGAGTGTCACGTATTCATCCGCTTACAAAAATGTGGTTAATGGCATTTACTGTCCACACAGGAAAAGTTGTGCCGAGCAACAACCAAATCCACAGAAGGGTTAATGCTGAACAGCAATTATGCAAATTAGATCTGGTAACTGCCTTTGGGTTCAAAGGCCGGTTACAGCCTATCAGAACTAAAGGAGGGGTATTTAGGCCCAGTTCTCATCCTGCTCAGTGCCCTGTCGTGGTTTCCCTTGTGGTTGTCCGAGAGCCTGTTATTAATTCTGGTTATTCTGCTTATTTGACTTTGGCATTGTTTTTGACTTCCCTGTTTTCTGGTATCCCTGACTCCTGGCTTTTCCTTATCGTTGTGTCTCTTTCTGTTTCCCTTAACCTCGGCTATTCCTGACTATTCTTTGGTATGTTAGTCCAGCCATTCTAAGGTCCGGTATACGTTACCTATCAGTCCTCTGTGTTACACAGTTCTACGTGCTGGATCATTCTGTAATCCTGACACAGAGGTGACGCTTAACATTCATTTTTGTATTTGAACTGTGGGAAATGTACAGTGTTTGGTTTTACCACGCGATATATAGTTTTTGGTATCTAGCTATATGCTCTCAGAGAGACTTCAACTTCTAGACCAAAACAGGCACCAAAAGTGTAAACAGTATAGTTTAAAAAACATATACCCATGGGGCGCCACAATCACAAAACGTGCATATATTTACCATATATATATGGAGATGAACATGAAAGAGAGAATAAAAAACATATATAGTGAAGTATTTAATAACAACAAAATGCAGAATAAAAATCACAATATACACTCACAAAAATGATGGCACAAAGAGACATATATCTCAAATTGTGCAAAAACGCTTGTCAACCCTTCTGGGTAAAGTTGCCTTTTTATAAGTCCACTGTCAATGCCTCCTAGATAGAAAATCCCAGGCAGAGAAAGGGTAAAATCTTTTTCAAGGAAGTGCTGGCAGGCCTCTGCTCAACGCGTTTCGTCCGCTGGACTTTATCAAGAGCTATGTTTCCTTTGGCTGATTTCATCTTTTAAATCTTCATTTTCGCGCGGATTATTCCGTGCGCGCATGCGCATTACGGCAAACGTGATCAAACACGTTACCGCGCATGCACGCAAGTCCATCCTGACACAGGCACCATGCTGATGTAGCCCATGGCTGGTTGTTGGTCTCTGATCATAGCCCATGCTCATTTTTTTATTTTTTTAAACAAGCAGGTGATCTATACTGTCATGGAAAATGGAAAGTTCACCATCTTTCAATGATATTGTTTTACATTTCAGGACATAATAACAATCATCTTAGCAGGTCTTAAAATTAGGTAAATACAACCTCAGGTGAACAGCAACATATGACATATTACACTGTGTCATGATTTAGTGAACAAAAATGAAGCCATAATGGAGAAGCAATTTCCATTTATTGGTTAATTCTCTGAGAATAAAGTCAACATGTAATCATCTCTTTTTTTGTGTGCCACCTGTTTCTCCATTGTCCAAGTTGTTTGCTAGTTCATGTGGCGCCTCAGAGTTATGTCATTATTATGGCCCGTCCGATCGGACGAATTGCAATTTGTTTGAAACTGAAAGCAAGAGTAGTGTGTTCTTAAATGTTTATTTATGCTAAGCCTGAGATAGGTTACCATATAATCGCTAATAATATATCACATATTACCCAAGCAACTGATGATAAAGTAATTTTTGTCTCTAAATGAACTTGATTTTAAAATATTCTAGGTGACTTTGAAGGTCAGTCTTTTACAAGAAATCACTGGTTTGGACATATCATGCACTAAATGATATATTAAAATAATTATTATATTTTTTTTCTGTACTCATTGATGAAAGGATTAATAGCTGTCTCTACGCTCTACGTATAACTAAAATCTGTTTTATTGAGTATGTTAGTTGAATCACAGTAATTATTGAACGTTACTTGTGATACTGAATGTCTGTGCTGTAAAAAGATCTCAAACAGCGCTGAGCATATTCAGCTTGTAAGAATTTTACACGGGAGGGGAAAAAAATGATGTTTTATGACATTTGCTTGATGTTGGGCTGTGTTCAGAAAATCTTCCCTTTGGACCCGACAGCAGTACTTTCAAAAACTCAGATCTAAAGATGTGAATCATTGTGTATTCAGAAATGCAGGACCTAATGACTATCTCAAGTGTAATACTTTAAGCTAACAAGCAGTTAGTTAACATTTAAACTCACATGATGAAAGGAGGAACCATCTCTTCAGTAGACAGTATATGGAGTAAGACTGGGCATCGTAAATTAGTGAAGCAAAATAATGAGAATCCAATAAAGGTCACAGTCTCTAAGAGAGATGATATATCAATCATTTGGCATCAGAATCAGCAAATTATATATATCCATCCATGATCTATCTGTGTCTATCTATATATCTTAAAATAATTTATCTTTAGAGGGAAATTGTCACTTTACTGGTAATTACTCCAATGGATAAAACGTTGCAGTCATATATAACTTGTGTTAATCTCTTGATATTCTTTTTTATTTTAAATGCATATTAAAGGAACACTCCATGCTCTATAACGGCTGTATTGGTTATGGTGCCGGGAGTGGCGAATGGATTAAAAGAAAAACTGGAGGCAAGGAATCTGACTACTACTTGCACTATGACCACTATGATGTGTAGGGATTATTGTAATTTGAGAGCCTCTCGAATGTACTGTTTCAGTGCATGGCTACTTATATGTAGTATTCATTGTACAGCAATTCAGAACTTGTTGGATCCTCTTTAACTAAAGTGTGATTGTAAAAGTTCCCCCCAAAACACTATACCTGTGCATGTTATCCGAATCATTCTTCCCAAAAACATTTTTCAGAAAGCCCGAATTTCAACCAAAGGATGGATTGGCTCTCCTGAATTTTATTAATAAAAAACTGATTTTGGGAACCAAAGTAAAGGAACCAAAAAGGTGTGCAATGGGCCAATCAGTGTATTGCAAAATATATACATAATATAATAATATATATTTATAATATATTGATTTTTGTGCACATTTAAGACACACAGCCCCTCCATAAAAAAAGTGAACGTCAGCACTTATAAAGCTGCAAATAATTATATTTTAAAGAATGATCAATAATGTGCCTGCTGTAAATATAAATTATAGAGGTGTAGTGAATACAAAGCTGGGTCTTCAATAGGTCCAGTTAGATTTATAATACCTAATCTTAATCCTAAAGTGGGAAATCCACTTATATTGTCAATTACCTTGATAAGTTTTTGAATGTCGTTAGACACACAGTGTGTTCTACTGCCCATCTAGCTATGCATTGCAGTCATAGGATCTGTATTCCAATACAATATAGTTTGAAAATTTGGAAATGTGTTTTTATTATATGCACATGAATCAACATTCACAACTTATATAGCTGTTTTTTGAGTTTCACCATAATATCTTGTATACCTGCCATTGCTGATGATATGGAATTTTGGATAGAGGTGGGCAAGCCAAGAGTGGGTTGTGATGATTGGGCAGGCCCACATTAAATGTTGATGTTCTTGTGGTACGAACATGGTCTAAATGCCCTAATAGAGCTATGTAAATGCAAGCACATCTAATGATGCCTCTCCCTCTGTACTGATTGGGGTGCGTTGTTACTGAATCCCAAATTTGGGACAGTCCCACCAGCATCAGTGCTAATTTTGACAGCAAATTTCAATTCAGTTTAAGTCATAGTCTATTGACTAAAAAGCTATTTTAGTTTTAGTCGTATTTTAGTTATCTGAATGGTTTTAGTTTTAGCCTAGTTTTAATCAACTAAATCTCCAGTAGATTTTAGTCCACACGTTCAAAATATAATGGGTTTAGTAAAAACCTCTATCTGTCTCTTTTGCCCCCTTCCCCAGCCCCTATGTGTCTCTTTATATGTCCCCAGTCCCTCTGGTTGTCTCCCCCCTCAAGCTCCTGTCTGTCTCTTTTGCCTCTTCCCCTGCCTGTCTCTTTTGCCCCTTCTCCAGTCCCTCTGGGACTATTTGCCCCCCCTCCCAGCCCCTCTGTATGTCTTTTTCGCTCCACAGACCCATGTGTTGCTTTGTGTGTGTCTCCAGCCCCTCCATGCATCTCATCTTCCCCACATGTCTCCTTCACCCAAACCCCATGTGTCTCAATTACTCCCCCCCAAATCCCTCCATGTGCTTATTTATCCCCAGTCCCTCCATGTGCTCATCCCCCTCCCAGTCCAACCATGTGCTCATTCATCCCCCCTCCCCCCTCCAGGCCTTCCATGTATCTCATTCTCCCAGGCCCCAAATGTCTCATTCCCCCAGCACCGCCATGTGTCTTATTCCCCCAGACCCCATGTCTCTCAATCCCCAAGTCCCCCATGTGTTTCAAACCCCAAGTCCACTATGTGTCTCATGTCCTCTCTTCCTGCCCCCATGTGTCTTAACCGCCGGTGTTAATTTTGATGAAAATTGTTAGTCAACTAAATTAATACTGACCAGCATCTGGACAGTTGGGTGGTATAAATCCGGGCATCATCATGCCTGTGTCTGCCTCTCGTCTATGCTGGTGCTGTATACATACAGTAATTATTTTAAAAGGGTATAATGATCCACAGTGATAGCATTAAGCCTGTTTTCATGCACACTATCTATACGTACATTCACTCTAATGCAAATGTGTGCGCTTGGTCTTGTCTTATTTTTAATGATTGCTTTATGTGTACTTTGAAATGAGTAAAAATACTCTTTGATAGATTTTTTTAAATGATGCGCCTGTTATCATAAAGCATCTGGCTTTATTAACCTGATGGCTTCTCTGTATGTTAAAAAAAATCTTGTAATTTATTTTAGCTGGTAATTATATTAGTAGAGAGAAAGAAAAGCCTACATGCACTGTACCTTAACTACGCATAGTCTATTGATATTTTGCTAATAATAATATGTGTCTATGGGTCACATGAAACTAAGATTAATAGTAACTAAGAGTTAAAGGAAAACGTGCATTTCCCACCAATGAATACTTTGTTGTTTTTATGTTGAGTTTCATGTTAAATATGGTGATAAAAAACATGCTATGCTCTGTCTGTCTTGTGACTGTGTAACCTGTTTGTGAATCCCATCAGTCACCTCTGGTTGAATTATGGGTTGCTGCTACTGATTTCAATATTTTGAGGGAAAATAGAGGTTTGCGATTTCACCTTCAGTTGAAGACACACCTCTACCCATCAGTAAACATTGCTAGGTAGAAGCTTTTAAAAGATCTTGCTATGATCACAGAATTTTAAATCAATTACAGCTCAAACCTGCCAAAAAAACTAAAAAAAGATTTCAGTACTGTACCTGAAAACAGAATAAATAGGATATCATTTTCATGTTCTAAAAGAGACATTCACAGTGGAGACATGCTTTGCAAAGCAATGCATTAATTGCTTATTAAAGGAACACTGTAGTGTTAGAAATGCATATCTTTATTCCTAATGGTACAGCCCTGATGCCCCTTATTAGTAAGGACCTCTGCCCTGTAAAGAACAGAAATCTAAAAAAAAAAGAAAAATAAACAAATAACTCACCTTTTCTCCAGCGCAGAGTCTCTCTTCTGCTTGGGTTTGTGCAACCTGGAGGCATGACTCCCTATTGATGTGACTATCCAATGCTCCACCTAGAGAAGTGAGGGAGGGGAGAGGTCATTGGCACCTACGATTCCTCCATAGAAAATCATTGTATTGAATGATTCTCTGCAGCCGACTGTGATGGCACTGTTACGGCATATTATGTCACTGTATGTTATGGTATGAGAGCCGGGAAGTAAGGTTGGAGTGCTTGGAGGTGTGGCCTGAAGCCGTGCTTCCTAGCTTTGTCATTAGTGAACTAAAGGGATAGGATTTGGGGGAGGGTGGGTAGCAGGACTGCAGGCACTATAGCAACTTCAATAAGATGTAAAGTACCTACAGTGTTCTTTTAATTTAAAACAAAAGAAGTAAATTGATAAAATCTCTGAAAGCAATGTGTTCATAACTCCAAGATCCAATAGAACCATCCCAAATCCAAGGTCCTGCCCTGCCATCACAGACATCTGGGAACACCAAGAAAAATATATTGCTAATCAGCTCTGCATGAGCAATATGTATCACTAGGCCTGCTTGTGCTGTACAGGGTAATTTTCAGGACATGGCGCATGAAGCTACAGAAGCACTCTGATCATGGGCAGACCTCAGTGTCGGTCAGTTAACATGCCTCCTTTTTTCATGGCATGATAACTTTACTTGTTTTTGCCTCCATGTGGCCCATTCTTTTGCCCGCCATCCACACCTCCTATTGTTGGTAAGATGAGCCACGTGCTGGTGATGAGTTTGGAGGAGTGCAGGTGGAAGGAAGTAGAAGGTACGCAATAGTAGATTAATTATTCCCACACCGTACAACTTTAGAAGATATAGTACAGTGGTGGTAGACAGGGGCTTGCTGATAGGGGCATGCCAGTGATGCGATGTACATCACAGGTGATGCCCAATGAGCCAGGCCTACCTGACAAAAGGTGAATGCACATCAGACTGAATGGCCACTGCTGTTAAAACACTTTGCCCACATTGAGGGCACTGAGCCCATGGGCAAAGTGTGCAGAAAGAATGTCTAATGTGGAACATCAGGGAACAACCTGGGATAACTGGACAAGAGCACAAATTCAGGACTGTCCTGACAAGCTCTGGACTGTTGGGAGGTATATATTCATGCCAAGGTTTTGGGAAATGTGAGGGAAAGAATCACAGGGCCAACTTTAAATCAGTATGCTAAATTACCCAGCAACTTGTCCGTGAGCTCAGCAAGAAGCGACATTCGCATTATGCAATATTTAGTGGCCATGTTTATATTAGCATGCTTGATTTTGCGAATTTACAGCATTTCTTCTTGAAGCTATTATATATAATGTATAACAGAGCTCCACAGCAATAATACTCCCAGTATATCAGTCCGTGTAAATTAGATATATCTTTCTTGTTCTAAATTATATTGTTGTATAAATTATTATTATTAAGTTATCTAACATTTCTCAGAACAGTGATTTAACCCTGCTCACAAAGTAGGGATTTAAATGCCTTTTTAAAGAGCCACTTCCAGTGCTGCAAACAGCGTATCTAAACGTCTAGGGCCACTAAAAATGGTACCTATTGATATCTGGGGCTCTTTTGTGAGTGAGAATTTAACCCTTCTCACAACAAATCTACAGAGTATTCCATGCCACCCTACAGATGTTTAAGCCCACTTTATGTAGGACAAGCAGATAATGTCCTTACTGGGGTAAATATCAGGAATATGAATATACATGATATTCCCAGTGAAAACACGTATCCTGTTAATGTTACCAATATGAATATACACAATATTCCCAGTGAACACACATACAACGTATCAGAAGAAAGATGCTACCAGCAACATTAATTACATATAATTATATTTATTCACAGGGAAGATAAAATAACACTGCAATTTTAAAGCATCTCCATACCTTTTCTAAAAAAAAAAAAAAAAACAAGAGTTTTGACATGCTAAAAAAATACAAGGAAATCAAGAAGTCATATTTTTCTGTTTAATTTAAAGAGTAGAGAGAGGACAATAACAGTTCTGGTGACTGTAACAGAAAACTCAAATAATGAAGATGGGGCATTGTGTTTCTGTGATACACACACCATTCTCTATAGGAGATATCTCACCAAACCTCCCATGGGTCTCAGTACCCATTACTACAAGGAATGTAATAAAAAGTAATAACGTTTTATCTTATGCATAAGGAATACCTCAGCACCATAAAATGTCACTTTTTGAAGGTTTTTATAATGCCAAGAGACACCTTCTTTCCTTAAAGGGGTTAACCTTTTTTACTGAATGGTTTAAACCCAAAGTTGAGAAGACAGCGTCCATATGCTCTGTCCCTCTCCTTCCAGGGATGGTCCAAGGTTTAAAGCCGAGGCCTTGGGCTGGGTACCGGTGACAGACCGGGAGAGTCACGCTCTTACGCTGGACCATCGCCGTAATAAGAGAGACAGTGTGGTTGAGTGCTGTCTTTGCAGATTTGGGGCTAAGTTATTTTCAAAACAGTACCCTTAAGGTCAGACTTTCTGACACATAACAACTTAATTGAAATTTAAGTTCTTATGGTCTCCAGAGACTTCCTTTAAGCTTTGTCAACAAATATATTTTGCTTTATGGCAGACATCGCTTCCCAATTCAGCTGTCCAAGTATTTATATAACGAGAGCAAACTCTACCTGCTCATTTCATGCAAGTAACTATCTAAACCATTAGGAGCTGTGCTGACTGCGCATGCACTAAGCTTTATGTCTGCCCTGTTCAGCGCACAATGCTAGAAGCCAGGAAAGGAACTGCGTTGTACAGGTACACATTCACTTACATCACAACGCCTGCATGTAAGGGAGGTAGATGGGCAGTAGCAGATGGGCAATACACAAGCAGTACATTGTTACACTAAACAACTGTTTGGCCTCCTGAGTGTGGGAACAAAACTATTCCAAATGGGGTGGCGTTTGAGCGCCAGAAATATATCTCCTATTAAAAAAAAGGGCAGTGCATATTTCTTCTAATTATCTATCCAACATGTAAAAAACAAGGAAATTTCTTCTCTGGAATATTCCTTTTAAGTACCAAAAAAGAAACCCAAAACACATTTAAACCTCTGTTCTTTCAAATGAATGTCAGATATTGCACTAGAACACTTTTTTTTATTAACTTTTTTTCCAGTAGGCAAGACAGACAAAGAAGCACTCTATAAAAATATATATCAAATTATAGTTCTGTTCTTAGAACTCAGACGCAATGGCATCAGAGTTTAAATTGTGCAGTGTACAACATAGAGATGTGCAAAAAAAAAAACCTTTTAAGCAACTGTGCGTGGGAAAAAAATTGTGTTTTTTTTTTGTTTGTTTTTTATCCCACACTAAAACAAATATTTATTTTAAAAGCTAAAAATGTTATTTTTCCTCTAGTTATTCTTTAACCTGTCACATAAAAATCTACACATTTGTAAGCAAGAATTCATATTGCCAGTATTGGTTTACAAAACATGTAAAAATATTAGTTAGAAACACATTTACGTTATATTTTTATCTTAAAGGAACACTCCAGGCACCATAACAACTTAATATCAATATCAATCAAAACCGCTTATCCAAAAATGCTCTAGACAGCTCTCATACTTTTCTATTGTGTTTTTATCGTTGGAAATCCATTGATAGTCTGAGGTAGGCGATACTAAGCGTTGGTTCCAAGGCTTACACATTGAAGCCGAGCCAGAGGAGGAGGCAGAGGAATCTGAAGGACGCAACATATACCTCTCTCAAAATCCTTATCCATCTTTTTACATCCCATCTCTTTTCTTGGGGGGGGCATAAAGTAGAGGATCAGGCGATGTAATAGTAAATCCATGTTACGCAGAATATGTGCAGTTAATATTTTTTAATTTGTATCACTTAGGTCTTTTACCTGCTGCCATGTTATTTGAACAAGCTTTGGCATTAGCTTTCTGCCACATTGCCACTCATTAATGCTGATTGTATCAAGTGTGGCACACATAAATTTGCACAAAGTGGCAATGTCATATTTTGCAATGTCTCCCCAAGGTAACATGTCACTTGTGTACTGCTAAAAGGAGATATACATACGCATTGCCCTTGTTGGCTGCACCATTTTCTTCTTGGGGATTCTCCTCATCTTCAACATGTCCATAAGTGCAAAACAGAGGTCCATGGACAATTCCAGGAGACACCCAAGGAGATACCTTTTCCCACAGCAATTGCTGTTGAGAACTGCTTGAGAAAATAAGAGTAATGGTGGAAACTAACATGAAGCTCCACCTATTGCGCACTTTCCCAAATTTCCATAAGACAATGAAACCCCAATTTGCAGTAAATCGATACAAAACATACAATGACAAGTATGCAATTCACCTTTTTGTTGTGTACTTCATTTTAGGGTGTGGATTTTTTTGTAATTGATGTCACCATGATTTTTACCTGCACTTATAGTACGTGCACTTTTATTACACATTTTTTGAAATCGATACAAAAGATATGATCCCTACCTTCACCTATTAATCAATTCTCCACACATACTATGAATATAGAAGCAGGAGAAACCACAAGAACACTCCTACAGGCTGTTGGTCTCTGTCTCATACAGTGCATGCGCTGTATTTTATGTAATTATTTCGTTAGCTGAGTGCCTCATGCTTTGGTTGAAGACTATATGAGCAGTGTGACTAATTCCACTGTTCTAATGCAAAAGAGTTATTGGTATCATAAGGAATATACAAAGCAGCGCCAATCGTGATCTCATGAGGGGTGAGAGGTAGATGCAGGAGCAATACCTTTGGAACTAGCTGCTAGTAGGCATCTTTCAGTATCCAGTTTTGTCCCCTCAACACTCTGCACACCAATGGCCTCTTGGAAAATCATATCTTAACTAATTCACCCCTTTTGTTGGTTGGAACTTCTTCCACCTTAAGCCAGATGATTCAGGTCAGTTTCCAACTCACCCCACTGCCTAAAATGTGTATATACAACATACTGTTTGATAACAAAAAGGATAACTAACACAGGCTAGGTGCAGGTATAGGCAATCTTCGGCACTCAAGATGGTGTGGACTAAATCTATGATAATGCTCTACCAGCCATACTGCTGGCAAAGCATTGGGGGGTGTAGTCCAGAACATCTGGAGTGCACAAGGTTGTCTACCTCTGCTCTAGTGAGTTACTAAAACAAGTTAAATCTTGATAATGGAATGTTGAGAGTAGAGCGATTTGTGCTGCTGGTAGAACTGTAGCTCTGTGCTCTGTATATCTCCTTAAGGTAGTATCTCTGCCTCTATCCAGAGCTTGATACATTTCAATTGGCAAGATCGCATTATCAAGATGTCTTCAGTGGTGGTATGACTCCAAAAGCAATGTGTTGAATATTACATCAATATAATACTTAGTCTAGACCAGTCTAACGGACTACCATGACATGAACATGAAAGAGTATGCCCCTGATTACGGACACCAAGAAATAAAAGCAGCTACACTGGATTTGTCACAAAGTGTTTAAAATATCCTGAGGGAGTTATACTTTTAAACATCATAACACACTCCACAGTCCTTGTTCGTGATGAAAACAAAAAATCAAACAAAAAATCAGACTTTGATTTGTGTAAACCATTCAGACGACGGTCCCTGCTCCCCATGCAGGCCAAACACAATACACACGCACAACTTCATTTTCTCTTTAAGTAAAGGTAGCATCCAAACAATTGTATTATAACAAGTCAGGCAGTAGAGAAATCCACTGACCAGATTGCAAAACAATAAATGTGCTGTAAATAGAATTTGTGCAGCTCCGGGAGGGAATACTGATTTTTATTTTCAGTTTTCAAAGATATATAAGTTAGAACAGGCAGAATAAAAACTGGATTGAATGGGATTATACAGCACTCATTTCTGTGAGCTGGAAAACAGTCTCATAAAATCAAATTCTTTTGTAATCTGTGTTTTCTATACAGAATAGAAGCAGATCGCTCAGAAAATTCATTTTATGGTGTTATCCTTACAAAGCTAGAACATACAGCTATAATAATTTAAAGCATTGTATTTTTTTTTTTTTCTCTGGTCTAGGCGTCAGGAGAAAAAGAATATTGTTCAAACTAAATTAAACACTTTTTGATCTAATTTGACTAGGCTCAACTAGATTTTGAATTGATTTTTAGTAAGCCTTAATAGAAAGTAATACACATAACGTACAGGCTTTTTCTTATACAATGTCTAGTCGACACCTTCTACACTATTACTTACTTTGCTGTTTTCTGGAACTAAGTTTTAAAAAAACTAATATTTCACAATGTAATGGGTTTTTTATTTTGGAATATAGCCTTTTTATTTGAAAGGGAGCTTAGTGGTCCATTATGTTGTAAGTATGAGCTACAGCTGCTAAGCGCTGTCATTATAAATTTATATTGTTAAAAGATGTAATAAAATTCTAGCATATTTCTTTCAACAAGACCACATAATGTAACAGATCAATGAAAGAAAAAGAAATCAAACACGATGCTTTTGTAGCAGTTTATTAAATATCATTTTCTTTTTATTTTAACATTGGTAATGTAGCAATTTAGCATTTGAAGCTAATATCGGAAAAATAAAGCCCCAGAGAAGAGACAGATACAGAATAAAACATCAGACTAAGGGTTGTGAGGTTTCCAAATGTCTCTACAACCCCCGAAATGCAGAATTAGCAGATTACCCACATTTTGCAGGAGACTCTTGAATTTCCCAAGATTGTCACCAGGGTCGGACTTCCCATGAGACCCAGTAGGCACCTGCTATGGCACACGTTGTATAGGGGGCACCTGTTTTCAGCACTTATAATGTGCCTTTTTAAGATTTAGTGTCTTGGCCCATGTCCTCTGTAGTCCACACAGCCTTAATAGCAGACCTGGAGGAACAGTTATAGACGGTGTAAAACTCAGTGCTGTACCAGCTAGTAAAATAAATGACTATTATATTTGCATTTCCTGTTTTTTCATGCTGCATGCTGTATGTTCTCTTTAGTCTGAAGCATTTTTTTATCCTAGCAAAGGTCACACATCATTTATAATGCTAAAATAAGCTCAGTATGTTTTTTGAGATGCCCAGTACTTTCATAGAATGTTAAGATTCATCAACAAATGCAGACACTTAATTATCTGTATGGCTTGGTTGATTAAATGGCTTTTCCAAACAAGGAGGACTGGCTACTTGTAAGGTACAATGGCACTGGAAATGAAAAGAGGTTATTTACATAAATGTATGCATTAAGTATTGTGGACACAGAGGATACAGTGTATGTAATATTTTAATTCAATAACATTAACTAGTGATACACATTTAAAAAAAAATATTTTAAGATGGAATTATTTCTTACTAGTATAAACTTCAATGTTGTGCATCTTTACTATTACAGGTTATTTAAAAAAAAAAAAAATGTTTTGGTTAGCAATAGGGTTTGGTTGGGGTTTATGACTTTTGTTTTGTTTCATGCAAAGGTTCCTTTAATATTAGGGCTGTCTCAGAATACTTGAGGTAGTTACACTCTTGGTCAGCATCGGGTAGTTGTCTTTGTCCCATTACTGACATGCTGGAAAATGTAAATGTGACTGTATCAAATAGTACCAAACCTTGCAATTCTAGCAATCAGAATAAATTGTCCTCAATCTGATCTTAACTTCTAAGTCTAAAGGGTTACTCCAAGCAGCATGACTACTTCACTGGTTTGGAGTGCTCAAGAGTGCTTGGAGTCTATATGTGCAGCAGTTTACTATAAAACATTGCACATACAGAGTATAGCCCGTGCTAAGTGTGACTCTACCTCTGGTTGTGCCATCCTGCATTGAGCAGAAGTTCTCAGCCGGCTAATGCTAAACTTATGCATATATGGCATCTGTCATTGGCTTGCAGAGCACTCTCTGTGTTACCCAAGTCCTTCCCCAGCCCACCCTTGGAAACATCCCCTCCCATGAGAGGAGGATCGGGTTGCAGGGAGAACTTGTCCTTGGAGAGGAATTGCAGGCATGTTTTTCTTTATTATTTTATCTTTTGGTGCGAGGAGGACCATGCCTTAAAGGGATGATCTAACCAAAGCCATTGTTTTATTAAAACACTATTTTCCGGTTCAAGTATGCTGTTAATTATCTGCCGCACTAACCTTAGCTAAAGGCTGTTTGAATATTATGAGAAAAGCACTTCACAAACATGGGCAGTATCAGCGTTAGTCATCATTGAACAAGGCCCAGCCATCTCTCTAAACCCCGCTTGAATGGGAAAATGTTGAATAGTTTTTACAAAAAAAGCATTGCTTGCATTAGAAAAAGCTTGCTGGAGTTTAGGAATCTACAACATCCTCGTCCCCACTGAATATATTTCTTCCTAGGTGTCAGCTATGATGAGCAATTATCACAGTTCTATTGTGAAACTGCAATATATTAATTTTCAACAGTTCCAAAGAATTTGAAGCTGGTGAATAGTAATTAGAATGTAAAATGCAAATCGATTCTGTACCACGTAGCTAATTCTAGTTTGGCAAATCTTCGATGGCCATCTGCCTAATCATTGTTGTTCATTCAAAATTATAAATTTTCGACATAATTATTAATAGTGCATCCTAACAAAAATACTAAATAGTTGGGGGTTTTGTCTGTTTTATTTATTTAATTCAGTGTTTTTCGTATGCTCGGAGTTTCTTGTAGAAGTTTTAGATTGTATATATGTTTAAATATAAGAAAAATAATCTTTTTAATAATCATCTAATCTAAATGTATATTTTATATGATCTGTCAGCTATTACAATGGACAAATGATTTGATGAGTGGTATTGCCTATATATTGTGTATATATATTATTTTATGAATTGCACAGGTAGAGCGATACTGTGCAGTATAAGGGGCTGCTTATATAGAGGCAGAATTGGAGCAAACCTGCCCAGTCAGCATCAGATTAGTTTTGCATCTCAATCAGAAGTCGTTGTTCGCTGCTCTCACCAATTTAGCTGAGCCTTGCTCAATAATGATATAAGAGGAGCTGAGAGAGAAAAAAAGCTGCGTTCAATCTTCCAAGCTACTCTACCATCAAATCACTATCAGGACTGGAGTTGAATTAATTGCTGCAGCTGCAGCACTTTTGGCAAACCAGAATTTATATGTATATTTATGTTATAATGCTGCCCTAAGTTCAAAGGAACCCTAATTTAACCCTATCCATAAACCTAAAAAGGCATGCAAAATAAAAGTTATATAAGCAGGAAGCACATGTTAAGGGGAGACCATATCTAGTTTAGATTCTGGAGACATTAAACAGACACTATAGTCACCAAAGCAACTTTAGCTTAATGAAGCAGTTTTGGTGTATAGATCATGCCCCTGCAGTCTCACTACTCAATTCTCTGCTATTTAGGAGTCTATCCACTTTGTTTATGCAGCTCTATTCACACCTTCCTGAATGTGATTTGCACAGCCTTCCAAAACACTTCCTGTAAGGAACCATCTATTGTTTCAAATTTAAAATTATTGTACTGTCTGTTTAATTTAGAACTTCTTGTCTCCTACTCTGTTAATAGCCTTCTAGACCCTGCAGCAGCCTGTTGTGTGAGATTAAAGTTCAATTTACAGAGCAGGAGATAAAAACGTATAAAGTAAGTTAACATCAAATTGAAAACAAAACATTTTTGTTCATGCAGGTTGTGTCAGTCACAACTAGGTGATGTGTGGCTAGAGCTGCATAAACAGAAGAAAAAGAGATTTAACTTCTAAATGGCAGTGAATTGAGCAGTTAGACTGCAGGGACATGATCTGTACACCAAAACCTCTTCATTAAGCTACAGCATCTTTTCACAGAGTTAAACTCTGTGAAACCGCAGGAATCGCCTCTAGACAACCTATCTTCAATGAAAACATTGTGCTAGGTCAGGCATAGGCAACGTTCGGCACTCCAGATGTGTTGCACTATACTTCCCATGATGCTTTGCCAGCATTATTAGTGTAATAGCATTACGGGGGATGTAGTCCACAACATCTGGGGTGCCAAAGGTTGCCTAACCCTGTGCTAGGTGAAGGGGATGAAGGGGTCTGCCTTTAGTCTCCCTTTCAATCATCTTCTTTTCAGAATGATAGGTCTAAATATGATTTCCTTATTTTACACTTCACACATCGCACCATTTACATCACACAACGTCCAATCATGAATCATGATAGCTATTCATGCAATTTCAGCTAGCAATAAACTCAACCTATATTAAACAGACTTGTGTTACTTGGATTAAACTTGTCACTTTACTGAAGCTCCAGATTATGTTATTACTAGGGAATAAGACATCCGGCTCCCTTCTATTTGTATTCCCATCAAGTTCGATGCAGCAGCTAATCTCTCATTCAGCAGAGTGTTTTATCGTATTAATCAGCCATCCTTCTTTTCATGATATCTGTGAATAATGGCTTATAACTATTAGTATGCACCCATCCGGCGACTCAGATCCCTTTCCCCTAACAACAAATCCCTACAGTACGGACACAATATGGATTCTCAGCTAATAAACCTTACTTTGTGGCATACATTAAACACTTCAAAATGTTCCTTGTGCATCCCTGACAATTAATTGTTAGTAAACGATTTTGTTTCCAATAAGTCACCCTTCCTTAGTTCTTTCTGATTATATGTCAGATTATGCACTTATATCAGCTTAGCGCGGACTTGTTTAAAAAAAATAATAATAATAATATGTTAAAGGACCACTATAGTGCCAGGAAAATAAACTCGTTTTCCTGGCACTATAGGGTCATCAGGTCCCCTCCCGTTGGGCTGAAGCCACTTACCTTTCTCCAGCGCCGGGCTCCCACAGTGCTGGTGACCTCTCCTCCTCTTGCCGACATCAGCACCGAATGGGCATTCAAAACCCCCTAGGAAAGCATTACTCAATGCTTTCCTATGCATGTCCAGCATCTTCTCACTGTGATTTTCACAGTGAGAATCGTGGAAGCGGCCTCTAGTGGCTGTCTCCCTGGATTAACCCTCAGTGAAACATAGCAGTCTCTCTGAAACTGCTATGTTTTCAGCTGCAGGGTTAAAACTAGAGGGACCTTACACCCAGACTACTTCATTGAGCTGAAGTTGTCTGGGTGCCTATAGTGGTCCTTTAAGCATCATTCATATCCAAAGCCGTAGATATTTGCACCTGCAGAACTCCAACAGGTTTCTGTAACCCCCACTGCATTTACACTCATACTGACCACCACTTAGAGTTTACATTTTGCATTCATGAAATTTCTAATTTATAGCCATAGTAACTTCACCAAAACCCAAAAGGCAGCGATCAGGGCACAACTAATATAGCCTCTTCCTTTTAATGCCCCTAAATTCTTTTAGATGCCCTTCCTCTTCCATTATTCCAAATGCCCAACTTCACCCCTTTTAAATACAAGATAATACGTGTATGTCCATGAAATATCCTGGCTGTGTATAAAAAAAACATCATTCCACTTCTTTTCACGTAAAAGAAATATCTTTATTTTGTGACTCCAATTTTCCTAAAAGAGTGGGTGATGAAATTTACTCTCAGATACATTTTTTTTATATTTATTTTAATATTTTTAACTACAAAAATTATAATTTTTGATTGAGGAACACTCCAAGCACCATAACCTTTCTGTTCCTTCATTGTAACTATTCAAACCATTTTGGAATGGTTTGCCTTTTTTCCTGGGTTCCGGTAGTCGTCGTTCCCAGCATTCTACTTCATATGGAGAGATGATGATCTAAGGCCTGCACTGACTGGCTTAGCTCAGATAGAGAGCCTCAAATACTCTGTTTGAAGTACTGGATGCTGGGAGCGGCACCTCGTGGAACTTTGGTACGAAGTCAAACCATTTTAAAACAGTTTGATTCCTTGCAACCAAAGGAACTGGGAATGGCACCAGGGCAATCCATGCACTATAGCCATTTCAGCCAACTGTAGTGGTTATGGTGCTTGGTGCTTTTTACGAAAAAAATCTTACTGGAATGTGAGGATTAGATCACGTGTTACCCCTTTCATTGAAATTCCCTGACAACGTATTTATTGGTACACAAATGAAGCTCAGTAATAGAGCCATAAATCTAGTATAATGAATTCGTAGAAGACTGCTTGTTAGTAGAAGATTGCACATTATCTATCACGTCACCCCTGCAGACATGCAGAAAATCACTTGCCGCAGGAAAACGTTCCTCTATCATAATACACCGATATATATATATATATATGGCTTCTGAAAACAATTCCCTTCAGCCTTGTTTCTTGGAAGTCAAATATAAATCACTTAGTAATCTGTGATGATAATAATGCATTGTAAGATTTCGATTTGAGGGCACATTGTAGCACCTAATTTAAAAGCTATTACATTTATGCTTTCCAGGTATTTAATGTGTGTTATATCAATTTATTGTCAGTTTTTATTGGTTTTGTTAATAAAACTTGACAAATGGTTTGAACAATAAAGTTCTGTTTTCAAATCCGAGAACTCAAGAGCAAGCTTGCAATGCTCTTTCATTTATACTCAAAGTTTTCCCAGATTAGTCGTGTTGTGTATAATGTTCTACAAGATTTTTTTATTCCTGAATTATAAAAGTGACATTAAAATTCTGTTATATATGTTTTGTTTTTAAATAATACAGTGGATGTGATGTCCTTGTGCAGTTAAACAATATATGATCTAAAGTGAATATTTGGAAACTTTCAAATCAATTAATTGGAAGGAAGTGAAAATATGTCCTATGTATAAATGTAAAACGCAGACATTTGCTGGTCAATAGTTTAATGGGCAATTGAACAGCCTATAACTCATGCTGATGATTTTTAATTTATATATATATATATATATATATATTTATATATTTGTTTATTTAGTAGAGTAAAATAATAAAATAGCAGAATAGAACAACATGTTTATAACCGAATTGCGCTGTTTTCTGGAATGTTGCCGGGTAGTGAGAGAATGTGAGAACAATGCACAGTTTAACACCCCTCTAGCCTGCTCCATTTGTTGCATGTGCAATATCACCTGATATTCCTTCACCACTGCTTGTAAAGGGGTTTCTGCAAGTGTCATAATCCATGCAGCTCTCTGTAGTAGTATTAATAGTAGGATTACCCTCAGTAATGAGGCAAGCCATTTTACAATAGTTTGCCCTCTTACCTGGGCCCTGCTGAGCACCAGGTCTCCTTGCCTGCTGGCTGTGACAAAGCCATGACTGCTGACCCATTTGATTACCCTTCCCGTCGCCCAATAAACACACGACACATGTATAATAGATAAGGGCAAAGGCCACAGCTTTGTTAAAATTCCAAAACCAGCCTTGAACTTCCAGCTGTCAACTTTTGGGGGTGGTTATCCCACCAGACAGATATACCCTTCTTTTCCAGAGTCCCAAACAGCCTGCCTTCCACCTTCAGCCCAAGCAGGCTGCGACTCCCCAATCCAAATTGGCACTTGTCTTCAAACGTGCTGGCCAGGTATCCCGCTCGCTGTGACAAAACAAAGAACAGAAACAGCAAGACACACAAACACAAACCATCTGCAATCATCATTAAACAAAACAGGGTGGGTGGGAGGAAAATAGCTAGATGTTCCTTCACTCCTTCTTGTCAACTGGTGAGTACCCTCCCTTAATCCCCGTTTTATCTCTCCCCTAAATTAAACATATGTTTCACTATTAATCCAACCCCTTACTCTGGGCAGCAGTCTGCATTCCCTTCCTTGCTGTCAGGGAATCCCTGTACCAAACCCGCCTGCCATTCATAGGCTGAGAGTGTCTGAGCTGGTTAGTGACAGTCCAAAATTGCTGCCGCAGGTAGAGTTAGACCTCCAACAGTTAAAGGGTTAAACTATATGCGGTGTTTTGGTAGAGGAGCATAGAACATACAGACTCCACACACCATAACCACTTCAAACTGCTGAAGTGGTCACGGTGCATGGAGTAACTGTTTAATGCAGCACCAAGTGAGAGCTGTAAATATATCTGTAGTCACAGGACCACTTATCTCTACCTTCATATCCTAGATCAGGGGTAGGCAACCTTTTAGTAGCACTGTGCCGATATAGGATTGTGATGTCCCGTAGTGTGCTGATCCTATTTTTTTTAAATTGAGGTGTGTATGCTGCCGTATTCTGCTTGTGTTATTTATACTGTAATTGCTTTGTATTGTTGTATTTGTGCGTATATGAGCTATTATATTGTATTTGTTCATTAGTAGTTTGTGGTATCGTGTATGATACATAGTCTGTAAGCTCGTTTGAGCAGGGTCCTCTTCAACCTATTGTTCCTGTAAGTTTTCTTGTAATTGTCCTATTTATTGTTACACCCCCCCTCTCAAAATATTGTAAAGCGCTACGGAATCCGTTGGCGCTATATAAATGGCAATAATAATAATAATAATAATATGAATGTGGGCTGTGTATGAGGGCTGCTTGTGGAATTGTGTGTGGATGGGTGTGTCACATTGTGTGTATGTGTGGGGGCTGTTTGGGGTATTGCATGTGAGAGGCTGCATGTGGGATTGTGTGCATGTATGTGGATTGTTAGTGGTGTTGTGTTTGTGGGGATTGTATGTATGTTTGTGTGTGGGCTGTTTGTATTATTTGTATGACAGGAGGGTTATTCTGCATTTCTGTGTATATCAAGCAGTGTGGGTGGCTTCCCTGGGTTCCAGTGGGGACCAGCCTGGCCAGGTACAGGTCAAGGACAGGAGCTGCAACAGCAGCTGCAGGCTGCTCTACTACAGTGTGAATTCCCATTCACAAGTACTGGGAAGAACTGATCTGAGATCACTTCCCATACGTTCTGCAATGCATAAATTGAGGATTGTCCTTCACTACCTCTTCGTATTAGCAGATATATGAAGTTTCACTGAGACTCCTGATAGGCCAGAGCCTGTTTGGCTCTAGCAGCCTTGAGTGCCATGGAAAGATACCTTGAGTGCCGTGCATGGCACTAGTGCCGTAGGTTGCCTACCCCTGTCCTAGATCAAGGGTAGACAACCTTCGGCACTCCAGATGCTGTGAAATACATCTCTACCAACATAGTGTCTGTAAGAGCATCATGAAGATGTAGCTCACAACATCTGGAGTGCTGAAGGTTTCCTATCCCTCTCCTAGATTATGGGAAGCAACAAGAGATTAAGGTGTGCATTATTCCGGTTATCACTGGTCCTCTTAAATCTTTATTATCACACAGTTCAAAGAAGCAAAATATCCACCTTATCTCTAACACTTAAACTCTAATACTGTTACTAAAATATTTATTTGACTAAAAAAAACGGGAGGTGGTAGGGAGCAATGTTAATTTTGTTGATTAACAATTTTAGTCAAATTTTAGTCAACTAAAATTTTTGAGATTTAGTCGACTACAACACTAAAAGAATTCAGACGACTTAAATACAACTAAAACTAAAATGGCTTTATAGTCAAAAGACTATGACTAAAACTAAATAGAAATTTGCCGCCAAAATGAACACTGCAGAGAGGGGCCCTGGAAGGGGCAAAAGAGACAGGCCAGAGCTTGTGAGAGAGACACCTAGAGGGGCTGGGAAGACACAAAGAGACACAGAGTGATTTGGAAGGGGCAAAAGAGACAGATAGAGGATTTAACTTAACCCACTAAATTTTAGTTGTGTTGATTAAAATCTACTGGTGCTTTAGTCGACTAAAACTAGACTAAAACTAAATCATTTCAGCTGACTAAAATACAACTAAAACTAAAATGGCTTTTTAGTCAAAAGACTATGACTAAAACTAAATTGAAATTTGCTGCCAAAATTAGCACTGGCAGGGAGTTCAAAAATGTCACACCTAAAGAAAAAAAATCCTGGCAAAAAATTAAATCTATGATTATCTTTTGTTTGTATGTTCTCTGTATTAACCTTTCTGATCCAGAACAAAGGTTTCAAGAAATATTATCTGTAAAAACTTTACTAAGAAGGGGAAAAAGGATTACTTCCACCACATGAGCACACGACAGATCTTCCCAGGGGGAACTGGTGTAAAGCATATGTTTACTATATATAAATGTATATACCAAAATAGTTCAATTAGAATTCATTCTCCCATTATTGTTCCATCTCAGTTACTATTATTATTATTATTATTATGATATTTATATAGCGCCATCAAATTCCGCAGTGCTTTACAATGGGTGGACGAACAGACATGTAGTTGTAACCAGACAAGTTGGACACACAGAAACTATGATGTAAACTGTGTAAGTTCATTCTCAATTCTACGCAAGTCCCAGCTTAACAAATAAACCAAAAAGTGTGGAAATGGTGGGGAAAACAGAAAACATATTTTTCAACCCAATCCTTTGTGACTCTGCAATTCACTATACCTCTAGGTATTGTGAATCAGATAGCCATGTTAGAATCAATTCCATTGCAAAATAGCAGTTTATGGGATTGGAGTCAAAGCTGTGCTGGTGACAAAGTTCCTATCATGAAGCTTCATTATTCATTATTTGACCTTAACCAATCCTCTGTATGACTGAAGTGTCCTAAATTTATCTCTCCTTGTAGCACTCAAATGCACTCCCAGGGCAAGGAACTTCTTTTTCTGCATCATTAAGTCATTTGGGCAGCAGATTGAAAGAACCAGAATCACTTAAATATATTCTTTATGCACTGCTCAGCTAATGTATTTAAGAGGAAAATGCTGCAGTTATGTTTTTTATCAACTACATATGGTAAAAAGGTATTTTAATAATGTGCCCTCGATATGTATGCATTGTGTGCTTAAAACGACTTTGCATAATACCTAAGATATCCGTGCAGGGCATACAAGAAATATACGTTCAACAAAATTGCCCATTAAGAGACAATTAGAGTTGGGTAAAACACATATGGCTGTTCTGCCAGTCCCGCAATGCTCTTGTGCTACAATAATCCTGAAAGAACCAAGAAGGGTGGATTAGCATCATGAGAGTAGTAATTTGCCACTTTGCCTATCCGTAGACCATCAAAACAGTGGTTTGAGATAAAGATTTAATTTAAAAATATTTTTTTCTTTTTCTTTCAGAAAAAATTAGCATGCTCTCAACGTTGATCGTCCCCTTCAAGTATATAAATCCAGGAGCGAGCAGCGTTGATGATGAAGATAATCTGAGTGAGTTCGTTGACATGCTTATATTTACAGAAATGTGCTTGAACTGAATTGAGAGAATTCTTAAACTCTCTGCAACTGTTGACCTGGTCATTTGTAAGTCTTCCTGTCCAGTAGCCAAAGTTAGCAATCAAGATTTCAAAAGCTATATGGTGTTAGGAAGCCAGCAATCAATGTGCCAATAAGCTAGATGTTATGTAATTTTGATTCTCTAGACCAGAGATTTAGGTAGTCATTACATAGAGAGCACGAGAGGCCTGCTAACTACTACATATTCAGGATTTGTAAAAGTATTCCTCCAAACTAAGTCACTCTTCTTCAGTTATAGAAAGTGGGTTGATGTTTTTTCTCATAGCAGGACAATGGGTATTTAGAAGATACTTAGTGAACAGTTGATATCGTCGTTGCCATGGAACTTTGACTATCATGCATGCAACTTAACTCCACTGTGGCAAACAAGTCTCCAGCTTTTTGAACCAAATAGTTCTAAAATTACCGTATAATAAAAAGAACAACCCATGGCTAGTATTGATACACATTATACTCCCAACTGCTTGTCAAAGGATTCTCAAAACAACGTTCCTCTTAGCTACCGAGTGGTCAGATGTACTCAACTCTTTTATCTCCAGTAGGGATTGGGTTAGTTTGGCTTATATGTAATTATTTTAAAAGCCGAGCAAGAAATACAAATGTGGTCGAATTAAGCTGTTGTTTCTGTTTATGATATTTACAAAAATTACTGTAATTATCAAATGGTATGATAAAATGGTTAAACAAACTGTTTTGGAGTATATATAAATTTATATTTTACCATTGAACCACTAGCCTATATAGTCATTCTGTCCTTCTGATAACCTCCAAGTTCTCCTTGTATTTCACTTTATTCCTAATATGACTTCTCCACCTCGGTTTCTTGCAATATCTTGCAATATCCTTGCTTATTTTTTGCTGAAGGCTACACAATCCTCTATCTAACCTGTCTCTTCGGCTCTTCTGCGTGTTATATGTTTTTCATACATTTTTTCTATATTTGGAACAGACCCCCAGCAGTGGACGTCAACTTCCCCTATCATCATCTTCTAGACTTACCAGATAGACTCAGTTTGTAGAAAGAACTATCTTTACTCTTGAAGAAAGCTTTAAGCTCTACAAAAACAGGTCACCTAATGTACTTTTATATACAGTACATTTACTGAACAACTCAAATTAAGCTACCTGGTGATTTTCTTTCAGAATTGTTTTTAGACAGGTTTTTTTTGTGTGTTTTGTTTTTTGTTTTTTCAACGACAGATTAGTCAGCTCTATATTAAAAAATTTTTTATAAGTAATTCTCTTTTAGGTTTATTTACTAAGCAGTGAACTGTGAGTGAGTAAGACACTAACTTAAATAACCTAAACCAAATATGGCTCATGTTTGACCCAAGAGGAGTTCTTTACCCAATTTGCCTATTTTTAATCTTTTATTAAGAAAAAATGTTTATGGGTGGGAAGAAACTTAAAGGGACACTATAGTCACCTGAACAACTTCAGCTTAATGAGGTTGTTCGGGTGAGAACAATAGCTCCCTGCAGCCTTTCTCATGTAAACACTGTATTTCCTGAGAAAATACAGTGTTTACAATCACATGGTCGGGTTAGCTGGCTGCTGCATTGCCAGCAGGGGGACTGCCTGAAATGACAGTTAGTCCCCCTGCTGGCTGAATTCAAATAAACAAAAGTGTAAAAAAAAAAAAAAATTATATACTTAGATCATATATATATACTATTACGCCATATTCTAAGCGGCTCTAAACGCCGCAGGGCATAATTGTACGCCCTCACGTTTTTTCTTAATTACCCGGTCGCCAGAGATCCCACGCCGGCGATCGCGGTCGGAGGACTCACCTGGGATCCTAGGGAGTCCCCCACGGCAGATCCTGACTCCTCCGGCCCCCCCGGCCATGTGAGAGTGAGGTCCTTGCGAGGACCTCACAATCACATGGCCGGGTTAGCTGGCTGCTGCATTGCCAGCAGGGGGAGTGCCTGTAATTACAGTTAGTCCCCCTGCTGGCTGGAAATGAAATAAACAAAAGTGTAAAAAAAATTATATACTTAGATCATATATATATATATATATATACATGCACACATACACACACTGTGTAGGTGTATTTTACTATAATTATAATTATATATATTTATTAATATCAAATTACACGTAGACTGATACTGATTAAATATATATATATATATATAATTATTGTTTTATATATATATATATATATAATATAAAAAAATGTAAATATGTAAAAAAATTAAAAAAAAATTAAAAATAAATAATTAAAAATATATAGATGTGTTATTTCGTTCTAACTGTATTGTGATATAAATATATATTTATATAAAAATACACGTAGAATGAAATAATATATATATATATCTATATATAAAATGTATATATCACTAAATATACCTATATATAAATAAAAATATTTTTAAAAAAGATATATATATATATATATATATATACACATACGTACATACATATATATTTATGTAATATTTTTACATAATTAGGTATTTTAATTAATTACAATTAGCGGGACCTGCCAGTGTTTGTGACCAAATGGCTACTAAAAAAGACTGGACATACCCCATTTGCAATGCCTTGACTAAAAAAAAATAACAAAATTTCTTATTTTCTCCCATTTTTTTCATATTAAATTATGTTTTATAGCTAAATGCTTGGCTGACATCAGCATATCTAATGGCTAGTTTAGGAACTCACCTATTGAGGCTTGCCTTGACGTGGCAGGGGAGTTTGTATATTCAAATGGCCATTGGAATAAAACTAAAGAGTCTACATTTTGTTTAAATGTACATGGGGATTTAGGCCAGAGCGCAGGTAATGTTCTCTTTGTTTTTACTATGTGTTTGAATCATGCTGGCTCTGCCCCTGATCTGCCTCCTTGTCAGTCTCAGCCAATCCTATGGGGAAGCACTGTGATTGGATCAGGCTATCACATGTCAGCAGACTGCTTGTTTTTCCTGAGTCTAACAGCATGCAGATTTACAGCTTCTGGCTTGAATACAGTAAGATTTGTACTATATTTATGGAGGCATGAGGGGCCCAGGGGGGCTAGCTGGTCGTGTTAACACTATAGGGTTAGTTTCACTGGTGACTATAGTGTCCCTTTAACGTTCTGTAACATTTAAAAAATAAAAATAAAAAACATAGGTATTGTTTATTACCTTGCCGCTGCATTGTAACAGTCACTACGAGTAGCAAGTATGAGCTGTTTACCAAGTGCAACATTTTCCCAGTAGGAACAGAAAGTTACCGGCTGTCCCTACTGTATTTATCTGAAGTTCTGTATTGCTATAATATTGTAGTGTATAAATATTTTAATTCCAGGAATATGTTTTTCTAAATAAAGATACAGATTGCTTACTTTATAACATTGTAAAATATAAAGATTGAGTACATAAAAAAACAAACTGGTGTGACACTTGCAACACTCTAATGGGTGGGTGATGCTAATTTTAATTAGCGTCACCCACCCACATGGAGACTATGGGAACAGCAGTCAGATAATATAAATATATGATAGGAGACGTATAAAAATGCATGTGGATTACTGATTTTTGTGGATTACTGATGACTTTGTTCATTAAATAATACTAAATATAAAGCTATCATTCACATCATAGCAAATATGACTTGTTACAACCCATCAATTTACAATAGGAACTCTCTTCCACCCTCCTGCTAAATGTAAACTGACAGATAAAGGGTCAAAGCAAGTTCTGTAACCCTAAATAGACCTTTACTGCATTTCCCCAAAATATTGGTAAAGAAAAATTCCATCACTGCAGGGCTATGTTGATTAAACCTAATCAATCCTCTCTAGAATCGAAAAATTTAAATAAATCAAAACCAATATTTAAACTTGTGTACTGTAAAATAAACTTGGTTTGGCTGAAAAGATTTGTCTGACATAACATAACATAAACAATTTGTAAATAATTTTCAATATAATGATAGGTGCATTTCCCTGCCATTTCATTTACATTGCAAGTAAGAAGAAATATAGAGGAAAAAGTAGGAGAATTAAAAAATGCATATTTGTATATTATATTTTTATTAAATATATAACATATACACTGATCAGCAAAAGCATTAAAATCACTGACAGGTGAATTGAATAACATTGATTATATCATTACAATGTCACTTCTCAAGGGGGGATATATTAGAGGGCAAGTGAACAGTCAGTTCTTGATTTCATATGTTGGAAACAGGAAAAATGGGTGAGAAAAAGTGAGAATCTCTGAGTGGCTTTGAGAAGGGCCACATAGTGAGGACTGGATCAGAGTATCTCCAAATGGCAAGTCTTGTGAGGTACAAAGGCTAGCCCGTCTGGTCCGATCACGCAAAAGAGCTACTGTAGCTCAAATTGCTGAAAACCTTAATGCTGGCCATAAACGTAAGGTGTCAGAACACACAGTGCATTCCAGTTTACTGCATATGGGGCTGCGTAACCGCCTATGATGACCCTTGTCCACAACCAAAAGCGCCTTCAGTGGACTATACTATGGAGCAATGGAAGAAGATTGCCTGGCCTAATGAATCACGTTTTCTTTTAAATCAGCTGGACGATATAGTGCGTGTGCATCATTTACCTGGGGAAGAGATAGCAGCAGCATTACTTTCACTAATAGTCAATATAAAAATAGTAATAATTTTAAAAATAATAATAATGACTAATTAGCAGGTCTCAAGGTCTCAAAATATCATTAAACAGGGTGACTGTTAATCTAACATACTGTAAGGTGGTGTGTACATTTTCTATTGTAACAATGATCCCATGACAACACTGTGGTAGGCAGTATAGGGTTATGATTTTGATAAGATACCAAATGCTGAATGTGCCAAAAAAGATAAATGTAGCATAACGGGGTGCATGAGGCTCTTGCTCCTCGTGCTAGACTACAGGCTAAAATTGGTGTCAATATCTTTAATTTAAGATGCTTAGGGACCTTAGGGAAAATGTTAATAGAGATACTTGGTTTATTCACAATATCTATTTGTTTACTATTTGCTAAAAAGTTTTATATTAAAATAGGTTAAAATGGACTCTTTATGGTGGTAGTTAACACCTATACTTTCCAATAAAAATAAAGAATATCATACATTATAAACAGCATAAAGTATAAAAAATATATGCACGCCTTTGAATCGATATGCATGGTGGCGGTCACTCCCAAAAAGGGTAAGTCAGCTAAAGTAAACAGGAGAATTTCAAAAATCATCATGCACTGACTTAAATATCCTGCTATAAACTTGAGTTTTTTTGTTTTTTTTTAAATTTAAATGTTTTTTCGGTGCACCCATAAAACCCTAAAAATGGATGGTCGGAGAGGTGGCCCAAACCAAGATCTGCCTTACCTAATCAAAGATTTCTGAATGTACGTACCAGTTTGCATGTGCTATGCTACATTTACATGTGTATCAAGTTTATAGATAATATGACAATTTAAAAATGTGAAACATGTAACGGTGTGAAGCCCATGGGGACCCAGTTTTTTATTTTTCCTTTTTTATACCTCTGGTTTACATGTAAAAAAACTAAGCAGCTTGAATTTTACAGTAATGTCACTTTGAAAAATCACAGCAATGTTTAATTCTATCTAGTTAAATAATTATACCTTTATGAAATGCAAAAAAAAAATCAAAAAAAAATCACACATCTCAGTTCCTTGGTTACCTCGGAGTCTAAACAGTTAAAGAATTTACATAACGGAGAAGATTGAAAAGAGACACAAGTCAATCATACTCAGATTCACCCCAATCACCCTGCTGTTTCTTAATTGGGATGGTTCATCAGGCTAATTAGCAGAGCTGTCACTTGTCGAGCTTGCTTTGAAATCGACACTACGTATTCATTAATACAAGCCACTGCTCAAATATATTGTTTATTTCGAACAAGTTCATAAAAGTAGATCACAACTCCGAGGCCAAAGAAAATCATTTAATCTAAATCCTACAGGAAGAAATAAAATTACTCTAGAAATACCTATCAAAAGCCTTCCAAAGCATGTTTAGGGGTCTTGTTTGAAGTGATTTATTAGAGCTGTCAAATCATTTCCTATTTTATGAAATCTCTATATTATTTTGCTAAGATGCGACAGTAACTCTACTCAGAATTCAGAACTTAGTAAGCATTTCATACCTGCTTTCAAGCACTAGAACACTAGTACAGTAATCCCTCTTTCTGATCTGGCTGATGTAGTTTGCTATTAATGGTCTCAAAATGTGTGCTGCAGCAACCTTCTCAGCGGCTTATTATAGATTTCATATTATTCCTCTTCATTTTTTTTTATTAAGTGAATGATTCCTTTCAGCAATAATGGCAGACATTCAGATGTTCAAAAGACATTCTCTGCCAGCTGGTATCTCCGTTTCAAGAATAAAAGCTAAATTAAATAAAATAATTAAAGCTAAAAAAAAACGTGTCACATGGAACATACATAGGCAGCTATAATATTTTAAGCATTCTGGATTGGCTATTACAGTTATTTATAGCGCATATTTAACTGGTAGACAATTTGACTTTGTCATTGAGGTTTGAAGATTGTGATGGCCAACAGTGACCATCTACTAACATTTAGGTTTAATGGCCACAGAGTCACACATCTCATTTTCGGGCACGAAGGCACGGTCACAGACTCTTCTCAATGTAAAGATCAGATGGATTTTGTGACAGTTACAAAGTGGTAAAATTAACATTAATCAACTCAACCACCAGATTGTATCTGTAGACCTTGAAATATATATTTAGTTATATTTTTTTACCCTCTTGTTTCAGAGAAGATTGTGGGTGTAGGAAATAACATTGCTTTGTAATGTTCTGCCCAAACCTTTTTGATGTACACATTGGATACCGCCTTATTGATTTCCCACCTTATCTACTCTTGTCTTGTGTTTAAGTGTTCAAAAGATAGGTATATTGAACCAGCATTCACAAGGAAGTTGTGATGCTGCATAGAAAGATGTTGAATAGTTGGGGTTAATATTGCCTAATTCACCTGCAGTACTAGAATAATACGCTGATCAGCAACTACATTAAAACCACTGGCAGGTGCACTGAATAGCATTGATTATATTGTTACAATGGTGCCTGTCAAGGGGTAAACAGTCAGTTCTTGAATTCCATCTGTTGGAAGCAGGAAAAATGGGCAAGTGAAAAGATCTGAATGTCTCTGACAAGGGTCAAATAGTGATGGATAGTCTACTATGTCAGAGCATCTCCAAAACAGTATTTCTTGTGGTGTGTTCCCAGAATGCAGTGGTTAGTACCTACCAATAGTGGTGCAAGGAAGGACAACCGGTAACCCGACATCAGGGTCATGGGCAAGCAAGGCTCAGTGATGCACTTGGGGAGCGAAGGGTAGCCTGTCTAATCCGATTATACAGAAGAGCTACTGTAGCTCAAATTGCTGAAAAACATAATGCTGGCTATGATAGAAAGGTTTCAGAAAACACTGTGAATCACAGTCTCTTGCATGTGGAATCGCATAGCTGCAGACTGAACAGAGTGCCCATGATGACCCCTGTCCACCACCATAAGCTTTTTGTCTGCGGACATGAGTCAGAACTGAACTATGGAGCAATGGAAGAACATTCCCTGGCCTGATGTTTTCTTTTAGATCAGGTGGATGGCTGAGTGTGTGTTAGTCATTTGCCTGGAGAAGAGATGGCAGCAGGTTTCACTATAGGAAGAAGGCAGACAGACAAAGGCAGTGTTATGCTATGGACAATTTTCTGCTTGGAAACCTTGTGTCCTGGTATTTATGTGAATGTTACTTTGACACGTACCACCCACCTAGAGATTGTTGAAGACAATGTACACCCATTCATGGCAATGGTGTACCCTGATGACTGTGGCCTCTGACAGGAACATGACATGAGTTTAAGATGTTGCTTTGACCTCCAAATTCCCCAGATCCTAATCCAAATGAGCATCAGTGGGATGTGCTGGAACAACAAATCCAATCCATTGAGGCCCCACCT
Organism: Pelobates cultripes; assembly: GCA_933207985.1. NCBI lineage: Eukaryota > Metazoa > Chordata > Amphibia > Anura > Pelobatidae > Pelobates > Pelobates cultripes. The sequence goes on along the minus strand of OW240915.1, from coordinate 23,603,597 downwards.
CGCTACTTGCAGAACCTAAAGGCTCTGCTGCTAATGCCTTGTTGCCAGATTCAGAGATCTTGTGGAGCCCATGACTCGATGAGGCAGAGCTGTTTTGGCAGCACAATGGGCACTTACACAATATTAGGCAGCTCTTTTTAATGTTGTGGCTTATCAGTGTATAATTAAATACAAACATTAATTATGAACTCTTACTATAATTTCGTTCTTGAATATTGAAAGCCACTAAATTCTCATTCAGGGACTTTCATCAGGATTAAGAATATATTAAAAAAAAAACCAACACACATTATTTCGCCCTATGAAAACGATATTTGACTTACCAAAGGTGAACCGTGTAGCGCCATCGGCGTCCCGCTGTGCAAAGTGCGCATGTGCGTAAAAGGCTCCTTCCCTACGTACCGTGATGATGCGGCTTGCGTTACCTGGGCGATGGTCACAACCTACTGTCGCCTGAGTAACCAAAACCACTGGGTGAACATAGAATACTAATGGTTACCCGGACGGGAACTGAAATGTTGATCTGTAGTTTTAATCTATTTCGATAAAGTATGACTTTTTAACTGAGAAGACCATGAGTGCAAACCTGTCTACCGATATATTTACTTTTGGTCACCCCTGGTGAATGCACCCGGCACTTTAGTTGCTTACAGAGCCTGAGTGCAAGGAATATTCACAACATATATATATATAGACATCTGGATAGATCTAAACAATATTGTAAGAGGAATTTCTGTCTATTGTCAAAACTTGTCAAAACGTGTTATTGTATTACTGTATTTTCAATGAAAATGCAAGTGATATGCAAGTAATAAAGGTTGTGTCTTTGACGTTAACAGTTAGACAGGTCAGTTATTTAGTCCTCTTTTACTACTTACTTTTTGTCAGACCAATTCCACTTCCAATTTCCTTTAGCAGATGCACTGATCATTTAGCTCTGCCCCCTTCCCAGCAGTGAAGCAGACTGTTTAGCAAAACACCTTTCCCAGATCACATGTGTAGACCATTTTGCTATGGCCATTTTCTCCAGTACTAGTAGCAGTAGACCATTTAGCCACTTCTCCTTACCTCCACAGGTTGTGCAATGCATTTAGCCATGGACCTTGTCTCCAGCAGTTTAACGGGCCATTGAACCCTGTCCCCTTACCATGGTACATGGTAGACCATGTAGCCACCTTCCCTTGTCCCCAGCATTTTTCCTCATTATTTAGCTATTTTTCATTTCCTCCTGAAGTCATGCAGATCATTTGTTCAAGTATCCTTGCCTGCGTCATTGAGACAGAAATTGTGTAGAGTGTCTTCTGATAAATAGAGTATGTTCTGCTCTTAACTTGGAACCCCCACCTAACTGCCTTTAGTGCAAAACTGTATCCTAAATCTGAAATTTACAATACACCTAGCATAGGTCTATAATGCAAACACTTCTACCTACCAACAATTAAGGTAGGATAAACTTTAGACTTGGACTGGATCTACCACTTACAGATCCACATGCAAGCATTACTCAGGCTGCTGATGTTCCGGGCCAGTTTTCTCTTTTGCACTGTTTATTTTTCACAAGTGTCCCTGAGAAAAAGGTCACTTGAGCGTTATGGGATAAATGTGCAAATAAGTGACCTTCTTAAAGTGCAACAGTGACTGGTTGAGCAAAAGTGTCCACAATAGTACTTACACTGTGCCTTTAAACTTCGCCCTGTGATATAATATACATATTTGACAGCTTTAAATTAAAAGTAAATTCCAGAGATGATTTTTTAAAAAGTTCATGCATTAACATGTTTTCAATTCACATATGTTGCCTATTTTCTTGTCTTCTTCTACACCGAGAGCAAAGTAAGATATAATTAGTCAGATAATCGACTTGTTCTCTTTAATTTGAATATACTGGTATTGGGGTTTTTTTTTTCAAAAAACAGACATTGAGTCTTTTTATTCTTTCTGTAAGGGGTGTTTTTAAATTCCCATAATTAGGTCTTTACAGAAGAGAATGTGATCAAAAGGCAGGGCCATTTCCTAACGGAGCTAACATTTTTATTTTTTTTGCTGTCATTGTGTTCTGGAAATTACTAGAAGTTCTTTAAAAGAACTCTTATTACTAATAATCAGAGCTATGCAGTTAATCTATACCACGGGAAGATTAGTTATACATCAATTCAATCACTTAAGATTTTATCAAGGAGATCTCAAGGACATTTTATCAGATAATAAAAGCATAAAAACCACATCCCCAGCAGTGGGACAGTCTGTCCAAATCGTATGTTATTCTAGCAAGCTAATTTAGCATGACATATCTAAAAAAAAATAACATTGCTGAATAAATCAACTCTATTCATAGCATATAATATACACGTTTTAACACTTTGACTATTTGCTTCGACGTGTGCTGTGTTTTTTGTTTTTTTATTTTCTACCAAAATGATGATTTAAAGAAATAATAAAATGTAGATATTTATGTTGGTGGTGGTGTTTTTCGGAAAGTTTGAAAACAGAATAACCTTCAAGAGAAACAATATTATCTCTTCAAATGTAGCATAGAGAATCGGTTGACTAGTTTATCACAGCCCTTTCGACCTAAATATATAGGCATTGTCACTGTTAGTAATGCATAATAGTTCTTCGAAAAACTCAATGATCATACTAACCCATTTAACTATTTCGTGCATGATAATAACACAGATTCGGGAGGGGGGAGGGGGGAATTAGATCCGAGTTAGCAGGTTCAGAGACAATGAAGAATAGAATACATTGTAGAGTGGAAGATATGTAAAATACATTTAGTGACTGCTGCATTTTACATAAATAGGTTTCTAATTAAAATGCAGTTTCTTGATAGAAGTGTGAGGGTTTACATTTTCACTAAAGTCATAATGATAATAACATGCAGTGACGGTAAAATTCAGATGAAATTAATCAATGTTGAGAACATAAATTACTTTTTTTTAGCGATAATAATGTGATGACGAACAAGTCCAAGGCTAGAAAATATAAAAATAACTCTGAAAATTAACCAAAAGACAGACTCATTTATGTACAATAGATTTAAAAAAATATATAAAAATAGTAAAAATAAATAAAATCATTAATCTCACAAAATGATACCTCTCTATATATTTTATAGACATGTAATAGTTTGTCCCTTCACTGCAATTTAAGGATTTGATTAGTAGAGTAAGGGTTTAGTAGAGTAAGGGTTTATCCTGTTTACTGAATAGCAGTTCCTATTCAGATATACAAAATGTATTTGAGGAAAAAGAAAGATTTGGGGAGTTTCTTTCACATTTTACAAATGATGCATGGTGGCTGGATGGAAGAACTTTTTCCAGTTGTCTACTCCTAAATGTATGGATGATCATCGTGCCACTCATGATGAGTAAATTCAGGAATGCTTGTGAGTTTTAGTGCTTGTTTTCTCAAACACAATGAAGACTGCAGCAGACTCAACTCAGCAAATACCTACATGAGTTCTGATATTATTGCTGAATACTGTGATTGGCTGGATGTACGTAGGCTAAAGCTGGTTCTGAAGAGGTCCTTATATCAGTATAATGGACCTCTTATATTAAGGACCTCTTCAGAGCCAGCTTTAGCCTAGTAGAAGAGGTCCTTATTTGGACTAGCACTGGCAGTCCTAATCCTGGCACATGCTTAAAGTCTGTATTGGAAGGGTTTAATTGGACAGTGCCAATATAAACTTCATTCACAAAGTCAAACACACCGTGGCTTAGTTAAAGAAATAATTTGGGGGCACACGTTCAACAAATCTGACTGCTCCTCCTCAGTTTCCAGCCCACTCACGTTCCAAATTTCACCAGTCTAGGTCACCCAGCAAGAAATGGATTTTCAGCAGTGGCAGAAGTTGCATTATGAGGGCACATGCAGTGGTGTATCCTGGTTTTGTGCGGCCCTAGGCAGGACAAAACTCGCGCCTGGGCATTTGGGGGCGACTGTTTTTGCCGCCCCCTGGAAAATGCCGCCCAAGGCAAATGCCTTGTTTGCCTCGCGGCTAATACATCCCTGGGCACATGTCACATCAAAGGAAAGAGTACCAACTCTTAGATGCAGCCAGAACTGCAATGGCAGGCAGGTTAGGAAAAATCTCTTAAAATACAGCACATATATAAATATAGCAAATTGAGGCTGCAGACTAGATTTTGCCATTCTTCATCCATTATAGAGGCTGTTTGATGCCACTAGCATAGATAATAAAATACACCAAATCGTGTTTTAAGGGTGACATTATATTTCTAACTTAAAAATCAGTGTAAGTGTTTTTACGTATGTATCTAAATTTTTCATATTCAAAAAATACTGCAGTACTAATTATGCACTAATATGCAATAATGTAAATAATATGCAATAATGCAAATACTAAATTATATTAATGTAGTTATGTGCAGTGGTTTTGGGGGAAAATTGCACCCTTTTGACAAGAACCCATTAATTTGATTGCATATAGATATATATATCCTCCCTTCAAATATCTTATTTAATTGTGCTTGGGATTTATGCACAATAATCAAGGCTAAATGATTATCTTCATAGACACTGCTAAATTGTAAGAGTTTTCTTTGTCTCTGCTTCTTGGAGTATCATTATGCATGATAATTGAGTCAGTAGAAAAACATATTAAGCAAGATAGAGTGGCAAACACTGTAGCATATTGCAAATCACAAGGAGTTTCTACGGGAAGTATTTTGTATAACATAAAGCTTTTTATCTTAATCAAAGAATTTTGAAATACGATGGCGCAGTTAATCTAACTTCAAATTTTCGTGGGGTTTTAGTTTTTTTGTAAATTACATTGTTAACTTTTTTGGAATTGAAAAAAAAAAGAGGTAAGAATAGTCCCAAAAATATCTCAGGATTACAGGTCGATACGGGCACGTTAACTTACGTCCCGTCAATATAATAAGTACAACTGATTTGGCAAATAACATCTGTTTCGAAGGATATAATAAACTTCTGAAAGATAAATTAAAAACTTTTTGTTTCTTTGTAATTATAGTATGTATTCGAATATCCAGTATAAGCATTCATGTATTAATTATAAACAAGAATGATTATGTTACTTATATATAGATAAACTCATTTTTGTACATGAAAAAAAATTGCTAAAAGAAAAAAAAGAAAGATAGATTAAGCTTTCTGGTTAAATGATATATTATTTAGATTTTTCAGTATAGATTGCCATCTTGGGGATTCCTTGATTTTTGTCAGTGGTATTATCATCGGATTCACGGTGGAGAGAGATCCCTCTTCCGTCTCCACTACTACAAACAATAGGATATGATATGATATCCTGGTTCTCTCGCTTTCTACTAGAATATATCAGAAATAGAGCAAGTTAGTTGATTTTCCAGCTTGTTTGCAAGGCAGTAAATCCAGAAAACCTTTTTTTCTCATCCCTTCTCGAAAGGAATGTAACGTTACCAATGATTCACATTGGAACCCTTCTCAACCTTGTATGTCCTTGTATTTAGCCTGGTTAGATGACTAGGGCTCTGCTAACTGTGCATCCTTATTTACCCACACTGCGTCCTGCTGAGTGTTCACTTCATGTCTATTCTGCACCATAACATCTGGCTCCCAGCTCTTTTCTTACTCATAACCAAGTTGCAATCACCAAGTCTTCAAGTTAATCAGTTGGTTCTAACAGAATATCACTGATCTCTCAGTTTCCATCTAGGCTTTTTTTCCAGATAGGTGAAAATCAACACTTTTTCCTTAAACACGGAATCGCTTGATTAAAAATACATGAATACGTAAATGCAACATTCCTAAGTTAAAGTGGATGTTGGTGTGAAGATTTTTGGGGAGACGATGATTTTCTAAATTTTTTTATGCAATAACGGTGATCAGTAAATCAGGCAGAAAGTCACTCAATATAGCTTTCTATGAATTTTCTTTACGTCTCAATTCATAGAAAATGTTACTTGTGCAATCTCTGCTTCTCGGATGGAAATGTTCCTTCTTCAGAATTTCACACTTAGCATCACCATCTCAAGATTCCATAGTACAAGGAACAAATTACCAGTGGCAGTTACCCAGTAAGATCAGATTTTAAGGGAAGAAGGAAGATGGTTCACATAAACTTCCCTTCATTAAACTCAAAAAACATAAATTACAGTCCGCGACAGAAAAGTCCATCTAAAGGAACATGTCTGCACTTATAGAATCAGTGATTAAATAACCTGCTTGGCTACTGATGGGAAGTAATAGTATATAATGTCAGCAAATCACTATACCATCCTAATTGCCACCTTCACATGCATTAAATACTTTTCTTGAGTCCATTTTAGCATAGCTCAGAACACAAACAGCTGGTGCAATTAACTCCATAACCCAGAGATGATTATTCTAGGTACCCACACTTGGTTGTTGCTTGGTAGACTGCTTGGACTTGCAAATCAACTCAAAACAGCTTACGTAGAAATCTTGTATAATTGGTTCTGTTGAGAACTAAAGTGGGTGTATGAAAATGTTGGTGTGTTTTAATGAAATTAACATTTATGATGCTCGTTGAGAATGTCTTCACATATGCAATGTAGTCATTCTGTACGAGCAAGTAATAATGAACATTCTGTGTTAAATGAGTAGTATTCAAACTGTATGTATTGTTTATTTCCCTAGGTAATTTATGCATATTAGTTAAAACGACATAGCGCTTAAATGCATATTGTGTGAATACACTGAATTTTATTATGTGACAGCACAGAAAAGCATTTGAAATTAATGGAAAATATACATAAAATGATGTGGTAGGTAATTTAATTTAAGCAAAATTGTAATCTCCGCTGTCATAGAAAATGATTTGAAACTACTCTGCATCTGTGAAGCAATTCAACAGTGCCAATCACTAGTGACATTTATGTTAGAGATGTATGGTAGTCCAGTGGAACAAATCAGTTGCCCTGACGCATTTTGTGCCAGCTTAAATAACCGACTCCTGGAAAACAATACAAGTCAGTTAATCACCAAAGGCTGGTTGTTTGGTCTATTGCTGATTTACAGTGTTTTGTTATACTTGTGTTGGACTAGTGAAATGAATGATTTAAGAGTCACCATTTAATAACTTGTGAAAATGAGCCTACTTCACAGATTACCGGCTATAAATTAGACAATAAATCAGTAAACTGGTTTAAGTTAAAACATCTAAATCTTAAATAAAATAGGAACAAAAGAACCATTATTGATTTTCTCACTGCTGTCCATCTCTGCATACCACTGTTAGAGAATCAAACAATAAACAGGGAACCCTGTACCCCTTTGAACTAACAGACACTATGATCAGTAGTATTCCCTCTTTGCTTAATGAGAATGTGGTAGAGAAAGGGACAGTAATGATTTGGATCTTATTCAGTGTACAGTTCCCCAAAAGTAGACGCGGTAAACATTATGTGCTTTCTAAAAATATGACATCATCACTACCTATCCTAACAGACAGATGGACAAATAATCTGCTGAAAAAAAACCAGAAAGACAGGGGGATGGATGGATAGTTAAACACGTTAAGCAATATTTTCTTTATTTCTTTATTTATTATTCCAATCAAACTGCTATGAATTTAGAAACACTATGGACATTCATAGCTCATGTTTAACCCTGCAATTCCTAACATATTATGTAGTAATAATCTGACATGGACATTGTAAATGAATCAGTAAAATGTCTGAAATCGTTTTGTTTTTTTTGAGTATTCTAAACCTGTATATTTCTTTGCATTGCAAGCCCCAAGAGTGAACAACACACTTACGAAATATACGTTTTAAAAATGAATCTGTATTTTAAAAAACATGACTATACAGAACAGTAACCTATTTTTTTTTCTTTTTATTATATAGGTACGAGTAGTGCCGAAGTAAAAGAAAATCGTAATATTGAAAACAGAGAAGACCATGTTTTATCTTCTAGTGATCGGCCAAAAGTTGGACCCTCCAGCATTAAGCGAAAAAGACCCTTAGAAGAAGGCAATGCAGGCCATTTTTGTAAACTGCAAATCATATTAAAGAAACTTTCCTGGTCAGTGACTCATAAAAATGCTCTTGTTCAACTTCATGAACTAAAACCAGATTTGCAATATAGAACAGTTTCTCAGACTGGCCCCGTACACGCGCCTGTTTTTTCTGTAGCTGTGGAAGTAAATGGACTCACTTTTGAAGGCACTGGACCAACCAAAAAGAAAGCAAAAATGAGGGCAGCTGAACTGGCTCTTAAATCATTTGTCCAGTTTCCAAATGCATGTCAAGCACACTTTGCAATGGGAAATTGTATCAACCCATCAACCGACTTCACGTCCGACCAGGCAGACTTTCCAGACACTCTGTTCAAAGAGTTTGAACCATCTACACACAGCGATCCCTTCTCAGGCTATAGCCCAGTTAATAATGAATTGCTTTCTAGTGCATATCGACATGGGAGATTAGTCTGTCACACGTTGGATTTAATGGGCCATGCTAAACAAAACAAGCACAAGATGGCATCCCCAGCTGAGAGCGAAAAGAACCCAGTGGTGATGCTCAATCAATTGCGACCCGGTTTGAGATACGTCTGCCTTTCGGAGACTGTGGAAAAGCAGCATATCAAGCGTTTTGTGATGGCGATGAGAGTTGATGGGAGGACATTTGAAGGCACGGGACGCAGCAAGAAGTTGGCAAAGGCCCAGGCGGCACAGGCCGCGTTGAAGGATCTCTTTAACATTCAACTGACCAGTCACATACCCAGTAGGAGTAAATTTAATCATTTGCCACAGGTAAGAGTCCGTCCAGTAGAAATCATTCATCAGGAGTAAAATATAATTTCTGAATTGCTTACTGTAGAACTGGTGGAGTTAAGCTGTTTTAGAATAACTCAAATAAATCCAAATATGGAGAAGCCCTAATAACCTTGACGTATAATTGCTTTTCAGAACAAAGTTTGACATTCTAAACATTTACAGAGTTATTCACTAAAGCTAGAATTCAAGTGAATTTCAAATTTACAGGTAAAGTTGTCAAAACTAAAAGAATAGCTGAATAGTTTTGTTTTCAGCTATTTTGACCTGAAATTTGAAGTTCACGTTGACATCTCACTTTAGTAATAAAACCTGATAGTGAGCGTAATATGATTTTAGGCTTATCATTCATATAACTTTGTTTTGTTTTTTTTTGCAATTTGGTCAGTTGTTGCAGTTGTTTGTGGTCTTCTTAGACGTATATATTTCTTGTTCTTTCCAAGACGGTCGAGTCTGAGTAACAATTATCACCATTACAGGAAATGTTACATCATTTGCAACCATGGTAGAAAATCTTCACTTCAGTGTCATCAAATTAGAAAAAGGATGCCCTTATTTGCTGATTGTGTGAACAGGTTGAGAAATATTAAGCATAGCTGTGATCATACATATATGCTCTGATTTTATTGCAGTGTTAAAGCAGCATCATTATCACTGTTACAAATAGCAATGCATTCATAGATAACTGCATAGCAACATATCTCTATAGATTCCTCAGTGAGTTACAAGGAACAATACCGTAAGTAGATAGTACTATTAGACAGCAGAAAAGGATTGAGATGCCAATATTCGCTTGCAGCTAAATTTGTAGATCTGCAACTAACTGAAAAAAAAATAACTGTCAATATATGTATCCATGCTTCAATAATAACTTTTCGTTAAGGGCAAAATCTGCCAAGGAAGGCTAAGAAATATATTCATTAAAATATAATAAACAATACAGAAAAGCTATAACAAATATAATGTATCAGTGTGATCGATAAAAAATTAAAATAATACTGTCCAGGCAAGATCACTTTATCTAGAGGGTAATGTGGGCATAAACACTGGGTATAAATTTAATTGATCCCCGTAGCCAAGTTTTCTCGACATGGGTGGAAATATCATGAGCGCAAGAGATGAAAAAATGGAGATAAGAAGCAGAAGTTAAGAGGTAGTTAGGGGGCATAGAGGTTCTTTAGGTGTATCCCCCTATAAGAGTACAATTCCAATGGTCAGATACAGTAGCAATGGGGAGAGATTGACCAGTGAAATATTTATACTGGTCAAACCATTGTCTGAAAGAGAATGAGTCCAGTAAACAATGTCAACAAGGCAAAAGCCGAATCATACTTAGGGAAATGTTTTGAGACAGGAGTTTTCAATTCAAAAATAAAAGAAATGATATTGCCAAGATTTTATTTACACCCTACATTTAAAACAAAAATTACCATATTTAATTAACCCATCAGTTTCCTTCACTGCTGACTTCTCAAACCTTTCTTTCTAAGGTCAGCCAATTCACATCAGGTTAGCTGATGGAAAGAAATAGTCCACCAGTTGGCATTCAGTCGTAAGCAAATTAATTCATAAATAAATTAAATAATGTCCCCAGGTGGACGTTTTAGGTGTGAGATCCCCTGGGAGTTTGAAAAGTGAACTTCTGCACTTTTTATAGCCCAATAAAGTTTATCATTACAGGATAGTAAACATTATAGGATTTAAATATTTGTCCATACCCAAAGTGGAGTAGTGATGTGCTTACTTATTCATTTTGTTACTTGAACATACTTAAAGGGCATTTAACTGTCAGAAGTATCCTATTTGATTTGTACTGGTCACTTTTTGGGTTATGTATAAATATCATTGTTAGTTCTAAATACAGATAAGACATCATGGATTGGATACCAATATTATTGTCTTGTTAATCTCTTAATTTGCTGAATTTTGGTACACGTTTATTTTGTGCATAATATTTTTGGATTCATTATTTTCTCCTATTAGTGACTTTAATATATTTTATGAAGATAACTATAAAAATGTACTTTCTTCTTCTTGTAGGTTCATTTATTTAAAGTTTATTATAAGTATAATTAAGACGTTGTACATTCTTATCATATATAAAGTTTTCTACTTTAAATGTTAAGCTACTGCTGTTTTTCTAATTAATTCCAAAGAAAATATGCTGGGAATTCTGCTCGACTTGTAGATAAGATTTTGCAACAAGCCAAGAGATACTGGGAACCTCTACTGTATCAATGAGCCCTTTAAAATACCCATTGTAATAAAATGTAGTTAACTGTGTTGGGTTTTCATTTCAGAGGAGCTCCATGACAGTTCTGCTAATGTTTTGCAAATGGTCATAAAATTATATATGTAATATAATAGGCTTTTAGAGACTGTTTCACCTTTTTCAATATTTAGATTAATTTTTTTTTGGAATTCTTTAATTTTGGAGTCCATGAAAATATAACAAGAGGGCTCGTCATGCCCCAACAGCATTGACAAGTATGTAACCAGACAAATGTTAACAGTTGATCAGCATGTGGAAAGATCAGCACAATTTTTATATAACGTCATAAACAGAGTTAGCGTTCCTGTCTCACCGATCAATGCATAACATGCTTGTTGGCAGGAACTTTTGTAGACATGCTGGGTGAAAGATTGCGGTCTAATAGAGAGTGAGTGCTTACTACGGAAAAGGTAGGTTAGTTAGTGTGAGATGCCTCTCTACGTATAATACCTATTGAGAAATACTAAAATAATAAAAAATAGTAAAATAATAGAAAATTAAACCAGCTTAAATCATGTAGCTAGTGTCTCCTGAGTAAAGGACAGTAACTTGTAACATGAGAGACTCCTAAGCAAATTCGCCACTTCGTCATGACAGAGCATATTAATCAAGCTAGGTATACCATTCAGTGTATTTCGAAACACAAGATATCATGCTGGGTGTTCTCGGGTGTGTTGCAAGGCTGGTACAGGCTGTACATTATGTATCACAGGCTAGGTTTGTGTGGGTGCATGCTCATTGTGTATATACATCACAGCAATGTGGTAGGCCCAGGAAGCCACAGTCTCCACCTCTCAACCTATGTTTTTATGTAACATGGGACAGGCCCAGTGTCACCAGTGCAGCTATGGCTGTGGGTGCGTGAGTGCGTGTGTGTCCCGCTGAGCTGCTATACGTCTATGCCAGATGTATGCCTTGTGTATGCATTTTCAAAGTAACTTTTAATCTCTGGCTACAGACATTTCACGTGTTGGCTAGCTGCCAATTCAGTGCCCATCCTTAACAAACATACATATTTATACTATTTAACTAGTGGGCATGGGTAATACTCAAGTCTCCAAGATCTAAGTGTCAAAGTTCTCCGGGAGCAGAATCATGCGCAGGGATGGAGTATGGGCAGGTATGCCAGTTGTAGGGAAGTAGTCCAACGTGCTGGCATTTTCACCGGCTGTCTGCGCTTTTGGATCGCAAAGTTCTGGTTCAGCCTATGCCCTGTCTCGGTTTCAGGCTTACGGGGTGGTGCGTGGACAGGAGGCCGATGTCAAGCAATTCCTCCCCATAGCCCCAGTCTGTCGTGAAGGCCTGCACCATATATTCCCCGCAGCCGGTGCTTTAGGTGCTTCTAGGTGGGCAGAGAGCTTGTTCCAGAGGCTGTTGCACGCCTTTGCCTTGCGTTGTTGCTCACACTGATTCTGCTCCGTCTCCGCACCTTAGTGTGCACGAGGCAGTTGGTAAGCAGCCATCTTGGGGTACACCTCCCAGCCCATGGTTCTCGGCAGGACGGGTGTTAAATCACAGCCGTGTGTAGCGGTGGTCGGCCGTGGGGACCGGGATGACCTCCGCCGGTCCGGGGGGGGGGGCAGCAAAGTGCCGGTCGGAGAACTGGGGGAGCAGCCGTCTCACCCCAGCTCAAGCTTTCCTAGGCTTCAGGCCTCAATCGGGTTACTTTGATGCTGGTTTGTATCCTGGAGGGTATCTCTGTGTTCACCGTCTGCTGGTGAGTATTGTGAGCGCCGATTTAGGGCTGTATCTGCTTGCAGCTAGCAGTTAGCTCCAATATTCTGGTCCAGGAGCAGGAGCTCAGACGAAGCACATCTGATCCGATCGGCGGTCAAGCTCTGTCCCCAACATTTAGACTAATTTTAAAGTGTAAATAGGAATTTTCACTTTTCTGAATGTGTTAACTGTAGTGAGGCAGGCAGAGGAGAAAGTATAAACACGCTTACCTCCGCAGCACAAAACCTTCTCACAATGTTCTGGGAGCGCGCATGCATTCATTCGTTGTGCACTCCAAGCACCATCAGGCGGCTATTTATTTACATTATATTACTGCCAAAACACTGTAACAGAACAGAATGGTGCAAGATATAAATGGGGAGAAAATGGAAGGGATTTAAAGTATTCCTAGCACTATAAACACTAGTGGATACGGTGCTAGGACTTGCCCAACCCACATTGCATGCTTCCCAACCATTATGATTTTGGCAGAAAAATCTAAATTTTTTAGTCCTGTTTCACCATCATGACTTTGTTCCCCAGTGTCTTGTTTTGGGGGAATTTAGGGAACTGTCCCTTAAATGTGTAGCACAAGCGCATCATTATACTTGTTTTCGCTGCACTCCAGGCACTTTGACCCTGCAGAGAGCAATGAAACAGTGCCCCCTTCATTCTCTGCCCTCAGTGGGCTGGCAGGCTTGATTGGCAGGCAGCCTAGCGTACATTCACACCAAACTGCCTTGCTCATAATTTTGGCTGACCTGCCCTCTTTCTGTATCGGTATGCAACCTTTTTTGTGGAGTCAGTGATGCAATCACATTACTGGCTCGCCCCCTTTACCCCTCTCCTTCTGGAATTTTGTGCCTCGAGATGCAAATTTTGGGGGGTTTGACATCGTAAGTAGTGAAACCATTTTAAATTGTTTTTTATTCTAACCTAGGGGCTGCCAGGCGGCACTCCATGCCTCCACTACTTCCAGTGGAGAGCTGGAAGCTCCTAAGCAGTGGTTTCTGTTAGCTCTTCTGAGCAAAGCCGTGCAGAACACCCTTATGGCTACTGTGTACATTATACAGAAAAGGAAAACATTACATATTTGGAAGGGGAGATACATTGAATTGAAACGTGGACCTCGCACGTAATCAGATTTTATTCCAGTTAAATTTTAGTTCAAATTATACTTTTTGTAATACATATTTAAAGCATAAACATCAGGCAAGTCTTTAGATTTCCTGTATAAAAAAAGTATATATCTTGTTTTTTTTTTTAAAGCTGCTACTTTTTGCCAACAATAAAAGTCCTCTCTAAAATTGGAACTCTTTCCTTGCTTCTCATTTATCTTACACAAGAATAATATAAACAAAGTGTAGTTCCATTTCCAGCTTTATGATTAGTTTGCAAAATGTCTGATAGTACATTATGGTGAAAAATGATCCTTACTGTTCTGTGTCAATGCCACCTGCTCTAGAATGTTACAATCTGCTTTTATAAAATATTGGGGGAAATTCACATCCCTTATATATACATCTTGGAACTCAGGAGCCAATATGTTTTAGTCTTAACTCACTCTAGAATGTTTAACACATAGAGAGGTTAAGACAGGTTGAGCTGATCATCGTCATGTACATGTCACTACCATATTTCTTTAAAACAAAAAAGAAATCCATTATAAGCAGAGCATAGTTTGACGTTGACAAATTGTCATCCATTTTTGTTTTTTTATTGGATGAACCCTGGCGAGCCAACTGCTATAAAAAAATATTTTATGTACAATATCTTTAAAGTACAATCTTCCAAATAATTGTGCTAAGTAATGTCTTGGAAGAGTGAATATTAATTTGAAAACATTCAAGCAAATACTTTTTAAAGGAAAGATGCTGTGTGTTGTGTGGTGGACATTCTAATAGATAATGGAATCAATGTCGACCATATATCAACAAAATCTAATGTTGCAAATTTTGGTTTAGTATTGGAGGTCCTCTTCTTAACTCTCACTGAATTATAGCTTTAAAGGTATGTTTTATAGGAAAATACACGTTTTAAAAAAAATGTAGGCAAAATATTACATTACCCAACACTCAAATACAAGTACAAAAAGATAGCAACCTTGTTATACACACTACCAAATTGGTGGTCCTTTTAATTTTTATGGTTCCATTTTGGGTTGGTACACAATTTCTGGAGATGCTATGGACAAATCTGCAGAATGCTAGGGCATTTTTATATCATATAAAAGCAATTAAGTGGTGCTGTGCACAAAGGAAGTCCTGGGGTGTTTGGCGGTAAGAGTGATCATGTATTTTGCACTTAGCACTAGAGGACCCTCTCCTTCAGTACTTTACGGAAGAGGTGACACATTTTACCAGGCAGCCTGAACATTCCTATTACACTTGTCTTTTTGATGCTGGTCCGAGGTCTGTGATGGGGTGCCTTCCACTTCCTCCCCTGAAGGAGGAAGAAAACCTCCATGGCTGTCTGATTGACAGTCATAGCGGCTTTCTTATTCTACTGATCAAAGTACTGATTTGTCGAAGAAATTTACACTTTTATAAACTAGCCTTAAACTGGGAAACTTCATAGACATAATGCCCTTCTAGAAGCTGATGTGGAGCTCTACTAAAAATATAGTAACAGGCGCCTACTCACAGAGCATCAGATATTAAAGCCCAGACAAGTGTAAAAAACTAAATGCATAACTTTTAGCAATCCAATGTTATAAAATATATAACTATGCAACAATAACACCACCATAAGTTAAAAAAAAAGTAGTTTGATGAAAAAATATGAGAATTGGTGGAAGCTATACAGAACAGGGATATTGCGCATGCCCTTCACTCTGAACCTACTTTATCTTTTTATTAAAGAAGCAAATATTAGATGATCTCTGAGCTGTTAGAATCCACAGTTCTTACAAATGACCATCAGACCATATTAGACTGTTTAGAATTGAAAACGACCTTTATTTACACCGTGCCGGGATTCCCATCTGATTCATGCCATGGTTCATTCCGTGCAAGTATATTTTCATCTAGTAAATGGCTGTTCAATGCCACATTTAAAGTTCATAAAAATCGGTCATCAGAAATTATCGCTGGACTAAGTATTTTCTGACTTGTCAGTTTAACTGTGGGCACGCTTAATTCTAATAAATGTTGATGAGTTAAAAGAGGGCATGTGATTTTATTTAATCAGTTGATAATATTCAGATGTGATTTGCAGTTATGGCAAGCTTTTAATTAAGAACGTGTGCGAAAGACGGATGCGGAGAGAACTGCTTCAGAAATTAAACAGTAGCGGAGCTCTGCTCCTCTCACTAGGACATACTGCTATTTGAAGCACCAGCCATCAGGACTAACAACCTCCTGCTATGTTAATCAACTATAATTCTCATAATCCGTTAATTGTGAATGTTTTCCTATGGACTGGCTGAATGCGCGCGCGGCTCATGGCGCGCATGCGCATTCAGCCGAGGAGGAGGAGAGGAGGAGAAGATATGGTTATGATCATTAGATATCATAATATTCCTTGCTTTCAATATTTGTAGAGATTTATTCAAATAAACACTGAATTTTAGAGAATTGAAAACCAGAATGCAAAACTTAGACAACATAAGCTGTTATTATATCTAAGTTGGAGAATATTTTTAACTCTGCAACTTTGGCTGAAAATGTACCATTCAAATTTCAGTTGACTACAATTAAGTTTTAGAATATAGTGTGGATATTAAACTGTGAAATCAACCAAAATAATGAAATATGCACTCAATATTATTCCAATAGAAATCTCTTACGGCTTTCTTTATATTGATATTGGACTGCATAGATTTTGAACTTGCAATATTAATATAATGCTGTGCTGTCTCACTAACTGATTTTGTTTGTTACCGTGTATGTAATATACAGTTACCTTACAGTACTTTGTATTTATTTACATCACCTGAACATTTTGATCTTAAAGTGAAAAAAAAAGCTCAGGTATCTTCACATTATGAATGCGTATGCATTCTTTTTGGAGACACATTTTACCAGCTCTTTTAATTTATTCCCACCTTGTGTTTATTTCTTAATATTCAGAGGCACAGTTAATCCCTTGAAATTCCTATGATCGTGGTTTGAGATATTAAAGGCACTGAGAGATTAAAACTAATATTGAAATGATGAGGAAGAAACATTACGTAAAGTTTGTTGATGAGTTTATGATCTTGTTTTTATCAAGAAAGATATTAAAATATTTATGCGGCTTGGTCGATGTTTAGAACCTTTACCTTAAGCGAGCTATTCGATCTTTATGCCAGAAAAGCTCATAATATTACCATGTATTTCAACACAGTGTTTCAGGGTGTCTAATCTAGAAGGTCATCAAATAAACAGTCCGTGTACTTCTGAATAGTGATGTCCCGAACGGTTCGCCCAACGGTTCGCGAACGGTTCGCCACGAACGGTTCGCCGCGGACTCATCATTGAGTAAACTTTGGCCCTGTACCTCACAGTCAGCAGACACATTCCAGCCAATCAGCAGCAGACCCTCCCTCCCAGACCCTCCCACCTCCTGGACAGCATCCATTTTAAAGCTGCATTCTTAGTGAGCTGTCCAGGAGGTGGGAGGGTCTGGGAGGGAGGGTCTGCTGCTGATTGGCTGGAATGTGTCTGCTGACTGTAAGGTACAGGGTCAAAGTTTACTCAATGATGAGGCCGTGGCGAACCGTTCGCGAACCGTTCGGGACATCACTACTTCTGAACAATCAACTGAAACATCAGGTATCAGCTTGAACAGGAGTTTGTTTTTTTAACCTAAATGTGTACCTTCAGGTCTATAGTTACATTTCGGTGCTCAAAATTATTGTCTTTCAGATGCATTCATATCAACTTCCCTGTTTCCACCAGGTTTAAACACTTCCAAAAAGTACATTATATTGCATGCACGATTTTCACATGATAAATTGTCTGAATTCATAGAGGAAGTTACAGTGCTGTCTCACCATATTAGTCTTGTTTCTTGCATAGTAACATTGTTTACGTCTCTAAAGTAATGACCTATCAATAGGGGCCCTTAGGGCAGATAATTGTTGCAAAGATATTTGCGAAACAATAAGGAAACATTTCTCTGTTGTCAACAGGCAGAGAATTTCCTATAAAAATTATTTTTATAAAAATGTTTTATTGACTGTATAGAGAACTTGGTTTAGGAGGTAAATCTCCTTATCAGTTATATTCTCCCAAAGTACAAACTGTTAGCTGATTAACAGTGACTAAAGGCTGAGAAGCAACCCTGTGATACTACTGTGTGTGTTCTACTGCGAGTGTCAGAGTCTAAGGTAATTTGTGGAAAGCTCCTAGTGTGAGTATAGACCTTGCACATGCTCAGTCTGCTTCTACAACTAATGTGTGATGTCACCCATTTGCTAATGCTGAGGGGCGTTGGAACCATAGGATAGAGAGTGCTTAGTGCCTCTTTGATTCAGTTTTCCTCTCCTGTCCACAACATATTTAAAGCAGCTGAGGCACTCCATTCTACACACACTAGCAGTATCTACTTCTTCTTGTCCTTTTTGTCTAGACAGCAGGAGACAAGATGCAGGATTTTTTTAAAGTAAATAAAATGACAGCAAGTAATCTATGTAATAAAAGCTGGAGAAGTGGAGTGAAAGAAGTTGTAGTCTGGGGAAGGAATGGTAATAAAAAGAGCCAAGAAGGGTGAGGGCTTTGTGATGGGCAATGCATAAAAAAAACTTTCCCTAAAGTGTTTTGATTCAGTATGCTACCCGATATCTTGATTTGCTATCTGCAGCATTTGAATTCTTCATAGAGCAGGGCAGCTCTTTTCATGTATCCAGGAAACCCTGGATCTAGAAATGCTAAGTGTAGCTCGGTGTATGTCTGTCAGTCTTAGCGCCCCAGTATTAGAACGAAGATAGCTCATCTTGCCACTTGAGATTTCTGAGAACTACGTTGCTATAATTCTCAGCCAGCCATGGTTGGCTAAACATCACGAGAAATGTAATTCATGGATCTGGGTGCAAGACTGACTGTCAATGCTCAAGAAGGATAAGACAGCAGTGACCTGTATTTCGGCACACAAAGAGTTAAGCAGCAGTGTCTGTGTGCAATTCTCTTGTCACTGAGAGTGTCTCCAAAGAAATTGTACTCATAAAAGTAAACCACAGCAGCAATTTGCAGCGTTTGATAAATAAGATTCAGGACAGTTTATTATGATACAATGAGGAATATTGATATCAGTCTCGTGTGCAGTATTTCATTTCAGAAGCATCAAGGTGACCCCCAACTGCCTCTGACCAGCTTACAGATTGTTTTTCTAATCTTCTTCCCATATTAATCCATCTCACTCAACATAAACATCATTTTCACTCTGGCAGAGCAGGTCCATTAATTAATATTCCCTTAGCAAATTAAAACAATGAAGCCCTCAGACTTAAAACTGGGATATAATGAATATTAAAGAAAAAAAATCCTGTATATTACAGGGGCATTAAACCTCCATAACCACATATGCCACTTGTGTAGGTTATTTATGAAGACTTCCAGCTTGCTACTTTATCTCATTCATTAGCATACTCACAGCACATGCGCCCCCCAAGCCTTCCAGTAAATAGATGCTTTTATTTTCTTTCCCTAATTTTAATGTGTTTCTGGCAGTCTGATGGACAGGGAGAGGCTGATCACATAGCAGGGCATGTTACCCTAGTTTAGGGTTAGGCAACCTTGAGCACTCAAGACTACATCTCCCATAATGCACGTACAGCTTTAATGATGGCAAAGCATCAGAGGAGATGTGATCTGCAACATCTTGAGTGCCGAAGGTTGCCCACCCCTGCAGCGTAGTTGTTGCTCAGACAACTTGTATTTATTCACAGTTCGAATCTTAGCAGGTATATAGCAAATACTGACATTTTCTCCCTGGAAGTAAAGGATCTGCTAGCTCATGGATTGCCAGAAATTATTACTTGCATTCAGTCTAAAATTTTTGGAAATTCGGTGCTTTGTGAATGTTCCATCCGCACTGGTTTTAAGCTGGACAACAAATGCATCTGTGAAATTGCTGCGAATTCACTCAGAAATACCAAGTTCTGACTGCCTTTGACTTTAGTAAACATGAGAATTGCCATTGCAAATGAAAATTGGTCATTTTCGTACAAGGTACAAAGATGCATAGTTTCAGAACATCGCCATAGTCAAACATAAATAGCCTTAAAAAATGTCTGTGCCAAGCACTGTATTTAGTGCAAGGCTGACAAGGCATTTGCCTTGAGAAGCACTTTAAGGGGGGTGGGAAAAAAGCTGCCCCCCAAACGCCCTGGCAAATGCTTTGCCAGTCTATTGTCTTGGGGGCCCAGGTGCTGGCTGGCTGGCCATCTCAAAGTCCCACCGAGGGTGACATGCATTTCGCCCTTAGGCTTTCTGATCTCCACTTGATAAAGCCTAAGGACGAAACGCGTTGTGGTTTTTTAAACTATGTTGTTTTAAATAAAGGTATTTTGGCCACTTTCTTACTGTGAGTTAGCCATCTTACTTTTTATTACTATTATCATTTTACTTTTTTACTACTACCATCCTTTTATCCGGCACCAGAAGTGTTTTTACTTTCCAGTGAGGATATTACTCCCAAGAATCCTAGGTGGGATTATACCACTCAAGCTGTATTCATTGAACAGTTAGTCTGTTCAACTAAATAAAGAATACTAAGACCTCACTTATCCCATAAGTGGGGATTATACCACTGTACATTATCAACACTAGAGCTAAGTCCATAGCTCTTGAAAGCGTGAGTAGGACCATATACTCTTTTATTGCTTCTACCCCCTTCGGGACATACTATACTATCAGTTGTTATTTTCTCATTTCATATGATGTACAAAGACGCATCTACACCACTCTGAAGAATCCCCCACTTCAAAAGACTGTATTCACCTCTACGAACATATACCTCGTTGTTTGATTCATCTACCAGTCAGACTATTTATTCTGGACTTCTATTTGCTTATTATCTATTATATATGTTGCATTCTAGTCTGCCTATTCTATGCTCTTTTAATTTATGTGGTTTGTAGTGGCGCTGCCTTCCTTTCTTTTTTCTGTAGCAAGTCAGTGTGTGAATGCACGTGTCAGTCAGTGGTGTAGTAAGGGGGTGGGGGGTGGCCCGCCCCGGGCGGCACTTATTTGGGGGCGGCAAGTTCCAGAGAGAAAAATAATTCCTCCTCCTGAGTGAGACCTGGCAATTAGTCTACTCTGCTTGCCTGGTCTCCTCTGTCCGGTGCTCTGTCTGAGGGGAAGAGACGGGGTAGGAGGGGTGGTAAGAAAGGTCACTTCCTGTGCCTCCTGTCCTGCGAGTACTGGGAGAAAGAAGATGTAGAGCTGCCTGGCAGATACATCAGGTATGCTCTCTCCTGCACAGACCCCCTCCCTTCACAGACCCTCTTTCTCCCTGCTCAGCTCCCCTCCCTCCACAGACCCTCTCCCTCCCTGCTCAGCCCCCTTCCCTCCACAGACCCTCTCTCTCCCTGCTCAGCCCCCATCCCTCCATTCTGACAGCCCCCTCCCTTCAAAGACCCTCTTCCTCCCTCCGTGCTCATCCCCCCTCCCTCCTGACAGCCCCCATCCCTCCCTTCTGACAGCCCCCCTCCCTTCACAGACCATCTTCCTCCCTCCTCTGCCCCCCATCCTGACAGCCCCTCTTCCTCCCTGCTCAGACCCCCTCCCTTCTGACAGCCCCCTCACAGACTCCCTTCACAGACCCTCTCCCTCCCTTCTAACCCCCTCTCCCTTCACATACCCTCTCCTCCCTTCTCAGCCCCCCCAGACCTCCTCCCTTCCTGCTTGCCCCCCTCCCTTCATAGACCCATTCCCTTCTTGCTCAGCCCCCCTCCCTTCACAGACCCTTTCCCTCCCTGAACAGACCCACCCTACCTTCACAAATACTCTCTCTCCCTCCCTGCACAGTCCACCCTCCATCCTTTTACAGACCCTCTCTCTCCCTGAACAGGCCCCCTTCTCTCCCTGCACAGGTTCCCCATTCTCTCCCTGCACAGATTCCCCCCTTTCTCCCTTCACCTCTCCATTCTGTCAGCGAGTGTGCATGTGTGTCTTGTCAGTGAGTGTGTATGTATCAGTGAATGTGAGTGTCAGTGCATGCATCAGTGAGAGCGTGTGTCTGTCAGGAAGAGAAATTTGGAGGCTGTGGGGGAGGTTCAGAGTTTTGTCATGTCTAGGGCAGCAAAAAAACAGAATATACCACTGTCTGTGCCATAACAGCCTTGGATAAGATGCAAATTTAAAATATATATATATTCCTTTCTGAAGTGGTTATTTTTATTTTAGATTTTCTATAGCACCAGCATATTAAACAGCACTTTACAATATTATTAAAAGGACATAAAATTAAATAAGACACAAGCTATTACAAATGTTAACAGGAAGAAGAGATTAACAAGGGCCCTGCTCAAACAGGCTTGCTATCTGCAGCAAGCCGGTTCCTTTTTAAATGAAACAGAATGACATGGAGATG
Source organism: Pelobates cultripes (assembly GCA_933207985.1). Lineage (NCBI taxonomy): Eukaryota > Metazoa > Chordata > Amphibia > Anura > Pelobatidae > Pelobates > Pelobates cultripes. The sequence continues at coordinate 23,581,323 of OW240915.1, read as the reverse complement.
AAATTCAGACTGTAAATAAAAAATCGACTTTTCCTCTAATAATTTAATAATTTGGCTGTGTTTGCTCTTCTCTCTTTTAAGCACAATACCTATATTTTTAACCTTTCGGTATCGGATATTCTGTATTTGATTTGCTGTCTCCCTATAGATTTAGTAGTTTCAGATTTTGTAAAATGACATTTTTCATTTCCCTCACACGATTCAAAACATACGAACTGCGAAGCCAATATACTCTTTCGGGCATTTTTGACAAGTCAATAAATATATTACATTTCTATATTGCTAGATCTCATAATTCTTTTCAAGCCCAGAACTAGTAAATTTGTCTCCCAAATAAATATTTAAGCAAGTCCTATCTGAATGTGCAGCATATCCATTGAAATAAACCCAGCTCGGAATCATTGTTTAAGTCAGTTGTACTTTCAATTTGACTACGCTGGCCTTAAATTCTAAGTTCATTTTGAATTCTCATTTTGCAAATAATCCTGTTAGGATTATTTACTAAAGTCCGATGGACCCCGGTACCAAATGGGGCAAAATCATCCGGCTGCAAACGGGGCCATTCGGACTGGAAAATCTGTTCACATTATTTACCAATGTCTGGACTTTACAACTCAGACTCCAAATGACGCTGAATTAGACATGAATTTCAACCAGACTGAACTCCGCTGGACAGCTGAAATCTGCGCCTGGATACGTCAAATCCAGACCCGGGATTAAAAAATCCGAACTATTTCTTGGGACCGCAAGAGTTCATTATCTGGTGGCTGGCCTGTGATTGCTAGCAAGCCGCAACATTGAATAAGTAAAAACATTAATATGAAACCTTGCGGGGTGAATAAGACCCCAATGTTACTAGAAGGGAAGTTTAAACTATGTGGCAGTGGGGGTATATCTACTAAATGTTTAAAACTAGCGACTGACCTTAGGTCTCTTAGTTTTGGTAAGTGTCCCCTACCCAATGACCATTTCACTTATGGTAGTATAGGTGTATTATTAACCCCCATAGAGTTTTTTTTATTTCGTTTACTTTTATTATTTTCATGTCTCCTAGCTAGCAAGTACTGTCTGACACCTAATGTTAACCCTCGCATTGATGAGGGTTATAAAAATAATTTGCCCCCTGGCTGCTAGCAATGCTACTTGAAATTATTAGTAATTTGCATTCACCGGATGCATTCAGTCCTGAGTTTTTGTACATCTGGTGCTTTGTGAATCATCCAAAAACACTGATTTTTATCAGGACCCCGAAAGGAACCGGGAGATTGCTGCAAATTTAATTGGACACACTGAATTCTGACTACTTTTTTCTTAGTAAATATGAGAATTGCCATTGCAGTCAGAATTTGGTCATTTCCACGAGATTATGTCCATCCAAACAAAATGTGTTGTTTAGTAAATATCCCTGTGTGAGACATCTTGTGGAAACACAAATGAGATGTAAAAAATGCTAAAACATGTTCTCTGTGTTGTAAACTACATTTAAAATGAAATCTAATTGTGCAGGTGCTTGTTCTTTCAGATGCATTATCACTAGATTGCTGGAATACTTAGGATAATCTTTATAATATGGAGATATTTTCAGATCTGTTAAGCAAGAATTCAATTGAAAAATGCTTGACAGCCGCACAGTCGGATTTGCCGGCATATGCGCTAACCTTACCCAAACCCCCATTAAAACACGGACACAGGTTATACTGTTGGAAATAATTCGTCCACAGCTTTATTAAATTATTAATAAAATAATTAAGGAATAACAAATGTGGTCATTGCCAACAAATCTTAATAACGTTAACATCCTCCATATACATAACATACCCCTAGCAATGACCCCACAATAATAACAATAGATAACAATCTAAATAATATGTTAATACAGAAACATGCCCAGTTTGACCACATTTTCACCAGGTTAAATTGTAGGGGTGTACCGAGACACCTCTACCCACCATATCGATTGTAGGGGTGTACCAAAACACCGCTACCCACCATATCGATTGTAGGGGTGTACCAAGACACCGCTACCCACCAGTTCCAGTGTAGGGAGTACCAAGACACCACCACACCCCCAGGTTCGGAGCCACCGACGGGCTCGAACCTACCAAGCACGTGCAACACTGCCCAATCCACACTAAACCTCAGGATGCCCACTTTCTCCTCCATCTACCCTCCGATTTAACCAGGCCATTCCCCGCCGCTGTGAAAAAACGGCAAATCAACTAACCTAACCAAATACAGGGAGGGTGGGAGGGACAACTGACAGGTAAGCTTAGGTTCAGGCTACACTCTTGTGACTTGAGAATCATATTTTCTGTACAAAACAGTGCTTGTGCACACGAACATGATCACCCTGCTATACATTATATAATTTCACAGACAGATGGATAAAGAGAGACATAAGATAGACACTATAAGAAGCTAAGTAAAATAGCCAATATTGGGTTCATTTACAACATTGGCCTTGATTTAATATTTTTCATACAAGCTTCCCAAATGAATACATTTTCTAAAAAAAATCTTAATATTTTGCCAGGTTTTTTTTTATATATTCAATATATTTTTGTAATATAGCTTCCACCTGATCACCCGTGGAATAAAAAAATGAACTTAACTTTGGATACTTGCTTCCCTCAAGTTACCTCCCAAATTGGTAACTATATATGGAATATTATGTAATACATATAGAATAGGGATCCAGCTTGTATCACTAAAACACAAATACAAAATGCAACATAGCGTAATATTGTTATAGCCTTATTGATTGCCCAGCGCTTCCAGGTTACACTCATAGATTTGTTGTAAATAATGAGCCTTTATGTTGCTTCCCCTGTAGATAGGGGGGTATATCCTGCTGTTTGTAGTAACGCCAATCTGGAGACCAAGAAGTTCACACTCTCCCAATAGTTGGATGTAGAAAACGGTCAATTTATTGGCATATAATTAAATAAATTTAAAAACGGTCCTACGCGTTTCGTTCCCTTTAGGAAACTTTCTCAGTGACCAAAATGCATACACTTAAATACACTACAAAATACTAACAAGTGTATCTATAAGCCTGGCACTATATTTTTGTATATGATATATTTTTAATATTTTAATATTTGTAAGAAATTGCTTTTGAAAGCTTATCGAAAAATATAAAATCATTGGAAATGCTTAGCCAAATATATTCAATCGAGGCCCTTGATGGCATTATCTATTATTAGTTTTTGTTATTTTCAGCCCTGTGGATAGTAGTGACTAAAATTACTGGGAGGTTTCCAACCATGCTGACACTTTTTAACAGTCTATGGCGAGTAATGTCTACCCCAGCTGGTACCAATCATTGCATAGCTATTACCATTGTGATTTTATTTTTTTTAAGTGCATGGAACAATAAATTACTGTAGCAATACTAATACAATCTCTTTTATTTGATCCCAAAGAAAACAAACCAAATAAAAAAATCCATAATATGACGACAACACTGTTTAAAATAAAAAAAGGCCCCATACTTAGTTTAAACTGGTTGTTTTGCTTTCCTCTCTAGCCTCTGTATTATTTTGTTTTCAGGTTCCGTATGACTTCTTGACTTGGCATTTGAAACCATACTAGACAATCATGGGCGACTGCCGAGCAGTATTGCTAGAATTAGTTATGCCATGTTTAGTTTCCATTGGGTTATTCTGTAAATCTGAATGTAATGCTATTCCAAGGGTCCTGTCTGCCCGACATTTCTTCACATATGTGAATGTATTTTACTTTTGTATTTTTCAAAAAAAACAATAAAATATAAGTTTTTAAATATAAAAAAGGCCAAAGTTGCCGAAGAAACAGGGAATATTTTGAGCCAAACATTTGGCTCGCAATGCTTCGGGTCTGTCATTATAGCATTAGATACAAGTCAAGATGGATCCATGAATTCAAACGGTCTATGCCAATACTGACTCTACTCATCCACCATGTGCCCACCATAACTTAATTCTCCTGTTCTTTTATCCAGGAATTCTACTTTTATATCATTGTAGAAAACTGCTACATTTATCATTATTATGTTTAGGGGGACCTACAACTAGTTAAACAATCACAGCTCTACATCACTTTGTAATGTTGAAGCCCCTTTAGATATAGAGATGGTCAATATGTAATATTCAGCAAAAAGGAAAAAAAATCCATAAATAGAAACCATCGAAATCTTGTGCCCCCGTATGTTGGAGTAAAGGATTTCTTTCCTTGTAAACAGTTGCCAAAGGATAAGACACAGCCCTTTAACTTGAAACAACAAGCACCTCCTACCACCACGAAACTATTAAGCTAGAAGAGTCCTACGGCTAATTTCAATTCCTTATGTTAGTTTTGCTGCCATGATATGAATAATATATTTTAACAGTGAAGAGCAAAAAGCATCCTGTTTGTATAATTTGAGGCGTGTGTCTCCCCACACCAATCTTGTAACTTTCAACCAAGTAATTGATATAAATTGCCAATGATGTTTGAGCAATTAGCGAAAAAAGAGGAATTCATGGAATATCATCATTAATGCTCTTTATTGTGAAATGTTTATAAAAGTATAAGATGAAGATGGTTTACATAAGATGACAAAAAACAGAATAGAGCTGAATAATATTCAATAATTTATATGTGATATCAAATGGCTTCAGTTTGAGACCCTGCCTAAATCACGATTACTATAGTTAGAAAGTAATAATACATCGTGCAATGTACTGGACAGTGGCATACATCCAATTAAAACTTGATTTCTGTCTCTTTTTTTGACCGTGTGTAGGTTAAAAAAAGTAAAAATTTATTTTTGTTATGAAAGATAGATCATACCATGCAGAGAAGGATAAAGGTTACCAGTTTGGGCTCCCCCTTCATTCTTTACATATGGATGGTTAATGGGGCCAAACAAATTCATGATCCTGTCTAACCCCTGGGCTCTAGGCAGCCACCATGGTTGCCTTATAGTTAATTCTGCTCTGATACATCGTATTATTTTCAATAGAGATATGTCAATTTTGTATCAGTGTGTTCTTTAACCACTACAATATACTCAACATTTTTTTGTGAAAAATAGAAAGCTAGTTTCTTTATGGAAATTTAAGTAAATTGTGGGCTGCCTTTTTGAATAGTTTGATCACGTTATGCATCAAATGCTAGACATTTGTCAGATAACCTCAATCTGAAGTCTTATAGAAACTTATGCAATGTGAATGATACTGAAGATATGCAAAGTATCTACTGGCTTGAGTATTTTTCACTTTATATATAAAGATATAGTTGTTTTTGTTTGGCACTATGGCTATTCTTCAAGGCTACATTAACACAAATTAATAGATGTTAATTTATTTACTCAAATATTTCCATAGCTGTGAAAATAGCCTAGTCTGGCAACGGAACTACATGTAGAAAAATGTGTGAAAATGCATTTTATTCTGGAAAATTGGTGACATTTGCATTAGCTTATTTTATACAAGAGAAATCATAAAGAATTATTTTATGACTGTTCCAAAAGGTGGTGCCCTTGTGCAGCCTCATGTTCAGTTCAATTAACTTGTTCCTTGTAGTGTGAGGTTTTGGAGGGAAAATTGCGCAGATACAGGAGAACTCGATATTTTTCTGCACAGTAACAGAATGTAAAGTTATGAAATTGCAACTTTTTTTCATTAATTTCTTTTCTATTAAAATGCAAATTAAATAATCACACATGAAAGAATTAGGTATTTGTTTATTTTTAAATAACTAGAACATCTATTTTAGTGTATTTTAATCAACATTTCTTTTCAAGTGCTAGCGATTAAAGGCTTTATTTGTTCATTATATATATATATATTTATATATATATATATATATATATATATATATATATATTTACTTAATGTGGAAAATTAAGGAATGCTGTATTAAAGTAAAAACTTTTTATGTTTTCAAAATTGTTACCAAACTTAAATCCATGCTTTCAACATCCTGTCACTCTAAAACAGTGATGGCTATCCCTGGCAATTAAAACTGTATTGCTATTAAATTAGGGATGTCATATTCACCATGTTTTAGTGACATTGCACTTAAAAAGTGCTCCCCAGCAGTATGTAGAAGCAGTGGCCAAACTAACATGCACAGTTCTCTGTTAAGCTGGGAAATAGTGACCTGTACACATTTCACTCCCACCACAGCAGTCAAACAGTGGATCGGACAAACGCTGTTAAAGGTTCCTGATAGGAGAGATAGTCAGGTGGCCCCCAAGTTGGTGGGCCACCCGATTGCCCCCACCCAAGCTCGCAGGCCTCAGCTGCAGTTCTGCCGCTGACTGGCCCGCTGTGAAACAACCATACTTGTATTCTTTGCGATTCTCGGTGTTCCGCCATTGTGTAGAAGCCAAATTCTGCAAGTAGCAAATCGGGGGATATAACAATCAAGAATCCTGCAGCAAGTACATCCTACATATCACAGGGAAGCATTTGGTATCCTGTCAATCAACATGATGAAATTTTCAAGAAACAGGGTGGATATGGCAACCCTAGCTCAAATCAATAAACAGTATATCACAGAGCACCACAGCAATATAACTCACTGTAACACGTGTTTTCTGTGGGTGTATCACCAAGTTGTACAGCAATAAAATGCAGTAATGTAAGTCGCATGTGACTGTATCACAGAGTTCTACAACACTATACTCCATTGTTTTTAAGTGAGTTTTTAAAGTGTTTTTAAGGGTATCAAAGAGCTCTGCAGAAATAAAATTCTCAATTATGTATAACCCTTTCATGATTTGACAAGGCATTTAAGCTATAAAAGGGATTTGCCTTTCCTGTTATTGTGCAAATCAAATACTTACTGTTGTTCTAATGAATTTACCTAATGACATTAAATGCTGTCAGTATTTCATTAAGTTATCTACAAAAACATGAGTACTGCGCCTCCCTGGATTCATGTCTTCAGCCAAATTTCTCAAAAAATAATCTTTTCGCAACACTTGGTATGTTGGGAGGTATAGCATACAAATATTTAGGTATGTTGAGTGGCAGATTAAATTGCTAGGATAGAAAAGAAAATGATATTGTTTTCGAACAACCATTTAAAACAGAGCTGTCCAACCTGCGGCCCCCCAGATGTTGCAGAACTACAACTCCCATGATTCCCTAGCAATCTGTTTCATTGAAAGAATCAGGGGAGTTGTAGTTCAGCAACATCTGGGGGCCTCAGGTTGGACAGGCCTGATTTAAAATAACACATATTGTCCCATTATATCCAGACCAAATACTTCCTGGTTTACAATTACACTCTAGCATATAACAATATTTATGTATCTTGTAAAAAATCAAATCCTGAATCCTGTAAATTCAAAAAACTAAAAAAATACATCACATATTCTTCTACAAACTTGGAACAGAAGAATACTAAGCTGATATAACATTTAATTGTGTCATTGTATCAGCCATGTGCTTAAGGTTAGCATAATAGCATTAACATTCCATTGCATCACTCTAATTACCATGTCTTTAAAATTAACTGTGTATTCAAATACTAATATTAACAACAATATAGAACCAACATAGTCTGTAGCCCAGTACAAGGTAAAAAAAAATAAAAAAGGAATACTTGTAAATGATAAAATACTTAAGGTTCACAGAACAAAGATGTAAACATTACCCTGCTCAAACACGCCTACAGATTAAAGAATTGCAGGAGAATTACAAACATTAAGGTTCGAAATCATCCACGTTGTGAACATACAGTTTTTACTCCAAACTCAGGATGAGCTCCAAGAAGCAGGGTAAAAATCTAAACATGAAAAACAAATTTAATTTTCATCCAGTTTAGTGTTGTTTTAAATGTTTTTTTTTTATTTTTTTTTTTAATAAAGCACTATGGTCCATACGCAGGTTTTTTAGTTGGTTTTTATATTTGTATTTATACATATAAAATTAGAAGGAAAAAAAAAACAGGTACAGATAGAACATCCATACACTCATTTAACTAGACTTGATCTGTGTCCCTGAACCTCTGTTAAGTCATTACATTGAATGATGTTTTTTAATTATCTGCTTAACTCTACGTATGAATATCCTGCTCTGCTTATTGTGGAGGGCAAAGAGAGAAGTGGAGAGGCTGGTAGGGTTTCCGCAGTGAATACATTATTGGAAAAGGGACTCCGTAGTGTCTGCCTCCCCTATGAACCCTTCCATAGATCTCTGCTTGAGACATACTGTGTAGATTCACTGGAGTTCTATTTCCTCATTTATTACCAGTTTTCAGCTCCTTGTGAAGCCAGTAATTATTCAAATAGCTTTCCTGTTCACAGAACAATCTGATCTTCTTTGAAATTCAACAAAGCAATATAAAGAACTGTACAGCTGTGCATCTGTGAGCGATGTCTCCCTCTAGTGAGTCCCCTTAAAAACGCACACACAACATGCTAGTAAAAGAGACGGATTAACAAAAGCAAGGCTAACGAAAATGGAGCAGGTAGGAGCTGGTGATATAACTGCTGTAGAATTGATCTCAATCAGGTAGTTTGCAGGCTGTGACACAAGTTATAATTCCTAAGTAACAGTGATCTGATATTCCATACGACCAAATCTTTTAGCAATAACGTTACATTTCTATATTTAAGACATAAATTCAACAAAATAAGCTTTAAGAGTTTCAAAGGAAGTGACCGTAAAAAGTTATGTCAAATATATTTAACTTGAAAAAACAAAATGTCTCTGCATTCAAAGTGCACAATTAATCCAGGGAAGAATGCCATGTGGATTTCTTTTTTTTCTTTTTTTTTTATATAATTCTTTATTTTGATTGTGCTGAGGGGAACAAGAGTACCTGCAATGCCACAACAACAGAGACAGGCGCATGCATATCAAAGCATAACATAGGCATTACATTGAGAACTGTGGCACAAATTTTTTGTTAAGTAAAGATCAAGGAAACCGGATGTGTTTCAGCATGAGTTTTAAAAGTTGAGAAACAAGTAGTGTAAGATTAATGCAATGAAACATATTAATCTGTAAAAGCTTAGAGTGGTGTTTAAAAGTGTGCTATATCAACATAAGAACTAAGCTTAGTATAATACAAGAGTCCATCACTGAGTATGTGAACTGGCTTGTTGCCAATGCCGGTCAGATTGTCATAGCGAGCCAGGAACCTGCCGGTTCCCCCACACTCTTTCACCCGATTCCGCGTTTTAGGTGGGACAGGAGGTTTCTGACTGGTAGGTACAGGTGTTGTGGTAGTTTCGGGTATTCGAAGGACCTATGTAGTTCCCCTTGGTGAGTAACCAAGTGTCCCTGGTGAGTGTACTTAGGCAGCCGCTGGACAGGCCTTTGCACCATCCTACGTTTGGGCAAGTTGCGCCTTGTGATCTGCTTCCGTGTGGGAGCTTTTGCCATTTTTGGAGCCACGGACGCCTTTAAGGGACCTCAATGCGAGTGGGAACATGGCTGTGGTGGTGCAGTCTGGTGCATCCTGTGCTCGAGCTGCAGCCAAAAGTTGTGGAAGAGCCTGTCCAGCCGGCCGAGTATATCGCCGATGTCAGCGTTGGGGGTTGGGAGCCATGCGGCTTCCGCCATTGCAGGAGAGTGTTACTGCGAAACTCAGAGGTGGGAGGAAACAGGACTTGCCGCCTAGGAAGCCAGTGCAATTCCGCCGATGAGGTCGTCCGCCCTCTCGGTCAGGACCACACTAGGCCGCAATGTTAGTTTCTTGGACAGCAAGAGTGCTCCAGAAATGTTCCCTGTGGGTCCCAGATGCTATCATGTAGATTAAAGGCTATACAGGGAGTGCAGAATTATTAGGCAAGTTGTATTTTTGAGGATTAATTTTATTATTGAACAACAACCATGTTCTCAATGAACCCAAAAAACTCATTAATATCAAAGCTGAATATTTTTGGAAGTAGTTTTTAGTTTGTTTTTAGTTTTAGCTATGTTAGGGGGATATCTGTGTGTGCAGGTGACTATTACTGTGCATAATTATTAGGCAACTTAACAAAAAACAAATATATACCCATTTCAATTATTTATTATTACCAGTGAAACCAATATAACATCTCAACATTCACAAATATACATTTCTGACATTCAAAAACAAAACAAAAACAAATCAATGACCAATATAGCCACCTTTCTTTGCAAGGACACTCAAAAGCCTGCCATCCATGGATTCTGTCAGTGTTTTGATCTGTTCACCATCAACATTGCGTGCAGCAGCAACCACAGCCTCCCAAACACTGTTCATAGAGGTGTACTGTTTTCCCTCCTTGTAAATCTCACATTTGATGATGGACCACAGGTTCTCAATGGGGTTCAGATCAGGTGAACAAGGAGGCCATGTCATTAGATTTTCTTCTTTTATACCCTTTCTTGCCAGCCACGCTGTGGAGTACTTGGACGCGTGTGATGGAGCATTGTCCTGCATGAAAATCATGTTTTTCTTGAAGGATGCAGACTTCTTCCTGTACCACTGCTTGAAGAAGGTGTCTTCCAGGAACTGGCAGTAGGACTGGGAGTTGAGCTTGACTCCATCCTCAACCCGAAAAGGCCCCACAAGCTCATCTTTGATGATACCAGCCCAAACCAGTACTCCACCTCCACCTTGCTGGCGTCTGAGTCGGACTGGAGCTCTCTGCCCTTTACCAATCCAGCCACGGGCCCATCCATCTGGCCCATCAAGACTCACTCTCATTTCATCAGTCCATAAAACCTTAGAAAAATCAGTCTTGAGATATTTCTTGGCCCAGTCTTGACGTTTCAGCTTGTGTGTCTTGTTCAGTGGTGGTCGTCTTTCAGCCTTTCTTACCTTGGCCATGTCTCTGAGTATTGCACACCTTGTGCTTTTGGGCACTCCAGTGATGTTGCAGCTCTGAAATATGGCCAAACTGGTGGCAAGTGGCATCGTGGCAGCTGCACGCTTGACTTTTCTCAGTTCATGGGCAGTTATTTTGCGCCTTGGTTTTTCCACACGCTTCTTGCGACCCTGTTGACTATTTTGAATGAAACGCTTGATTGTTCGATGATCACGCTTCAGAAGCTTTGCAATTTTAAGAGTGCTGCATCCCTCTGCAAGATATCTCACTATTTTTGACTTTTCTGAGCCTGTCAAGTCCTTCTTTTGACCCATTTTGCCAAAGGAAAGGAAGTTGCCTAATAATTATGCACACCTGATATAGGGTGTTGATGTCATTAGACCACACCCCTTCTCATTACAGAGATGCACATCACCTAATATGCTTAATTGGTAGTAGGCTTTCGAGCTTATACAGCTTGGAGTAAGACAACATGCATAAAGAGGATGATGTGGTCAAAATACTCATTTGCCTAATAATTCTGCACTCCCTGTAAAGCAAGATTTGTGAGGAGCTTCCGTTCCATGCGTCTGATCAGCATGGCGGTCAAGCCCCGCCCCCCCCCACATGTGCATTTCTTAACCTTTTTTTTAATGTATGAGTCAAATTCACTCTTTACCAGAAATACAAAATATAACAATAAAAAATGTGCAGCACTTAAGGGTGTTTTCACATGAAGTGTTTTATTTGCACATACACAGCACAAAACTATGTTTCTGTATTCACTGACACCTTTATGGAAACCGCTATAACCAGGCAGAAAGACAGACATTTGTGTATATATACTTGTATTCAAAATAAATTATAAGTAAGAAAAATAAGGATGTGGAATCTGTTTAAACAGCAAAAGGATGAATACTTGCAAAAACATAATATTCAGGGAACTTGTTGTAACTATGTAAATTAGTATAATTAGATTATGTACTGCCAGCAAGTCAGATGTTGTACCTTAGGCATTAATAGTGTTGCTACTTAGTACTTCTGCCACAACCAGAATGGAAGCCACCTCATCCAGTCTTCCTGAAACCCATTGAAGCTTTGATGGAGATGGGGTAAGATGAGTTGGAGCAATAGTAGACTGCCAGTGGAAATCCGAGTTTATACGGCAGTTATAGGAAACGTAAAATGTTAGGTAGCGAAGCAAATCACAACTTCCTTCACCTATCCCTTAATAAGAATATGGAGTCACTGCAACTTTAAGATGTGATTTTCTATTTAATAGACGAATATGAGCTAATGAGTTATTGCTAGTTATCATTTTAAGTGAACAAGCCATATAGTGTTAAACAATAAGGCATACTAAATTAATATCAAACTAAAATGGTACCCGCGGATTTTTAAAATATATGCGGGCTACAGAAACTTATTGAGGTTATAAATGATATGTCCATATCCAATATAAAACAGATGTGTGTAGTAAGCACCGATGATTATCTTTCTGGTACAATGTTACCGAACGTACTGCAGTGATATTGTGCAGTAGAATTGACACATAGAATTGCTTTTATTATACTAATTGGGGTAGGAGGTTGCTTACACCCACTGCATGTATCTGTCACTGTTCGTTCTCCCCTGGGGACCACTTGTAAGCAGAAGATTAAAAAAAAAGTCATTTCTGATAAATAGGTCTGTTTGCTGTCAACATACATTTAGAAAACACATCATTCTACTTCCATCAGTGTAAGAAGAACACGAATAATTGTCAATTTTGAATAGTGATTCATACCCATACAAGATATAAATCTTAATCCGATGGTCATTTAATTTGTTTTCTCTTTATTTATTCTCATTCATAATCTCTCTGATTTAAAATAATTCAAAAGAAATGTATGATGTTGGAATGTTTGGAGTGCACAATAGGATTTAGAATTCTCTGGAGCAATTTGAAAGATTACTAAAATAGTTCAAATAAATGCTGATGCTAAAGCATGGCGTTTAGAGTAATACTGATGGGTTAGAATGACAACGTTTCAGGATGTTCATGGTGAAGAAGTGCCACTACAAACCCCACTTTTACAGTCACTACATAAATAGAAATTTGAAAATTCTGCCGGCTAATGGTTTCTAGCCAATATGGAATTGCAAAGACGCATAAAGTGGAGAAAGACAAAAGGACAGACAGATCAACCGATTATTAATATCTATTATTATTGTTATCATCATTTATACAGCGCCAACATATTCATTAGTGCTTTACAGTGTCAGTTATGCCTTGTACTCCTTGCAATATATAAGACTGTCTCAGTGATGCGTATATTGTAGCAATGCCATCAGAATACGGCAATTCAGTCCAAAATACAAACAAAATAGTGTTATAAGAGAATGTGTCTAGTTTATTAATGTTTTAATAATGGAAAGTGGTCGAATTTGGGGGAAAATACTACTGTTGCCATGGAAACTGTGAACTTAATCTGACACTTACTGCTGTTATTAAATCTTACTTTTTTGTAAAAGAATATATAATCATCAATAATATAATTCACTGAAACCTTCAAAGTGGTGCTTATATATTTTTAAATTACTAAATTATTATTATTTTTTTTATATAATGTTTTTTTTTTCTTCAAGGATATCTCTACTGTCTTCACTGCTCCAAGTTTTATCTATTTATTTATGTTTTTAAATTTCTAACCAGCACTACTGTATATCTGTGAGTACTTACCACCTGTCTGGGGATTGGAGGCAGAGTGAGTGAGTAGGGATGGGTAATTCCTCGCCAAATGCATCCCCCTATTGTAGCTCGTTAGATAAAGAACAGGGTGAATTATTCATGCACTCTACGACAGCATTTATATACAGGATGATCCTTGGGGGTGGTATCAGTCTGATATGCAAATGGTAGAGGTTCTGTCTATGATGACATAAATAAGCTGAATATATTTGAAGCCTTAAAGGGTACTAACAAAGGTCAAGCCTACTGAGGGTTTTTTTTACATTCCCAGAGTTCTTTTACACATTGATCTTGCTTAATTGTATAAGAGGTATCAGTTATATCACACAGATAAGGTTTATCATATGGCTCATCAAATGTTTGTCTGTGGCCACAGCATCTCCTGAGTAGAGGATGCAGCTCCCTCTGCTGACTGAATAGAAATGTGTTCATTTATATAATGCTGATATGCAAATTTAGTACAACCAAATACATAGTTAAATAGATATTTTGTTGCTTTTTACTGTGTTTTAAAAAGTTGGTTGTATTATATATTTCATGTATTAATCATAATTTCTTGCTCTGCAATGATCTAAAAAAATGTGTATTTACTTTTTATTATAGTGTATTAATTTATGTCGTACATGCAACATCAACAGTAAAGGAGTACATTGACAAAGTTGGAAATGTAGCAAGGATACAAAATAAAAATTAAATAATAGAATTAGGATTAATACATAAAACTTGTTCCGGACATGCATACGTACAATCAGCAATATATTAAAGATACGTAGTAGATGCACATATATATTGTACACCAAGACCCCTGGTAATGTTGAGGTTCAACCTCCCTCCTTTCCCTGTCTCTCAAAAGGTTAAATCCCTGTTTCTCATCCCCCATGCTTGCCCTTATAAGATGGTTCCTAATTCCTATCTAGCGATAATCTTTGTACCTTATGTGTAGTAGCCATAATTACGTAGTTGTGGTGTAGATTGATATAGTTTCAAACTAGGTTGTTTTCTTCTGCTTCCAGTGTAATGCTATGAGGCCTCTCATGGCCATGGAAATGCAAGAAGCTAAAGTTTATGTGGGTAGCAGAATCGTTTCATGAAACTTCAACAGAAGTTATACTGCTGGGTGGAAAGAGATATCTTTGACATCCATCTCCATCAACAAATGGATTCAATCTTTTCCTATAGGGTTACTAACGTTGAGCAGGACCACCATATATGTAGAATAGCTCCATCCCGCTCTCCACATCACCAGAAGGTGGGAGATACATTGGGATATATGTGGTGAAGTTTATTAGGAGTTAGGATATATGTGGTGAAGTTTGCTAGGTGTTAGAATATATGTGGTGCAGTTTAATAGGAGTTAGGTACCATCTGTAAACTAATTTCCAATGAGCTTCAATGTGGCTATAGCAGTGGGTTAGTTTTTGCACTGCATTAAAATAGGACAAAAAGCTGTATTAATCTATTTATCAACAGCAAAAACAGATGTGAGAAAGGCTGAAATTGATGGACACAAGTCTCTTTCCAGCTTTGTAATTATGTAAGTTAGTATAATTAGTTAGTAAAAAAAAATATGGGCCGTAACTTTTGGCATTGTGTGGGAAGATTCCCCGGTTTCATATGCGTGCAGATGGAAGCCCCTAGCATGTCTTGCGGAATGGAACCCATTTCAAAACTATTATGACACAAGGATAACATATGTGGAGTCAGAGTATTCTAGAAAGTCTTGTAGTAAACCGCTAATAGCCTGTGGGGGCCTTGCTCTTTGTGTGATGGCATTTGGGAGATAGCTTGTTTAAGCTCCTCTATGTACAGGGTTTCATTAAGTAATTCAATATCAGTGGGGGTTAAGTTAGGAAGTTTCAGTGGTGCTAACAAAGCTGTGAATAGTCTTAACTGATGAAGCTGGGCTTTACATCTCTGGTTTAAGATTATATAGAGTACTATAGTACTTGGCAAATTCGTCCACCATCCGATGTGGTTCTATAAGTTTTTCAGCCATAGGGGACTTAATGAAAGCTATACTGGAGACAACCTGGCGCTTTTTAAGCTGTGTAGCTAATTGCACCCCTGCTCTATTACCATGAGCAATGGATTTACATTTAAGACAACATAACAAAAAGGCTGTCTTGAATAATAAAAATTCTCTAAGCTTGGATTGTAGAGAGGAGTCCTGAGCATGTATCTGCAGATGGTTGGCATTTATTGCTATGAGTAGCTTGGGTTAGCACTTGCATAAGAGAAAAATATTCTTTGGTTGTCTTTACATAACTGGTGAGTTTAATGAACACGCATCTTACAAAGGCTTTGTGCACCAGCCAAAGTTCTTCTCTTACCTAAGTTTCCATTAACTGTTATTTCAACCTCTAGCTATCAACTTCTTTGGAAGGGTTGGCTTCATATAATTCTAGAGTAATCGGGGCATGATCTGATATGTAAATAATATATAAACCCTATTCTAGCTGATTGGATCATTAGTAGCATTGAATTATGGATATGAAACCTATCGATTCTTGAAAAGGTTTTATAGACTCCAAAATAAAATGCATAATCTAATTCCATTGGATTTAAAGTTCTCCATGGATATACAAAGTGGTTTGCTGATAAGAATTCCTGAAATTTAGCCACTGCCTTGGATTCTGCTCTAAGTAGGATTGACCACAATATCTTCTCTAGCCGAGGAGTCTAAGGTTAATACAACATCTAAAAGAAAATGTGTATCTCCTCCTATTATTGTTTCTTCAAACCTGTCTACTAAACTGAATAGGGTTTCTATGTAGGATGACTGGTTTTTTGTGAGGACAGTATACATTGGCCCATGTATAAAGAGCATTATTAATCCAACATTGAAGTATGAGATACCGACCTTCTTTATCGCTCACCTTATATACTAGGGAGAAGGAGACATCTCTGCCCATCTTATTTATTTATATTTCATGCAAGCAGCATGTACCGCTCCCGTATCCCACAATCCAAGTACAAATGTTACCATGCAAATTATGTGGTTTATTGCCTTCAGTATTTTAACACATTTACATTTTAATGATATGTACCTTCCAGTTTTAAGAGGTATAAAACCCAAATGAAGGCTTCTTAGATATATGCTTACATGTGGGAGTGTTGAAATGAAGAGGGAGTAGGTGAAAAAGAATGTGAGTTTTATGCTTAAAACAAAATAAATAACTTGAGACAATGGAACATTGTATATCAGTATATCAGTCATGCCCCAGATGTCTGGGAGATGTGGTTGAAATATAACCCTTGCATAGCATGCCTAGGGTACCTAGCCATCATATCTCATGTAATTCACAAACTTACGTAGTCCTAAGGTTAACCCCTTCAGCAATACAAGATCTCTCTTTGAAGTGTGATTAAGTACCTTGAAGGTAATGGAAGATTAATCAAAGTCCACATCTGATAAAAAAATAAATAATAATAAAATAATGGGCATTACTGTTCATTTAAAACCTGACATGAAGTATGGCTTTTGGATTATTTTTAAACATTTTATTTTAGCAATTTATTTAGCAAATTTAGCACCTTTTATGCACTGCGTAGTGGCTTATAGCCAGACTTGCATATTTATTTATACCGACTTATTTATTCATTGCAGAAGGCCATGTTGCAATAAACGGCAAATATTCACTAGTTGAAATAACCGTTCCCCTTAATAAGCTTTATTATATAAATACAATAAAACCAAGACAGCTAGCAGGATAATTAAATCAAAGTAAGGGCCATTTGTTAGTTTCTCGTGTACTTTAATGTTCCAATTCTAAGACCACGCTTGAAAAAGCCTTCAATTTGATTTACACATTAATGATTGTGTCTGAATATTAATGACTTTTGAAACATGCAGGGCTTGTTTACAAAAATGCAGGAAAAAATAATTAAACCAAATATAACAAGAATAGAGAAAGAATGCTGGCTCGTTTATGAAAATGTTAAAACTTTTGATATATTGACCATATTTATATTGTAAATGATTTATTATATCAATTACAACATAAATATGTTTTTTTATATCAGCAAACTGGCACTTATGATATAATTGATATAAAACCTCTGGTTCAATTACTTGTACTTTTAAAGCAGATCTATCACAAACCCATAACAATAATATATAATAATTTTATATCAAACATTTTATTGAAGTAGGTAATGATGATGTAAGGAATTTGAGAGCAAAAAAAAACCAAAGGATGCTGTAGAATACTGAGAACGGGTAACAGCCTAGGTAGCTTTCCCTTCGGTGGGTCCCTGCTCAGTTCTTAAAGGAACACTATAGTCACCTAAATTACTTTTGCTAAATAAAGCAGTTTTAGTGTACAGATCATTCTCCTGCAATTTCACTGCTCAATTCACTGTCATTTAGGAGTTAAATCACTTTGTTTCTGTTTATGCAGCCCTAGCCACACCTCCCCTGGCTATGATTGACAGAGCCTGCATGAAAAAAAAACTGGTTTCACTTTCAAACAGATGTAATTTACCTTAAATAATTGTATCTCAATCTCTAAATTGAACTTTAATCACATACAGGAGGCTCTTGCAGGGTCTAGCAAGCTATTAACATAGCAGGGGATAAGAAAATCTTAATTAAACAGAACTTGCAATAAAGAAAGCCTAAATAGGGCTCTCTTTACAGGAAGTGTTTATGGAAGGCTGTGCAAGTCACATGCAGGGAGGTGTGACTAGGGTTCATAAACAAAGGGATTTAACTCCTAAATGGCAGAGGATTGAGCAGTGAGGCTGCAGGGTCATGTTCTATACACCAAAACTGCTTCATTAAGCTAAAGTTGTTCAGGTGACTATAGTGTCCCTTTAAGCTAGTTTTAGCTCTTCTTGTGCCATTACAAAGATAACCTAAACTATTTGCATATCAGACTGCTCCCACCAGAAAGGGCAGCCAGACACAAAAATCAGGCTGGCCCTCTCTGCACAAGAGGTTCAAGAACCCCAAACGACAATTTCAACGTGCTAGACTTTGTCAGTAAGGTATAGCCGATACCCCTATAGGCACAGTAAACAAGGGGGTCTACGTCTGGATTACCCTTTTACATTAAGGAGGGAGAAAAAAATAGGGATACAGGAGAATACTGAGAATAGACAACAGCTCAAGTAGCTTGCCTTTTGGTGGGTCCCTGCTCAATTCTCAAGATGGTTTTAGCTTATATAAGGAATTTGAGTACAGTTTTTGGGGGGTTTCCATTAATTGCATCCAGACAATCATGCATCTTTATGTATTTTGTTTTATATCCAGAGTACTAAAAGGGCATATTTTTCATAAGAACAGACTATATTCATTATTGTATTTCTTTAACAGGATTTTGGAAATCTTACTCACAGAGTTTGGCATTTCCTTACCATCAAGCATTTTTTAGTATGTTTTGGGGTTTTTGTGGGGGGCTACAGGCACATAATGTGAACAACACATAATGTGAAACTCATGTTCCACCGTATTTCAGTGGTGAGGACTGTGCAGGTATGGTACAGAGATGAGAATGAGGAGGGTGGGGGCATTGTGGCATGCCAGTGATCCAATTTGCATGACAGGTAAGGTGCCCAGCCATCATGTAAGCTTCCCATATGCAGATTGCTACTGACGCATTTGCCTGTGGACTGAGATGCCCTGCAATTCTTGCCCATTTAACATGAGCATGTTTAAATATGTCCAACTCTGATTTTTCTGAAGTGTTTATCAGTGTTAATGTGTAAGCATGAGTGCTTGCTGTTAGTGGTGAGGTGCCATCAACCATCTCAAAATCATACAATTAATTGAGAGTTAAATCCTGCAGCCCTGAAGTCACTTTAGATATATTCTATAGATTTTCAGATGTGCATGTGATATATAATTATACATAACCATTTGTTCATACTTCATTAGAGGGAAAAACATCTGAATGAGGTCTTAGGTGCTTTAATAATAGCAATGGTAACTAATTATGAGATGGATCCAAAGGGCTTTGAAGTGTTTTAGGTAGCGTAGGGGTTCCAAGCTGTGAAACAGTATTTCGGGTCCCTTGTCTATGATTTACTTCTTTATTTAACTAACTAATCAACAATTAACTGGTAAACTGGTAAACTTCACGGTTATAATCACAATACTTCAAGCAAAATGTTTACTGCAATAAACAAGCTATTTTTTTTAGCAACTTTAAATTCTAATTGGAGCAATACGGTCAATTCATTTTTTTAACATTAAAATAAAACAAAGGCAGAGTTCTACCAAATTACTGAGTTTAAAAAAAAAATGCATTTAGTGAAAAAAAAAAAAAGTTTTTAGATTAAAACTCGTTTTTTGCCCCTGGAAATTGTACAACTACTCATTCACAGTAATCAGGGAATTGTGTATTTTGTTAAAGGATACGGAGGCTCATATTATGCTTATCTCCTTCTTCATTATACCTCAGCAGCAAAGAGAAGGTATAAGACATTCATAGAATAAAACTAGAAACAAGTATTCAAAGGGTTAACATAGCATCATAACCCTTAACCAATGGGAACAGTCCACATATCAATAACCACCCATGTGACCTTAACTCTCCCTCTTTCTTTGCTGCTGCCTCAGCTAAGTATTACCCAGTTTTAGCTCTCTCTTCTTTCAGGGGAGCTTCTACTTTCAGAGCGCAGATATTGAGCTATTCCTTATTAGCTCCTAAAATTGTGAGTGGGAAATTTTCCCTTTCTTATACCCTATAACGGACTTTATCACGCAGTTTGCACCATGTTTGGTCTGTTTGTTTTTTATGTCTTGTAGAATTTATATCCTAATGTGAATATAAAGGCATAAAGAATATTCAAGGTATTACTGGTATATATCAAGTTTTCTATCACCACCTTTTACCTGTAAATATAGCGCTACACCTTAACAGTTTTTTGGAGCTTCTGTTTGTATTTGCTGGATTTATGTATATCTATGTATCTTTATTTATGTATATTTATTTATTTATGTATATTTCTGACATACTGGTTGTCTAGTTGTTTAACATTTTTTTCCCGTGCTTTCCCGCCCTCCCCGGATCAAAACCATCAAGAAGGAGATTCTCAGAACGTTGGCTCGCCCAACGCTCACCTTGAGACAACTGGCCAGGATAATTGGACTCCTCTCAGCCTCCATACAAGCGATCTTCCCAGGACTTCTGCATTACAGGGCCCTACAGAGACTAAAAGCCGCTCAGGTCCTTCCTACTCAGACTCCGTTCCACTCGATCATACAGCCAAGGAAGAACTCAGTTGTGGCTGCACCACATGGAAGCATGGAATGTCAGAGCAATCTTCGGCACCGCCCCAGATTGCATAATAGAATCTGATGCCAGCACACAAGGTTGGGGAGTGCATTGTGGTCATACCTCCACAGGCAGAAGATATTCCCAGTCGGAAAGGGAACTACACATCAACAGCCTGGAACTCATGGAAGGATCATTCGCTCTGAAAAGCCTCTTAGGTCCCACGACACATTGCTCCATCATCTTGAGGATGGACAACATATCGGCAGTACGCTACATAAACCGCCTCGGCGGCACCAGGTCCAAAATATTGGCAGATTTAACAACAGAATTCTGTCAATTTTGCTTGGAGCGCAACATATCAGTACGAGCCAAATACATCCCGGGCTCTCGAATATCGTAGCAGATTGGAACTCCAGACACCAGCGAGATGCCAGAGACTGGCGCCTGGACCGCGGGGTGTTCCTACGGCTACAAACACTTTGGGGCCCGACATACATAGACATGTTTGCCTCTCGATTGAATACGCAACTCCCAGAGTTCTTCAGATGGAGACCAGATCTGGAGGCTTTAGCTACGGACGCATTTCTACAACCATGGCCGAACAGACGACTGTACGCATTCCCCCCTTTCGCTCTGCTGGCCCGGACCTTGGTACACCTCAACCGTTCACGGACATCCCTGGTTCTCATAATGCCATTCTGGACAGCGCAGCCTTGGTTCCCTTCACTCATAGACCTTCCCAGACTGCTTCCCGAGAATCCACATCTCCTTTCAGACCCTGAAGGGAACCCACATCCGCTGATGATGCAGGGCCAACTCAAGTTGTTTGCGGGACTCCTTTCCGGGGACCCTGGGTCGTGCCAAACATTCCACAATCAACTCTCGAACTACTGGTGGGAGCCTGGGCTCCAGGAACAAGGAGATCCTACAGTCGGGCTTGGAACTCGTGGAGTGGTTGGTGCATGGAACAACAAGTGGATCCCATATGTGCCCCTGTGAACTACCTGTTACGTTTTCTTACACTTCTATACGATCAAGGTCTGGCATACCGGACTATTAATGTCTACAGATCAGCAATCTCCGCTGGACACAAGGGTATAGAAGGATCCCCAGCAGGTAAACACCTCCTGGTATGCAGACTCTTACATGGCGTTAGATTTGCAAGACCACCACAACCTCGATATACCTCAGTATTGGGACATGAACCTAGTATTAACCTTATTGGAAAACCACAGAACTCAAATCTCACACTTAAACAACTATCAGCAATGATCTCATCAGTGTCATTTCCAGCATTCCCTCACAATGCAAACCTATGTCCAGTGGCCTGTATCAAAGAATACGAGAAACGGACTCAGGCATTTCAAAACACTAGGCATCATGAATTGTTTCTGGCAATTAACACGCCACACCACCCAGTATCTACGGTAACAATAGCCCGTTGGGTGAGATGGATAATGACCTCTGCGAATATAGATACCTCCATATATGGGGCACACTCCACTAGAGGAGCCATGGCCTCTAAGGCTTTTACTTTGGGATGCAGATTAGAAGACCTTCTGAGAATGGCAGACTGGTCCCGCGAATCCACCTTTATAAAATCATGACTTTACGTCATGTAATTAGTAAAATCTGGTAATTCTGGGCAAACAGTAATGGCAATGGTCTCCTGGACATGACTTGTAAAAAAATTATTTTACCTGGTGCCCCAGCTATCCACAATATATACAATATAATGTACACACATGCGTAGTTGACACTGTATACTTTTATCTTGATAAATACTAAAAAACATTTAGCAACACATAAAGATTAAATTATAATGCACAGTTTTTAAAAAACAAAATAATGGCTTGGTTTTAATCCTTTAGAAATTGGGTATTATTAATTCTTATCCTCTTTGCTGTGGTTTGAAAATGTGTGTTTTGTTTTTTGTTCCTTTTTCAATGGTATTCTCCTGGTTTTGATTTGCGAGACACTGTAATTTTCCTAAGCTGTGATTGTACAGGATGCGAGATAATGAGATAGTAATGTAAGATCAGTATAATGCATGAGTAAGCTATAATACTTTTATACTGTGAAGCACATTACTCCCTTATTATAAGCTATATCTGATGTCAGCAGACTTGGCTCTAGCATTTAAAGGAGCATTAATAAGTAAACCTACATAGCTATAGCTAACGGCAAAATTTGTGTTACTTTGCATTTAATAACGCTTTATCTTTCAAATTCAAAAGAAAAACAGACCTTTTAATTTCCCCACTATGTCTCTTAGCTAGTGTCAGACACTGTGACATAGAGGGAAATTTATAAATGTGTGGTGAGCTAAAATGTTTTAAAAATAGGGCAATCCAATGAAAACCAATAGAATCTGCAGTCATGTTTCGTTGGTAATTACACCACCTTTACAACTTTGCAACACTTTTTGTATCAATACAATTTCATACATTTTTCCTAGAATAAGGAGGCTGAATAAAGTGCACTTTTTCTTCAAT
This sequence comes from Pelobates cultripes, assembly GCA_933207985.1. NCBI lineage: Eukaryota > Metazoa > Chordata > Amphibia > Anura > Pelobatidae > Pelobates > Pelobates cultripes. The sequence continues at coordinate 23,558,115 of OW240915.1, read as the reverse complement.
AAAAAAAAAGAAAATAATAATAATATTAAAAAATATATATATATTTATGTGACATATATGACAATACATATATTTATATATACAATATATGTATACAGGAGTCGCTAAAATTGAATTTAATGAGGCAATTCTACAGGAAATAGAAATTTTTTTTTTAAATTAAAAAAAGTTTTCTACACTTAATTGAAATACTTTATTTTTACAGAATAATTTATATAGCGAATTAGAATGACAAAGCAGAGTTTGAAGAGTGCAGGACAAATCATTTCTTGCATAATGCATTATTCACAGGCTCTCTCAGATAACATTATAAAATGAATACTTAGTGTTGACAGATTAATGACTGGTCCTGGATTAAATAGTTCAACCTCTTTGTTACATTTGCACTGAAGCCAAAATACATATTGTACATTAACTACCATTGTGCAGCAAAAGCCCTTTTTCTTTATAGTGCTTAAATTTCTATATGGCACTTATATTAATATTTATATATAGTTAACCACTATTGAGTTATCCTCTCATGAGCCACAAGAATACATTTGTTAGCACTGTTCTCCCCAATACAAAGCACTAATCTAAATTAATGTAGATTTATTTACCAAATAGTCAAGAGTTGGCAACCGACTTACAAAATGTAAAAAAATTTAAAAGTTGGGATTTTTTTTCAGCTTGACTTTATTAAACGGAAACTATAGTCACCAGAACAACTACAGCTTAATGCAGTTGTTTTGGTTAGCATAGTCAGTCCCTGCAGGCTTTTTGTTGTAAACACTGCCTTTTCAGAGAAAAGGCAGTGTTTACATTGCTGCTTAGGAACACTTCCTGTGGCCGTCACTCAGACTCACTGACGTTCAATGTCTCCATGCTTTCCATGATGGCGCTGAACTTTCCCCATGAGGAGATGCTGATTGGCCAGGTTAAGCATTTCAAAACCCACTCTGTGTTGGTTTCCATTAAAATTTTATATGGTATTCATCGAAGGCATGGACAATTTATGACATTACTGTGTGTACACAGAGAAAAATTAAAATGCCATCTAAACGTTATTTAAAAAGTATCATTGTAAGAAATTTGATACCAAACAATTTACTGTAATCTATAGGCAAATGGGTGACAAATATAGGTATGATTTTTTTTTTTTACTAATCCATACACTCCCAAAACTGCGCATAGAGACCTCAACAGGAGAAAGGGAGGTAAATTTGGTCATAGATTACAGTGTGCCTGGCCACTCTCGGGACAACCCTTGTGCACACCCATGGTCTTCAGTCAGATAAACGGGACATCCAACCAAAGAGGACTTGTTGACAGCTTCCGCCCTGGAGCAAGTGTATTTCGAGAGATATTTACGTATATGTATGCATTATAAAATAATACACTAGAAGGATATATTACATGTTAACCTTTACATTCAATAATTTAAAAATAAAATGTGCCAGTTTTCCTTGAAGGCTAGTCTGGGGACTAACTATAGGGCAATTTTTTACATTTATATCAAATGTCAGTGGTTGCATACATCCTATTTGGAGAAAATAGACTTCTCATTTTTATCCCTAAGATTTTACACCTCTGAACCTATGAGTTAAACGAGCAATTTAAATGCCCATACACAAATTTGTTTTGCCAAATCGTTTCTTGCTTACATTTTCTATGTTGCCATTCTTACTATGTAATTGTAGAATATTTTTTTTTTTTTTTATATAATGTAGGAAAACAACCTGTTCTTTTGTAAAATATGGAAATGGTGCTGTCGGATCAACTCAAAGCAAAGATAAAAAAGCTTTCGACTGTGGATCTAGTTTGCTAGGCTGAATATTTTAGGGGGAACTTTGCTTTTTCTTTTGGTCAAATAAAAGAAATAATAAATACATTTTATGAATTAATGGGGGCATTCAGCATTTCTGTTGCTTGGAATATGTTGTGCCAGAATGAACATTATAAAGCTTTGGATGTTTTTGTTGTTTTTTTTATCCTTTTTCATGTCACTCGCTGCTACTGTTTCTGCCGGGGAGCATAATTTGACAAAGCTGCTGTAGTTTCTGGTCCCTGCTGTGCTTTGGCAAGTATCCTTTTCAAGTGGTAATTCGAGAACAACCTTACTGGGAATATTCTGACACAGGGAAGAGAGAGTAGCCAAGCTATTGTCCCAGGGTAATGCTGTTCAGATGAATACATGAAATCCTCTTCTAATGATTTGAAGAAGAGCCGAGTTGTAACAAACTGCCGCTGACCTCGGAGTAATCTCCTGGGCCTCCGCAAGTCAGGACAAATCATCAACACGCCGTGCGAAAGGTGTACGCAGCAAGCGTTCGTACATCTGTAAAACGTAAGACAGGTCACAAACCTTGTTCTATGAAGTACTGCTTGTGTCGGAATGTTTTGAGGACCTTGGAATGAAAACAAAATGACAGGTGTACTCTTAGGAGTTGTAAGGAAGTTAGCAGGATGTTTTATTAATACAGAACAGAAAGGCAGGAGCATACGATCAATACATTTTGGTAATGGCTGCGTACAGTGCCTAAGGCTTTAAAGGTTAGAAAAACATTTTTCACAAAAAAAATGAAATCTTTACCTGGCTGGATAGTCGGAATATTTACTGAGAACCCCCAGAGAACCAGCTGTGTGATATGAATAATATAATCAGAATAGCATTGTCTGGTTACTGAGCAGACCGTTCCTTATTGTTTAAATAAAATTTCTTCTACTTACCTGCACTATCCTGTACCAGGACAACTTTTTCTGGCTCATTGGCTAAACTGCTATAATTAAACAGATTGTAATTCTCATTTGCACCTGCTTCCCTCGAATTGGTATAAAGTGATATGTGTCTGTATTTCAACTTTAGTGTAGATTATGATGTGCAACATGAAAGCCTCTTTAAAGAAGTATTCAATTTTTTTCTTTAAATTCCCCTGTGTTAAAGCACATTGAGAAACATATAAAAGCCACAATTGTATGTGTGTATTCGCCAAGAGTCTGTGCTGGAGAAGAAGTGGAGGGTTTGTAAAAGCAAGCTGCTCTTAGATATACCGCTACTAAATCTACTAAATAATGATTTATTTATTTATTTTATTTTTTTGGGGGGGTGGGGCAGTGAGGGGGCAATGGAGTATCTTATGCACACTTTGGCTTGGCATCATTGTACACCTGTTACATAGTTCCACAACCCTTTCATTCCTACCCATACTTTCTTCACTGAGTCCCATTTAGTCCCTCTGCAACATCAAGATAGTCTGTCTAAACCGTTATCAATCACAGCGTTAAAATCACCTACCTTTTGCTACCAAAACGGCTCTGATGCATCGAGGCATGGGTTCCACAAGACCTCTGAATGTGTCATGTGGTATGTGACATCAAGACTTAGCCGCAAATCTTTTAAGTCCTGCAAATTGCGAGGTGGGTCCTCCATAGATTGGATTTATTGTTTCAGCACATCCACAGATGCTCAATCAAATTGAGATCTTGGGAATTTGGAGGCCAAGGCAACACCTTAAACTCTTTGTCGTGTTCCTCAAAGCATTCTTGAACAATTTTCGCAGTGTTGCAGGAGGCATTATCATGCTGAAAGATGCCACTACCATCAGTGAACACCATTGCCATGAAACGGTGTACATGGTCTGCAGCAATCTATAAGTAGGTGGTACGTGTCAAAGTAACATCCACATGAATGACAGGACCCAAGGTTTTCCAGCAAAACATTGCCCAGGCATCATACTGCCTCTGCCAGCCTGCCTTTTTACCATAGTGCATCCTGCTGTCATCACTTCCCCAAGTATATGATGCAAACGCTATGCACCTGATCTAAAGCATGACATGATTCATCAGACCAGGCAATTAATGAACAGAAGTCATCATGAGTACTTTGACTGTCTGCATATAAGCAGCTGGCCATGGCCAGCATTACTTTTTAAGAAATTTGAGCTAAAGTAACTCTTCTGTGTGATCCTACTAGACGGGCTAGCCTTTACTCCCAACGTGCATCAGTGAGCCTTGGTCACCCATGACCCTGAACACGGTTCATTGATTGTCCTTCCTTGCATCACTTTTGTTGTTTTGGAGATGCTCTGACCCAGTCGTCTAGCCATCACTATTTGACCTTTTTCAAAGTCACTCAGATCTTTTTGCTTGCCCATTTTTCCTGTTTCCAACACATTAAATTCAAGATTTGACTGTTCGTTTGCTGCCTTATATATTTAACCCGTTGACAGGAGCCATTGTAATGATATAATCAATGTTATTCACGTCACTTGTCAGTGGTTTTAATGTTGTGGCTGATCAGTGTGTGTGTAAATATGTATATAAAACATACAAGATCCAGCGGACTCACTCTTTCACTATACAGCAATTTCAAAGCTCACAGAATGTAACAGTTTTTGTAAATACTGAATCTAGGCAAAAATAACAAGGGTTTAGTTACAGTTATGATCATACATTGCATAGGCCTGCCACAACGTCAATTTACCCCATTCTTGGCAGATCCTACTCTAGCATCCTAATACCTGCTCTTGTGAAAATAACCCACTTACTTGGGGAATTCCTCCTCCTGGGACTCTTTGCAGTGCAAGGTTAAATAGGGCCCTTGAATGAGGCACCTGTGACAGGGAAGGGGGCAAAAGAAGAAATTGCACCAAATAAGAAATATTTTTTTTTTTTTTGCAACAGTGCAGCTAGTATATTCAGGAAATTTAACCTTTTCTCTCTGTGCTATTTATCCTTCCTACAGAGAGGACAACTACTATTTTTTCAAGTTAGTATCATTAACCTTCTTACTGTCACAAAGGGGGTATTGTCTTGTAATAGTTGGCTATTATGTTAATGTTAAATAGTGACATTATCTTGGCTTTGTAAAAAGGTACTATGTCAGATTGTGAAACTAAAGAGGGGATTAAAGAGTGTTAATATATGGGAAGGGATAAAAGGCAAGTGTGTTCAGCTAAACGTGTCCATCAAGAGTGTTTCCAAAGGTTTATTCACTAACAATTGTACTACGTGTGGGTTGGGTACTTGGCACTTAGAGTAGAGGTTTCTCAGAACTGCTCCCTCTGAATTTTTAAATTATAACAGCTCACATCTATCTGAATTCCCTCCATCCTTTGTGTGTCTTTTCTGACTCACAGCACCTCCTTATGTATTTCTTCGTACTCCTCCACCACTTTTGGCATAGGTGACAGGCTTACGGTCTGGGAATAGGTCCTCCTTAAGCCGGCAGGTAGATCAAAAAATTTTCCAAACATTTTCCTGCTTGGCCCTGTGACCCCTGAACTACTCAATGGAGCGTTGTCTGCACCACTGCAACACTTTAAAAATACCTTTGCAGTCCCCCGGCACTTTGCAATGACTCAGAGCATCACAGCCTATGCTCTGGGTCATTAACGGTCTGCCAGACCTGCAAAGGAACTTTTACAGTTATCTGCACCCAGTACTGGAGCAGACCTCAAGTCTCTCCCACCAGACCACCAAGGAAGGTTCTTCACTGGACCACAAGTGAAAGGTAAGCAGGAGGGGGACAAACACACACACTTAGCCAACTTAGCACAGTATGGCTATTTATAACCAGATATTTTAAATATGATTAAACTGTTAAGAGCTCCCGACTGATTCCACTCTTGCAACTGTCACTAGTCTAATACTGTCCTTACCTTTTGTGGCACTTTACCCCACTCCCTCTAGCATGTAAGCTCATTGAGCAGGGCCCTCAACCCCTCTGTTCCTGTGTGTCCAACCTGTGTGGTTACAACTACATGTTTGTTTGTCCACCCACTGTAAAGCGGAATTTGTTTGCGCTATATAAATAATAACATAATAATAATGCAAAATGTGATATATTTAATTATTTGATCAGTTCTGGGTCCTGGATTGTCCCTTTCAACAAATTAAATGTTCTTCCTTAGCGTGCATAGTCAGAAATCGATATTGTATATTAAAATAAATATTACTTTATAAAATGTAGTCATGCGGTGAGATCCACCACTGTGATTAGAGATCTAAGTCCATCTAAGTAGATGTTATTTTTCAGATTAGCCACAGATCAGTTTTTAATGCATAAAAATTTACTTCTCTACAGCTGTTATAATGACACCCTTAAAGTATGAATAAAATCGATCTTTGTCATTTTTCCTGGCAAAACCTTTCTATATTCATTCAACTCCCCATGATTTCTGTATACAAGAGATTTGTGTAAACAGGATTTCAGAGTGTCAGATATAATATAATATATAAATATATAGTAAAGAAACTTTAGCAATAATGTTTGGTCTTTTTTAACGAATAGGATTTATGTTTACCACTGCTGTTTTATCACTTAGCAAATATTGCTTTGTGGAAAGTTTCTGATTATGTCAGTAGTGTGAGCTCACTGCACTAACACTCTTACAGAAAATGTGCAATATGTGATGTGTATAGTGGTTAGTGCACAATTTTTTCAAATGCTAAATGTGAGCACAAATTTTGAGTGATTAGAATATTTTTTTAAATAATGTGCAGCAAAAATAGAAAAGTATGTGACTTAAAGGATCACTATAGTGTCAGGAAAACAAACCCGTTTTCCTGACACTATAGTGCCCTAAGGGTGCCCACACCATCAGTGTCCTCCTTCCTTGGCGCTGAAGGGGTTAAAACCCCTTCAGCAGCTTACATTAATCCAGCACCAGGCTCCCTCGGTGCTGGTGAACTCTCCTCCCCCGCCGACGTCAGCTCCCGAGTGGAGTGGAATGCGCATGCGTGGCAAGTGCCGCGCACATTCAAACAGTCCATAGGAATGTATTTCTGAATGCTTTCCTATGGACGTTCTGCACGCTGGATGTGAATTTCAGGAAGACAGCCACTAGAGGTTGGATTAACCCTGCTATGTTTACATCTGAAGGGTTAAAACCTGAGGGACCTGGCACCCAGACTACTTCAGTGATCTGAGGTGACTATAGTAACCCTTTAAAAGTAAAACAGGACTATCAGCTAAATGGTAAAATTATACAGTGTTGTAAAAATGTTTGAAAATCCAAATGTGTGTTTAAAACCAAAGTGCTGTTTATAAAACAACAACAATCCCTTATAGTGATTTTATAGTAAAAAAAAAAGTTATACATTTAAATAAATACTTATAAACCAGTATTGCAACTTGTAGCAAGTAAACCTAAAAAAAAGAAATTAAAGTGCAATAGTGCAAATCAATAGGACAATGCATTCTGAATTCATATATATGAATCCCACTCACAAGATAAGAGTGGTGTTGGTAATAATTTAGAATATCAGACTCAGGGAGGATCAATTCCGTAAAGTAAGTTGGATCCCAATCACAGTAAGCTCACCCACAAGCAAATTATTTAGCAGTTGATCCAATATTCGGTGGTGACCTCTCCCACTGCATCTTCGTTCACCTCTTTAATCTGGCAGAACTTGTTGCCTGACGCGATGCGTGAGAAAGCCCCAAGAGGCAGGGCGAAACACGTATCTTGACATCAGACTCATAATTCTGCCAGGATTAAGATCCAGTTGCATACTCAGGGCAGAAGAAGGTGGTGACAGTACATCACTGCCGGTAATCAGAAAATGGATCTAGCACCGCAAAAGATTACCAAGTATGAGGTGAAGGGGGATGATTTGGGAGAACAGTTAGGTGCTGAAGACTAAGGGAGGGGGAGAGGGAATAAAAAACAAATATTTCTCTGCGACGAAGCCACTTTTAATGGAGTCTCCACTAACTGCATTCATAAATAAAACAGGCAAAGCTGTTTTAATAGATCCAAAAAAAAAAATTGAGATTTTTCCTTAATGGGCATAAATCAAACATATTGTGACCTAAATAGAAATACAAGATATGATAGTGTAAAACATAAAAGCATCAGAAGAAGCCTTAGATGTTTCTTCATTGATGTAACATTGTGACATTCTAACCAAAATTGCAATGGGGCACAATGGATCAAAGTCTCACCAAGGAGCAGATTTTGCATGTGGCCATTTTAGACGGCCATCTTGTAAATCTCCTTTCCTATGGAATATAGTTTTTGTGGTTGATTTATTTATTTATTACCTTAAAATAGCTTAAAAGCTTTCATTTTCCATGCAAACCAGACTTGATGATTGAGGTATAATTAAAATAGTAATTATAGCCATAATGTTTTATTTTTGACTGTTAGAGAAAAAAAAAATGGTGGGGGGGAAAATGCTATTTAAAGAAACTGTTTGAAACGAATGTATTCAAGGCATATTAAATCCTTTAAGAAACCAGTTATTGATTTTTGCATGCTTTCATGTGTAGTCTAAGACATTTTCTTCATTTATTTCAGTCGATGGGAATAATACAAAATCATTGGAACGTGAAAGTTTAAATGAAGGCAATATTCTGAAAGTTGATTTTTAATGCGATAAATATTTGTAACGCTCCTAAGAAATCATTATGAGATGACTAATTACAGAGGCTGCCCAAGCACAGTAAAACGTAGCGATGTACAGGTTTTTTTTTGCTAGTACCGGGTTGATATTTTTGGGATGTGTCACAAATACACGCCACAAAGTGCAAATATGACATTTTGATTTGGATCCTTCACTGACTGTTAAGAACTAAAAAAAATAAAAGATGACCTACAGACATAATAACTCAAATGTCATTTGCTGCAGCCTAGTGGAACCATAACAATTTTTCATGATGTATGGCTTGCCCGAAGGCTTTAGCAACAGTGACCGTGCCAAAAATGACACCAAGTATGCTTTGCACTTACTCAACCATGATATCGGCCTGGAGCATTGGGAAATAAATGGGATACTGTGTATGTTTGGTGAAATGGTCTAATAATAAGGGCAGCGTTGTGCTGATGTCCGTTTCGCCTGCCCGCTTGTTAATTTGAATTATGGATGTTTTGTGTAAGTAATTCTGAGGAAGAACGATGCAGTGGAATGGAAGGGGTTAAATATAAACAACATAAAAGTGATACAAACAATAATGTCTACATGTTACAATGTATATGTTCCATAATCACAGATTAATGGGCACATTTTTAGAATTGCTTCTTGTCTTTTGAGGAGGTAAGGGGTGATAAGAGAAAATATTTATTTAGATGCAAATATTGTTAGATTAAGGACTAAATGAACTAAGTAAAATGAGAGATAATATAGGCGCAATCCAAGGACGGAAAAGGAATGCCATGATTATGGTGAATTCCGGAATGCCATGTTTATGCTGAATTCCGTAATGCCATGATTATGCTGAATTCCGTAATGCCATGATTATGCTGAATTCTGGGATGCTATGATTATGCTGAATTCCGGAATGCCATGATTATGCTGAATTCCAGAATGCCATGATTATGCTGAATTCCAGAAATGCTATGATTATGCTGAATTCCCTAATGCCATGATTATGCTTAATTCCGGAATGCCATGATTTTGCTGAATTCCGGAATGCCATGATTATGCTGAATTCTGGGATGCTATGATTATGCTGAATTCCGGAATGCCATGATTATGCTGAATTCCAGAATACCATGATTATGCTGAATTCCGTAATGCCATGATTATGCTTGATTCCGGAATGCCTTGATTATGCTGAATTCTGTAATGCCATGATTATGGTGAATTCCAGAATGCCATGATTATGCTGAATTCCGGAATGCCATGATTATGCTGAATTCCGGAATTCCATGATTATGCTGAATTCTGGGATGCTATGATTATGCTGAATTCCGGAATGCCATGATTATGCTGAATTCCAGAATGCCATGATTATGCTGAATTCCAGAATGCCATGATTATGCTGAATTCCAGAAATGCTATGATTATGCTGAATTCCCTAATGCCATGATTATGCTTAATTCCGGAATGCCATGATTTCGCTGAATTCCGGAATGCCATGATTATGCTGAATTCTGGGATGCTATGATTATGCTGAATTCCGGAATGCCATGATTATGCTGAATTCCAGAATACCATGATTATGCTGAATTCCGTAATGCCATGATTATGCTTGATTCCGGAATGCCATGATTATGCTGAATTCTGTAATGCCATGATTATGGTGAATTCCAGAATGCCATGATTATGCTGAATTCCGTAATGCCATGATTATGCTGAATTCCATAATGCCATGATTATGCTTAATTCCGGAATTCCGGAATTCCACGATTATGCTGAATTCTGTAATGCTATGATTATGCTGAATTCCAGAATGCCATAATTATGCTGAATTCCGGAATGCTATGATTATGCTGAATTCCGGAATGCCATGATTTTGCTGAATTCCGGAATGCTATGATTTACCTATGATGGAGGTAATTTAGTGCTCTTCAGTTAATTAACCCAAAGCTAGACTGATTCTATTCCATCCATAGTAAGACCAGGGCACGCCTAGTCCTCTTTGTCACAGTTCCTCCCAAAAGTCTCCTTATCCCGCGCATTTCTTCTGCAAATAAATACCAGGCAGTGAAATTCATATAGCCTTCAAAGGTAAAATATAAAACTAAACTATAGCGTTAGGAATATAAACATGTAATAATCCAGTTCTACCCATACTGATGATACATTCAATACATATGGTGCAGTAACTGATTACACTCATATTTTTGGTTGCATCTCTTATTTAAAGTAAAGGTTTGTATCTTGATTATGCCAGAGAAAAAAAGAAGATATTTCAGACAATTCCTGGATTCCTTGAAGTATCTTTTTTTGTTTACGCTTTGTATATTTATAATTTAATGTATTATCTACATTACTGGCTTGTAATAAATCTCATCAGTTGTTATTTTGACAGAAGGCCCCCGGGGCCCACTCTTACCTTAATGGGTTAAACCGTTCTTGAATGGTTTAACCCCAACATTGCTTCCAGCACTGATCTCAACTCTCCCCAGACGGCATCCGGCTTCTGAAATTTCAGTTGCAGGAAGCGTAGAGTAACGCATAGACTCCCCATTCACAAAACTGCTTTGAGTAGAAACATACCTTTGTCAAACCAGTTTTGTGAACTAACATTTTATAAGCCAGGGGGGAATCAGAGGATCAGCACTAGAGGTGTTCAAGAACAGTTTAACCCCTTGAGGTAAGAGTAAACACAGGGGCCTCCTCGCACCATAACAACTCCATTTAGATTAAATTGTTATGGTGCCTTAAGGTGCCTAAATTGTCCCTTTAAGGTGCACCAGCAACTTTGCTAATATTCCTATAGGACCAGAGTTGGGAATTGTCTCTTGGATTGTCATTGTACCTTGAGGACTGGATTGAAAACCGATGATCTATAAAAGTCCTTAACAACAGATGTTACATCTCTTATAGAATGTCTCTTCCAGTATTGTGTTTTATTGGGTAACTATTATAATTCCACTATCTGCTTGCATTTCTAAGTTCTGTCAATAGTATATAGTTTCCAGATTTCACGTTCATCCAGTGTACTTGTTCTATACACAGGCAAAACAAGAAATACCAAAATCCCTGCGCTTGCTAGAATCTCACAGAAACCTTTTAACACTGCACAAAAACAACAGTCCAACAGGTATAATTTACTTCCCTTGAGTGTTTGCTCCTGAGGACTTTAAATGTGAGCCATTTTCTTTACGCTTTTCTTTGTGCTTTTACCACAAGTGAGACACAAAGATATTTTGGCACTTAGAAAGGTTTCAGTGAGTAAAAACCTGTCATACGGCCCGCAAAGCCATCTGGACTTGCTATTGAAAAGGTTTGACGTGGTTATAGGCAAGATTTTATCGCGTCTGAGAAAAAAAAAAAAGTTTGCACACGGCTTACATCCTCGAAGGTTGATGTTAGGATTAGTGTATTTTGTATTTATTTCGATTTTTGTCTTTAAAAAAAAAAAAGAAAGAAATGACCAATGATGGAACGGCAGCAAGATATGAAGATATAAATCTTTGACGAAGGCTATGTCAATAATAGTAGAGGACAAACAAAAAATAAATTAGTTTTAGCTTTATTTTTTTTATCAGAAACTGCCGGACAGCGAAAGATTATTACATCAGTTTTCTGGCAATTTCTGAACAATGTTTTCTAAATGTTAATTGCCCAAACTCTGTTTGCGCAAACTGTTATAGTATACTTGAAAACAAGCGTTTTGTTTGTTTCCTTTAGAAGTGTTGCAACATTGTGTCTTTTCTACGTTTAACGGTGCAGTTTAAAAGACGCTTTAATATTTTAAACAAAGACTTTTGAGTAGATCTTTCAAATCATTAATTTATTGGTATATTTAAACAGATAAAAACAACAAAGAAATATTAAAATGACTAACAATGCCTTTATGGCAACAACAAAAATGTTCATATTATTATTATTATTATGTTATTTATATAGCGCCATCAAATTCCGCAGCGCTTTACAATGGGTGGAAGAACAGACATGTAGTTATAACCAGACAAGTTGGACACACAGGAACAGATGGGTTGAGCTTACATGCTACATGCGACATGCTAGAGGGAGTGGGGTTGTGACAGATCCCTCTGTCTTGAACTGAAACGACCGTATTTCTCATTCGTTTGTTTGATTCATGTTTCCCCGTTCCTGTGGACTCTATGCCGTTCCCTTTCTATGTACCGAATAAAACTACAGAACGGCCGGCCACCCAGTAGAGAAGTGTGTTGCTGGTTAACCTCTTGGCCCCATCAGAACGTTGAGGTTAACCGCAGACACCTTTTAATTAATACGGTAGTTGGGTGGCCGCCATTCGTATACCGAACACGAGGTCGCGGCCATTTTAAACACGCGAACGCACAGCGGTGTTCGACGCCCAACTCTTGAACTCAAAACGGATACATTTTGGCACGAACACCGCTGAAGCCGCCAACCTCCCTTCTTGTTCGGTAGAAAGTGCACGAACGGCCCTATATTTGGTAGTTTGTACCTGAAAACACCATACTCCAGATGGGCATCCCATGGAGCCCATTTGTATGAAAACTGACTTTGTGATCACTTTGGCTCCACGGCGATTGGACTGTGTGCATAGGATCTGAGCGCTATTCTGTACTTTGGTGCGCTCAGATCCTAGCTATCTGGGGACCTGTTGAATGCCTGTAAAATGTACCAGTCACGTATTTTCATGCCTTTTTGTTATTTACATCTAAAATAGCGTTTAGGAATTACTTCACAATTATCTCCCTGAGCAGAGCAGAGGGTTCTGGGTAAGAAAAGGGGAATGGCTAAGTGTGTACCCTGTGATTGGTTGCTACAATGTCCTTGTCACAGTCTCCCATTTGGTCCCCTAGGGGAGGGTCCACCAGATGGTAGACTTGCATAAAAGCCGGGCATGTAGCCCTCATTAAACCAGATTCCTGCTGACCCTCAATACGGAGCTTTGTCTCGTCATTGGGGGGATTATTCGTATGGAGTACGTTTGTTCGGCTGTTTGGGAGAATATTTGATTCCTATGATTGCTGTTCGGCTGTTTGGGAGAATACTTGATTCGTGTGATTGCTGTTCGGCTGTTTGGGAAACTAATTGATCTGTACGGCTACTGTTCGGCAGTTTGGAGCGCTCAGTGGCTACCTCTACGTTCGGTAAGGGAACGTCCTATACGGCTGTTACCCCTCTCCTACTGGGGGAGCCGTAACAGGGGTAAAATGACATAAAAAGGTAAAAGGTATATCATACCAATGGTTGTCCCAAGTTGATTAATGGTTATTAACAATAACTGAACTCATTATATTTTCACATAGTACGCAGTAGCTATCTATCTATCTGCGTATAAGCAGGGGAAATTGAAAGCTGAAAAAAATGTGTCATTGGGGCCTCAATATTATTATTATTTATAAAGCACCAACAAATCCTGTTGCGCTGTACAATAGGTGGACTAACAGACAAGTATTTGCAACAAGACAAGTTGGACATACAGGAACAAAGGGTGTTGCGGACCCTGCTCAAACAAGCTCACATTCTGGAGGGAGTGGAGTAAAGTGGCACAAGAGGTAAGAGTATGATGTATTTCATGTATGAGAAAAGGTAGTTTACTAGAATAGTTTACAGTGAAGAGTAAGTCTTATTGGATAACACAGTTGCAGGAGAGGAAGCGGGGTGGGTTACCATGGTGCCGGGATGGAAAGATAACAGATTCATTGATATGTTTTCTTAAAGAAATTAGTTTTTGATGATCTTTGGAGAGAATGGAGACTGGTTGAGAGTCTAACGGAGAAGGGAAAGGAGTTCAGCCGGAATGGCGCAGCCCTAGAGATGTCTTGAAGGTGAGAGTCAGAGGTACTAGTACAAATGGAGAATAGACGCAGGTCTTCGGCAGAAAGTAGGGGCCTGGATCGGACATACTTGTGTATTAGTGAGGATAGGTAGGCAGGAGCAGATTTATGAAGAGATTTGTAAGCAAGCTCCAGAATTTTATATTGAGCCCTAACTCATACGGGAAGTCAGTGTAAGGTCTAACCGTGGGGGGAGGCGAGGGAGGTGCAGACAGAAAGATGGGTCTCGTTACCACATTCATTATAGACTGTAACATGGCAAGCTGGGAACACAAGAGATCACTGAGAAGTGGATTGCAATAGTCAAGGCAAGATTGGATAGCTGCATGGACCAGCACCTTAGCCGAATCAGATGGGGTGGATGCAAGCTATGTTTTTGAGATGGAAGTGTCAAGATTTTGCAAGTTACTGGATATGAAGGGTGAAGGAGAGGTTGGAGTCAAGGAGAACTCCTAGGCAGCAAGCCTGCGAGAAAGAGCTGATGGAAAAGCGATAGTTTTAGAAGGAGAAAGACACAGAAGTAGCAACACTTGAGGGAGGAAAGACTAGTTCTGTTTTGGATAGGTTAAGTATGAGGAAGTGAGAAGACATCCAGTTAGAAATAGCAGAGAGGCTGTCAGAGACACAAGTCAAGAGGAGCTGGAAGAGATCAGGAGAGGACAGATAGATTTGTGTGTCATACGCATAGAAGTGATATTGGAATCCAAAGGAGTCAATGAGATTACCAAGGAAGGCAGTATAGACCAAGAACTGTGACAGGACAGAACCTTGGGGAAGGCTAAGTGGTTTGACCTATTACTGGGAAATGGGTCCAGGTTACATAGTCTGTAGTGGTTTTGATGCTTGGAGTAACCTTTTAACACACAAAGTCCATCTGAAGTGGTTGGGTGGATGTTGCTTATTTTTGAAGCTGTCTTGAGTACGGTCCCACCTTATAGGATACAACCCTGTACTGAATTGCTATTCACTATATGTGGAATATATGTGGATTTATTTATCATTTCTAACATGTGCTAGCCCTGTTAATGTGCTATATAAGCCCTTAGACAGATAGAAATCCCTTGAGGGTTCCCATAGTTCACCAAGTGTGTATATATTTTGTACATTTATTCATATGCTTAGATACATACATAATTATACTGTACATGCATGTAGAAGTGTGTATAGCTGCTTGCAATAAACCCTGACAATGTTGCATGTAATACTCACTTAATGAATATCAATATCAATATCGAAGAATCATTTTGAAGTTAATATTGTGTCTGAATCCAATAATACGGGGAAAGATTCCTTGCTGAACTCTCACCTTTAAACCCTACCCTGCAGAGATGAACACGGATTGGCTAGAGCTGCAAATTTCAGCGGAGAAACTGCTTCAATCCATAACCTCCTGTACGCTTAAAGACAAGCCTGGGGTGTCAAGCTACTGCACTAGAATAGATATTAAATTAACACAAATGGACTTTCTTTATCTACATAAAAGCTCTGTAAAGGCATTTCCACAGGGCAACAGAGCTGAGGTTGAAAAATATTGCTTTGTCTATAGTGCTAAAATTTACATTTGAAATTCATGTTCCAGACCTCCCTTAACAACATATTGAGTCAGTTTGAGGGTAAACAATGTCCTTTTATCATCTGTCGTGCCTACAAAATGAAATGACACAGTCAGCATTCGCAGTGTACAGAATAAATTTATACTTGTCAAAGTCATTATAGGTGAAAATATCTACATATAAAAGTGAGCAAGTCGTATAATACTAACACACAGATTATCATATAACAATGTTTTATATATATATATATATATGCAAATGCTTGCGCTGTTTCTACCTAGCCATCACAACGCTCTATAGCTCTCTATAAGAACACTTGGAAAACTGCTAATAAATTTTTTCAATATAAAAAGATCAGATACATCCATGGAGGTGCAGAGGTGAACCCTTGTGCTTCCAGAATGCATTCATTAAATTGGAATAAATTCTATTATTGTTCCTTCGAATCTCATCCGAATACCAGGTGCCCCATTTAATTTTTTTGTGATGATGCTTAGTTTGGGAACAGCCTCTAAATTCTGATACTACACCCAAGTTTGTCTGTATTTGAGTCATTTTGTATATGTTTCCACCCACTTTACACATATGCCGCAAGTCAACATAGCGGGTGGGTGAGTGGCACATGCAGGGACGGCCTTTGGCTTTTAGACACCCTGAGCACAAAATATTCTCAGCGCCCACCCCACCCCGTCATCCAGGTATAGTGTGTGTATAGGAGTGAAGTGACTGTATAGGGGATATGTATGCTATGTGTTGGCTGTGTGTGATATTTGTAATGGGTGTATTAACTGTATGTAATGTATTGGTTGTATGTGATATTTGTGCTGGGCTTATTGCCTGTGTGTGATGGGTATTTAATTCAGATAACAATATGCATTCAAGCCTGTGTGAATGCAGGTGTATATTTTTGCAGAGATAAAATGATGCACAGTTATACATATACACTTATCAAATACACCACATGCACACAGTTGCAGGCAGATAGTCTTAGAAAAACACAGGTACAGGCAGTAACACACATACACAGTTACAGGCAGATAAACACACTCACACACAATTACAGGAAGACAGACACACACAAACAGGCAGGCATCCCCACACACACAGCCACACATATGGTCTGACTTACACACACACACACACACACATACATGCAGACAGCCACACACACAGGCAGACAACCACACACACAGGCAGACAGCCACACACACCGACAGCCACAAACATACACACAGGCAGGCATCCACACACACACACAAACACACACAGGCAGGCAGTCACACACAAACAGCCACACACAAACACACAAGCCGACAGCCACACACACACACACACACACAGGCAGGAAGTCACACACAGACAGCCACACACAAACACACAGGCAGACAGTCACACACAAACACACAGGCAGACAGCCCCCCCAACACACACAGGCAGACAGTCACACATAGGCAGTCACACACACACACACACACAGCAGACAGTCACACACAGACAGCCACACACAAACACACAGGCAGTCACACACACACAAACACACACATTAAGGAGGTCACACACAGAGAGCCACACACAAACACACAGGCAGACAGTCACACACAAACACACAGGCAGACAGCCCCCCCACACACACACAGGCAGACAGTCATACATAGGCAGTCACACACACACAGGCAGACAGTCACACACAGACAGCCACACACAAACACACAGAGGCAGATGGCAACACACACAGAGAGGCAGACGGCAACACACACAGGCAGACAGTCACACATAGGCAGTCACACACACATATACAGGCAGACAGTCACACATAGGCAGTCACACACACACACAGACAGACAGTCACACATAGGCAGTCACACACACATACACAGGCAGACAGTCACACATACACACACAGGCAGACAGTCACACATAGGCAGTCACACACACACACACACACACACACACACAGGCAGACAGTCACACACACACAGTCACACACACAGGCAGACAGTCACACAGTGGCTCTTTAAGCTCCAACCCTGCTGCACAGTAAGCTCCGCCGCGCCACAGTGTTACTTCCACCCCCGCCGCAATTTTTGAATTTTTTTTATTTATATCGGCGGTTATGTGTGAGCTGTGTCGGCCGCACGGCGCCCCCTGCTTCAATGGCGCCCTGTGTGGCCGCACAGCTCGCACACCCCTAAGGCTGGCCCTGGGCACATGTACTGTTACAGAATTATTCAGTAACGTGAGAATTGTTCAGAATTCGAAGTGAATTCAATATAAATTTCAAATTTAAAGGTAAACTATAGTGCTAGGAATACAAAGTTGTAATCTTAGCACTACAGTACCCTCTGCCCTACCCCTCCCCTCCTCTCCCTTGCATCCCCTTACCCTTTAACCGATAAGGGGATAAAACCACTTTTCTGATTCCATCACTAGTGTCTTTCTATCCTGGGTCAGGCACCACCTCCGCTCCTCCTTGTCTGACATCAGGCAGACCTGATGCGCATACAATGCCTATGGTGTTTTAGCTGACGCTGGATGCCCTCATGCAAAGCGTGAGGACGTCCAGCGTCATTTAGTTAACCAAACGTCTGCTAATAACCCGGATAGACAGCCACTAGAATTGGAGTAAACTCTGCAAGGTTATTATTGCAGTTTCTCAATACCTGCCAAGTTAAGGGGACAGAGGCACCGCACCCAGATCACTTCAATGAGATAAGGTGTTCTGGGTGCGTGCCCTTTAAGGCCTAAGTCGTCAAATTGGAAATATACCTGACTTGGAGCACTTTTCCAGATCAACTATTTTGGCCTTAAATCTAAAACTTCACTTTGCATTCCTGGCAATTCACAACATTTAGTAAATAGCCGTGCATGTGTCATTTATCAATCTATATATCTTACACATAGCACCGAGTAAACATTATTATAAACAAGCCTAGTGCAATGTTTGTTTAAGGGATGACAACATTCTACTTTATTTAAGTCAATATATAATACGCCCTGCAAAATAAGATGAGAGTAATGTATTTTCACAATATATATTAATTTATTCAGTATATTGCATATTAAATAATGTTAAACCGCATTCCCGGAACTATAGATCAATGCAGAGAATGTGATATTAGAGAGGCATTCACTACAATAACATTCTATTCTGAATGGTAAGTTAAGGACACGATTTAAGCAACAAAAAAAAAAGCAGCCATTCCAATGATATTGGATTTTTTATTTTTTTCCCCTTTTCATTTCTGTAAGGGTTCATGCTGTCTTTTAGCCTAATCGTTGTGGATTTCCTGCTGCAGCGATGCTAATGGCCTGATTCTTGATTTGTCGGGGCATATGGCAATCTGCTTTTCATGCCATTGAAGTGTTGGGTCTCTCGTCAGGTTTCAAATTATCTGGCAAGACTTTGAAAAGTTTGATAAGAGCTAAACTTCACAGCAACCTTGTTTTACCCAGGAACAAATCACTGAATACAGAATAAGTTTTAAAGCAGGAGAAATTATGTTGCCGTAGCTGATACAATACATTTTTTTTTCTTTTTGAAAGATTTTCCTCCATTTTTTGAGGATAGGTGTATATAGAAGGCTAGCAGAAATATAGGCATTTCTTATAATAATGTCCATGAATAAGAAAAAAACAAAGAAACACATCAGGGTAGTATCATTTGCCCCAAGTGATCCGTGTATCCATGAATCAAACATTGTTACCATTTCATGACGGACATCTGCACTCAATCAGAACCTATTGACCATTCAACTGTTGTGATATCAGCTTCTGATAGCTGTATGAGCAATGAAGAAGGATCATATGCGTTATCTCTGGGGGGTTTTGTTGTTGTTTTTTTTTTTAGCAATGACATTCTTTTATTTTTATCAACTTATTGTATGTAGTTACATCGTTGTTTTAGCCCTACTGCGGCTACCTTCTTTTTTGTTTGTTTGGAAAAATCATGTTGTGAATGTATAAAAGAACTGCCCAGTAATTAACCCAATAATTAGATTAGAAGATGTAAGTACATACCACGTACAATATCTATACGTATAAAGCTGCTAAATTTGGCAGAAAGAGAGCGTGAACTGAAAACTTTCTCCCCAATTTTATTAAATCTTAAAACCTTTGCAATGTGTCTTTGTAGGTGATTTCCTCCTTTAAAATTGTAGCATTTGTGTATTTGTTAAAAAAAAAAAAAGATTAAACAATAAAGAAAATTGTTCACATCCATCTTTGCTCATATTTACCAAGGGTGCCAATATTAGTGGAGAGCACTGTGATACTCATAAAAACTGTAAGTCTGTTTTTTTCTAAAACATTTGTTTAAAGATTATGATTGTGACTTGCCACATATATGCAATGGACAGGGAAGTGAGTTGTGTCTGTGTGATAAGTTGTATCGTAGTCCCAGGTCGTGATGGAACCAGTTGAGGACCAGGTGACAGCAAGCCTAAATAAGAGGGAATCTCTAAGGACAAGGAGAGGACAGTGAAATTTCATCATGGCATCTGCGCTAGGAATGCATTGGGATGATGCAGCTAGAGTTTAGCTACGTAGACATTGTAATTTGACAACATGAGGCTCTATACTGGACATAGAGAGTACTTAACAACAACTCATGGCTTTATACATATACATCGTATGTTGACATTGTACATTGTTTAGGACCAGAATGGTATCTCCATATCCCGTAATCTCCATAAATAATCTAAAGTCTGTTTGTGTTACGCACTTTTTTTTTTGAAGATGTTTTCTCCATTATTTCGGACCCAGAATCAATTTTGTTTGCATTACACACTTTCTTTTTTTTTTTTTTAACTTGGTACAGTTTTATAATTTCTTAAGCCTTTCTCTTTTATTTCTCTGATATTTAAAATAGTCTGAAATTCTCTTAGGCTGAAATACAAATGTGGGATTTTCCTGTTAAATAACAGGTGTTTAATACCAGTAACTTACTCAAACATTAAGAAACTTCAAAGAACACAAAATAGCAAATCAGTGTTTCTTTTTATCTCTTTTATACAATTTGTCCAACTTATATGCAAATCTAACCTTTCAGAAATTTTATCCAATAAACCCAGAAGCAGAGATTCAACAAAAGAAAAAGTGTTTACTAAAAAGCTTCTGTTCATATAATCTATTGATTTAATATCTTTGTGACAAGAGGAGTTGAATGCCAGTATTACCATTGAAAAAGCACAATGCATTTATTTTGTATATACATTATTTAGCATAAAGTAGTGTACATTGAGCAAAACTGATCACGTCTAGTCTAGATTCCTGCTGACTATTTGCATTTAGGCCATTTACTGGACCAGAGGAGAAAGCAATGATGCCTAGATACCTTTATTGGTGATAAATTTGAAATGCATCATTGTTCCGAAGTGATTTATTAGACATGTCAATTGGAAAAGTTATCATTCAGCAAAATTTGAACCTTTAAAAAAAATATATATTTTTATCCCAAAATAGCTATATATGTACTAAAATAAATATCTTGACCTATTTAGGTCCCAATCCCAGTACAAAAAAATGCAAAAAAACAATAAGATCGCTATTCCTGTTTGGAGAACGTTCTTAAAGATGCACGGGCATCACATCACTTACAGTTTGACTTGGTCCACGTCAGTTTGGCATCAACGTCCACGCATGTTCTGGGATCGTAGGCATGACATGGATGAATCAAATCACACATGATGGTATTTAAACTTCTCTGGCCCCATTTACTGTGCCCTATCATGGTTTCTGTTCTCGGTACCATTTAGCTTGTTAAATAGTTATATTTCTGGTATTGACCTTGACTTTGTTCTGGACCCTGAGTTTCTCTTTAAGGTCTATTGATATACCGTGTACCTCACTCCAACTAGTTCTCATTTTCACTGTCTCTCTGCTATATTAGGCTTGCATTTGACTATATTTCCTCTCTATTATACGTTATCCAGCCACTTTAGTAACCGACCAGTTACATATTTATTTTAGTCTGTTACTGCTATCCTAGACTCCGGATATTCCTCATGACAAGTATGAGTTTAATTGAGTAAGAATTAAACATGGAGTGTGCAATAGGGTCAGAATAAGAATGTTTTTATCCTAAAAAAGGAAAACTTGACTGTACAACAACTCTCGTCACATCTCATATCATCCTACCTAGAAGTTAGCTGTGATTATGGGGATTGCAGAAAAGCAGCACGTGGGCATGCCAACGTCTGACCCAAATAGATTGGAAGTGGGAACAAGAGGTACATTTAAAAAAATATCTCTTGTCTTACTAATGGCAATCCAGTTAGTGATCTCTTAGATCACAGATCAACTTTATCTATAATACGTTTTATTTCATTTTAAAATTCTCAAAACTCTTTTAGGGGAAACTGTTACTTCCACAATAATATTCTCTTTTTATATTTAATATACTTATTGACTTTGTTTGAACCCTGCCCCCTCACACACATACACTGTTGACTATAAATATCCATTTTGTTACCATTATTCCATCTTCAACTTCTTGTCCAATCAAATGCTCATTATAGAGAATCATTGAATACACCCCCTAGGTAATGGGTACACTACAAAGCAGAGAGAGGGGCCACAACTCCGTTCACACAACACTAAAACCAGACAGAAGTCTGATAAACAAAACATAACATGGCACCCCGATCTCACAGAGCAAGCCTGACCAAACCTGCACTCTCACAACTGGGGGGGAACAACCCCACTCACCCCGCGACCACACAGCCCGCACAACAGCATCCCCATCCAGACCCCTCAGACTAAAGCACAATCACACAGATACCCACAATTAGTACACTTCAACCCGACAACCCGGACAGACCAATCCACGTAAATAACACACATAAAATGATGCGGACACGCTGTCTTCCACCACACATAACATTGTTTAAGAGCCTTGTATAACTATGATGTTTAATGCAGACAAATGTTCGTGATAAATGTGCTCTGCAAAAATAAAGAATTTAAAATAAAAAAACAAACAAAAAAAAACACTTTAGACACAACAGGGTAATCCCTAAATGTTGGACTGGTAGGGGGTACCTGAGAACTGGGTTGAGAACTCATGGTTTATAACATCTAATCAGAAATTAAGGACTCGCTCTGCACTTTTATCTTCACAAATATTTATTGTATGTAAACACAATCAAGACGACTTTGTGGTTCTCAAAGATCTTTATCAAACCTTTCTCAACAAAGATGAATCTTAGCTCTAAGGGATAATCTAAATAAGGGCCACGATTGTAAACTGGACTTGGAATATTAATCATGCAAAGCCCATAAATATTAATAGAAATGACCGGTTCATGTGAAAAACAAAGTATCTAATATCTTTTCATGTTTTAATTATTTTTTTTATAGGAGTTTGCAGATTCCATTTACCAGTTAGTGATACAGAAATCCCAGGAGCTGACAGCAAGCATCCCATCAGTATGCACACGTCACAAATCGCTGGCTGCTATAGTAATGACCAGAGGTAAGGTCTGAGTATTAAATGTTTTTACGTTTATTCATTTAAGTGTGCATTATTGTGCTAATGGATCTCAGGGGTCTGAGTACTATAATAGAGTTAAACATATGACTACAAAGTATTCATTATCACAGCTCTAAGGCAGTTCTACCTAATAAAAATGCATAGTCTAGCAGTAAAAATCTGTTCCTACTTTATAGATAAAGTTATGAAACAGCACTAGTTGTAATGATTTCATGTATTGCATATTGGAATAAAAGTAAGCAAAGCTCTCTGTGATGTGGTGGGATATGGGTTAGTGTGTCCTGTGTGTGACTGTATGTAAACTAGATTCAATCCCAGAGTTTTTAAGTAAAATGTTGATTGGCTTATTCGCTAAACTGAGAATTGTCAGGAATTGAAAATTAATTCAAATGGAATTTCAAATATAAGCCTTAAATTGCTGAAATGGAAAAATCCTCTAAGAAATCAATGCTTCCGTTTGGCAATTTTGATCCTAAATTTGATATTCACTTTGAATTAATTTTGAATTCCAAACAATTCTCACGTTAGTGAATAGCCCTGTATATTATTTAAAATGTCAGTAAATTGAAAAGAGGGCCTACAGATACATGAAAATATAAACGAAACATTGCTCATACCCAGGACATACTTGAAAACGAGAGAAATCTCAATGTATCTTTCCTGGTAAAATATTTTATAAATAAATTGTTATATTTTGGATATTGAATCATTAGGAGCAGCTGTGTATGGGGGGAAATATGATATGCCTTGCAATATGCAGGTCTTAGAAGGAAGGCAGCCTCTCTATGTGAATACACTGTATACATTGCTATGTTCCACAGGATGAGATCGCAATACCATAATGTGCAATATAAAGCCACTATCTTAACTTCTATTTTTCCTAAAAATGGACAAGTCAATGGGTGCTACCAAAGGATGTTAGTTTGTTTGTTTTTTCAGGTTTTTTTTTTATCTGTGATGGCTTACCTTGAATAAAATATATTATCATTGCCAGACTATTTTATTATACATGATCCTGAGGAATCTGTAAGAAAGTAACTCACACATCATAGATTATACCAGATTCTATCAATATATGTTATATATTTTGAGTTATGTTATATGAGTTTTGCGTTCCAGCTCATTGAACAGAACGCATTGTTGATATCGAAACTTACAGAGAGTTGCGAAAATGGAAACTGAACAATATTTAAAATCACTCCGGTCTAGAATATTTTGTATTTACTTTTTTTAGCATGCAAATTGTTCTTTTTTTCATGCACCTAGTAGCTATTTGTCAGGTCACCTGTGGACATAAACGGATAACAACCAAATGTTAAAATAAGTTAAAAGGGTATCCCGAGCAACATAACCCAATATAGGCCATTGCAGTGGTTATGGTGCTATAGCTCTTCGGCTGCAATCACCCATTTTTGTTAAAACATTTTTTAAAGGTTTGATAAATAAAAAAAATGGGCTCTCTCTAGTACCAAAAGCCTGACCCCTATTCAGTAACACTGATAATGCAGGGGGAAAAACACTTTTTCATTGTCACAAGTTTTTCTTTCCAAAATGTATTGAAGGAAAAACTAAATGAAAGGCTGGTAGCATGGCAATACTGGCTCCAGAAGAGTTTGGGGGAAAAAATAGGGGGCTTTAAATCATTACGACAAACGCACCATTTAGTGTATTACATGGGTGCAACATTAAAAATATTAGTTCTCCAATGTTTTTGTTATGTGGTCACTGTGTAAATGTAATTCTTATATTCTATTTGTGAATCTCCACTTTAAAATGTCAATATAGCTTCCAAATGACAGCAATAGTTATTTATAGTATAAATGTTTGTGTTAACTGTCATCCTATGAAGGCAAGCCTAGACTTTACATGTGAGATACAGTTCATGTCCAATAACAGACTTCCCAATGCAGCTCCACTGAACTACACAACAGGTGGTGTAACCATTTTAATTTGTATAAGTACCGATTTCTAATCAGCACATTTTGTAAAATGGAAAGAGAGGATACACTCCTCACACATAAAGCATTTCAGCAAGCTAAAGTGCATTAGAGGTATTTAGTCCCTTTAATGAAGTCTATCAGATCCGACCATCTATTGCGAAATCTGATCTATGACTCATGATCTAATTTTGAAAATTGATTTTGAACTTGCTACAAATTTCTTCTTAGCGAATAAAACTTTTAGTTATTACTGTATGTTAAACAGTAGAACAAACTGTGTTTCTGCTGGATGTTTAGGTTCTAAAGATGAATGTTGGTGCCTTAGAGAGGAACTCTGTTTCCCAAGGTGCCTTCCTGTTTCTGTCCAATAATGCCCAATCTCTTCCATCCCTTGGTAGTTATGGGGTCCTCCAAACCCCATTACATCAAAATAAGTGATTTAGGTCCTTATCCTAAGTCCATCAGTACTGTAAATATGTCATGTACAAACAGAGCACACAGTATATACTACACTATGCGTGTAGGAAAATTGTTGCAAACGATAGAGATAGAATTCAAAATCACCTGTAATCTCTATGTTTAATCTCTATCGTAACTTTTAAGATAAAGAATACATATATTTACTAGTGATTTATACTTCTGCCTTGAAGGATACAATATATGATCCTCTAAAAACTATGAAAGCAATGCCGTAACTAAGTATAGGACAGCATTCAAAGGTTTAATACGTAATATGTACTTCTCACAACAAGGCTTTCTCCAAAGGTGGTTGTTTGTTTGTTTTAATTAAAAGGAAAAGTGGATAACAAATAATATCAAATAACACAAACTATGCAGATTATCAAGCTAACTCATTTTGCTACATGTGTTCGTTCCGTATTATATTTTTATTCTTTACATTTTGCCCACTAAGTTGATGGCAGTTTGGATTGGGTTGCTGGTTTATGTTGGTTTATATCTCTTGAGCCCATGTGAAAGATGATTAAATGGGAGGGTAACACGCAGTCATACTGCAGGCGATGCTTGACTCACAAAGCAGAATACAAGAGGCCTCAAACTGCGAGATTCCCTCTGGCATAATTGCTCCACTGACTTGTTTCCTTCGATGCACTTAGTAGCAGTACATTGCAAAGCAAACATAAGGAAACAATGTTCATGGTCGAAAAAGTCTAGATGCAAGCAGACGAAACATTTATGTTTCATGAACACTCCAGAAACCTTAGAAATCGCTATAAATAGCAAAACCATTTTTTTTTTTATATGTACATATATTGTTGCTTGTTTTATTGCGATTATAACTATGTGTTTTGTTTAATGTTTTAATAAATAAAAAATAAAAATTTGGGGGGGATTTGACACATTTGTAGTTGTTAATTCATCTTAAATTATGACAATTCTCACTGGTGATTTTTTTTTTTTGCAAATGCACAAATATTGGGGAAAGTTGGACCCTCTTAAAAAAAAAATAGATTTTTTTATGAGCCCATAAAGCTACAAAAAAACATATAAATGGGTTAAATTTGTGTACACAGTGACCAGACCTCCTTTATCGCAACATTTCCCCAGCATCCATTACATGCAACAGTAATCTCGCAGTAATCTCGCAGTGACCATATTACGTTCTGATGTACTGATTGCGAATTCTATATTGCATGAGCTCCAATACAAAACTCACTATGTTGCTCTGCTCAATGTTACCACTGGCTGAATATATTAACTGAGAATGTACCCAACACCCAGAAAATCAGGCTGAACATAGTAACTGAGAATGTACCCAACGTCCAGAAAATCAGGCTGAACATAGTAACTGAGAATGTACCCAACGTCCAGAAAATCAGGCTGAACATAGTAACTGAGAATGTACCCAACACCCAGAAAATCAGGCTGAACATAGTAACTGAGAATGTACCCAACCCAGAAAATCAGGCTGAACATAGTAACTGAGAATGATAATCAGGCTGAACATAGTAACTGAGTATATACCCAACGTCCAGAAAATCAGGCTGAACATAGTAACTGAGAATGTACCCAACACCCAGAAAATCAGGGTGAACATAGTAACTGAGAATGTACCCAACACCCAGAACAATAACAGGAGAATGAACATAGTAACTGAGAATGTACCCAACACCTAGTAAAATCAGACTAAACATATTAGCTGAGAATGTACCCAACACCCAGAAAATCAGACTAAACATATTAGCTGAGAATGTACCCAACACCCAGAAAATCAGGCTGAACATAGTAACTGAGAATGTACCCAATGAAAATCAGGCTGAACATAGTAACTGAGAATGTACCCAATGCCCAGAAAATCAGAGTGAACATAGTAACTGAGAATGTACCCAACGTCCAGAAAATCAGGCTGAACATAGTAACTGAGAATGTACCCAATGTCCAGATAATCAGGCTGAACATAGTAACTGAGAATATACCCAACGTCCAGAAAATCAGGCTGAACATAGTAACTGAGAATGTACCCAACACCCAGAAAATCAGGCTGAACATAGTAACTGAGAATGTACCCAACGCCCAGAAAATCAGAGTGAACATAGTAACTGAGAATGTACCCAATGTCCAGAAAATCAGGCTGAACATAGTAACTGAGAATGTACCCAACGTCCAGAAAATCAGGCTGAACATAGTAACTGAGAATGTACCCAATGTCCAGATAATCAGGCTGAACATAGTAGCTGAGAATATACCCAACGTCCAGAAAATCAGGCTGAACATAGTAACTGAGAATGTACCCAACACCCAGAAAATCAGGGTGAACATAGTAACTGAGAATGTACCCAACACCTAGTAAAATCAGACTAAACATATTAGCTGAGAATGTACCCAACACCCAGAAAATCAGACTAAACATATTAGCTGAGAATGTACCCAACGCCCAGAAAATCAGGCTGAACATAGTAACTGAGAATGTACCCAACACCCAGAAAATCAGGCTGAACATAGTAACTGAGAATGTACCCAATGTCCAGATAATCAGGCTGAACATAGTAACTGAGAATATACCCAACGTCCAGAAAATCAGGCTGAACATAGTAACTGAGAATGTACCCAACACCCAGAAAATCAGGCTGAACATAGTAACTGAGAATGTACCCAACGCCCAGAAAATCAGAGTGAACATAGTAACTGAGAATGTACCCAACGTCCAGAAAATCAGGCTGAACATAGTAACTGAGAATGTACCCAATGTCCAGATAATCAGGCTGAACATAGTAACTGAGAATATACCCAACGTCCAGAAAATCAGGCTGAACATAGTAACTGAGAATGTACCCAACACCCAGAAAAACAGGGTGAACATAGTAACTGAGAATGTACCCAACACCCAGAAAATCAGGGTGAACATAGTAACTGAGAATGTACCCAACACCTAGTAAAATCAGACTAAATATATTAGCTGAGAATGTACCCAACACCCAGAAAATCAGACTAAACATATTAGCTGAGAATGTACCCAACGCCCAGAAAATCAGGCTGAACATAGTAACTGAGAATGTACCCAACACCCAGAAAATCAGGGTGAACATAGTAACTGAGAATGTACCCAACACCTAGTAAAATCAGACTAAATATATTAGCTGAGAATGTACCCAACACCCAGAAAATCAGACTAAACATATTAGCTGAGAATGTACCCAACACCCAGAAAATAAGGCTGAACATAGTAACTGAGAATGTACCCAACGTCCAGAAAATCAGGCTGAACATAGTAACTGAGAATGTACCCAACGCCCAAAAAATAAGGCTGAACGTAGTAACTGAGAATTTACCCAACGCCTAGTCAAATCAGACTAAACATATTAACTGAGAATGTACCCAACACCCAGAAAAATCAGGGTGAACATAGTAACTGAGAATATAACCAATGCCAAGAAAATCAGGGTGAACATAGTAACTGAGAATATAACCAATGCCAAGAAAATCAGGCTGAACATAGTAACTGAGAATGTACCTGTGGCGGTCTGTCACGGTATCACCACCACGGATACCCTTTTCCCATAATAACACGCCAATAATCCACAAGGTATAATATCACCGGTATCACATAATCCCCAAAAAGATGAGCTAAGGCTTAATGCTGGAAGGAGACTGTTTATTGGCAGTACAGACATCAAATTTATACAGTCAGTAAACTCCTCCTCTGTGTCTGTGAGATAATTGAGTCAGGAACTATACTAAACTCAATTATCTCCAGGCACAGAAAAATGAACAATATTACAACACCCCAAAAGTAACCCCAAAATACATGGGATCCACACAAAAGTCACATTCCTGGATAGCCTGGATCTGGGTGAACAATATATCCAAAAATCACCCAGATCCGTTTGGTAGTTTTGATCGCCATCGCAGGGAAGTTCTTACCGGTCTGCCACGAGGTAGAAGCCCAAATTAGTTCCATGGAAATTGTGTCAAGAACTGGTTTACATTCGTGGGGTTTTGTACGAAAACCACATAGGGTATAGGAAAGCTGGTTTCGTGGAGAATGCTCCCTGTGTTTGGTATTCTGTAACTCCCAAACGACGTCCGCCTATTAATTATTTCCTTTGCGGTTTTCGTACAAGATACATAACGTTCCACTGTCCATCGTAATATCTCATGAGACAGGCATCTAATTCACATAATAAAAAGGAAGGCACTGTGTTGATCTCACACGCTAGGACAATAATGGACAGAATCACGACTTCTTATGAAGTTCTCCATTTACTCATCAATCCATTCAAGGATGTAGGCCTCAATTCAATACATTTTCCAAATGATTCAGTACTGTTAGAAAACATTTCAAAATTATTCATCACCATTAAAGTCTATGGAAATACTTGTCAATAAATCATTTAGAACGTTTTTCTAACAGTATTAGATTATTTAAAGCTTATTAAATCTCAGTCTGGATAAGAAAAAATAAATGTGTATGGGGTGAAAGGTCTGTCTGTATCGTGCTGTATTTTAAATGTCCAATCAATATTATTATTATTATGATTACTATTTTTAGGGCATACATAGCATACTGCATTAGGGTTTGCACCCAGAGAAAATAATCATTTACACAAAAAATAAAACAGTATTGATGCAGAATAATAAAAAAAAATTCTTACTGATAATCACATGTATAAAAAGATTGTCATAGCATTTTCATGATTTTTGCAGTTAACCAAAAAGTTAGAGCATGGAGGACCATAATACACTCAGCACATATATTTTTATTATTATTTTTAAGATGCCAAAATATCCTGTAGCACTTTATAATTTTACAGTGGATGTGGATGTGGATACATAACAGCAAGTCATTGACAACCAAAATAATGCTGACAGAAACAAGCGGTGAAAATAGCCCTGCTAAAGAGAGCCTTACCCCAGCGTGAAATCTGGCATCTGAACAATAAATAGATTATGACAATAATATATATTGAGGAATTTACCATTAATACATTAATCATGTATAACAGAACAAAATAAAAAATCAAATATAATTAAAAATGCAAATGCTTTTCACTTGTGAATATCTATTCATATAATATAATAACAATAGCGCGATTTAGTGCATTATCAAATAACTGACTGTGTTCAGAAAGTAACATTTTTTTTTTTTTTTTATAATTCTTTATTTTTGGTGCATGTTAGCATGTATCATACATACATTTTGCGTTCAAGTCTTGATACATAAGTTTTACTATCTAGTCTGGCACAGGTGTACATATCACATATGAAGACATTGGCTGGGTATCATGTTGCACATTTTTAATAGTGTGGTAGTCTGTTGGGTTGTAACGAGTTAGTCAGTGTATGGGTTGTTAAACTCCCGCTATGTGTGACGTCTCGTAGTATATATGCCAGTGAGGTTTGCGAGTTTGTTTCTCTTGGGTGCTTATGGATCTGAGGCGCATTGGTTCCTATGTGTTGTCAGCCCTATGTGATAGTTGCTCTTGACCCTAGTTTTAGTGTGTGGCCCTCTTCCTTGTGTGGTCCCTTGTCCCCTTGTCGTGTCTCTCTGGCATGTTGGGTGTGATAGGGAGGGGGGGGGAGAAAGTCCCTGGGCGTGCTGTGGGCGCTGTGTGTGCCCTTGAATCTCTGTGCGCAGCTAAGAATTTGTGTGTTGATTTGCATAAACAGAAACAGAACAACAACAAAAAAAAAAAAAAAAAAATTAAAAGTCATGGCATAGCTAGGAAAGTCTCTCGAATGTCCCTATAACTTGAGGTACTCAGGTGTGTTGATTAATTCAAGTCTTTGGCCTCCTGTCTCTTCTAATGTCGGATGAGGACGTATCTGAGTCAGTGTCCAGTAGAGGTTGTGTGTCCGGTGATGCGTGTTCGAGGCCCCGTTGTGGTTGTAAGTCCAGTGCTTCCAGTATTGCGGGAATGTCTGCTGGGTCCGTAGCTTTGTAGAACTTTCCTTCTTTAGTGATCCATAGGGTGTGCGGTGTCGCCCATCTGTAGGTCAAGCCCGCTTTCTGCAAGATCTGCGTGAGGGGCTGCATGGTTTTCCGCCACTGTAGCGTAGCCCTGCTTAGGTCTTGGAAGAACGAGATTTTACAGTTCTCAAATTCGTATGGCGTCTTCCCTTTTATCGCTGCTAGCAGGCTTAATTTGTTGGACATTGTTTGACACCTGAGAATAATGTCTCGTGGTGCGGTTGCAGGGGCTCTTGGGGATTTGGATATTCGGTATGCCCCATCAAAGGAGAGGTATTTAGCCTCTCTTGTTGATAGTAGTGCCGACACTAGCCTTCTAATGAAGTGCGGTAATTCTTCTAGGGGTATAGTTTCTGATACTCCCCTCACCTTTATGTTCTTTCTTCTGCCCCTGTCATCCAGGATGAGCACCTGCTTGTTTGTTTCAGCTTGTGTAGTCTGGATACCTTGTACTTTATCGCTCAGTTCTTTGAGGCCTTGTTGCAGGTCTGTCACATTCCTTTCAGTTGTCTGTGTGCGCCTTTTCACGGCCTGTACTTCGGTCGTGAGAGCTGCCAGGTCCGCCTCCCACATTGCCCTAAGGTTATTTTGGAGACCGGTGAGCATTTCTCTAAGCTCCCGTTTTGTAGCCGGAGCTTCTGTCTCCTTTGGGCTGGGTGGTTCTCTTTGTATCGGCTTCAGGCTTTGATGCGCGGTCTCGTCGCTGTCTCGTGCGAATGAAGGCTCCCGGGTAAGTGAGGCCTCCTGCGCCGGTGAAATTGTCGCTGGCGCCGTGTATTGCAGCATTTGACTTATGTTTTGCTGTGTCTTGGGCATGGGAGCAGGCGGTTTCGGGGTTTTCCTCCCCATATTACCTGTTAGCCAAGGTAGAAGGTTGGCGTCGTCCCAGTCTAGTGGGCCTCCGTATGCTGCCGGGGAGTGTTTGATGGCGCGGTAGGCCTTGGTGCCGCGGGTCTGGTATTTCTTGCCCGGGGTGTGTAAAAAAGGCATCGGCAGATTCAGGGCGGTTAGCTCCGTCGAACTCTGCCCTCTGTGCAGGCGGTTTGGCTCGGATGCAGGTGATATTTTAGAGATTAGGCTGATCAGCGCTCGGAGCTATGAAAATGGCGTCTGAGAAAGTAAAAATTTTTATATCAATTTCCCGAGAGAGTTCTTTGAATAGAACACAGACTAGTTTGTGATGTAAACTGCGTATTTCTCTGTGTCTGGGTGTCTTTTTTTTTTGTCTGTGTGTCTCCATTTTTATCATTTTTAGGAAAGTAAGGTATTTCCATTCTGTTTTTCCTAGCTTCAAAGTCATAATTATGATTTAGCACATCCATGGGAATACCCTGACGATATCAGAATTGAATTTCACAGGCCGGGAGAATTTAATAAATGCCATCCATTTCTGCTTAATGTTGATTTACAGTGGATCTTACTTTAACAACACTAAAATACTGTGCAGTACTTCCATTCGGGATGATTATACAGTATATTGTAAAAAATGTTTTCACGGGAAGTAAAAGTAATGCATATTGATTATTAGACTGACATGATTTATAACATATTATCTAAACTTATTATCTTAGCGATCTGATTGGTCAAAAAGCCATTAGCTGACCATATCATCACAAAAGTCTCACTGTGCACTATTAAAAAAATTCACTAGATATATATCCAGCATTATATTTTCTGCACAGGTTTAAAGACATTATTTGGTAGCATTAAATTTAAGCACTTTTTCATTTTTTATTTTTGTTGTATCGGTTTTGTTTTGTTCTTGATAAACCTGTATTGCTGGCAGCCTTGATGATAAAGTGAAACAGGGAAAAAAAATGTATTTATATGTTTGCCCACCCTGTCAGAAATTATGAATTTTTGGCATTGATTTTGAAAATATGTATTTTATTGAAGGATAGTGATCATATGAAGCCATTTATTATCACATAGTTGTTTGGCTCCTTTCTAAATCATAATAATAACAGCAATCACCCAAATGGCCCTGATGAAACATTTACATACCCTTGAATGTTTGACCTTGTTACAGACACACAAGGTGACACACACAGGTTAAAATGGCAATTAAAAGGTCATTTCCCACACCTCTGGCTTTTTAAATTGCAATTAGAGTCTGTGTATACATAGTCGATGAGTTTGTTAGCTCTCACGTGGATGCACTGAGCAGGCTAGATACTGAACCATGGGGAGCAGAAAAGAACTGTCAATAGACCCATGTAACAAGCTAATGGAACTTTATAAAGATGGAAAAGGATATAAAAAGATATCTAAAGCCTTGAAAATGCCAGTCAATACTGTTCATATAGTAAAATAGATCAGCAGATTTATTGGAAAAATCTTGACAAAGATCCCTGAAGGGATCGAAACGTTTCTGTATCTGTCCTGTTTTTCCAATAAATCTGCTGATGTATGAAGACCTTGAGTGCCTGGACTACTTTACTGTTATTATATGACTTAGTGGTTTGCCAGCCCCAGGTACAGTGCACCGAGGTCTACAGGTGATGAGAGTGCGGATCCCTCCTTTTTTAATAATAAATGTGCTGCACTATTGTAACGAAAATATACCCCAACAAATGTCAGTACAGAGGGAAGGTACGTCTACCGGACCTTAGAGTGGCCGGACTCGACGTAAAGGAGAGAGATACAGAGTCAGGAGCGATCCGAGGTCAAGGGCACAAAGAGACAGCGTAAACTTGGACTAGCCGGGGTCTGGTACACAGAAAACAGCAAGCCGGCAAACAGAACAGATAAGGATAAAGAGATAACGTAGTCAGAAACAAAGCCAAGGTCAAGTACGAAGGAACACAACTGAACACAACAAGCGCTAAAGGGAACTGAAACAGAAACCACGATAGGGCAAGGAACTAAGGGAAAAAGGTGAGTATATATACCTAAACATCTAATATGATTGGTCCCTGTCACATCCACGCCCCCAAAAGGTAAGTGTATGGGGAGTGTGGCATGACAGGGACCAATGGGATGCCTTTTCCAATTTAGGCTCCCACTGTCCCTTTAAGAGCGCGCCCGAGATCCGCGGTGCGCTCTTAGAATTAGGCGGGACACGTGTCCGCTTTTCTAGCGGTCACTGCCCGCTTTCCTGTTACAGCCGTCGGATGAGTCGCGCGCGGCTCGTGCAGCCGCAGGACCACGCGCGGCTCGAACAGAGGACCCCGGCCGGCCCCTGGAAAGGGTAAGTACCGCTACAACTATTTTCTTTTCTCTCTTTTATATTTTGGGTCCACCTGAATTGATATATCCCCATTTAAAGTGGTGAGTTATTTAGTTTTTCACTTTCTTTTGCGGTATTTTTATCACCTTAATTTTTTATTCTTTTTTTTGTATATAATATCTAGAAGTTTTGTGATGCCCAATTGTTTTAGGAGTCTGAACTCACCGCACTGTGCCTAGAAGGTTATAAGCTACATCTTGCTGACGAGGCCTAAGAAAATGATCGTCCGGTGTTGCTGTAGCTCTCTTGCAGACATATCGGTCTGGACTGCCCTTATGGGTGGGACCGGTCTGTTATGCCTTGAAACTGTTTCTCTCTGTAATGGCACAAGTAAGCAAAAACTATTTTGAAACCTGAGCAGAGATTTACCAAAGGGGAAGCTACTTAGTTCCTCTAAGCTTTTGCCCGTTGTGAGAGCTCTCATATTCTTTGTCTGAGCTATAATTTATTTTTTCATTATTTATTGCGTTATTTTTATCACCTCAATTTATTAATATTTTTTTTTTGCATGTAGATTTTGTATATAATAATTAGAAGTTTGGAGATACACAATAATTTCACGTGCCTGAATTCACAGGGTTTCAAGTGTTAATAATGTATCATTTGTTTTCAGTAAAAAGAAGATATGATCCTTTGACACTTTGTGCGTCTACAGACCTCAGATGTATCACCACTGCCGTACATAATCAAGATAACATAATTCCCAAATTTCTACTATATATTAGCTTTAAAATAAAAATGTGATTCTCACACGATGAGAATCCAAATTGAGCTAATATAGAATTTGCTTTATATGCTTGCAAATAGCTAACATTCTTATTTGATAACATATGGCACTTTATTTTCGATGGTGTATGGTTTCCTTAACGCCTAGCTAGCCAAACAGTTCAACAATATCCTGGGAAATAAAACTCACAACATCTGTAGTGACAAAAATGTCCATCACTGGGTTAGCGTGGTAAAAAAATAATTCCATACTATCTGGGGACTTCACTTTAGTTTTAATAGTAGTGAGGACAATGGGGAGACTTTGGCTTCCCTACTCCCCAAAAAAAAAACCATTGCTTCTTCCAGAACTTATATAAAAAAAGGTTATGCTCAAAAATAAGAAACGTTTTTTTAAATTACTTTTTTTACTTATAAATATCATTATTTTCTTCAAGGGTTCAGTTCATTGTTTTGTTTTCTACACCAGTGTCTAGCTTATTATGTATAAAATAATCCTTCCTTTTATCCTTCAAATAATAAGAAAACGTGCGTCTTCTTTCTAATATAAATATGGACTGTCAAGCCAAAATGAGAGCAATTACAAGGCAAAGTACAAAATGAAGTGCAGTTACCATGGAAACCAGTAGAGTGTGTCTGCTGAGTGCTCCACACATTCAACACTTTGTTAGGTGAAAAAAAAATAATTCATAAGTTTTCAAGCATTCCTTTATCTGAAAATAATCATCATAAATATTGTTCTGTTCCAAACTTTGCGGTAGCTGCA
Source organism: Pelobates cultripes (assembly GCA_933207985.1). Classification (NCBI taxonomy): domain Eukaryota; kingdom Metazoa; phylum Chordata; class Amphibia; order Anura; family Pelobatidae; genus Pelobates; species Pelobates cultripes. Next base: position 23,521,814 of record OW240915.1, on the reverse strand, counting down.
AGATGAAACTTGTTGTCAATATACAACTCTTGGCCACAACATGCTAGAGGCACAAAAAAAATCTTCTGTTAAAGTAGATCTTTCTCTATAATGAATTTTAGCAGGAGGTCGCGAGAGTCAGCAGGTATAACAAAAGTGAAGAGATCTGCACATTTTATACAAGGAGCTTAACATTCATGTTTCTTTTGTTAAGCAATCAACGTAAAGAGAAACTATAGTCACCCAGGTCACTTCACCTCAACGAAGTGGTCTGGGTGACGTGGCCCTATCCTTTAAACTGTGCAATGTAACTGTAACGTTTACATTGCAGGCTTAAATCCACTCCTAGTGGGTGTCACTATGACAACCACTAGAGGAGCTTCCTCTGCACTGACTCCATACAACGTGGACACATCATTTGGAAGTCCCCATAGGAAAGCATTGAATTATGTGGGGAATCGTGAATTCTGCCCAGGCGCATTAGGTTAGAACTAGACCATCATACAGAAGCCCATACCTAATTCGTGATGCTGCAAGTGGCAGAGAGATAAGCTCCCTCAGCAATTGAAAAAGGTAAGTAAAACTTTAATTTGTTAAATTTCTATTGTAAATAGGGGAAGGGAAACCTGTGTGGAACACATGAACTAGACACTATGGCATTAGGAGTATGGAGTATGGAAACCAACATACCACCTGGTACTAAGTGTTGTTGGCTCCAGGTAGTAGTATTCAATATAAAGTCCACAGGTTCAACAGTAAGGATGCATATTGAAGGTTTAATGAAGAGAAACACATAGAAATACATTGTTTCGGCCCAATGACCTTAAGAATGAATGATTAAGGCCATTTGGTTTGTATTATTTTAATCTGGGCAACTGATATCTCCCTAGTGGGATTCTGATAAAAGGAGATTTGGGAAATAATTATCATTTTAAAGTTGGTAAATTAAAGGGCTTGGTGAAACTCGGTAATTTGTCAGCAACGGGAAAACAAGATTGAGTGGTTGTTTTTAGATTGTACAGGTAATTTTCTTGGAGATTATCTGGCTCTTTCATGTGTGTTTTAAGTTTACCAAGTTTGCTTGTAAAAAAAATATTTCAGAAATTCATAGAAATTCAGTGGTCGTTTGCCAGTAAATTAAACTTAACCTAAACCACTTAGGCATGTGAGGATGGAAAGAATTACTCGCTTTGATTATTTTGAGAAGCAGCTTTACCACTTAAATGGGAACTTTTTAAAACCATGACAGCAGAAGTGCACTCTCTTTTCTATTCTTTATCGATACAAGATTCTAAATTGACCATTATCTCAGCACATAGGGTCATTTAATGCACACATTGCTCACCTCTTTTTCTTACCTCTCTTCTGAACCACAACCAGCTCTAGAGGAAACAGTAATCCAAATATAGAAGCATATAGTGCTACAATATAACCTGCGTCTCTGTGTAGCTTGCCAAAAAGATTGTATTTTTATATATCTCATTATCTGTTTTGTTTAGGAGTCTATTCGCTGAGCAGTGTTGAATTGGAAATGTAAATTTAAGAAATATGTTAGAAAAAACATATAGTTTGCCTACATTCATATTTTTGCTATATCCTTGATGAGGACCCATGCTGTACATCATGAGCCGCCAGTTGCTCTTTGTCATGTAAAATGACATTCTGTGCTTTTTTTTATTATGCGCGTTACTGTAACAATTTCTGCTTTTAAAGCGCTACCCCTCTCAGTCTACAAATATAGTAGAACGGGGATATTATCTCTGAGCAGATACTCATACTTTTCTGAGTTTGTAATTTCTGTTTTGTATTTGATATATTCCTACTAAGATACATCAAATATTAATAATTACTAACGTTCTCTTATATATATATATATATATATATATATATATGTATATGTGTTCGGGGCAACATTAATATTGGTGATGCAAGATTGTCCTGTGGCGTTACCAGTTATAGGAAAGTCGGTTGAGGTGTGCCGGAATCCAACGATGCGGTAGGCCTGTAAATAAAAGTGGACCCACTCTAGTAGAATATTAATGAATGAAGGGTGTGGAGGGAGGGGCATGCAGATCGCCAGACCATTGACGGTAGGGTAGGAAAGAGGGGAGTCATGTTTATAGGTAACACAAGCCCCTCCCACAACTCCAGGCAAAGCCATAACATATATACACCCTTCCAGAAATCTTGTGACTGCGTTTACATAGATGGGAATTATAAAACACATGGTTACTAAATGGAGCTCTAAGGAGCTCTGTTACATTTCCTTGTAACTAGTAAATTATATTTATCCCAAATATTAATATATCTTTATAAATAAGATCATGTGGGCTAAGTACGTCAAAAATATGTAAGTTAATTTGTTTGATGGATAATTAAACCACATCACAAGTGTGACAAGTTCCAAAGGAATGAATGGCACAGAGTGATAGGAATACTTGCGCAAAGGTTACCAAATGCCACAATAACCTCTGCCTGAAGAGGTGGTTTTATCAGAGTTTGTACAGATGTTTAAACAGCAACTGGATGAATGCATGCAAAAACAAAATATTCAGGGATATAATTTTCAGTTAGTGAGGAAATAGCTTCATGATCCCAGGAGAGATCTGACTTCCATCCTGGGGTCAAGAGATAATTTGTTTCCTAGTTTGTTGCAAAATTAGAAGTTCAAATCCTGAACACCTCTTATTTTCTTGTTTATGTAATATTACTGTATAGTCCTTTCTCTCCCAGCAGCAAAACTCGTTCTAGTTTATAGTCGACATGTTCCGTGTATAAGAATGAACGAGGCACTGTCAACAGAAATACCCAGGGTCATCATCTAGCACTTTAAAAACTGCTGACACCACATATAGATCATCTGTAAATCTGTTCTCAAGTTATGCTGGGGATTTGTTTTCTAAAATCACAATTGAACATTTGAAACTAAACTCTAACCTTTACCTTTTCTTGGTCATGTTTGCTATCCACTGTCATTGGATAGTTCCTGCCCTCTTTTCTGAACAAATGAAAATTAGATTAGATCAGACTTAAAATTAGATTACATTAGATATTCAGAAAAGTACAGATTCTGATTAGCTGGCTGCTTTTGGATCACATGTGTCTGTGTAATGAGTGATTCTGTCATGCTACATTATGGTAAGAATCTATTTTTTGGCAATGACTACAAAATAACCATTATAAGGTTATTTAAGGTTCAGTACTTTAATGTATACTATAGTATATGGAATACAAATGTGTATACCTGACACTATAGTGTTAAAACACCTTAGGTGACCTTTGGAGGCGGAACTACAAATGGGCGCGACTTCGATATCGGTGCCATTTTGGCTCCCGCGTGTAGAGGGGACGGATGCCCCAGCGGGTCGGCTCCTGGCTCGTTGCTGAACAGGTAAGCCCTCCAACCTGTCAGCGTGGTCGCACCTGACCGAACGACCACGTGCAGCCGCAAGCTGGGGGCCGTGACAATATTTCTTTGTCTTATCAGACCCACACTAAAATGAGTAATGGGACTTACTGAGATGGTCTTTTGAAATTATTTTTAGAAGCAAATTAATACATATTAAGGTTTCTAAAGATTGAGTTTAATGGTACACTTCAAATACAGTATTTCTCTGTGGAAAACAATGACTGACTGTGGCTTCTCACAATGTCATGCACACAGCATTGATGATCAGGTCAACCCACAATGCCTATTTTGACAAAATGTGCTAATCCTGTGGTTAGTCAGATCCAATTCCAGACATTCAGATACATGGCGGTGGCGGCCATGTTGGGGGAGAAATCTCATTGGTGATGACAGATTTGCCTCTAAACATTGTCAGGCAATGGAGAATGACGGCGTAAGAATAGTTGCTTTGGGGTGGAAAGAAAGTCATACGAATTTCTAATAATGTACTTTTTGAGAACTATGGTGAAAAAAAAGCCCAGGATGTAAAGAATGGGGACTCAAAATCAACAATGTCCCATAATATCTTTTAACTTAATAATTTCGGGAAGGACATAATCCCTTTAAACACTAACAGGACAATCATTGCATACTATTTGCATTTCAGTGCTAGAATTTCTTCTCTGAGGAAAACATCACATTATCATTTTGAACAAGACGCAGCACACATTTAAACACTATTTTCCTATCTCCCATTGATCGATCTCGACAGCTTAAATGCGTCCAGCCACTGTTTATCACCCTCTCTTCTGTTAGCATCGTGGCATTGAAATGTCCGCTGCAATCTTTCCAGGGTGGGGGAGACATCTGGGCAGATATTTTTTGTGACTTGCATCCGATTTTCTTCAAGTTTCTTTGTGTAGCTATCAATCATATTAGTCTAAGAGGAAAATTTGCCAAGTTTTTTTTTTTTTTTCTGATTGTTTAATGTAATATAACGTTGCTATCGAGGGGGGAAAAAAAAAAGAAAAAGAAAGGGTTTGGTTTTGAAATAAAAGCATCATGCTGTGATAAAATACACATTTTACATATCAATGTCAAATAAACATGTTATCTCCAAAAGTCCAAAGAGAAGCCCCCTATTGCTTTATAATTTGTTCAAAGCATTTTGCTCCATTAACCGTATAACACCATAATTGCATGGATGGCTACTGAAAAGAAACTCTAAAATGTATCGATGTATTTGCTAACAAACTAAGTGTATGTTATAGATGTACAGAATTTTTATATATAGCTCCATATCTTTTTCGTTTTTAGATTTTAGGGAATTATTCTGTAAACGGTAAATTCCGGTGAGTTGACAAATGACGTGAAAAATGCATGCCAGAATTGGACAGAAAAATTTGCTCAGTCAATTCACAAAGTTATCCAAACCTTTTTGTTTTGGCCTGAATTTTGTAAGTCACATATCAGCGTACACAGTTCACTGTCTCCGGGTTTGTTCAAAGACACTGAAGATGGTAGTCCATTGTTGAGTTAACGGGCAGAAAATCGATTCTTTGGTAGTGGCAGTGCTTTTTAGCTTCAACCTCAAATTTCAGATTCTAAAAGAGAAACAGTTTTTACAATGTTTATGGTACAGCACAAGTTGTAAGTCAGCTTGTGATATTATGCATAATATCTGGCGGTTGAGTAATATATTTTACTTAAATTAAGGTGTTAATAAAGAAAGTGTGATATTCTATTTGAAGAGCTCATAGATTACCAAATGTACGGTTTGTTTTGTCTTGGGCATAAATGGTATGCATCCATTTTATTTATTCCAAAATTAGGATTTCGATGCTTCATACCTGCCGACAGTTCTGGATCAGGCAGGACTTTTCTTTTTTAATTTCTGTGTCTTGTCCTGCAGTATGAGGTTGGTTCTTTGGTGTCTCACATTTGGGGATAACAGGTAATTTTACCCAGCAATATTTTGACACACAGGTTACCCAACAGGATCTTAAAAAATATATATGTGCTCCTTTCCAGGCTACAGACAGCTTATTTGTCTTAACTATATCTGTCCAAAAAATCAAGGATGAACAGTAACTATTCTATTGTGGCATGTCTACAGGAAGTTGCTTCTCGTTTGGTTGTAATGTTTGCCACAGAATTTAGTTGCTCATTCTGGTCTCCATGTGTAATTAAAGAAAAATTGTAGGCACTGTAACTGCTTTAACTAATTGAAGTGGTTATAGTGACTAGAGTCCCTTGGCATGGACCTTTTTAAAGTCTTTTTTTACATTTTGTAATACTAAACACCAGTCATTATGACTCCATCCCCTTTGTGCTGCTCAGACTAAAGAGGAAGAAGATTAGCTTGAGCAGCAATGGATGGCTGTGATTGGCGGAGAGTGTCAGCTGACTGTTTTTAACCTATCACAATGCCCATTGCTGGTATGAACTAGTATAGCTACAAGGAAGTGTTTATACACTGCCTTAGCCACACCTCCAGTGGGGGCCAGCGGCAGTGGATGACCAGGGACCCATATTTGTGTTAAAAAGATTTTAAAACAGCGCTAGAAGACTGCAGGCAATATGACCCATTCAATAAGATGAAACTGTTATACTGCCTACAGTGTCCGTTTAAATCATAGGATGTTGTGACAACGTCTTAGCAGAAAATTGGTAATAGCCTTGTAGTAAGTGGATTGTTTTTATCATTTTTTAATTCATTTTTTTATTTCATGAGGCATGGCAGGAAAACGACCACTTTAAAGGCAAAAGTCTGCCCCAACAAGCTAGCATTCCTGTCCCATAAAACTTCAGACGTGTCATCTTGACTTTAAAGATGACATTTCCTCTAATGAACACTTGACAGTTCGCTTAAATATGAAAAGGATATTGAGAATAACCCCCTACTGGCAAAACTGCATTGTTAATGCTTGTTAATTAACGGAGAGACCATGTTACTGCAAAGTGCAAGGTTTACTATCCACTTAGATGGTATCAATCTGGGTTTTTTGCTTGTTTTTTTTTTTTTTTTTTACACAAGTCAACCTCAATGCTTCATAAATTATTTTGTTTTGATCCTGTGCCATTTTATTGTTACATTTAAAAAAAAAAAAGACATTCACATGCAGCGAAATGCAAAACAATTTACCATGTGCATTATAATAGCAAAATAGCTTTTATTATAATTAGAATTTACTGTAAGTTTCTCTAGGAGTGTTTTCCTTTTTTTTTTATTATTTCAGATCATTTTCTTTCAGAGCCAACCCACCAACCCATTTACAGGAATAAACTAATAGCCTGGGTGCCAATTGCATGAACACCATTAGAATTTTCTAAGTTGCCCGCCCCAGGTAGATCTGTTGCCTAATGAACATGTTACAGTAAATAACTATTTACAAAATGTAAAACTTACAAAAACCAAGAGGAGCAATGAAAAATATTATTCCACAGACAACTTTTACAGTAGGTTTTCAGGTTGTCAGTAAAGGTGATTCCAATCTCACTTCTAATATAAGGTTAAAGAATTGAGAGCCTCAATCCTATCTGCAAAATATAAACACTAAGAGTTACTTCATTTCAGTGATTTGAAGGGGTCATGGTGGTAGATGTAGCCAAAGAATTTCTAAGCCACTGCCCCAACTCTAACAATGTGTCAGGAAGGTGTTATTTGTAAATGATCTATCCACTTACTTTCAAGACTCCCACGCGAACTCAAAACCTGGTGATGGTGTTCCAATTACTGAGATCCTTCAAATAGAATAAGTAAAGTATGTACACCACACTCAGGTAGATTCATAAAGAAATATGAGAAGCAGGAGGGGTGCATGAAATAAAAACTAGGATCCTAGAGTGATCCTGAACACGTTTCACTTCTGCATAGACTTATCAATATAAAGTTGTTAATTAAGTGTCTACATAGATTTGAAATGCATTCAGCTCTTTTAAGGGATTATACCTTGCACTGTTGCACATATTATATACCTTGCACTGTACACGTTCTGCATGAGGACCTCCGGCGTCAGATTTTCCCTATAGGAAAACATTGATTAAAGCTTTCCTATGGGGAAATCCTACCTAATGTGAGCGCAGCCACTGCCGCGCATGCGCATTAGGTCTCCCCTGCCAGCTGACATTAGTGGCGGAGGAGCGTTGCTGGAGCCTGACCCAGCACTGAGTGACATCGGTGCTGGATTCGGGTAAGTCACTGAAGGGGTTTTAACCCCTTCAGCACTGCGGAAGAGAGGGCGCGAGTGAATGGGGCACTCCAGGAGCCTATAGTGCCAGGAAAACGGCTTTGTCTTCCTGGCTCTATAGAATCCCTTTAATGCATGAATACTAATGGTTCTTATATCTGTTTTTTTTTGTTGCACTTTTTCAGCCACAACATTAAAACCACTGACAGGTGAAATGAGTAACTGATTATATTGTTACAATGGTATATGTCAACAATTTTAGACACAGTTAGGCACGCCCCCGACACTCCCACGCATCAGGATAATCCCTCTCCTGGACCAAGTTAAAAACTCCTCCTCTGTGCCTGAGAGATAATAGTCAGGAACTGAACTAATTCAATTATCTCCAGGCACAGAAAAACATACAATAATACAAAACCCCCAAAATACCTGTAAAACACATAAAACCCCCACAAAGTGTAAAAGTCGTCAAGTTCAGTAGTTTTTTTTTACAGGTTTCCCTGCAGGGTCCATAGTCTTTGGGTAGGAGGCTGTCACACAGCCAAACTCCATTACGTATTTGTGAGTATTTAAAGTATTTCACAGTGCAATTTGATATAAAATGCATTGATATTATAGTAATGAGTAGCACCGACATGCAAATGTTTAACTAAGATTAATTACTACACAAGTACATAATTAAAAATCTGTATGAAGTTAGTTACCAAATCTCCTGGATTACAATTAGATCTGTTAGTTCTTTCTCAAAAACACAAACATAATAGTTTTTGAATTTAACAAGAGACTGAAAAAACTAGGTTATATGACTTTTAGATCCACAAATCAAGTCACTTTTATATTTTCCAGTCATCAATTGCACTCATCTGTGCCACAATATACTGCATCAGGTCATTCTGTGCTCATTTCTTCCCCCTTGCAATTTATCTATGCTCTCTTCTGTTCTGTACTATGCTGAGACTTGAATCTTTTGTTGATGATAGGCCATTACAAACAAGGTTAGCATGACATATGAAATGCTTGTAGCATTTAATCTTTGTCAGTTTAAGGCCAGGAGAATGACCACTGACGGATGCTGTACAATGTTTCCATTTATAGTTTTTGTCAAGGTAACAACAAATACTCACTTACAGATTCAAAATCTTTCTCTTAAATGAGAAATAAAACTAATGCATTAATTAGTAAAAAAACAAACAAAAAAAAACAGACGAGCTCGAGAAAGTTCACACAATTTCTCCAAAAAAAAAAGTTCTAATGTTAATATTTAAATGTTTATTTATAAAGTGCCAATATATTCAACAGCCTTTTACAGCCCTTTATAAATGATGACAAACAAAATTGGGCAAGTATGAATAAGAGGTAACAAGGGCCCAGCCCCAAAAAGGTTACGATCAGAATTAAGTGGGGTGTACTAACCCAAATGAGAGGAATTTATAGATCTGTCTGTTACATAACCTGGGAAGTAACAGAATATACATTTAAAAAAATTGTTAAAATACTAAATAAATTTCAATCAAAAAGCTAGACAAATGTTTCATGTACATTTATGTATTAACTAAAAAATATCATATTCCAATAAATATGGTGTCATCTAGCGTCATCTAGTGACAAGAGGACTGTTTAAACCACAATGCCCGTTCATGTTTGACCATGTCTTGCTTCACTTTGAAGGAATTTCATGGCATTTAAGCGGATACACTCAACAGCAGTCTTCTTGATAAGCATTCTCCCTTTTTCTGGTGAGAACAATTTCCATGAGGCTAAGTATGCTACGAGCCAGCTCACCTGCTGTCCGCACACCTCTAATCCCCAATATGGCAGATCTGCTTTCCAGTGAGTGCGGGGATGAAATGACAGCTGGTCTCCCCCTCTCCGCATACTCCCGTGTGGGAGGGAGGAGGCAGAGCGGAAGCAGCTGCTAGACCGACTCCCAACAGCACCAGCCACCCTCCTGCACCCTCAGGAGGGTGGCTAAAAAATTACCCATGTGTGTGGGCAGTGGTGTATTTTGGATATTTGCTGCCCTACGCATGTCAAAACTCAGGTATCCCCCTCCCCCTCTGAGTTTGCCCTGCCCTGCCCTTACCTGTTTAAGATGAACACGCAGTTTGACTGACAGACACACTCTAACAAACCCATTCACTGACAGGCACACACTCTCAGATTCACATACAGTGACATACGTTCACTGACCGACACACACTGACAGACACACATACACACTAACAGATACACACTCACTCACAGACACACTTTGACAGACACACACACTCACTCGGACACACAGTGACAGATATGCACACATTCACTGACAGACACACACACATTCACTGAAAGACACACACATTCACTGACAGACATACACATTCACTGAGAGACACACACACACATTCACTGACAGACACACACATTCACTGACAGACACACACACACTCACTGACAGACACACACACACACACATTCACTGACAGACACCCTGATACTGACACATTCACACACTTACAAAGTATTATAGATATTAAGTAAAAACGATTAATTTTAATACACCCAGCCTCCCTACCTTTGGGAGAGCTGGAGTGGATTCTTTCCCCAGGGTCCAGTGGGTCTGGCTGGTCTGGCTGGTCTGGCTGCTGGGCTGGTGGCTGGCTGCTGGGCTGGTGGCTGGGCTGCTGGGCTGGTAACTGCTGGTCTGGCTGGACTTGCTGAGCTGAAGGGCGTGCAGGCAGGTGTACAGTTGTGGCAGCAAGGGAGCTGCAATCCTCCTGCTCAGCTCGCTCGTGCGCCGCTCAGTGTATGCCGGGAGCCAGGTGACATCATATCCCGGAATCAGTGCAGGAAGAGTTTAGAGGGCTCCCTCGCACCACGACACCCCCCCTGCCACACTTGGAGCATTTTAAAGCCTCGGTGGGCCCTGAGGTGGCCAGCTGGCCAGCTCTTGGGCCCCCCCCATGAAATAGGCTAACAATGCATCTGCCATGGTGCCTAGGGGGAGCCTTTTTTTGCCACCCCCCTAAAAGTGCTGACCAAGTCAAATGCCTTGTTAGCCTCATGAGAAAAACACCAGTGTGTGTGTGTGTGTGTGTGTGTGTGCATGTCAGAATTCTTGCTAAAGGCCTTGTTGTGGGCCAAAACTTTATTTTGATTCTGCTCCAATAAAATCTATCCACTGGATTAAACTTGAGTACCTGGACCATTATTACTTTTTTGTGTCAGGATGTATGTCTGTCTGTGTGTCAGTATGTGTGTGTATCTGTGTGTCAGTATGTGTGTGTATCTGTGTGTCAGTATATCTGTGTGTCTGTAGGTGTGTCAGTGTGTGTGTCTGTGTCAGTATGTCTGGGTGTGTGTCTGTGGGAATATGTGTCTGTGTGTGTCTTTGAGTTGTTTTGTGTCAGTGTGTGAGAGTTTGTTAGTGTGTGTATCTGTGTTTGTATTCTGTGTCAGTGTATATCTGAATACCGGTACAAGAGTTTATGTGTATCTGTGTGTGTGTCAGTATAAGTATATGTGTGTGTGTGCATCTGTGTGTGTAACAATGTTTGTCTGTGTGTTTAACATGTGTCAGGGTATCTGTGTGTCAGTGTGTGTAATTGTGTATGTATCTGTGTGTCAGTGTGCATATATGTATGTGTATTTGCATGTGTGTCAGTGTGTGTGTCTGTATATATGTATGTGTATGAGTATGTGTTTGGAAGTGTATACACTATACACAAATTAATGCCTGAATTCAAGCACCGACATTGTGTGTGTGTGTGTGTGTGTGCGTGCGTGTGTATATAAAAATAGAGAGAGAGAGAGAGAGAGATGCACAATATACACACTGCATTCACTACATAAACACACACTTCATCACACATTCGGCGTCCACTTCACATATGCACTGCATCCACTACACATGCACTGACACACACTTTGTCCACTTTACACACACACTACATCGACAACACACACACTATATCCACTCTACACACACTGTTTCCGTGACGATGACTTGGTGGCGAAGCTTGGTGATGGGTCCCCGAGGGACCAGACATTGAGCTATGTAAGGGAACATAGTGGTTATGGTGCTTCGAGGGCAATGGATATATTTTGGTTTTGCTTTTAACAGCATAGCAATGTATCTGAGTATGTGTTCTCTCACCACTGGAAATGTCTGATTTCTGAAGTGATTATAATAGTATTGATTATAATAGTATATATAGACATGTTCTCCTCCACTATACAATATTTCAATTCAAATTGACACAGACAGAGAAAAAAAAAGAAAAACATACAAAGAAATTGAGAATCGACATGAGGCCATATTACACACTGAAAGAGCCATAATAATTATCTCTATAGATTGGATTGTCCATTGTAACCATATTTTTTTCAAAAACAAGAACAAAGTAACAAAAAAGTATAAAATACAAAAATTGATAGTCGACATGGGGCCAAGTTACATACTGAAAGAGCCATAGTAGTAATCTCTGTAGGTTGTCCAGAGTGACCAAACTTTTGCATAAGACATCCAAGGACCTACATTAGAGATACAGTTGTGTTCCATTTTATACTGAAAATCTATTTGTTTCATAATCTCTTTCCATGGTATGGGCTTCGTACTTTTCCAAGCCCTTGCTATGCAAATTTTAGCTGCAAAAATATATGAGTGAGAAAATTATTTTGACTCTTGTCCTGGGATGGAAATTCTATGTTAAAAAGAAACATTAGATGGGAAATTTATTTTATCTCCAAGAATAATGCGTTTATGAGATTATACAGTTGAGTTTTAATATTCATCAGACCTCTACACTCCCACCAATCATGAAACATGGATCCCACTTCCAGACCACATCTCCAACACTTGTGGGAATATACAGATTAGATTTTATGTAATCTAGCTGGGACCATATACCACCCATAAATTATTTTCAAATGTAGTTCGCAAATCGATACACTATGTATACAGCGCTTAACCAATCATAAAGCAGAAAATAAAATATAAAGTGGATAGCGCACTAGAAAACCAAAAGTGTGTACTAGAATATTTATACACAAGTTGAAAATAAATAAATGTATATACCATAGAACATACTATAGAAGTGATCTTTATCCAGGTGCCTCTGAAAAGAATAAAACTCATATAGGGCAATATCGTACTGGTAAATATCCCAATTCTCAAATATGTATCCTACTCACATTTTTATGAGCCTGCATTCAAACTGGCTCAAGTATATAGGCATGAGTAGGCTATATAGATCAAATCCTTCAATTGATGTATTCCTCTCCGATATATATGGGTATTGGAGAGCAAAAAAATGGATATTAGGAAAAAAATCCAAACATTTATTACAAAGATAAATAGTAAAATCTTACATTCAAGAAGTTTAAAATCAGCACAACGCGTTTCAGCTGGATGCCTTCATCAGGTGCATACAAAACATATTCCACTCGCCCCCTCTTTTAAACCCCATATTCGCTGCAAAAATGCATTAAACCCCGCCCACATTCATTGCGTCGCGTCACTTCCGGTGACCGGAACTTCCGGTTTCGGTTGTTCCATCTTTATTTCTCTTCCACCTTCTTGTTACACTTGATTAGGGTGGTCTCTTCTCCACATTATTTCATACAGATTCATTTAATCAATGCTCTTTAGTCATCGTACCTGAAGTATTCTGACGGCCATTTTCGAAGTGGTAAATATATAATATATAGGTGGGCAAGTGAAACATAGATAAAAATAAAAAGAAATACATTTAGAATATCAGTGTTATAAATAGAATATAAACATAGATCACAATATTAATGGTATTTATAAAAGATATATATATATATACATATATATATATATATTATAAAAATATGTGCATACCCTCAACCATTATTAGAAAACTAAAGCACAATTAAATATAAATCAATATTCATTCCAAGAGGGGATAGGGTGTCTAGCTCAAAGATCCACCTCATCTCTGTTTTGTTAAAAATCTTAATAAAATCACCCCCCCCCCACCCCCCGAATGGTTTTTAACCCTTTGAATGCCAATAAAATGAAGGTGTTTAAGATCTCCATTATATTTTTGTGCAAAATGTGCAGATACAGAGTGGTTCAGTATTTTATTTTTAATGTTTCTAATATGCTCTCCTATTCTTATTTTCAGTGGTCTTGTGGTTCTACCAACATACTGTAATCCACAACTGCATGAAAGGAGATAGATGACATTGTTCATATTACATGAAATAAAAGAATACATTTTATAAGTCTATTTAGTGGAATTAGATATGAAACTATCTGTCTTTTTATTCTTGATTATAGTTTCTTTACACGCTTGGCAACTTCCACAATTAAAAAAGCCCTTTAGTTTAGAACCTGAGAGGTCTCCGTCTGTCATTTCTTTGGTTATACAACTTTTAGTTAAAATGCGTTTAAAATTCCTGGCTCCCCTATATACAATTTTAGTTTTTTTTCCCAATAAATTGCTCTAAGTCTTCATTCTGTTCTAACATATGCCAGTGTTTATTTAAAATCTTTTTAAAAAGGCCACTTTGCGAATTATAGTTACATATAAAATTAATCTGTTTATCTGGGGATTTATTCGTTTTAGTTTTATACGTCAAGAGATCCTTCCTGGGTTTATCCAGGATTTCTTCATACTGTTTTTCTACCTCTGATTTTTTATATCCTTTCTCTAGGAACTGTTTCTTTAAAATTCCTGATTGTTCTGTAAAAATGTCATCATCTGTACAATTCTGTCTTGATCTAGTAAATTGGCCTTTAGGTATATTGGTTAGCCACGGAGAGAAATGGTAGCTTTCCATATTAATATAACTATTAATATCCACTGTTTTAAAATGTGTAGTGCCATATTACCACCACCTCTCTCTTTTCTAGTGACTTCGCTTAACCAATCATGTAGCTTTAGTCCGATCTGAAAGATTGAGAGTTTCCCAAGATCTCATTCCCATTTCATAAATGGGGCTATTTGGGATACTTGTTCCATTGATTCTAACAATTAAATAGATCTAGAAATCTCTTCATTTTAAACAAAGTTATAAAAGGGTCTATATTGTGGTTACACAGTATTGTTTTGGACATAATAACATTTTTAATTCCCAGATATTGAAAAAGATATTTAGATGGAAGGTTATATTTTACTTGTAGCTGCGTAAACGAGATAAGTTTATTCTTATAGCAAAAGTCTGAAATCTTAATTACACCGTGTTGAATCCACATCTGCACATTTATATCTTCCATTAAATATTGTAGCAGCTCTAGAGGGACAGTGTGGACTAATGTATCCTGTAGCTCTAGTTTTTTACTAAAAATTCAAACTGTATCGAACATATCTATAAAGATTTTATGAGAAAATACATCCATATCGATCTTCCCCAGCTTAAAAATACCAATCCAAAATAGGATATAAAGTTTGCATCTTGGGCTGTCTTCCTGTTCTAAAATGGACCAAAATTGATGTTCATTTTCCGAATTTAACCACATCGATAAGTGTGATACCATGCTGGCTTCATGGAGTTTAAAGACATCAAAGCTTTTCTACAGGATATATTGGGATATAGGGATGTTCATGGGAAATAAATTTGGTTTGATTCGGCACTTCCAAAATTCGGAACTTCGACATATCAGGACTTTCGGCAATTCGGCACTTCGGTTCGGCACTTCCAAAATTAAGGACTTCGGCAATTCGGGACTTCGGCAATTCGGGACTTCGGCAATTCACCACTTTGACACTTCAGTTCGGCACTTCCGAAATTTGGGACTTGTGCAGTTCGGGACTTCGGCACTTCGGGTCTTCGACAATTTAGGACTTCAGCAATTCTCTAACCCTAACCCCTAACCCTACCCCTAACCCTGCCCCTACCACTAACACTACCCCTAACCCTAAGTCTAGCCCAACCCCTACCCCTAACTCTCTCCGGCTGTTCCCACTTCCTCTAAACTCCAATTCAGCAATCCTCAATACACAAAGAAAGCAGCTCAATCCTCCTTTTTGCTACAAAGCACCACAATTATGGAACGACCTGCTGCACACTTTCAAATCTTCCCCAAGCCTAAAGTCCTTTAAGAGATCCCTCTCTACATATCTCAAAACAGAATGCACCTGTCACGGTTGATTATATATTTCCTACCTGTTCTATATTAAATTTTGTATATATTGTGTATTAATATTGTTTTTGCATTTTATTATACCCTATTGTATCAATGCAATGTTTTGTGGACCCAGGACATACTTGAAAACGAGAGAAATCTTAATGTATCCTTCCTGGTAAAACATTTTATAAATAAATAACATCACTAAATACAGACCAATATTCCTCATTAATATAGACATGAACATTTTCTCCCAAATTATGTCTAATCGACTTAAGGAGGTTATTAATGACTTAATTAATATTGATCAATCGGGTTTTGTCAAGGAGAAAAGCACCATGGACAATACACGTACGATATTTAATCTAATTCATAGGATTAATAAGTATAAATTGGGATCCAAAGTGCCGAATTTTGGAAGTGCCAAACTGATTTGAATTGCCAAAGTGCCGAATTTCAGAAGTGCCGAATTTCAGAAGTGCCGAACCGAATTGCCGAAATGCCGAATTTCGGAAGTGCCGAAGTGCTTTGAAAATCTAAAAAGTGGTACAACAAGAGAGGGAGGGAAAATTGCGGGATGATGACAGGAATCTAACCCTAACCTTACCCCTGCCCCTACCCCTAAACCTGCCCCTACCCCTAACCCTTCCCCTAACCTTACCCCTACAGCAAACCCTACCCCTAACCTCTAACCCTATCCCTAACTCTAACCCAAGCCCTACCCCTAGCCCTAACCCTAGATGTGTAAGTGGTTGTGGTGGTTAGGGGTAGGGTTAGGGGTATGTTAGGGGTAGGGTTAGGGGCAGGATTTGGGTTAGGGGTTAGAGTTAGTGTTAGGTGTAGGGGTAGGGTTTAGGGGTAGGGTCCGGGTTAGGGGTAGGGTTCAGGGTATAGTTAGGGTTAGTGGTAGGGGCAGGATTTGGGTTAGGGGTTAGAGTTAGTGTTAGGTGTAGGGGTAGGGGTTAGGGTTAGGGGTAGGGTTAGGGGTTGGGTTAGGGTTAGGGGTAGAGTTAAGGGTAGGGTTAGGGGTAGGGTTAGTGGTAGGGGCAGGGTTAGGGGTAGGGTTAGGGTAGGGTAGGAGCTTCTCAGAAAAGTTCTTAAACCCTAGGCTGGAAAGATGAAGGGTGCATCTGGATTCCAGCGACAGCCAGTTTAGTTCTTTTAGCATGTCACAATGGTGGGTCCTGTAATTACATTGTAGCACAAATCGGCAGAACGAGTTATACAATGTATTAAGTTTATTAAGGTGGGTTTGGGGTGCCTCTAAGTAATGGATCTTTGCCATTTTTGGAATAGGAATAATTGATGCCAACAGCATTTCATTGGGAAATGGGTTCTCTAAAAATACTTTCAAAAGAACAGGGGCAATAGTTCTAGAAATAGTTTTTATAGAAAATAACGGGCCAGGGGCTTTGTTTAATTTAAGATTATCTATCGCGTCCATAACTTCAGTTAATAGAAATGGGGCATTTAATAGGTCTAATATTCTTTGGTTCACTTTCGGTAGTTTGAGGCTAATTAAAATTCTTCCATTTCCTTATTGCTTTTCTCTACATCTTTTAGATTATATAGTGATCTATAACAGTCTACAAATGCTTGAGCAAAATCCTTTGGAGAGGTTAAATGTTTATCTCCTATAATTATTTTTTTTTTTTGATAGATTTGTCTTTAAGGTTGTTCCTGATTTTATTTGAGAGGTCTTTGTTTATTTTATTAGCATTATGATTATGTATTATGTTTGAGAAAAACAATATACTTATTTACTTTATCGTATATTCTATCTTTAATAGATTCTCTTCAGCTGGCTATTTCTTTCACTTATTCATTATTGACCTTAACTTTATTTAATCGTTCTTTAATTGCTAATTTAAACTTAAATCTTGCAGAGATCCTTCATTTTTCTGCTTTAATTCTGGACCTAACTTTATCACTAGGCCTCTCGCATAGCTTTGAAAGGTACACCACACCATTGAGGTGGAAACTTCACCATTATCATTTATATTTAAAGGGACACTATAGTCACCAGAACAACTACAGCTTATTGAATTTGTTCTGGTGAGTAAAATCATTACCTTCAGGCTTTTTGCTGTAAACACTGTCTTTTCAGAGAAAATGCAGTGTTTACATTAAAGCCTAAGGATAACTTCACTGGCCACTCCTCAGATGGCTGTTAGAGATCCTTCCTGGGTCATGGCTGCCTAAAATGCATCCAAACATTTAGTGTCTCCTCCCTCTGCATGCAGACACTGAACTTTCCTCATAGAGATTCATTGATTCAATTCATCTCTATGAGGAGATGCTGATTGGCCAGGGCTGTGTTTGAATCATGCTGGCTCTGCCCCTGATCTGCCTGCTTGTCAGTCTCAGCAATCCTATGGGGAAGCATTGTGATTGGATCAGGCCACCACTTGTGATGATGTCAGCAGACTGTTTGTTTTTCTGAGTCTAACAGCATGCAGAGTTACAGCTTCAGGTTTGAATACAGTAAGATTTTTACTATTTTTATGTAGGCATGAGGGGCCCATGGGGGCTAGATGGTGGTTTTCACACTATAGTGTCAGGAATACATGTTTGTGTTCCTGATCCTATAGTGATCCTTTAAGAAATATTCAAATTCGGATGAGAAATTATTAATATTATGTTAAAAATTAAAAAGGGGTTTGCTTAGTCTCTATCTGGTCCTTGTTCTATAGTTATATTATAATTTAATATTAATAAATACTGGGGCGTGGTCCGATATAGCTATAGATCCAATATTTGACTCAATAATTGATCCTAGGAATTCAGCTTTAACCAAGAACAAATTTATAAGAGAGTAGGTCTGGTGGACATGTGAGAAAAAAGTTTAGTCTTTCTCAGTAGGATTCAAATTCCTCCAACAATCGAATAGGCAGTTTCTGCTTGGGAATTCAGAAAACTCCCCCAAATTAGGCTTTTGATAATTCTGTTCCCTAGTATATTTGTGACTTTTATCCACTCTAGGATCCACTACACAGTTAAAATCTCCACCAAAAACAATATTACCATATGCTAATTCATCCACCTTCTCTATGGGAAACTCACTGGATTATAGTTCGGCGCATATATATTAACAAATGTATAAGACATCATTAATGTTCGAGATAAGTATTAAA
The DNA here is from genome assembly GCA_933207985.1 of Pelobates cultripes. Lineage (NCBI taxonomy): Eukaryota > Metazoa > Chordata > Amphibia > Anura > Pelobatidae > Pelobates > Pelobates cultripes. Next base: position 23,503,043 of record OW240915.1, on the reverse strand, counting down.
TATCTGCCAGCCGTATCTTTGACTAAAGGAACAAGTTAAAATTTAAGTTGTCATTTTTTGCGTTTTGGGGAGATTGTCATCTAGCTACCACTACTTTGATAATAAATATATAGTATATAAATATCAAATGAATTATAGAGTGGCACATTGAAAAAAAAGACATGTCTATGCCGACGGGATTTTCTGTTTGTTTATTGTTTACAAAATCATTGTATACGTGAATGCTTATCAGACACAAGAGGTGTAAAACCAACAATATGTTAGCAGATGTAACAGGGTGTAAGAGAAATCATTCATTGTCCCATATTTTAAGCACAGAGGCAATTGCTCAAAGTCAGACTGAGTTTAGAACACAGATAAATCTTGACCTGCGGCTTTAGTGTGATCTACCGCTCTGTGAAATTGCACTTTTTCTTCTTGTCTGATGCATATAGCGGCAATAACCTTTTTTATGTATGGTAGTGCTGTTTATGAACTGTTTTCTGAGCTACAGGGTGGATAGACAGACAGACAGAGATAGCTATAGAGAGAGAGAGATAGATGGATAGATAGATAGACAGACAGATAGACAAGACAATCAGACAGACAGACAGAAATACAGATAGACAGACAGACAGATAGATAGATAGATAGATAGATAGATAGATAGATAGATAGATAGATAGATAGATAGATAGATAGATATAGGATAGATAGATAGATAGATAGATATAGGATAGATAGATAGATAGATAGATAGATAGATAGATAGATAGATAGATAGATAGATATAGGATAGATAGATATAAGATAGATAGATAGATAGACAGACAGATAGAGATAGATAGATAGATAGATAGATAGATAGATAGATAGATAGATAGATAGATAGATATTTGTGTGTATGATAAAATGGTAGACAAAGTTAGGTTGGAAAGCATCATGGGAGCAGCTGTGATTTTTATATGATATATTTGATATGACTGTAATCTTAGAACTTTGAAAATAATGTTTATTTGTAATAACTGTATATTATATAGTGCTATTATTATTATTATTATTATTTTTTAAAGATTGAGCTGCTTTGTTACTTGCTCTCAAAAGTAGCAAACATTTGGATTAAAGACATATAAACATCATTACAGACATATCTATTTATGCTACATGATTTGCAGATCACGTTTTTAAAGCGGAACTGTCATATGTGTGGATTTTTAATGTTTTGTTTACCTATCCCTATATTTCACAAATATGCATTTGTAAGGTGTGAAAAATAAATTAAAATGTGGTAATCTACCCTCTGTATCTTGCGACTGGTCTACTCCATCTTGGCACTCAATTATTGTTATAGAGTAGACTGTGTGCTTTGCACAGCATTGAGAGAGCATAAAGAGAAGAGGAGAAATGAAACAATGTTTCTATTCTTCCTCCTAACATGAAATGTTTGCCCTGGTTGTGCCTTGTCTAAACTAGATTATAATGTTATTTGCTAAACCTTTCATTTACATTTAAAAGAGAATGGATAATCAAGTAAACAAAAAGGTCAAACTATGGTATATGGGTTAATGTTAATGTTTCATTTATATGGAGGAGCCTAGTGCATGGCTAGACCACAGAGGGGAGGGAAAGAGGGGAGGGCTTACACAAGCTGCAGATACTAGATCTGCAGCTATTGTGTTTTCTTTTTTCATATACAATGTATCTGCAATGGAGTATTACTTTAAATCTTAGCCACTAAGGGGCTAATAAGAAAGAAGAGCATTTATGTTGTATAAGCACATGGTAAAACATTGCCGTATTTTATAATAAAGTGACACAAAAAATAAAATGCATGATCATTAAACTTGGAGTTGTAGAGAACTGTCAAAGGCCATTTAGGCGAAAATAGACAGGATGGGGAAAAAAAGCTGAATAGGTGTGTCTGTATTTGCACAGTGAAAAAAAACCTCTAGGTTGTAATCAACCTCATGATATTTTAATGAATGTGCCTTCCAAAAAATTCCACCGAATGGGAAAATATTAATTACAATATAAGTACCGTTTCCTGGCTATAGCAAGTTATCTATTATATATGGAAATATAATCTGATATTGAATCATATGCAGCTGGCACACCCCTATCCACGTCTGCATTAATTATTATTATTAGTTTTAAATAGTGATGTCCCAAACTATTCGGCGAACGGTTCGCCACAGACTCATCATTGAGTAAACTTTGACCCTGTACCTCACAGTCAGCAGACACATTTCAGCCAATCAGCAGCAGACCCTCCCAGATCCTCCCACCTCCTGGACAGCATCCATTTTACATTCATTGTGAAGCTACATTCTTAGTGAGCTGTCCAGGAGGTGGGAGGGTCTGGGAGGGAGGGTCTGCTGCTGATTGGCTGGAATGTGTCTGCTGACTGTGAGGTACAGGGTCAAAGTTTACTCAATGATGAGTCCGTGGCGAACCGTCCATGGCGAACCGTTCGCGAACCGTTCGGCGAACCGTTCGGCGAACCGTTCGGGACATCACTAGTTTTAAATAGTGCCAACATATGCCATGGTGACTCAGAGCCATTTGTAGTGTTGGGATAAGTCAGCAAATAAGAGTTACAGTATTGCAAATGTTAGCGGGCTCAAGTGTTTTTTGAGGACACTACACGAACAAGATCACAGTCTAGAGGAGAATATATTAGCACCCTATAAATAATAATAATAATAATAATAAAAAATCATAAATTGAATACTCCTCAAAGGTTCGTGCCAGTGATGCTATTATGGACTTGTTGTATTGGCTCATTCCCCACTGTGTGATTGACAGCTGACGGTCAGCATCAGCTAATGGTTGCGCTATAAATATTTAACATGTATTTAGCACCATGGAATTACTTGTTTGTTCCCCGATCAGTGAAAGCTAAAAGTCTACATTTTTCATGTACACCAGGCTCCTTTATATATTTTAACTTCTGAGAGGTGTTATTTTTCAGTACACAGTAATGCGGCCAGTGAAGCATTGTGCTCAAAGTACCTCTTGCACGACCAAGCGCTTGTACGCGGTTTAATATGTCACTTCAAACCACGGCACTCTGAGGCCTGTAATTACTGCATTAAATATTACTATTGCGATGTATTTATGCACACACATTATACTGAGGCCAGATTCCTGTGAGAGCAAGCGTTCTGCTCCAGACAACCACAAAGCTTTCTTTGCAAAACCCATCCTAAAAAGAGTTAACTGCCGGTGATCCAGGGGCCTATTTTGCTGTTTATTCGTGCTAAGAAAAAAAAAACATTGCAAAACTGTTTCTTGGCTTTTATAGCTCTGAAGTAAGGGTGGAGCATGAAATATGATTTATTTGCAGTCTCTTTTGCCAACTAAAGTAGCAAAGAAATAAAAATGAGTCCTTCATTTTATTTAGTACGTCTAGTGATGGGTATATTTATAAGGCCTCTGTAGCCATCAGCGGTAGTTTTAGAAGCCCATAAACAACTCTGGTTGTTTCTCCAACGCTGTGGGAGATGTTTATTGCCTCATAATAGTATGTGTTCTCCAAGGATGTAGTTATTGATTGAACAAGGCAACTTTGTCACAAGCTTTTTTTTATCTAATAATTAGTGATATTGTCTGCGGGAGATATCAAATTGCGCAGGGTAAGCCAAAGACTGAAAAACTGTACTTAACACTAGCTGAATCATGACTACTGTGTCATAGCAATCATCTCAAATTTCTATTGAAACAATCATAAGAAAATGTTGCTAAAATTCAAGGATCTTCTATATCTGTGTAGAAAGTATTTTTCTATAACCTACTGTCAGTAATACAACTGATCCAACACCCAGCATTAGTATCACACTTAGGAATAAAGATAACGTCTAACTGGACCTTGGAATGGCCGGACTTTACGTACCAGAGAATAATCGAAATACTAGCCGAGGTCAGGAACACAGAACGAAACACAGTTGCAAGGAATAGCCAATAGTCAGGGTCACCAGAAATCAGGGAAATCAGAACAAAGCCAAAGTCAATAACCAAAGAAACACGATCAGGAACACACTCTCGGATAACCAGCAAAGGGAAACCACAACAGGGCAATGAGTAGAAGAAATGAGTGAGTTTAAATATCCGATTGGGCGTACCTGGCCTTTGACCCATAAAACGTGCGCGCGTAGGACCGCCAAGCAGCACTTCTGCTACCCCTTGAAAGGTGATTTATGTTGTGCATAGCATATGGAGAGGATGTATACGTGACACCTACTTAGAATCTGAGATTGTTAAAGTTGTATGTTGTATGCAGTAGGTAGTTGTATTGCTAAATTGTTACAGAACTTTGATTCTGTGTGTCTGTGGATACCAGTGCTATGTGTGGCTATATAGGACGTATATTGTAATGAATGAGTTCCTGACTCCTCAGATGCACATCCTATTAACGGGTTAGGTGGACTAGAAGATTATTGGGGATAGATATGTTGAAGTCGGATAGTAGTTTTCCAAATGGAGGAAACTTTCGGAAATCATTGATGAAATAAAGAGAAGCTGCAATGGACTGGTAGAGATTGAGATCTAATGTACTAGAGAGGACGCAGTTTGCAAAAGATTTGTATACTATGGACCTCACTATTCCTTTGCTGACTGCTAATCAATGGCTGAGGATGATATTCAGCAGAGGCATACCGAACAAGATGTTCACAAAAAAATGATAGTGTACTGAAATAGATATAGATGTAGTAGATTTGAAGTTAATGTAGTCCATGATAACTGTGTGGAGTACAATTCCATCAGGTTCAGTTGGTTAGTGTGTAACTATAGTAGATTAGTGGACATGATGTGTGACAAATAGATTCATGCAGATATGGATTTAATGGACTAGTGGAGATAAAGATTGAGCTTATTGAGGGACCGCTGACACTGAAGCTGTTCAACATGCTTTCCTTCGCTGGCTAAGCATTGTGGGTTATGTAGTCCATAACCACAGCATTGCAATATCAAACACCCATCAGGTAAATATTTGCTCGCCTTGTGTAATGTTGCCCCATTTTCTGTTCACAGGTTTGGATCTCAGGCAAGCACAGGTCATTGCATTATCGTCTGGAACTAAATGTATCAATGGAGAATACCTTAATGACCAAGGTCTGGTGGTCAATGACTGTCACGCAGAGATTGTCGTCCGTAGAGCGTTTCTTCACTACCTTTATACTCAGTTGGAACTCCATCTAAGGTAAATTGAAGTCTGTTGATGGCTGTAAAATGGCATATGATCTGTCGTGGGACAAATCCGCTGTCTAGATGTCTGATCCATGGCTTTTTTTATGGAGCTGTTTATTAGTTCTGTGTTGCTGAGTGGCCAATATACTGAGGAACGGAATGCAATTTAATATACTTTCATCTTCAAATGTTCCGTTCATGAAAGCATATTTTCTTTCACGAAGAATTAGATTAGCGCAAGTCGATGGATAGTTTTAGATATTTGTTTACATAATTCATGTAAAACGCTGAAACGAACTGACTCTAGCTAAATGCCTGATAGAAAACTAGATTTTCTGTCTCCCGCGGTGAAGTAAATGCTGTTTATACTTACACTGTATTCAAACTGCCTTGTGTTTCCGACAAACCACTGTTATTACGAATTTACAAAGGGCCAAAAAGACACCACAGCATACTCCAGAAGGGCATAGCCTAATAACACGTAAACAAATTAACTTATTATGTTAGGAATCTACAATGGAAGAGTTTGAAATGCTGAAACACTATATATGCCAAGAACTTTACCATCTAATTTATCGAGACATAATGAAGGTGCTGATATAGAAAGTAATTTGATAGTGATGGATATTGTAACCTCTGAGTAGAATTATTAATTTTCTAGCTAAAGGCTTTCACGAAACTCTCCAGATGTAACAAAATCAACTCTTTTCCTAATTCAACCAGTTGAAATTACAGAGAATTTAAAAAACCGTGTAGTAATGGACTTTGGAAAATGTTCAGTCTAAAATTTAGACTTTGTAGCACATAGTGTGAGTGTAATTCTAGGACAGATCGGTTGCATTGGAAAAAGTAGCACACAAAGCCATTATAGCCACATAACACATAGCCAAGAAGGGCTTTGACATTTTTCAGTTCCAGGGTTTGTATATCTTTACCAGTGTGGGATCTTGTATGAAACAAGACTTTGTGTGAGGACGTGTTGTGGATTAAACTATATGGAAGGAAATTCAGTTTGTCAAAATAATTTTTCCAGATTTTTTTTTTTTTTACATTTAAGCTATTTTGAAATTCTTTTGGTTTACAGATGCAGCACAGATTTCATTAAAGAAATACAATATATTTAGATATATCCATGGAGGGCCAAGAGTTAAACAGGAGAGACCTACAAATGGTTCATCCTTCCATATCCTGACACCATGGAGAACAAGGGCGATTTGCATGTGGATGGAGCCCTTCCAAATTACTTTTAAAAATATACCTTTCAAATTCAAATTCTAAAATTTCATAGTGGATTTATTGTGTTCCTCCTTTGGCGATGCTGAAGAAATTAATTTTAATGCAAGAAAAAATTCTAATGTATTGTTAAAATCTATTGTTATTTTTGTGAAATAAAGTTTTTTCCTGTATCTATATTTTGCAATACAACTGCTTACAAATTGTATAGTTTTCCCATATTTTATTTATTGATTAAGAAACATTCTGCACAGTGGCCTGATTTCATCCACTTTCTCAGGGTAATTCAATAAACTGCAAATTACTGGGAATTCATAGAGAATTTAGATTTTTCAGACAAAATAGTGAAACTGGAATTTCTTTTTCGAAATAAGCTTTGTTTTGTTTTTTTACTATTTTGGCCTAAAAATTTGAAATTCCTAAACAATTCAAATTTCAGTAACAGCTCTGTGATTGGATCAAGTGTCCTTTCAGAATTCTTTTAAAACCTGCACAACTGTATATAGAATTGCATGAAAGAAAGTCAAGAAACAATGTGGATTAATAGTAAAGATAACATTTTACTCATCTTTTAACAGCAAGCAAAGAACGGATTGGGAGCGGTCTATTTTCACTAGATTGAAAGAAGGAGGCTACAGGCTAAAAGAAAACATCATGTTTCACTTGTATATTAGCACCTCACCGTGTGGAGACGCAAGGATAAATTCACCTTATGAGATCACATCTGATTGTAAGATTCATTTTCTAACTTTTTTCGTTAATTTTTCATGGGAAAGTTATCTTCCTGAAAGAGTTTCTCCAAGCGTCCAACTTCTGGAAAAGCTGGATGCTGATCCCGCCAGTCATTCAGTTTTGGGCTTGGTAATGACTTACTAATGGCGCTGCCTGGGGTGAAGTTTCCACCTCCTGCATCATCATTAAATATCTCTGTATGTGCTATGTTTCATAGTGAAATTCTGCACACACAGGCTCCAAGCACCATCACTGAAATTATTATTATTAATATTATTATTCAAAACACTGAAATTATTATGGTGCTTAGAGTAACTCTTTAAATATTCAGGAAAAAAGAAAACTAACTTAGAATCCAGGATCTGTGGGCATTATGAAAAGATATATACAATATTAATTTTAATACAGGCTGTATAGCACAAAATATGACTAAATTAAATGTTTTTCCGGTACACGTGCAAAAAACATATTGTCATGTGTTTATTTATTTTGTTAGCCAGCTGCATAAATATTGTAACGACTTTATAATAATATATAATTTTCTTTCCAAATCTTCTGGTGCGTTCAGAATAATTTGTAGAGAAGTTCACTTGTTGTCCTAATTCAACTAGTTGTCATTTAGATATACATATAATAAAACTGCAGACTGGTGTATGGATTACTTTTCAGTTAATCTTAAATTAAAATAAATGAATGCAAATTGTATACATTTACAAAAAATGTTATGTATCATTTATTCATCCATGTTTTATATAAATTTTTGAGGAATGAAAAGCTCTAGACAGTATACATTGTATTTTATCTTGTATCTCTCGGTCCATAGTCCCCACTTCACCCTGAAATCGACTCCTCATCGACTTCAATGACAATGTTGAATTTTCACTTACAATTTGCAGCCGAGGAGGGGGCTGTTTCTTGGGGCTGGGGTTTCTTGGCAACATAACCACTATGAGTGGTTATAAGTAAAATCTGAAAAATACTCTCTTGCAATAGCTGTCCCCCACAAGGCATATGCATGATATGCCCTATACTCGGATGGTCAGAATACAACATGAAATATTCATTTGTGTTATGAACCATTAACCAATCAGCTACAATGCTGCAACATTCATTAATAGAGTGACACAACATGTATATTTTGGCACAATCATACTAAACCATCACTACATTTCATCTTAGATGAAAGAATTGGGCTTTAGTTATACATTGTGGCCATAAAATGTTCGATCCGCCATTGCTCCAAAAACGCCCTATTTTGTGAAACTAATACTCAATGGACCCTCTGTGGGTATATGTAAATGACAGTATGATAAGGTTCTGCCTAGTTGTGTTTTGCTTGATTATTTAGTCATATAAAATGTTTATGTCTTTTAATAGTAAACCGATGCAAGCACATAGTGAGAAAATATCGGTGTCACCTTCGCACAAAGATTGAATCTGGAGAAGGAACTATTCCTATTCGATCACGGACACCGGTGCAAACATGGGACGGTGTGTTATCAGGGGAGCAGCTTGTTACAATGTCATGCACAGACAAAATTACCAGGTAAAAAGAGCACAGATTTTATAAATAGTCTGTACTGTACTGATGAGGTTCCCAAACTGGGTTTTTGATACAGAACATACATCATCATTTTTTTTTTTCATAATCAGTCCCTTTTAGCTTTCATAGACTGACTTCGATTGTATCCATTTTGCACTAATCATTTCAGAATCTTCATCATACATGGGTACTCAGAAAGTAATTACAATTATGTTTTGGTTTTTTTCCCGAACGCTTAGATTTAGAGGTCAGTAAATGGTTTCAAGTTAATCAGTTTCAAGTTTACAATTATTTAATGATTCCTGTATTGGCTGTTGACACACAATAAATATTAATTCGCTAACAAATAAAATAAAATTTGTGTTTCACGTAACATTTTTCGAAAGAGACGCTTTACATCAATTAACCTCCTTAATTAACGAGCACGTTTACAAAGTGCTCATTCTTCGGTACAGCAGGAAATTGTACTCACTTGTAATTTGTGCAAAAAGCACATTCATTAACTGATGGTAGCATATTCTTCTCTGTGGCTGGAAAAGACTTTCCTCTGGAGAGCCAGACTCAATCCAAATTCAATTCATTTTCAAGGTCTTTGCTAAATGAGTTGTATGGCCTTTCCTCCTGTTTCTTTGTGGATTTAAGAACATAAGAACAGATCAAAATCACTCTGTAGTGGGGATTTATGACCGCTGTTATTGGAACATATCTACAAGCAGTGGGAAACAATGTAACCCGTTCAGTGCCAGAGGAGAGGGTTAAGCACACCTTACCTTGAATCTGTAAAATATATTATATTTCACTAATATTAAAAAAAAAAAGTTAGAATACTGAATGTCACAAAAGTGAACATACATTTTTTATATCAACCGTTTAAGTAGAAAACCTGCTTGCTGCTCTTTCCTTCCAAAAAACGTTTATCATTGTGTAATGTGTGTTTTTCTGTGTGTCTGTATGATTTAATTTCTCCATGTAAACCCTTACTGTCCAATATGTGCGACCCACAGTGCTTGAGTCCAGTGAAAATGCGTTGAAATGGCGTTCCCACACAGCATACAGCTGAGACTGCTGACCGGGAATGTGTCTGCACTATGTCCTATCACCACAAGCAGGGTCAGATTAACATAGGGGCTATTGGAGCAGTAGCTCCAGGCTCATGTTCTGAAATACAACTTAAGCAGCCACAATATAAATGTCCAGTTTTTCTTTTTGTTAATTCATTGTGAATTAGATAGCTGACACTACAGCTAATTATGTATCGAAACTGCCTTTTTTTTATTTCTTAATAGCTACCAAATTGTTGTTTAATACTCCTACTGTACTGTGCCTAGAGGCCGGGTTACTTGTTGTATGCAAAGCCTTAAAGGAAAATCTGCAACATTGCGATCACACAGAAGGAAAAATCCAGACACCATTACAATATGTCACACGTTATTCACAACTGATGAAAACTGAAATGTAAAATGCAAATTCGACTTCTTTCATTAGGCCTTCATAATCTTACAGCCCCATCAACATATTCAGCTCCGGGGACCAATAAGCCCTAAATGCAGTTCTCACCGTAAGCAAAGACAGGCTGATGGCAGATGCTCATATAATGAAAAAAATGAAAAGATCAAGAACAATATTGCGAGTGGGATTATATTGAATCATTTTGCAAATGGAGTTTGTGAGCGAGTGCGCGCATGTGGGTGCATGCATTTCTGATTGTAGGCATACAATATACAGCTACCAAACACTCTACCTTATTATATATTCCTTTGTCATTTGAATAGTGCAACACAACATTAAAAAAAAAAAAAAAATTTAAAAGAAGAAAATTGATGAATAATAAAACTGATTTACTCTGTCACCCAATAATTGTTTATTTTAAAACTTCACACTACTGCCTTCTCATCTTAAAGGTAATGTGTCTTATATATCATTTGCATTTTTAAAGTTTGCCAACCCTACACCTGTTGCAACGTGTTTCTCAGGCTGCCCCACAAACAAAATGAATGGTGTATGTATTTAAAATGAGATTCCATTGGTGTCAGAGTTTGAAATGAATATTTCCCACAGCTAAGCAAAAACTTTTATGCAATGAAAATGCAATTCCATGGACAGAATTCATAGCGTTGCTGAATAAAAAGTAGATTTGCCAAATCAATATATTCAGTTTGTTTAAACTGCTATACAACAGAGACTTTATTTTTTTTTAAATTTAGTGTGTTACCCTTATTTTAAAGACACAAAATTATAAGATTTCATTTTCAAACAAATGAGCACATCATGGACGAACAGTACATCTTGGTCCATAAAAACAAATGATACCCACTACTGCTAAATGTACTTTCTACGGTATAGCCAATATCAGTTACATATTGTGTATGCTGCAGGTGTTCTACTTTCTATACAATTCTGTGAATAACAATTTATATAGCGTGACAGCATTGCAGGAAGCTTTGCAAACAGCCCCAATCCATAAACAGTGGTCAAAATAAACAAAAGTCTTAGAAGGCAAAAAAATAATGCAGCATCTCGAGAAAGATTCTAAAAAAAATTCAATTTGAAAGCCCAATACCTTTAACCCTTCTGATCATTGTAAGTTTGAGAAACATTACTCTGTACTTTGTTCTGCCTTTTAAATGTTCAAATTATGTATTAACCATGGCTGGAGTAATGTTCTGTCTGTAGTCTTTTTTTTAGTTTAATTATTATTTATATCTGTATTAGTGCATAGGTTAGTAATGTATGATGGAATTTATCTGCAATTTGCGATGTCTCCAGCTGATATGAATTTATTGTGCACATCTCAATATTATTATAGAGAAAGAAATATTGATAGCTCGTTCAATAAACCTGTGTTTTAAAATCTGGAAAATGAGTGATATGATTTCATAATTTTTTTAATTAAATCATCTACTCTGGCCTTAAATTTGAAATTAACTTAAAATTCTCGCTGTAGTGAATCACTGCAAAACCTCCTTCTCTTCTAGATCTCTATAATCTTTTTTTCCCTCTATGAATTCTCTGTTTGCTTTGTTTCTAGCTACTTATATCTCCTATTTCCCCTTTTAACCAGGTGCCCATGTCTCTTTGTTTTATCTTAGTCTAATATACAATCTTTCTATACATTCCTTTCTCATTCATCCTGTCTAATGTTTTATCATATTTTAGTTTTACAGTCTCCCCTAGCTGTTCTCTTTTACTTTTCCTTTTAGATTGTCTCATTTATTTTAAAAACTATTTAACACAATAACGGCTCAATATAAAATTCTGGCTCTTGCTTTCAAATCTCTACATAATGCTGCTCCCACCTATCTATCCTCCCTAATACACAAGTATGTCCCGTCTAGGCCCTTACACTCTGCCGAAGACCTACGTCTATCCTCTGTTCGTACTCCCACCTCTGATGCTCGCCTTCAAGACTTCTCTAGGGCTGCACCGTTCCTGTGGAACTCCCTTCCTTTTCCATTAGACGTTCACACAGTCTCCACTCCTTCAAAAAATCATTTAAAAATCTCTTTTTTCACAGAAGCGTATCAATTAAACTGTAAATGGCTCCCCACTGATTCATCTCCTGCAAGTGTTTTAAAAAAAAACCACACACACTAAGTCGTCGGTGAATACTATTCTACCAATCTACTTCCCTTATCTTTTGTGTTACTTTACCCCGATCCCTCTAGCATGTAAGCTCATTGAGCAGGGCCCTCAACCTTTCTGTTACTGTGCGTCCAACTTGTCTGGTTACAACTACATGTCTGTTCATCCACCCATTGTAAAGCGCTACATAATTTATTGTCACTATATAAATATAATAATAATAATAATAATAACAGGTACACAATGTCAGAGATACAGATATACCCAGTCAGAAAAGCACACATACACTCTCAGGAACATATACAGATACATAAAGCTAGACACACAAGCACACTCAACCCCCCATACAGTACACACACAACACTCACAGACACAGAACCCAGGGCTTCAGAAAAGAGGTCTCCAATCTGGCACATACATAGTGCCCTGGCCATCCTAAATTTGGCTCTGAGGCTGATAGGCAGATAGATTTATTATTTTAGCCCTGCTGTGGTGGGGATGATCAGAGCTGGCAGGCAGTATGAGGTTTACAGGTGCAACCCTTAGTAATGGCTTCCTTGATCCTGGTGCTCTTTAGGGAGTCAGAGCGAAGCTGCCGGATGTTTGTCAGCTGCCATTTTGGATACTGACTCACTGAGTTCTGAACCATAAGGGAAAGATTACTGGGGTCTGCATCCGCCAATGGTGCCAACCTTACACTCCCCTGCTAGACCATCAGGGACTTGGGACCCCTGAGAGACCACCAGGCTGAGCTAACCCCAGCTAGACAACCAGGGGGTTTAACCCCTTTTTGGATCACACTTCCTTGAAGAAAGCCTAACAGTAGAGGGCTACACAGAGCACCACCACACATATTATATAAACCCAACACACACACATTATATACAGCGACCATACACACATTATATAAACCAACCACACACACATTATATAAACCCACCACACACACATTAAATACAGCCACCATACACATTATATAAACCAACCACACACACATTATATAAACCCACCACACACATTATATACAGCCACCACACACACATTATTTAAACCCACCAAACACACATGATATACAGCCACCACACAGATATTATATACAGTCACCACACACATATTCTGTAAACCCATGACACACACATTATATAAACCCACCACACGCACATTATACTCTCCAACCTCGCAGAAACCTCAACTCCCTCGATCTCCAGCACTTCTCCACCAAACTCCAAACACTCCTTTTACCCATCTCAAATCTTAACTGCCCTAACTCTGCAACCTCACTCTACAACTCCACTCTCTCCTCTCAACTTGACATCATGGCACCTCCTACAGTTAAACGCAGCAAGCGCCCCCAACTACAACCCTTGCTCACCAAGCTGACCCGTTACCTCCAAAAATGTTCCAGAACTGCTGAACGCTGCTGGAGAAAGTCTCACTTTGCATCTGACTTTGTCCACTATAAATTAATGCTGCGCTCCTACAGCATGGCTCTTTCCTCTGCAAAAGTAAACTACTTCAACACCCTCATAAGCACACTGTTCCATCAACCCAAACACCTGTTTCACACTTTTGATGCTCTTCTTCGCCCTGTGACACCCCCTCCTTCCACCACCTTGTCCGCCACAAACTTTGCATCTCACTTCACTGAGAAGATCTCTACAATCAGGAAAGAGATCTCTAACCTCTCTCCTACCCCTATCAATACATCACCCAACCACACTCCCCCTGCCATCCTATGCTCATTTGCACCTGCTACAGCACAAGAGGTTTCTGCTCTGCTACTGTCCTCCCGCCCTGCCACCTGCTCCCTCGATCCTATTCCATCGCATCTCATCCGCACTTTGTCTCCCTCTCTTGCTCTTCCTCTTGCTAACATTTTCAATCTCTCCCTTTCCTCTGGCACATTTCCCTCACCCTTCAAACATGCAACCGTAACCCCAATTCTGAAAAAGCCCAACCTTGATCCCAACTTCCCATCCAACTACCGCCCTATCTCGCTACTGCCATTTGCCTCCAAGATCCTCAAGAGAGTTGTGTACGCCAGATTGACAGACTTTTTCGAATCCAACTTTCTGCTTGACCCCCTTCAGTCTGGATTCCATGCTGGTCACTCTGTCGAAACTGCTGTGACCAAAGTATCCAACGATTTAATTGCTGCTAAATCTCACTGCCAATACTCTATCCTAATCCTCCTTGATCTTTCTGCCGCCTTTGACACTATTGATCATCAACAGCTTCTTCACATTCTCCGTAACTTTGGTCTATGGAATACTGCTCTCTCCTGGTGCTCCTCCTACCTCTCCCAGCGCTCTTTCAGTGTTTCTTTCTCTGGCTCTGCCTCTCCTCCCCAAACCCCTCTCTGTCGGCGTCCCCCAAGGTTCTGTCCTCGGACCCCTACTGTTCTCTGTCTATACTGCCTCCCTTGGTAAACTCATCAGCTCCTTTGGCTTCCAATATCATTTATATGCAGATGACACGCAAATCTACCTGTCCTCCCCTGATCTCTCGCCACCCACCTTGACTCGTGTTTCTGACTGCCTCTCTACTATTTCCAACTGGATGGCTGCTCACTTCCTTAAACTCAACCTGTCCATAACAGAACTTCTAGTTTTTCCTCCCTCAAGTGTTGCTACTCCTGTGTCTGTCTCCATCCAAGTCAACGGCCCTACTATCACCTCTACCTCGCAGGCTCGCTGCCTATGGGTTCTTTTTGATTCTGATCTCTCTTTTACTCATCATGTCCAATCGATAGCCAAATCCTGTCGCTTCCAACTCCGCCCATATCTCACGCCGGACGCGGCTAAGGTACTAGTTCATGCTGTTGTTCTCTCTCGCCTTGACTACCCTTCTCACTGGTCTTACATGTTCCCAGCTTGCACCGCTGCAATCTATAATGAATGCGGCTGCGAGGTTTATTTTCCTGTCCGGTCGCACCTCCCACGCCTCCACGCAATGTCCCTGCATTGGCTTCCAGTTAGATATAGGGCCCAATTCAAAATTCTGGCGCTTGCTTTCAAATCCCTACATAATGCTGCTCCAACATACCTATCCTCCCTCATACACAAGTATGTCCCGTCGAGACCCCTGCGCTCAGCCCAAGCCCTACGCCTATCCTCTGTCCAGATCCCCACCTCTGATGCTCGCCTTCAAGACTTCTCCAGGGCTGCACCTATTCTGTGGAACTCCCTTCCCTCCTCAATCAGACTTTCACCCAGCCTCCACTCCTTCAAAAAATCTTTGAAAACTCACTTCTTCATTAAAGCGTATCAATTAAACTGTCTCATCCCCCACCCCATAACTCCTTTCCTGCAACTGTCAAAAATTACCTACCAAGCACTCAATAAACCCTTCTCTAACAAGCTATTTAATTCCCCTACTTTAACCCTTTGTGTCACTATACCCCACTCCCTCTAGCATGTAAGCACATCGAGCAGAGCCCTCAACCCCCTCTGTTCCTGTACGTCCAGCTCACCATAAACAAACATTATATACAGCCAGCACACACGTTACATTCAGCCAGCTCACCTCAAACATACATTTTATACAACCAACGCGCACACACAGATTATATACAATTAGCTTACCCACACACAAATTACATAGAACTGACACACACACATACATACATGACATACAGCTTAAATAACGTAGCTGATTTCATGGTAAAGTTAGCTAAAAGATGGGTGTCGGATGTTTTGACAGGGGCCACGAGGGGTGCAATTTCAGTGCTTGGCTTGCCATAGGCGCCATGTTCAGAAGTTACGCCTCTGTTTACAGTACTCCACTGTAAAGCGACTGCTTTTCCATTTATTGCAGCCTCTGGCATCTCAGCTCTTGGCTCTACTCTACATGACTCGGACCCTATGGCTTAACAGAGACACTATACGAAAACATTCTGACACCTGTGTATATTCACATCAAGGATCATACAATCATAGACCTCAGCTGTTCTAAAATGGGATGGGTTTATTGTATGCCCGCTGACGATATAAATGATGGTACATATGTAGATATATAAATATATAATCACAAACAAGAAGAGAGTATGATTTAACTTTAAGGCCTTTTGTGTTTGCATTTTTGTGATTTAAAAACAGCCTATATTTCTTCAATATTTTTACCTCTTTGAATATTTTTTCAATATTGCCATATTTACCCCTAGATATCTCAATATGTTCAGTGTTTCAAGCGGAAACTGCATACGAAGATTCCTACTACACTGGCCTCGTATAAAAACAGAAGTGGTCATGGTGGTTGGAATAACCCTTTAACTAAACACACTGACGCATTCTGAACAAGGACACATGGGGTAAAGGAAACAGTAGTAAGGTCACATGAGTTTTACTGAGAAGATCTAGTGAGAAGAACGTCAACTGTTGTCAAAAAAGGGGTTCGAATTGTTGAACGCCAAGGAGAATTAGGTTTTTAAGGGGGTTTTCTGGAGCTTGCAATAAATCATAAGGGAGTTATCTGATTGAATGTGAAGGTAAAGTTTAATTTCGTGGGCACATTATGCTGCGATAATATATGTATGATGAGATTTATTTTTGTGAAATTGCTTCATGCAATCTGCTTGATAGATAGAGGACCGCATACGAAATCTCATTGTGATATTGTTTTATTTTTATATAAAGGGCCAACGTTTCCTGTGCACAATAAATTAATTTTCAATGTGTGGAATAAGGAATCCCACGGTTCAAATCTCAGACAAGTTTTGTCGTCTGGCACAAGAATCTCTAGGATGACCTAATGTGGATTTATTTGCACAGGTTTTGCATTGTATCTGACTTTTTTTTTTATCTCTTTGCAAATGTGGTCATGATACAGAGAGTTAAGCATGGACTGAATAGGGGAACTTTTTGCATGATTACATTTCTTGGCAGGTGCAAGCAGTAGAAGTTTGTAATGTTGAGCCAGCCAGCTACAGATCATATACCTAGCAGCTGTGTCATCTTATCGGAGCAGAAAAACGCCATTTATGCTGGATACAGCAAAGTCAGATTTAAATTTTCATTTGCATTTTACTGCATGGGTTTATATTTTCATATGAAAACATTTAGTTTAATTTTGCCTACATACACTGTCCAATGGCTGCCGTTACTGGCAGAGAAATTACATTAAAGGGACACCGTTTAGATTTAAAATCCTGTTAATGGGAACCTAGTGCCTGATTTCCAGGCAATTCACAGGTCTGAGCTTTAATTAATCCAGGTCCTTAGTATCGCAATGACATTTAATCTAATCGTTTACACTTTATTATAATAAACTTCTAATCAACATGTTTTTAGGGGATAATGAATTGGTTCTATAAATGCACATATTACAAAGTAACGTTATAGCCTGTAGTTAACTTATGAATATCGACAGTTCTCAGTTAGTTGCTAAGCAAGATAAATGGCTGTAATTTAACTATGTCAGCTTAATTGAATCAGGCCAAGTAATACATAATCTTAGTCTAATATAATGAAAGCTATACTATTGATGAAGATCCCATTGGTGTGATCTGTCTATCTATCTGTCTATCCATATATCCACCCATCCATCCATATATCCATATATCCATTTATCTATCTATCTATCCATCCATCCATCCATCCATCCATCGTTCTTACTTTCTTTCTCTCCTACAATTGCTCCTTAAAATTAATTTGATCCATTGTACCCCATTATATTTTTTGTCTACATCAACAGAGAAACTTCTAGGGCATCTATTGATGTTCTTGCTTTTAGTTAGTTCCTGCCATCTTTTGTATTTCTATATAGGCCATACTGTATTTGTTCTATGCTTATGATGGAACATTCTCAATTTTCTTGTCTCGGAATGCTTGTATATGTTAAAACAAAGCTTCATTTATTAATGTAGTTAATGGAAATTTAATTTATATGTAGCCTACATGAAGTTAACCCAAATATCCTCCATGATTACTGGGGTCTTAGTGTTTTTCCATATTTGTGACTACTAAGCCCTGACAAAAAGCTACCCTTGGACCAAATCATCTGTTCTAAGAACTATAGTCATACTATTATAGAAAGGAAGGAAGACCCAGTTTTCCTGAGGTCACATCTAAATTTTCATAGATCTGCTGACCATATATCAGTGACACATATATATTATGGTATACTATTTTTCTTCAATTCACTTATGATGTCTAAACCCTGAGCCCATATCTTGGTTCCTTACATGAACGTCCTTTCTCTTATGCTCACAAGCTTGGAAACATGTCTGTCTGTCTATCTACCTATCTATCTACCTATCGATATAACTATTTATTTTTCCATTTATCTTTCTACATAGATACATATATTATTATGTTATTATGATTTGCACACTATAATTCCAAACTAGACTATCCACTATGTTTGTATTTTAATACACATTTCTCGTTTTGTGGTGTGATTTGTCCCTACTTAAAAGACAAATTCATCTCCTGTTCTTAGAGATGGTTATGAGATTTCATCCGTCCTATCTGTGGCATTTGCGTGATTGACAAATAGATAAAAAAAATATATATATTTACTTAAGGTTTATCTATATTGAAAACCGGACAAGGGATTTTGTCTCTGTAAACAGTGCTGTAATATCAAGTGTTTGAACAAAAGAGAGAGTTTTTTTTAATTTTTTTTATTCCTGAACAGGAAAATCTCCTCCGTTAACAGTAAGAGGCATTTTCACTGATTGATCCAGTTATAAATAAGCTTTTGGATTTGTGAAACGCTGGAGAAAAGTTTAGTTTAAAAAAACATTAGCGTTTGTCTTGATTTGTCTGGGAAGTTTGTTTAGAAACTTTGGTGTTTTTAACTTAAGAAAATGCCTCACCTTGGAGAGTTTAGCTCTTAACATTTGTGATGATTAGAAACCAGACACTTGAGGTAACGATTTTAGCTTATTTATTAATATTAATATTAACATTAGAGGAAGTAGAGATACAACTACAAAATACTCAGATACATATGTGACTGGTCAAAGTTACTATCAAATGTTTATATAAAAACGATCAGTATGTCATTTACCCCTTAAGGACACATGACGTGTGACATGTCATGATTCCCTTTTATTCCAGAAGTTTGGTCCTTAAGGGGTGTTAAGATGACTACAAATGGAGGGTGTAAGATATGCCTACAGCTGCCACACCTCCTTGGAAGAGCAGGGATATCCCCCAAAATATTGTGGCATGCCAATCACGTCACTTGGGAAAGTGGTGGTTGTGCATGCAGACACTGCAACGATTTTTAAAAGTATATCTAATATCTATTAATTTATAGATTTGTTGTGGATTTTGCCTGCACAGAATAAAGATATAATATATATATCTCTACCTGAATAGTAACCCATCAGCCTGCCCCAGCAAGCCCACCTAATTGCACCATCTATGCAGGGCCGGATTAAGAGCACAGTGGGCCTGGTGCTGACAATTATGATGGGCCTAATTACGGAATCTTATCGACCAAAAACACTAAAACAATCATACCTCCCAAGCGTCATGTATCTGATGGAGATGGTGCTGGAGGGAAACTCATAGGATGCAGCTATAAGAAAACACATACTCTATGCTAATTTCTCTCTAATTTATGCTTTCATCTTTCAAGTAAATCCATAACCCCTAACAGCAGTGTCCAGTGAAGCAGGAAGTCAATGGGCGGGGTAAAAGGGTGTGCCACTGGTGCGAATCACGTGACAAGACCTGCCAAAAGGGGTGAACATGCCCAAAAAGGGGGAATGTTTGTCCAAAGAATTGGAAGGTCAGCCTGGCATGAATGCATGTCAGGCTGCCTGCCAATCCTGCAGGCTGTCCAACTAAGGGCATACTATGCAGGCAGCACCCTAAGCGTGGCATAAATGCGTCTAATGATGCGCTCACTCCATTCTTTCTAAGGACTGTCCCCTAGCACTCGCTGGTCCACTTATCTCCTTACCTTCTTACTAGCAGGCAGAAGTTCCTGGTATAGTCTGAGACAGAGAAAAGGTGTCTGTAGTGAGTGTAGAAGAATGGGGACATGCCACAGTGTTAGAGAGACCAACGTCTGCATTACCTAAACTAACTTTAATGTCAGCCAGTGCACACAAGTTTTGTTCCCATACATCCCTCTTAAGCTTCCAAACTTAAAGGGACACTATAGTCACCAGAACAACTACAGCTTATTGGATTTGTTCTGGTAAGTAGAATCATTCCATTCAGGCTTTTTGCAGAAAACACTGTCTTTTCAGAGAAAATAACTCCACTGGCCGCTCCTTAGATGGCTGCTAGAGGTGCTTCCTGGGGCAGTACTGCCTAGTGTGCAGCACTGCCATTCAGTGTCTCCACCCTCTGCATGCAGACACTGAACTTTCTCATAGAGATGCATTGATTCAATTTATCTTTATGAGGAGATGCTGATTGGCCAGGGCTATGTTGGACTTGTGCTGGCTCTGCCCCTGATCTGCCTAGTTGACAGTCTCAGCCAATCCTATGGGGAAGTATTGTAATTTGCTCAGACCACCACTTCTGAGCCAGCAGCTGCAGAATTGAATACAAGTAATATTTTACTATATTTAGGGAGGAAGAAGGGGCCAGGGTGGTGGTTTTAACATAATAGGGTAAGAAATACATGATTGTGTTCCTGACACTATAGTGCTCCTTTAAGCAAGAGTATGAAGAGTAGTTAAGGTTGCCACCTTTCTTGGAAAAAAATACCAACCTTAATCATTTGTATAATTAATTAGTTATGCGTGTAAATCACAAGGAGTGAAAATTCTGTAAAATCACCAACAAACTACTCACAGTTTGATTCTGCTGTATAGACGGATTGCTCCCAGTGTCTCCCTGTCTCCCAGTGTCTCAGTCTCGCAAGTCACCCAGTGTCTCAGTGTCCCTATGTATCACAGTGTCAGTGTCCCCATGTCGCCCAGTCCCCTAGTCTCCCAGTGTCTGTGTCCCCATTTCTCCCAGTGTCCCAATGTCTCAGTGTGTCCCCATGTCACTAGGATACTGGGGACACTGAGAGACATGGGGACACTGAGAGACCCGGGGACACAGAGACATGGGGACACTGGGAGACATGGGGACACTGAGACATTTAGGGAAACTGGGAGAAATGGGGACACTGAGACACTAGGGACACAGACACTGGGAGACATGGGGACACTGAAACATTTGGGGACACTAAGACACTAGGGACACAGACATGGGAACAAAGACACTGGGAGACTAGGGGACACTGGGAGACTAGGGGATACTGGGAGACTAGGGGAAACTGGCTGGGAGACAGATACTTGAGGAGACATGGGGACAGTTGTGGGCATAGACATGGGGACATTGGGACACATGGGGACACTAGGCACACAGAGACATGGGACACAGACACTGGGAGACTTGGGGACACTGAGACACTAGGGACACTGGCTGGGGGACATAGTGTCTCCGTGTCCCAATGTCCCTATGTCTCACAGCGTCCCCATGTGTCCCCTAGTGTCTCAGTGTCCCCATGTTTTCCAGTGTCCCCAAGTGTCTGTGTCCCCAGGTCTCACAGTGCCTGTGTCCCCATGTGTCCTAGTGTCTCAGTGTCCCCTAGTGTCTGTGTTCCCATGTGTCCCCTAGTGTCTGTGTCCCCATGTCCCCAAGTGTCTCAGTGTCCCCATGTTTTGCAGTGTCCCCAAGTGTCTCAGTGTTCCCAGGTCTCCCAGTGTCTGTGTCCTAGTGTCTCAGTGTCCCCTAGTGTATGTGTCATCATGTGTCCCCTAGTGTATGTGTCATCATGTGTCCCCTAGTGTCTGTGTCCCCTAGTGTCTCAGTGTCCCCATATGTCCCCTAGTGTCTCAGTGTCCCCATGTGTCCCTGCTGCCTTTCCCCCCATCCCTCACTTACCTGAGCTGTAGAGCTGCTGTCTGGACTCTCTGTGCTGTGTAGCTGCTCCCCCACGGATCAGTGAGTAGTAGAGAGAGGCAGGGATATTCTGTAACTTCCTATCCCTGCCTCCCTCCACACACAGTGACCCCTACTGGCCGGTGCTGGTATTGCAGAGTAATTTCCATTTATTCTGAGAAAATTACCTGCATTTGTATTGCGGTATTACTGCAATACCGGCACGGCCAGGCAGCCTCAAATACCGTCTGTGCCATTAAAATACCAGTCAGGTGGCAAACCTAAGAGTAGTGTGTAAAAAAAAAAAAAAAAAAAAAAAAATTTTTTTTTTTTTTTTTTTTTTTTTTTTAAATGGGCCTATTCCATGGGCCTGGGCCTGGAGCTGCAGCTCCATCAGCCCCTATGTTAATCCGGCCCTGCATCTATGTCCTCGTCAACACAGAAGGCATCTGGTTATGATGTAAATAGCACCACTTGTGTTGATATAAGGAACCTCAAGTAGAAAAAGTGGCGGAGTTATTTTGGTACTGCAACTGGATGTTGAAATTTTAAAAACATGTCTTTCTGAGTATCTGCAAAATTCTGAAAAATAAAACACTGCAGTTGAAGGCTTGAACATTCTGTGAAACACCAATCTAATACAACCTAGCACCAACCTAACACATGTGGTCTTCATAGTTTAAATATTTGTTATACACGTACTGGCCATGAACAATCGCCTTCAATTCATGTGGCTGTTCATTTTTTAAATGTATTTTTTGGCAAGGATTGAGACAGACAAGTCATCTATTTTACTTTGGATATAATTTACTAGATAGAGATAAACCTCCAATATAAGTAGGATTGATATAATTCAAATATATAATTGACATAATTCTTTTACAAGGATTGAGTCGAACAAGGCATATAATTTACTAGGTGAAATTTACTATTGGACAATAAAATCTCCAATCCAAGCAGGATTGTCATAATTCAAAAATATGAAATATTGGCAAGCTGAGTGTCTGCCATATTTTACTGTGCTATAATTGCACTGTTAGCATTTTGAAAAGGTGATTATTTAATGATATTCCAATCTTTCAAAATATTCCATTACTTACTGGAATTGCAAAACAGAGATGTGCAAATCTGATCATCTAAAGTAAATGTTTCATAAAATCAATGACTGTTTAAATTGTGGGACTAAATTGTTTGTGTATAAATATTACCTTTTATATTCTATTTGAGTTTTATGTAGATGAACACATTAGTTTAATGACCTGCATTTGCAGAACCAAAGAGGAAGACTTTTTTTCCCCCGAAATCCTCAACAGCCAGATGGCTGCTTTTTCTTGCATGAGATTAAAAGATGTTTCAAATTCACGGATTTGCTTCCGAGGCAAATTAATATAGCAAGCTAAATTGCTAGTGTTTTGGAATGAAATTTAAAGGGAGCCACCTTTCCTTAAAAAAAATTAAAATAAATCTGCGGATGTCAGGTTCTTAATGCAAATTATTTTGTAGGTATGGTGTGCCGATTTAAAACATTCTGTAATTAATGTGAAATATTCCATGGTAATTGACTGCTCCGGGAACAGGAAATGTAATGACTCCTGATTAATCTTCAAAGTAAATGTATATCACCGAGGCACCTCAATAATTGTCCTAATGACCGAGAAACGCTAATTGATCAAAGGGACAATGATGTAAGAAATTAGCTACATACTGCAAGGCTTACAGTGGTGATTATCTGTTGCTGTGTCATGGCTAAATCTATCTTTTCCACTTTAATATACAGCGTGATAATCTATCTTAAGGTCAAGGCTGTATAGCAGAGGCACATGTGTAAGGGGTCACAGAGAAATCATGGTTTTATATTAAAAGAGCCAAGATTCCGAATAACCCTGTGTCATCTTTCATTACCTGCTACGGTTCTGGAGAGGTTTAAATGGGCATAAAGGTTTTCCCGGTGGCTGCCAATATTTACATAATCAAAGGTTAGATTACGGAATCTTAGTGACAGCGTTCCAGATAAAAATAATAATTTGCCATGGTCGTCAGTCATATTTTTTTCATTACATAGCCTGACATTTTTGGGATGCTGAACAAAACGTATTTAAATAGCGCATATGTTTATTTTTATTTTTTACGTTATAGATAAAAGTTCTAAAGTTATATATGAAAGTAAAATTCTTTAAATTAATGTAAGTATATGTAAATTGTGAAAGGTAATTGGAACCGTTTTCCAATGTTCTGCCACAGCTCTTTTAGGTTTTTAGACTTTTCTGGTATATCATTCGCATCTGTATGTGTATGTCTGGCAGTGTGCATTTGTATGTGAGAATATGTGTTTGTATTTGCGTGCTTGGCAGTGTGCATGTATGTGAGTGCATGCTGTATGTGTGTGTATCTCACAGTGTGTTTCTGCGTGTTTGTGTGTGCCCGTGAATTTGTATATATTTGCGCCTGTGGGAGTGTATGTGTAGTGTGTCGGAGAGAATGTGTCAAGAGTGGGTCCCATCAGTGGATACTTAAAAGGTTCCGTGATTTCTGACGGCAGTCCTGAGTGTTAGTTATGCTTTCACCGAGTTCTACATTTTTCCAAGTATTCTAACCTGGCCATGTGTTTTGTAAGTTGTTTGTAAATTCTCTACAACTCACTGTTTAGTGAATAGACTCCCTTTCTATGATCACATTTTTATCACTGACAATATGTTTTTAACGTTTTGAGAACACGTTTCTTTTGTTATGAACGTGTCTCCATTGTTATGTCTTTCATTTGCTTCCATCCCTTGATATCGCATTCTACTGACCGGCAGAACCTGTCTTCTTATTTTCGTCTAGGTGGAATATTCTCGGGTTACAAGGCTCTCTTCTCAGCCATTTCATCGAGCCCATCTACTTACACAGCATTGTCGTCGGAAGCTTACACCACGCTGGTCACCTTTCCAGGGTAATGAGCCAAAGACTAGAAGATATTGGTAATTTGCCAGCCCCATATCGGCATAATCATCCGCTGCTCAGTGGTAAGCAAATACCTTTCTTGCAGACAAATTATCACCTTTCTATCAGGCCTTTCAAACCAAGGTAATTGTGCTGGATGCCTACATGAAAGTTAATCAAGGTCAAGCATTCGAAAGCCACTTCAGAAACAGGTCTTGCATTATGCATTATTTACAGAAAGCTTCTCTCAGCTTTTTTATTTTTTTCTCCATCTCGCAAGTTAGCGCCTTTTGTATTTCCTATCTTCGCTTAATTCCAAGCATGCACATCCAATTAATGCAGAGAATTAGTATGTCTGTTATGCCAGAATATATTAAGTATCGCCCGAATACCTTCTGAGAACAGACAGATTTAATCATAGCAGCCTGATGTTTACTAAATTTAGAATAGGGTTTAATGTACAATGAGCCTACCGCTTCCTACAACCATTTATTTATTGCTTCCTGACACGTCTCATTGACTAAGACTGATCCAATTATCAGTTTAAAAAAAAAAAATCATTCCTTGAAAATAATTGTCCTTATCTGGACTAATTGTTCTTGAATATGTTGCAATGAGCTATTGTGGCTTAGATATGGATAAATATGTTGAGAGGAGAAGCTTCATGTGACAGAGAACCCAATTTAATAAATCCAAAGCAGATTCCGAAGTCACAATTTCAGTGGCTTTTAGAAGAATAGAGATAATAGGGGCCATAGTGGGATGTTGTTTTCAGGCCGGCGCGTCCTATAGGCGACTTAGGCAGTCGCCTAGGGCGCACTGGCCCCGGGGGCGCAAGTTTTAAATGACCCGGCAGGAGGGAAGCGCACAGAGCTCCCTCCTGTCAGTCACTCTGTGTAGCGTGGCCGTGCGGCGCGGACCGCGGTACAGGAGCTTCCTGCACCCGGCCAGACTGAAAGGAAGTGCTCTCTCAGTGAGAGGAAACAGAATCTCCTGTACCGCGGTCCGCGCCGCCCCCGGCCACGCTACACAGAGGTAGGAGGCACAACAGGGAAGGGGTGGGAGATGGCACTAACGGACACTGGAGGGAGGGAGAGGAGGAGAGACCACTAAGGGATACTGGGGGGGAGGGAGAGGAGGAGAGAGCACTAAAGGACATGGGGGGGGAAAGATCACTAAGGGACACTGGGCGATGACAGACCACTAAGGGACACTGGGGGGGGAGGAGAGACCCCTAAGGACACTGGGTGGAGGGGGGGAGAGGAGGAGAGACCACTAAGGGACACTGGTGGGGGGGGGGCAGACCACTAAGGGACACTGGAGGGAGGACAGACCACTAAGGGACACTGGGAGGAGGAGGGAGAGGAGGAGAGACCACTAAGGGACATGAGGGAAGGGGAGGACAGACCACTAAGGGACACTGGAGGGGAGGGAGAGGAGGAGAGACCACTAAAGGACACTGGGGGGAAGAGACCACTAAGGAAAACTGAAGGGGAGGGAGAGGAGGAGAGATGGAGAGACCACTAAGGTCTAAGGGGCACTAGGGGGGAGGACAGACCACTAAGGGACACTGGGGGGAATAGGAGAGACCGCTAAGGTACACTGGTGGGGGGGAGGAGAGACCACTAAGAGACATTGGGGGGAGGGAGAGGAGGAGAGACCACTAAGGGACAATGGGGGTGGGGAGGAGAGCCCACTAAGGGACACTGGGGGTGGGGGGAAGAGAGATCACTAAGGGACACTGGGGGGGAGGAGAGTAAGTGATTCACTACAGGTGAGACACAAAACGTAAAGAAAAAATATACAAAACAATTTATATTAACAAAATAAATATAATAATAAAAATAAAGAGCTGCTCCCCTCTCCGCCCGTGGTCTACCCCAAAAACCCTCTCATTCACACTACACATATACATAATGCATCCTTACATATACACAGAAACACACATGCACAGAATGCATCCCTACTTACACACATACACTGAAACATAAACATACAATGCATCCTACACTCACACAGAAACACACAATTTTTTCCCTTACACACACACACAAACACAATGCATCCATTACACACACACAATGCATACCTCACAAACACACACACACAATTCAGCCCTTGCACACATACACAGAAGCACACAATGCACCCCTTACACACACACACACACACTACTTCTCTTAATGCATCTCTTACACACACTCAATGCACTCTTTACAGGCACACACACTGCATTACATTACATACACAGAAACAAGCCTAGCATCCCTTACACATACAAACACAGAATCAAACAATGCATCTCTTACACACACAAACACATAATGCATTCTTTACACACAAACACACACTGCATCCCCTATATACACCCACTACTCAAACTGGTATCCATATACATTACATTCCATAAGAACACACACATTACATTCTCTACAATAACACATAACACATCCCCTACAGACATACACTCCACACCCTGTGAGCGAATTCATGGGTGGGCCTTGTAGGCATCAGGCTTATGGGCAGGCCTTGTACTCATGGTCAGGCCCTGGGGGCCCCAAAAAATAGGGCTGCTTCCTGTTCATTGTTTTTGTGAGCACTGCCTCCAGAGAGCCTGTTTAACACCAGACCAGTGGAGCCCATCATCATCCTCTTTTCCTCATCTGGTGGTAAGTAGGCAATCCAGTATATTATTAGGGGCACTAATCTCTAATTTCCCTCACATTAAAGGGACACTATAGTCACAAAACCATATACAGCTTAATGAAGTGGTTCTGGTGTCTATAGCCGGTCCCTGCAGGTTTTTTTAATGTAAACACACCGCCTTTTCAGAGAAAAGACACTGTGTGCTGCACTGGTGTTGGCTCATATGGCAGATCATATAGGTGGGGCATTGTGATGGGGGGTAGGGGAGGCAATTTTGTGTTTACCTACGGTGGCAAAAATCCTTGCCCTGGCCCTGAGTAGGTGTAGCTGTCTTATTGAGTGCAGGGGAGGGATAAGGGATGCAGTGGGTGCAGGGGGTAATAAGGGTTATAGTGGGTGCAGGGGCTGTAGTGGGTGTGGGGGATTATATGGGTAGAAGTGGGTGCAGTAGTGAGTGTGGGGAGACAGAGGCTGCTTTAGTAGGTACAGGAGGGATGGGTTCTTTAGTGGGTGTAGAGGAGGGATATGGGCTATAGTGGGTGCAGAAGGGACAGGGGCTCTGGTAAGTGCAGGGGTGGGTTGGGGCTGTACTGGGTGCAGGGAGGGTTAGAAGCTGTAGTGGATGTAGGAGAGGTGCTTTAATGAGTGCTGAGAAAGTATAGGGGCTGTAGCGGGTGCAGTGGGATAGGGGCTGTAGTGAGTGCATGGGTAATAGGGACTGTAGTGGGTGCAGTGGGGTAGGGGCTGAAGAGGGTGCATGGGTAATCAGGGTTGTACTGGGTGCATTGGGGTAGGGGCTGTAGTGAGTGCATGGGTAATAGGAACTGTAGTGGGTGCAGTGGGGTAGGGGCTGTAGTGAGTGCATGGGTAATAGGGACTGTAGTGGGTGCAGTGGGGTAGGGGCTGTAGAGGGTGCATGGGAAACCGAGGCTGTAGTGGGTGCAGTGGGGTAGGGGCTGTAGTGAGTGCATGGGTAATAGAGACTGTAGCGGGTGCAGTGGGGTAGGGACTGTAGAGGGTGTATGGGTAATCGGGGCTGTAGTGGGTGCAGTGGGGTAGGGGCTGTAGAGAGTGCATGGGTAATCGGGGCTGTAGTGGGTGCAGTGGGGTAGGGGCTGTAGTGAGTGCATGGGTAATAGGGACTGTAGTGGGTGAAGTGGGGTAGGGGCCGTAGAGGGTGCTTGGGTAATCAGGGCTGTAGTGGGTGCAGTGGGGTAGGAGCTGTAGAGGGTGCATGGGTAATCGGGGTTGTAGTGGGTGCAGTGGGGTAGGGGCTGTAGTGAGTGCATGGGTAATAGAGACTGTAGTGGGTGCAGTGGGGTAGGGGCTGTAGAGGGGTGCATGGGAGCCAAGGGCTGTAGTGGGTGCAGTGGGGTAGGGGCTGTGTAGTGTGTATGGGTAATAGGGACTGTAGTGGGTGCAGTGGGGTAGGGGCTGTAGAGAGTGCATGCTGGTAATCTGGGCTGTAGTGGGTGCAGTGGGGTAGGGGCTGTAGTGAGTGCATGGGTAATAGGGACTGTAGCGGGTACAGTGGGGTAGGGGCTGTAGAGGGTGCATGGGTAATCAGGGCTGTAGTGGATGCAGTGGGGTAGGGGCTGTAGAGGGTGCAGTGGGGTAGGGGCTGTAGAGGGTGCATGGGTAATAGGGACTGTAGTGGGTGCAGTGGGGTAGGGGCTGTAGTGAGTGCATGGGTAATAAGGACTGTAGTGGGTGCAGTGGGGTAGGGGCTGTAGAGGGTGCATGGGTAATCGGGGCTGTAGTGGGTGCAGTGGGGTAGGGGCTGTAGTGAGTGCATGGGTAATAGGGACTGTAGTGGGTGAAGTGGGGTAGGGGCCGTAGAGGGTGCTTGGGTAATCAGGGCTGTAGTGGGTGCAGTGGGGTAGGAGCTGTAGAGGGTGCATGGGTAATCGGGGTTGTAGTGGGTGCAGTGGGGTAGGGGCTGTAGTGAGTGCATGGGTAATAGAGACTGTAGTGGGTGCAGTGGGGTAGGGGCCGTAGAGGGTGCATGGGTAATCGGGGTTGTAGTGGGTGCAGTGGGGTAGGGGCTGTAGTGAGTGCATGGGTAATAGAGACTGTAGTGGGTGCAGTGGGGTAGGGGCTGTAGAGGGTGCATGGGTAATCGGGGCTGTAGTTTGATGAATGGCTAGGAGCTGCACTGGTTGGAAGAAGGATAATATGGGCTGTAGTTGTTCTGTTGTAATAGGGTAATTACTTTTTCTGTGATTATTTTTTGCCTTAAATTACAAAAGTACTAAGAGTTACTAAGTAACATCAATGTACTGAATTAGGTAGCTTTAGTTTACAATAATCTATAAATAAGAGATACGTACACACACTCTCATTACTTTCCTTGTATGCTGGAAATGTTTCACTTTCAATCTTCACACCTTGGACTGTAACGCTAATTAGCACATTCACTCCTAGAATACCATTAATATTGCCATTGATTTTCTATATGGTTTTGGGATCACCACCACTTTCTAAGTGTGCTTCCTTTAATAGATGCATTTAAGGATCATTTAATGTGGGAGCTCCTGATTTTTTTGCGCTATATGGATTTATTTTCACTTACCTGTATTCATACCTGAATATTATACTGTGGAAAATGTTATAAAGTAACTAGATTGATTCTCCTGGGCAGGCAAACATCAAATTTAAGTTGTTTTTGTGCAGGTATATGTGGACAGGCTTAAAAATAAGATAAATCTCAAAGTATTCTGCCAAGTAAAGCATTGTATAAATAGATGTACTAAATGACATTCTTACAGTAATGATAACGATTGGTCGTGTAGATCACCCTGGTTCATGCTAGAATTGCATTAACATATTAATATGATGCTAATCTTCTAACTATATTCATCTGTTTCATATAAGAGTTTGTTAATCCCGATAATATATTTTTTTGTGCTCGCATCCGCTTCCTTAACGCGTGTGACTTCATGACTGTGGGGAATATTCATCAATTTATCCACTGAGAATTCTCTGTGACAGGGTCTATGGGGAGAAGATGTTCTCTAATCTGTGTTGTTTTGTTTATCATGGTTGTGCGTGCAAAGTGTCTGTAAATTCACTTCACATTTATGTTCTCCATCGCCGGATGATTTCTGTGCATCTGTGTTTAATCTGTGTCCGGTGGCTAACAATTCTATTCTACAGCTGGAAGACAAACTGTGATACCATAGGCTGTCACATTATAACATACATTCCAGTACTTCTCTCATTCTAAGCAAACAGAAGCCACCACATGTCATGCAATTTCAGGGTTTTTTTAAATGTATTTTTCTTTTTCGAAGTTGTTGAAGTTTTCTGGGTCATTTGTTGCAAGTTTTCAGGTTACTAGCACAGTAGAAACTCAAATGCTTCTTTCTTGCCTAGTCTGTATAAGAGATAGAATGGAAATGTAAAAAAAAAATCTTTTCATAACCCAATCCCTCTTAAAAGTACACTCCAAGCTGGAGCTGACTCATTCTTTTTTTTTTAATACAGTCTAATAAAAAATTGCCACAAAAAAGTAATAGCTATTCACACCAGATGTAACTGTTTTTGCTGTAAGCAACAATATTTGCAGTTTCTGCAGTAATCTTTCACCAAACCAGGAAGTTACTCAATCATACTCACTTAACCCCTTAAGACCGCAGCCAAATGTACAAGTTGTGATCAAAACAAAACGTGAACAAAACCTGGCATTTGCGCTGTATGTCTGTCCAACCGTAATTCACCTCTTTCATATTAAATGCACCCACACTTATTATATATCATTTTATTCAGGGGATACATGGCTTCCATTTAACAGCAAATATTTAGGTATGGAACATAATTTAATATGAATAAAATATTAAAACATGGGAGAAAATAAGATTTATTTAAATTGTCTTAGTTCTACTTGACATTTTAACTGTGAATGTCAAAATACTGTTTGCTTTTACTGCAATAAAATACACATATTTGTATTCAGCGATGTCTCACGTGTAAAACAGTGCCCCCTATGTACAGGTTTTATGGTGTTTTGGGAAGTTACAGGGTCAAATATAGCATGTTACATTTTTCCGTTTTTTCACATTGAAATTCGCCAGATTGGTTACGTTGCCTTTAAGACCGTATGGTAGCC
Source organism: Pelobates cultripes (assembly GCA_933207985.1). Lineage (NCBI taxonomy): Eukaryota > Metazoa > Chordata > Amphibia > Anura > Pelobatidae > Pelobates > Pelobates cultripes. Next base: position 23,471,272 of record OW240915.1, on the reverse strand, counting down.
CAGGAATGAGAATTACCCCCATGATGGCATACTATTTGCAAAAGTAGACAGCCCAAGGTATTGCAAATGGGGTATGTCTAGTCTTTTTTAGTAGTCACTTGGTCACAAACACTGGCCAAAGTTAGTGTTAATATTTGAAAATGCAAAAAACTTATTTGAACGCCAATTTTGGCCAGTGTTTGTGACTAATTGGCTACTAAAAAAGACTGAACATACCCCATTTGCAATACCTTGGGTTGTCTACTATTGTAAATGGTATGCCATCATGGGGGTAATTTCCATTCCTGGGCTACCGTACGGTCTCAAAGTCAACATAACCAACCTGGTGAATTTCAATGTGAAAAAACTGAAACGTAAGCCTTATATTTGACTCTGTAATTTTTTTAAAACACCATAAAACCTGTACATGAGGGGTACTGTTATACTTCGCTTAACACAAATATTAGTGTTTCAAAACAGTAAAACGTATGACAACAATTATATCGTGTGTGTTCAGCGAAGTCTTCCGAGTAAAACAGTACACCTCATGTACAGGTTTTATGGTGTCTTGGAAAGTTACAGGGCTAAATATAGTGCTAGCAAATTAAATTTCCTGAACTTTCTGCCTGGGCTGTCAGGCAGGTCCTGCAAATTGTAATTAATAAAATGACCTAATTATGTAAAATTATTACATAAATATATAAGTAGAATTATATATATATATATATATATATATATAAATTTTTAATTATTTTTATTTATATATAGTGATATATACGTATATACTTATGTATATAGATATATATATTATTTTGTTCTACATGTATTTTGATATCAATATATATATGTATATATATATATATATATATATATATATATACACACAGTTTAAAATACAGTTAGAATGAAATTTATATATATATATATTATTTTTTTATTTTTTTTATTTTTTTACGTATTTACATACTTGTTTATTTTATATTATATATAAATATATATATATAATGATAATTATATATATATTTAGTCAATATCATTGTACATGTACTTTGATATGAATATATATAATTATATATATTAATATTAAAATACACTTAGACAGTGTATGTGTATTTATGTGTATGTGTGTAGATGTGTATATATATATATACTTAGATCATATATATAATAAATATATATATATATATATGATCTAAGTATATGTTATTTAATTTTACACTGTTTTAAATTGTTTTTATTTATTTTTTTCAGACAGCAGGGGGAGTACCTGTCATTACAGGCACTCCCCCTGCTGGCAATGCCTTGGACGGCTATGTCGTCCATGTGATCGCGAGGTCCTCGCAAGGACCTCGCGATCACATGGCCCAGAGGGGCCGAAGAGGAAGGAGGGGGACTCCCTGGGCTCCGGCGTGGGATCGAGGCTGGGCCTGGTGTCACCGGGCGGGCAGGCTGGTGGGCGCGCGAGGGAGCACTGTCCCCTGAGTGCTCCCTCTTCAGCTCCCTCGCGCACCGCACTGATACCGGAGCCGGAAGATGACTTCATCTTCCGGCTCCGGCATCAGTACGCGCGCGCGAGGAAGCTGAAGAGGGAGCACTCAGGGGACAGTGCTCCCTCGCGCGCCCACCAGCCTGCCCGCCCGTAGGAACGGCCGCCCAGGAGCCCAGCAGCACCACTGGACCCCAGGGAATCCCCTCAGCACTCCAAAAGGTAAGGAGGCTAGGGGATTAAATTTTAAAAAAAAACATGTGTGTGTGTTAGTGTGTTAGTGTTAGTGTGTGTGTTAGTGTGTGTGTTAGTGTTAGTGTGTGTGTTTGTGTGTGCGTTAGTGTGTTTGTGTTAGTGTGTGTGTTTGTGTTAGTGTGTGTGTAAGTGTTAGTGTGTTAGTGTGTGTGTGTGTGTTAGTGTGTGTGTGTTTGTGTGTTAGAGTGTGTGTGTGTGTGTGTTAGTGTGTGTGTCTGCTAGTGAGTGTCAGTGAGTGTGTCTGTTATTGACTGAGTGTCTGCTAGTGAGTGTCAGTGAGTGTGTTACTGTGTGTGTCTGTTACTGGGTGTGTTTGTGTGTGTCTGTAAGTGAGTCTGTTTGATGTCTGTTAGTGAGTGTGTGTTTGTCAGTGAGAGTGTATGTTTTGTAAGTGAGTGTGTATGTATGTCTGTCGCTGAGTGTGTCTCTGTCAGTAAATGTGTGTGTCCGTTAGCTAGTGTGTATGCGTCTGTTCGTGAGAGTGTGTGTGTGTGTGTGTGTCTACAGCACTTACCTTTCTCCAGCGCCGGACTCCCTTGGCGCTGGGGATCCCTCCGCCTCTCAGCTCTGAACTCGCATGCGCGGCATGAGCCGCGTACGCATTCAAACCGCCCGTAGGAAAGCATTACTCAATGTTTTCCTACGGACGTTCAGTGTCTTAGAATCGCAGAAGCTCCTCCAGCGGCTGTCAATGAGACAGCCACTAGAGGCTGGATTAACCCTCAGTGAAACCGTTTTCAGCTGCAGGGTTAAAACTAGAGGGAAAAAAAAAAAAACACAATAAGGACGGAGAGGAACAGGGGCCTTTGAAGGGACAGGAACGTCCCGAGCGCGCAGCCCATTTCAGCACGATTCACAGGACTGCCCACGATTTCGAACTCAGGAAAAGACCTGCTAGACTGACCAGATACTACAAAAGGGACGAGTGATTACTTTCTCATTGAGCTACAACTCATTTTCACCCATCTTCACTTTGATTCAATATACATCATCTACAAGATCTACCACCCTCTTACTGAATATACTATCAAGTTCACGTGAGATCCATCTATAAATTTATGAATTATATGAAGTATATAGTGCACTATATTTTGGACTATCAATAGGACTGGAAAATATATACATTTTTTTCATTCATTTTTTCTTCTTTTTTTCTTTTTTCTTTTTTTCTTTTTTGCTTTTTAGCTTTTTTTCTGCCTTTTTTTCTTTTTTTACTATATTTTTCTGGACATTTTATTTTCATGCATTTTTTGGATCCACAACCTATGTATATAGATATATAGTTCATGAAATTCAGCACAGGGAGGTTTTTTGTGTGTATATATGTAAATAATCGATGTGTATATATATGATTGGAATGAACTTCACTAAGGTTTACTTGATTAACCTATGAATTACTATTATAATAAATATTCTTGCAATTCAATACAGTTTAGATTTCACAAGAATCATCTTTTTTGAGTGCGGTATTCATATTTGTTTTTAAAACTAGAGGGACCTGGCACCACGACCCCTTCATTGAGCTGATGTGATCTGAGTGTCTGTAGTGGTCCTTTAAGTGTGTGTGCATCTGCATGCACTGGCGTACATACCACGGCCGCAGGAGTCGCAGTCCTGCAACCCCTGCGACCAGGTGCCCGCCGCCATGTGTTGCTGCCCCGGCCCGCGCAAAGTAAGCGCGGGGGGGCCATGGGTCATGTGTACGCCACTGCCTATAGTGTCCCCCTATGTCAAGGTTTCCTCTTCTGTCACTTACATGAGTCAATCACTGATGTCCCTCTGCACTGGCTTGGGCTTCGTCTCTGCTCCTCCCCCACCGACGCCAGCTGGTGGGGAGACCTAATGCACATGCACAGCAATGTCAGTGCTCGCATTTGTACTTTCCCCATAGGCAGTGGTGTATCTTGGATTTGTGCTGCCCTAGGCATGACTAAATTCAGGCACCCCCCTAATCTAAGTTTGCACCACCACTTCGTGCCAAGGCCACTTTTTTGACTGGCAGACGTACGCCCTCATTGACACATGCACTGACAGATACACAGTCATTGGCACACACTCTGTTTAAACAACCCACACTTTCAGACACACACACACACTGACACACATACACTGACATACACTCACTGAAAGACACACACTGACACAGACATCCTCACTGATTTCACACACTCTGACTGGCACATATATTCACTCACACACAGACACACACTAACAACTACACACACACTGACATACACACACTCACTGACAAACATACACACACTCACTGACAGACACACACATACTCCCTAACAGACACACACACTCACTGACAGACACACGCAGTGACAGACACAGACATACTCACTGACAGATACATACACAGTGACGGACACAGACATACTCACTAAAAGACAAAGACACACACACACTGACAGACACACACACACTGACACACTCACTGACAGACACACACAGTGACAGGCACAGACATACTCACTGACATACACACTAACTGACAGACACAGTCACTGAAAGACACAGACATAATCACTGACAGACACACACACACACACTGACAGCCACACACTCACTTTCTCAAACACTCACCATTGCTGGGCTCCTTGCTGGAGCTGCTAGCTTGCCGGACAGACTCCTGGGGCTGCTGGCTTCTGCAGGCTTGGCTGGGTGGGCGTGCAGACAGGCGCTTAATAGAGGTGGCGAGGGAACTGAGCTCTTCCTGCTTTGCTCCCTGTCGCACCACTGGGGCCGGCATCATAGAAGGGCGCGCGAGGGAGCAGGAAGAGCTCAGAGGACTGCGCTCTCTCGACGCCAGCCTACAATATGAGCCAGCTGGCCACCTCTTGCTCCCCCTCCCCAGGACGTGAGACAAACAAAGCATTTGCCTTGGCACTTTTAGTTTTTTTTTTATTTAGTTTAGTTTTTTGCCACCCCCTGAAAGTGCTGCTCTAGGCAAATGCTTTGTTTGCCTCATGGAAAATATAGGTAAGCTTTATACAGTGCTTTTTCTATGGGGTTTCGGGTGACACTGGATGTCCTGGAAGTCCCTCTAGTGGCTGTCTGATAGACAGTCACTGGAGGTGGAGTTAACCCACAACGGTTATTATTGCAGTTTATTAAACACTACAATAATTACCTTTGCACTGCTAAGGGACTTGGGAATATGCACCCACACCACTTTAATGAGCTGAAATGGTCTGGGTGCCTATAGTATCCATTTATTGTTAAACATACCCTCAAGTTGTGATTTGGTGAGAGAAAGGGTTTCTGGGAGTTGTAGTTCAACTTCTACTGTTGAAAGCTGATACCTTAATGTCAACTTCCAGAATTTTAAGTCAAATTGTGGATTGAGAGAGAAAGACAGAAAGACTGGATCTTTGTAGAATTTAAATTGTTCTTTAAAAAATGAAATAATATAAAACAATTCACCCAGAAAAACGAACTGTATCATAACCTGTGAATTGCACCTAATATCTGTGGGTGCATAGAGTTCCCCTTTAGAATGAAAAGAAAGGGGACTCGTATATTGTACAAATAGCATGAAAGTGTTTAGCTCCCAGCTTGATAGTCTGAGTTAAAAAAAGAGTAAATTAAAGGAATAATGGTAGCTTTACACCCTAACCACCTCTTCTCTATGTAGCAGACACTTACATGTAAAATTATCTATACTAAAATGTGAATTGATAGCACAGAATGAGATCTAATGCTGACTACCATGGCTTGTCTGTGGTGTATATTATGTATTACAAAGAATGAACTAAGCTCAGTGCTTACAATGAGAACAAGCTAAATCAAGTGTCAGAGCCCCATGTGTGTGAGACTACAAGAACACATTATACAGGCCCCAGAGTCAATAAATGTGTCTAAAAGGTTTCTAAAATTGCATGATTATAATTATACATTATAGCTGACCATTGGCACAACTCAGATATTGGATCGTGTTTAACCCATGTCACAAAGCCAGTCAAATGTACAGTTGGGAGATGTCACAAAGTATAACCCTAACACGCAGAGTTTAGGATAGCAAGGAACAGAAAAAGGAAATATAAACATCTTACCGTGCCTTATGTAGGCCTTAGAGTGGCCGGACTTAACGTTAGAGTAAAGCGTAGTCAAAATACAAGCCGAGTTCTGGGTAACGGAGAAAGACAGCTAAATGAGAACTAGCTAAAGTCGGGTACACGGTGATAATCAGATGGGCAAACAAGACAGGCAAGGGTTAAAGAGAAACTCAGAGTCAGGAAACAAAGCCAAGGTCAATACCAGAATACAATACAATAACTCAAGGGACGCACTAAAGGGTACTGGGAACTGAAACCACAATAGGGCACAGTATCTAGGGCCAGGTAAGATTAAATAATCCTATATTACATTTGATTGGTCCACATCATGCCTGTGCCCCAAAACGTGCATGAGCTCGATGGGAGGTCCCTGGCCGGCACGAGGACCAGGTAAGTACCACTACAGGAGATTTACTAAGTGGTGGAAAGTTGTATATGTAGTGAAATTAAAAGCAGCCTGATTTTTAGGTTCATTAATAGGATGACATTTACCTTGGGGTAGAATTTTGTATTTCTTTCCCTTCTCATAATCCTTCGCTAGTGTTTATTAGGAGCAAAATATTGCATTCCATGAGTACATACATATATTTCTCATACTGGTTATGGGGTCAAGTCTATATGGCGTCATTATTGATATACCCCAAGTGTTCATGCTGAGGGCCGTCACTCCTCATCATTCTCGGTGCAACTCAAACTGTACCTGAACAGTCCCGTCATACTTAAGTCAAGTCTGATACAACTCAGGGTGTTCCATGAAGAATCGAGTCATTCATGCGTCACTGTTGATGCTACTCTAGGTATCAGTCATGTAATTCTGGTGTCATTGGTAATGAATAGACTTAGCTCAAGTACCTTTTGATGCACATGGATTATGCAAACCAATAGGCTTTTACTTTTGGGTTTTTAAACCCATTTTGCTTCTATCAAAGTATTTTTTTGTGATTCTTGCTGACTATGTTCATGTTCCCTTGCAGTTGTGGCTTGTCCATGGTTATTTTACTCATGTATCTTGATCTTTGGCTTGTCTATTGCATGTATCCTGTTTTCTCCTGTTCTTGACCTTGGCTCATTATTTGACTATTCTCACTGTTAATCCCAGCCATCTAAGAACCTGTAGTACATTCTATCCTTTCTGTACATTTCTGGTGGATTTGGATTTCCATGTTAGGATCCTCAACTGCCATGACAAGCAGAAGATCATAAAGTTGAAAAATAAGACCTCTAAAATGTTGGTACCATATATGGGTTAACATCACTAACAATGCAATATTAGTTACCGAAAGGTGTATTTATTAAAAGTTTTTGTTAGACAATTAGAAACAAAAATTTAGAAAAAACATTTGTTTTTACTTTGGCTATACCCAACATAATGGTGTAAATTATGGTAGAAAGTAACATACTAGACACATGAATAAACTTGCATCATTTTAGGGTGGCTGCATAGACTACTATATTCAGCTACAACTAACCAAACCAAAACATATATTGTGCACTGTCCACTACCCCAAAGTGTTATTTTGTATTAAAAGATTTTTAGCACAATGTGGACATGGAGTGTAAGCTCACTTACCAAACATCAAGACAAACATCTTAAATGTTCTACCCTTCAGTGTATTAAAAAAAGTATACTTCTACCCCGGCATGTATGCATGTACTCAGCCCAGAGCCACAATAACTGTTGAGAAAAGAGAGTTTCTTATAAAAGAGATGTTTATGTTTAATTATTGAAGAGCCAGAATGGCGCTAACTCTCATTTGTATAAACTGTAACAGACAACCTTCAACTTTTACGGACACTGCCATTATATTCAATGAAAAAACTGAGCATTTCCCCTAAACAACAGTCTAGAAGTGGCTTATGGATTATGTAGTTCAGCACTGGCAACAGTTCCATTCATTAAAAGATATGCTGTGTTTTTTCATGATGAGACTGTTCATGTACAAGGGTAAAGTATTTCTGAGAAGAAATTGAACTTAGAAATATACAGGAAATAAAAGACATTAAAACATATTTATTCCCCTTTCTTAATTTTCTTTTATTTACTTGAACATGTTATTAATGCATTATCTCGATTATGAATGTAATAAGCACTGGAGATAATCTAGCTCCGTTTTCATACAATAACGGAAAAGGCACTGTGTTTGCATTTATTTTGACTGCCTATAGAATATTTTTAACATTAAAATAGCGGTAATAACTTGTGTCCTGTGTCTCCGTCTCCTTAAATAGCCCATTCCAGTTCCATGATTTTCTATGGAAACTGTGGGAAATAAATATTCAGATATCACATAACTAATGAATGAAGTTAGGCTGTCTAGTTAGTCAGTGCAGCCTTGTCTGGATCCTTTCATTTGATAATGGTGAGCGGTGTTCCTTGATTTGGCTGCTAAGAGAAGCAAAGCTTCTATCATAACAAGCTTAATAACGTGTCACTTGCAGTATCTTGCTCATAATTAGCACGCTTCAGAGATGAGATTAAAATCCGCATAAACACTTCATTCCACTCATCTGCATAACTGTGTTTAGGAATCCCTAACTCCCTTTGGATATTATTTATCGGCATCTCTCTTTAACACTTCAGTTACGGCTCTTTGCATGCTTTGTACACTAAATAACAGAAAAATTGTACCAGACTCAATGTATTTTTTATTTATTCAGCGAAAAGCAAACTAGAGGAATAAGATAAAATTCTCACAGAGATTGATATCTGTAGCAACCCAAATGTAATCTAAACTACATTTCCCAGAAATTTCAGCCATCCTTAAAGTTAGCCGAGCATCACACGGAGACATAGTTGAGTTGCCACGGTTACTAATCACTGGTTGATGCTGTTTTATGACCGTCGGGATCAATGACACCAAGCGCGTCAGGAATTATGTGAAAATGAGTAAAAGCCTAATGTACTCTTCCTGGCTTCATAATTTAAAGTTAATTTAATAGAGTTATTCACTAAAGTGAAAATTCAAATGATTTCAAAGTGAGTTTCCAATTTGAGGCTGGAGTAGTCGAAAGCCCAGCTAACTTAGATAATTTTACAATTCTACTGTGTTGAACTTAAATTTGAAATTCACTTTGAGTTCTCACTTTCGTGATTACCCTGTTAGTATAATTATTGGGTGTTTACGTGATGTTGGATTACATAATTTCTTTCTGTGCTGACTTTGAGAAAACATGCGTCGGCATACGCAAAAATGTTACACTTTCTGCTGCAGTGTGCTTTTGCTTAACCCACTTCTTTTGAGGTTTTTATTTTTTACTTACCGACTAAAGGTTTACAGTATGTTTAAACTATGGCTGTGGTGTTGCTTGAAGGAATACTATAAGCCCCAAAAACCACAACAGCTTAATGTCATGGTCTCGGTGCGTAAATGCTGTCCCTATAGGTTGACGTAAGCAATGTTTAGCTTAGGCTTTTGACACAACATTTTGATTGCCATATATGCACGTTAGGGCCCGCAATGCTTCTCTATAAGGAAACATTGGAGTTTGACCCAAGATATCCTAGTAATGATCACAGAAGAAGGTGGAGCAGCGGCCACCCCAGGACAGTGTTGAATAAAAGATGGGTAATCCTTTTTATTTTTTTTTACTTTGTAAACAGGTGCCCAGTTATTGCATTTTTAGCGGTAGAGTGTTCCTTTAACTAAGATGTTGTTTATTCCCCCCACTGGCCAGACTTTCATTTAGATTATTTTTAGTGTATGACTATATGTGGGTGTCTATGTCACATGAATAAACTCCCTATTGGCTTTTATCATTACTTGTAGTGTTTTCGGTAACCTTCACTGAAGCACTGCTCAGGATTGCTATATTATTTCTAATTAAATTCCCGTCATAGACTTACGGACTTCAGGGGGTCACAGGAAGTGTTTTCATCTGTGGCCTTTATATTTCCTTGCTGTAGCTCATGTTTGTTTTAATTTTTGTTGGATGCGAGGGTAGCAGTATAAGCAAACAGAGTTTCATGTGCCCAGTGATACATTGAGAAAAAATGTAACATACAGCGACTTAAAATGTCCTTTTCTTTCCCAGCCCTCTTTAGAAAAGCTTAGAAAATAAACTTGCAGCCTGGGCTTTCAAAACTTGTTGCAGATTATTGCAGAGAGAGATGCTGGGGACCTGTCCCACATATTGAAATCTGACGGTAGATTTCTAAATTTAGGAGAGGACTAGACCCTAGGACCATGCTGAGAATTCTTCAGGAGTACTCCACACATGGTCTGCCTGAGAGGGCAGTCTGTTAATCGGCCTGGCCACTATCTTTTGTGGTGGTCCCATCCCTTTAAAGGAGGACCCTTCCATGGATGGACCCACCCCTTAATGGCTAAACCTGCCCCCTTGATGGCCACCTTGGTGGATTGGCTCATCTCCTGCATAGTACTCTGTGCTCCCTGCTTTATTATCTGCCCACCTCCATCCCAGATGGTTAGCAGGGAAGATTGGTAGGTATGCAACACAGCAAAATGCATTGGCATTGTTTGAAATAACTGAAATAATAATATAATTTTACTGATGATTATTCCATAGTCTTTCTCCAAGTTATGGGCTACTCTCGAAACCCATGTGATCCCATGAATCCTGCAAAGATTATAAAAAAAATGTGAATTACTGGGAATTTAAAGGAAGTTCACAGTAAATTTTAAATTTTAGACTTAAATACCTTACATAGTTACATAGCTGAAAAGAGACTTGCGTCCATCAAGTTCAGCCTTCCTCACATTTGTTTTTTGCTGTTGATCCAAAAGAAGGCAAAAAACCCAGTTTGAACAAGCTAGGAAAAAAAATCCTTCTTGACCCCAGAATGGCAGTCAGATTTATCCTTGGATCAAGCAGTTATTACCCTACATTGAAAGATTATATCCTTGAATATTCTGTTTTTGCAAGTATGCATATAGTAGCTGAACATCTGTATGATCTCTGATAAAACCACTTCTTCGGGCAGAGAATTCTACATCCTTATTGTTCTTACAGTAAAAAAAAAACCTTTCCTTTGCCTTAGACGAAATCTTCTTTCTTCCAGTCTAAACGCATGACCTCGTGTCCTATGTAAAGTCCGGTTTGTGAATAGATTTCCACACAATGGTTTGTATTGGCTCCGAATATATTTGTATAATGTTATCATATCCACTCTCAGGTGACGTTTTTCTAAACTAAATAGGTTTAAATTTGTTTCTTCATAGCTGACATGTTCCATTCCTTTTATTAATTTTGTAGCCCGCCTCTGCACTTTTTCTAGTGCCATAATATCCTTCTTTAGAACAGGTGCCCAAAATTGCACAGCATATTCAATATGTGGTCTTACCAGTGATTTATAAAGAGGCAAAATGATATTCTCATCCCGAGAATGAATGCCCTTTTTCATGCATGACAATACCTTACTGGCCTTGGCCACTGCTGATTGACATTGCACATTGTTGCATAGTTTGTTGTCTATAACAATTCCCAAGTCCTTTTCGTGTGTTGTTATCCCTAATTCGCTTCCATTAAGGGTATACGTTGCTTGTGTATTCTTTACGCCGAAGTGCATAACTTTGCATTTTTCAACATTAAATGTCATCTGCCATTTGAGTGCCCAGTCCCCCAGTCTATCTAAATCCCTCTGCAGCAAAGTAATATCTTGCTCACATTGTATTATTTTACAGAGTTTTGTGTCATCTGCAAACACTGAAACATGACTTTCAATGCTGTCTTCAAGATCATTTATAAACATGTTAAATAAAAGGGGTCCTAGAACAGACCCCTGAGGGACACCACTTGCCACCTCCAGCCTGAAAATTTACCATTAATGACAACTCTTTGTACTCTATTTTTAAGCCAATGTTCTACCCAAGAACAAGCATTTTCATCTAGACCGATTTCTTTGAGTTTGAACACTAATCTATTGTGTGGAACTGTATCAAATGCCTTGGCAAAATCCAAATAGATCACATCCACTGCAACACTCTGATCTATACTTCTACTTACTTCATTGTAGAACGCATTCAAGTTATTTTGACATGACTTGTGCTTCATAAAACCGTGCTGATTTTTGCTGATAACCATGTTCTTCTCAAGGAATTCTTGAATATTATCTCGTAATAACCTTTCAAATATTTTCCCAGCCACAGAATTTTTAATTTTTTTTTATTACCTGAGGTTCCGAGTTCATCTCCCATACAAGTACTAACCAGGCCCAAGTCTGGATGGCTTCTGAGATCTGACGAGATCAGGCACTTTCTGACTGGTATGGCCGTACCTGAATTATAAAATAATTATATTAAATGAAACAAAAATAAAGCAAGTGAGCTAAGCTTTCAGTTTGGCTATTTTGTCCTACATTATAAATTCATTTAAAATTCAATTTTAATTAATAACAGTTCAAACTTTAGCCAAACTCTATATTATTATTATTATTATTATTATTATTGCCATTTATATAGCGCCAACCAATTACGTAGCGCTTTACAATATTATAGAAGGGGGGAGATTTAACAATAAATGAGATAGTTACAAAAACTTACAGGAACAGTGTAATGACGAGGACCCTGTTCAAACGAGCTTACAGTCTAGAGCAGGTTGGGTATAAAACAGAGATAGCAATCAAGCAAGGTGGGAGTGAGGCAGGAGGAGAGAGTAGAGTGCTGCCCTATAGGGGAGAGCAAGAGACAGGTATGTGAGGTAGAGGTTACTCTGGGAGGCCATAATCTTTCCTGAAGTGATGGGTTTTAAATGATTGAAGATAGGGGAGAGTCTGATGGCAGTAGGCAGGCTATTCCTACTCCTATTCCTATAGGAAGGGAGCTGTGAGAAGTCCAGCAAGCATTAGTTGGCCATACAGGTGTGAGCAGCGGACAGGAGAAGGTCCTGGACAGAGCGGAGAGACCAAGAATGGGCATACCTGCGGATCAGTGAAGAGATATAGGAGGAGCTAGAATCATTCAGTGCTTTATAGGTATGCATTAGTACTTTGAATTGACTCCTATATGATACAGGAAGCCAATGTAAGGACTGACAGAGGGGTGAGATGTGAGAGGAGCGACTGGAGAGGAAAATTAGTCTGGCTGCAGCATTCATTACAAACTGTAGTGGGGCTTCTGGGAAGATCAACTAGGAGAGCGTTACAATTAACCATGCAAGAGATTACCAGAGCATGGACTAGCTCCTTAGTAGTATCTTGTATAACAAAGGGACGGATGCGGGCAATGTTTTTAAGGTGGAATCGACAGGATTTGATGACTGACTGGATGTGAGGCTCAAAGGTGAGGCCGGGTCAAGTATAGTCCCAAGACAGTGCGCTTGCAAGGATGGGCTAATGTGTGTACCACTAACTTCAAAGGAGAGCGAAAGAGGAGGATCAGTATTAGGAGGAGGGAAGACTAGGAGCTCAGTTTTAGAGAGATTGCGTTTCAGAAAGCGTGAGGACATCTAGTCAGAGATGGAAGAAAGGCAATTAGTGACATGTTGTAGGACAGCAGGGGAGAGGTCAGGGGAGGAGAGATATATCTGGGTGTCATCACCGTACAGGTGGTAGCAGAATCCAAAACGAATTAATGAGTTTGCCAAGACAGGCAGTATAGAGAGAGAACAAAAGGGGACCAAGAACTGAACCTTGAGGGACTCAGACTGAAACAGGATGAGAGGAGGAGGTATCATTGGATAAGGAGACTGAATGAACATTGGAAGAGGTAGGAGGAGAACCATGAGAGGGCTGTGTTCTCTGTATTTGCCATGTTGATAGATAAATTACTTGTACATCATAATAATAAATGAAAAATATCCAAGTTTTTGATGGCATGCGGTATATTTATATTTGAGCTTATTCACAATATTCACCAATCATGGGAAGGATTAGAACTTGATGTGACGGCTTCTCTCAGGTTCGGTAACTGGCATTTTCCTGACTATTGACAGCTAAAAAAATATTGCCGTATGGCCAAGGGAATTATCTATGAAAATATTTTCATCTTAAAAATGTCAGTGCAAAACTAGATTAATTTTGCAGAACACGAGTAAAGCTTTAATAAATCCCTTGCAAGATGTTCGCTGCATAGATTTCATTAAATCACAAAAGAGGAAATGATGGATCTCAGTGATTCTGTTCTAATACTAGCTGTCATTTTAGAAGGATATTGGAATATCATGTAGTTATGGTCAGGTCGGATCAATCTGGTTGTATGGGTCCCAAGATAAGTAAACAGATATTATAGAGTCGCATGGTAGTCTGGCTGAAAAGGACCTTTTACACATTTGTGTTTCTACTGTTGTTCTAAAATAAGATCAAAAACTGGGGAAATGCCAATCCAATTCTTTTTGTTTGTGCCCGTGGATTGGTGATTAACACAAAAGATAAACTTAACTCTAGTAACTGAAGTGCGGATCTTCCTCTTTTTTTTCAGCAAACTACCATATACAGTAAACTCGGCAACCAACATTTTGGGATAATTGCTAGACACATCTACATATTTGCACAGATATAACTACACTAGATCTTGGTTCCAAATACATCATGCATGGCTTTTCCCATGGACTGTGTCTCTGCTTATACCTCTTCCCAAATTAGCAGATTTGTTCCAGACCGGCTGTTACTATTCCGTTCTCCTACCTGCAGGACTTCTTCAGGGCAGCACCTTCCTCTTGGAATTCCCTTTCATGCCACATTCAACTCTAGGAACCCAGGCCAATTGAACTCAATGAAGTTTTGTATAAACGGCAATGTTTTCATTACAAGGTTATCTTCCTGATAGCCACTAAAGGCGCTTTTGCTGCCATAACCAAGTCAGACTTGGTTCTTTAATCAATGCTTCCCATAAGAAGCATTGGATTGGATGAGCGGTGTGTTTTGTCTCACATATACATCTTGTCCCCAATGCTTCTCTATGAGAAGCATTGGATTGTAAGAGAATATGGAAAACGTTCACAGGATTGATGATCAAGAAAAAGGTGCTGTGATGGTGTCTCTGCACTGGAAATGAGCGTAGTAAAATATATTTGACTTAACTTTTTAAACATCAGAGGCAGGTGGGTAGAGGTCACAGTCATCTTAGGGAACTTATAGTCCTGAAAAAATACAATTTTCAGGATTATGTGTTCCCTTCAAAAACACACATCTTTAGAGAAGCCTATCAGTTTGCTCCTTAACACCTCATCACTGATAACCTTTCTCTGCTTCCTCCAATCATCATGTCCAGATCATTTGATTCCTTCACATTCCTCTATGTATTTGTACCTCAACCTTGTAAAATTATTATAAGCTCATTTGGGCAGTGCCCTCTTCACATACTGTTCACATACCAATATGTCAAATAGAATTGTCTGTCTTGGTTTACCTATTGTACAGCACTGTGGATTATGTTAGCGCTATATAAGTAATTGTAATTGTAATAAATCTTATGTCACGCCAGTCGTGATGTGTGGGTACAAACTACGGGCTGTGCTCAAAGGTTCTCCGAGCATCTTACGAAATGTAAGAGAGATTGCGCATATGTTTTCTAGAAAATCAGCTCCTGCAGATAATATTCTGAAACCAACAGTACCCTTTCAGACAGGACCATAGTCACACAAACCCCCTCACCCGGGACTTCTCTGTTAGGTAGTTTAGATCCATACAGATGTGTTTTGTTTCCTCTAAAAACTCCCTTTATTCATGGGTAGACCAGAGTTGTAGTTAAACACTCTAGAACATTGTCAGTTCAATATAAATTCTACATAAATAAATTCTACATAATAAACAAAAGAGGCTGGATGGTGACTACTCCAAAATGCTAAACCAACACCTGGCACAGATGTTCATTTTACATTAGTATTAGTTTAATCATCTTATTTTAACGTGGTGATTCAGCACAGGGTTCATCTGGAAACCAGGTTCTAGCAAAATGAAAATAGTGTTCTACTGTTTTAGCTCTGTCTATTTTTTTTTTTTACTAATATTAAATATTTTATTCTTCCTAATAATAAAAAGAAATGATGTTTTTTACTGATTCACATTGTGATGGTTGTAAGTGGAGTCCCCATGCCGGTTAATTTAAGGAAGTCTGCAGGTATAACATTGAAGGGGAACTGCTAGGATCTTCATAGGATTTTTAATAATATATTTATAATATATTTACTTATTTATTATGTTTAACAGACATTTGTTTGTGATGTGGGAAAATAAAATGGAATATAAAAATAAACACTGCTGTATTTACCTCGATTCTGGAACTGAGCGACTCCAAGTCCAGATTAGCATAGAGTCTATTCATCATATTGTAGACACAATCTACATTTTCAGGTTTTTACATAGTTACATAGTTACATAGGCTGAAAAGAGACTTGCGTCCATCATGTTCAGCTTTCCTCACATCTGTTTTTTGCTGTTGATCCAAAAGAAGGCAAAAAAAAAGAGTTTGAAGCACTTCCAATGTTGCTACAAACTAGGAAATAAAAATAAAAAAAATCAGAGAATGGCAGTCAGATTTATCCATGCATCAAGTAGCTATTAGTCTACAGTTGTAAAATTATATCAGTAAACATTATGTTTTTGGAAGTATGCATCTAGTTGCTATTTAAACACCTGTATGGACTCTGATAAAACCACTTCTTCAGGCAGAGAATTCCACATCCTTATTGTTCTTACGGAAAAAAAAAACCTTTCCTTTGCCTCAGACTAAATCTCCTTTCTTCCAGTCCAAACGCATGTTTGTTGTTAGTTTTAAATTTATTTAAATTAACTATCTAGATTTTACTACAGTGGCACTCTACTTATATCAAACTGTCTTGATTTATCAATGGTTTCCCAGTGCTCAGCCTGTACTGTGCATCGAGGCTGGTGTTTATGTTTTTATGGGATCGTGCAACCTCAAAGCCAGATACTGTATGTGGCATCACAATCACAGAGGAGGGAGAGTCTGCAAGTTGTGTAAACTGGCAGCAATTTTGCTATATTTCGAACATATAAAATCGACTTCTCTTATTAGGTCCATCAGCTCCTAGCCCTTGAGGTCATAACTCAAGCATTGGTTGCCTCAATTGGAATAATTGTCATAAGTTCTGTCCTTTTCTTTCAATTGCCAATAGCTTTTGATAAGTCAGTATTGAGACCTCCCTACAACTTGCATCAAATATCTTCATGGAGGAAGATATAATCAGTAACTAGGAGGAAACACATGTCCAACATGTACCTTGCCTATGCCAGGACATAACCTGGAGTATGATGTAAATTCCTCTCTCACACACTGTATCTCATACACCAGGGGTAATTGTTCTATTGGACTCTGATTCCTATAATGTTCTATTTTTTTAAGAAAATCCATTAATGGAAGTTCAAACTAGATGATTGCTCCAATCTAGATGCACGTACAAAATTTCAATCCAGTTCTATTAAAATAGTTACTCAATTTGCACAAATATGGCACCGTGCTTTTATTCATTTTACGTATACTTAGTCTGGCTTATCGTAATTCTTATCATATTTATGGTATGACTATGCTCTCTTTAAATCTCCAATTTCTTGAAATAAATCTAATAATTTTCCTATTATATTAATCTTTCACTGAATACGGCTCCATGGAAACTGCACATTGCACCCCCCCTTGTGCTGCCCAGACACATTTCTTAATACGAGAGCTGAGAACATTTGTATTGCCGTCATTAAACAGTTTATTTTTTTTTTTTGTAATTTTCTACAAAATGCCAACAAGGCATGCAGTGACTGTCGGACATTGCTGTTCATTAAGTAATGATGTGATCGGAAATGTCACGTTGATGCTAAGTAAAAACAGTCTCCCAGTCACAGTATATGATGCAGCTCAGATCATATCTATTTCAAAATGAAATATCTGACAGCAATTATTTAACTTTTGCAAGATAAGTTCATATCTTTAGTTAAACTGTCCACATTAGAAAAGAGAAAAAAAAAGTGTTTAGCATTGTAATTGCCATTCAAAGCTAGGATTTGGTTTTCAGACAGATCCTCGCAGCTCTGAATATACAATAAAGAAAGAGCACTGTGAGCCACATAGTAGCATATCAAGGTTAACTTGTGTACCCCAGTTTTATTGCGAGAAGCCTAAATGTGAACACATTTAACACACCTGTATCCAGGAAGCATACATTTGTCCAAAAACTATTTTGCCCCACATAGTGCTTTCTTTTTTTCTCTTTCTTACATATTGATACCACTCAGAGAAATAAGAGATGGCTGTGCACTTTATGACAGCTTAGTAGCGGAAATTCTTTCATTAACCTTTTAGGCACTCTAATGATCTGTGTTATGGTAGCTCTGCCAATTGGCATTTTTTTATTATTATTATTATTTAAATTAATAATTTTCTGTCAATTTCTTTTTAATTTACCTCTTATAGAGAGTTTAATATTTGGCATTTTTTGACAATCGGTGGATTGTCACAGTCTGGGGTGTTTGCATAATTTGCAAAGACCCCTATCAGTGACTACTCCGCTGGAGCACAATGCGCTGGTGACAGATGTAAAGATTATCTCCCTTGCAGGCAGAGCACCTGCAAGGGAAGGCTAGTTTTCCCCTCTACCGCCCTGTGTGCCCTTCCTCCCACCATTGCCAAAATAGTTTGTTTTTTAATTCTTCCTCTTGTCACCGGCTGAGAATTCATGCATGCGTGCTGAGTCAAAAGAATGGTCCAATCACAGGTTTCTCTATGTTTCTCTATGAGAAGTCTCTGATTTGACTTCACGTAACTACCCTGACGTCACAAAGAGGCGTGGAAAGCAACACCTGGAGCATCGCCTAGCGCTGGATTCCAGGTAAGTTTATACTTATACTTTAGTAATTATTATTCTGCTTATACAATGCCCCTCCCCCAATTTAATACACTGCCCTCCACCAAATTTAATACACTGCCCCTCTCCCTCCCCCAAACTAATACACTGTCCTCTCTCCAATTTAACGCACTGCCCCCCTCCCACCGCACTAAAACACTTCCCCTTCCCTCCCCCAAATTAATACATTGCCCTCCCCCATTTTAACACACTGCCTCCCCCTCCCACCACTCTAATACACTGCCCCGCTCCCTCCCTCAATTTAATACACTGCCCCACTCTCTCCCAAAATTAATACACTCCCACCCCTCCCCAATTTAATACATTTACCCCTTCCCTCCCTCAAATTAATACAGTGCCCCCTTCCTAAAATTAATACACTGCCCTCCCCTTCCCCCAGCACACTACACTGGAAGGTCCCCCAAGCCCCTCTTCCCGTACTTTAAGATGAGCCGCCTGTCCTCCAGTTCCAGCCTTGCTCTTCTCTGCTCAAGATGTTCCTCTGGCACTGCGAGCAGGAGGTATGGGGGAGTGGCTGGCTTGCGGGAGCACGCGATCGGCCATGGGAGGGAATACAAGAATCAGACAGGAAATATCTTTCCTGTCTTGTGGCTGGTCGCAACCACAACACAAAGTGGCTCCAGGACAGGTGGGCCGCAAATATATCCATTGTGGGCCGCATGCGGCCCATAGGCCGCAAGTTTGACATGCTTGCTTTATGATCTCATTTTGTTTAGTCATTTTTAAAAGACGGTTTAAAATGTTAACACGAAAATGGTTTGTGTTATTTTTATTTATTGTTTTGGTTTTGTGTCAGCATTTTCATATGTATCATGTTTTCCGTGGACATTTTAACAGCGCAAGTGTTAGCCATCAATTCCTTACTGTTAAAATTGAAAACACATTTCTGAGGTATAATGAAAGTATATTGGCTTTTACTCCAGCATAATATTTTCTGCCTTCTTGTTTTTTTATTGAAGGAGTCAGTAATGCTGAATCACACCAGCCGGGGAAATCTCCAAACTTCAGTGTAAACTGGATTGTAGGAAGCTCTGATCTCGAAATTATTAATACTATAACGGGAAAGAAGACTAGCGGCACTTCATCAAGGATTTGCAAGCACATGCTGTACACTCGATGGTCAAAGCTATACGGAAAGGTACAGTATGTGCAATCAGGTCAAATCTTACTGGCAGATTTTTATCTCATTAAATTTACCATCGGCATCACTTTGTACTTTGTGCTTTTATTTATTTCATTTTATTTTAAAGCTTTAAAACGGCTAGGGATTTTTGAAGGGATTTTTTTAACTAAATCCAGTTTTATAACATATTGCAAAACCTGTCCATTTCTTCACAATTCCCTATAACGATATTATATCTTGACATTTATGAAATCCATAAATGGGGTTAGTATTCCTGTAAATCTTCCAAAGATAGATTTGCCCAATGAGATGATGATTTAGTGAATGATACATTTTATCTTCCACTAACCCATATACTACATAATCTTCTAATATTTGGCAAATTACTCCAGGATGACCAATGTAGTTTAAGTAATTCAATATTGATGTATGTATTTCAAAAACTGTAGCAGGTTTTCAGTTCCCGGTGAGTGCTTATTTTTTAAAATTAGTAAACTACACTGAACAAAAAATTATAAACGCAACACTTTTGTTTTTGCCCCCATTTCTCATGAGCTGAAATCAAAGATCTAAAACTTTTTCTATGTACACAAAAGGCCTATTTCTCTCAAATATTGTTCACATATCTGTCTAAATCTGTGTTAGTGAACACGTCTCCTTTGCCGAGATAATCCATCCACCTCACAGGTGTGGCATATCAAGATGCTGATTAGACAGAATGATTTTGCAAAGGTGTGCCTTAGAATCGATGTTCGGGTAGGCCTCTAAAAAGAGGGCAAAAGTTTAATAGTTTACAACTTATTACGTGTTAACATTACATAACCAATACTTAAATATTTATCAACATTATAACCATACCTGAAATAGAAACGAATAGATAGGGGATGGGTCTGCGCCAATGTACAAAATAAATAACAATAACAAGTCCAGTAGAGTAGAATATTGAATCTTATATGTGGTCTCCGAAGTTGTAGGGTTCTACTTGTTACGGTATCCAAAAAATGTGGAGGAAGGTGGTGAGTGATGAGAAAGATGATCCAAAATAGTAAAAAATAGGAGAGGTCTTACTTACAGTTGACAGAGCTTAATCCAGCTCTGGTGTGAATGGCTTGCAGCAGTATTATCCCCGCTTACAGGATATACGGCGAGTATCCTCTTCTATGTAGTGACAGACGGCCAAGTGGGAGATAAAATTGGAAACAATAATGGTGCAGTATGTTCCACACGTGAAATAAAAGATGTTAAAATATAATAGATACACTCACATTCGGTAGAGCTTCTGCTAGCTCTAGTTTTGTAGGCATACAGCAGTATAATCCCCGCTTGTAGGATATAAGATGAGTGTTATTGATGGTAGTATCAGGAGCTCGGAGAGAAGATAAAACAGAGATAGAGCTCTCAATAAAATATTGTTGATGTCTAAAATAATAAAATATACTTTATCCATTGATAAAGCCTTATATGGTGAAACGCGTTTGGATATTGTACTGTTTTTATATACTGTCAATAAATAGATTTTGGTCACTTTTTAGGTTTATACCATTATCTTTTAAATACTACCTGGCCTTTTATATATATTTTATATTATATACATTTTTATATACTTTTTCCTTTTATTTATTTCTCTTTCTGGTATTATACTCCAAAGAATCCCAGGTGGGGATTATACCACCTACGCCTTTATCATAGAGCAGTTAGCCTGCCCTATACACTGTGAGTATATTTTATTATTTTATACATCAACAATATTTTATTGAGAGCACTATCGCTGTTTTATCTTCTCTGTGAGCTCCTGATACTACCATCAAGAACACTCATCTTATATCCTACAAGTGGGAATTATACCGCTGTACGCCTACAAAACTAGAGCTAGCAGAAGCTCTACCGAATGTGAGTGTATCTATTATATTTTAACATCTTTTATTTCATGTGTGGAACATACTGCACCATTATTGTTTCCATTTTTATCTCCCACTTGGCCGTCTGTCACTACATAGAAGAGGATACTCGCCGTATATCCTGTAAGCGGGGATAATACCGCTGCAAGCCATTCACACCAGAGCTGGATTAAACTCTGTCAACTGTAAGTAAGACCTCTCCTATTTTTTACTATTTTGGATCATCTTTCTCATCACTCACCACCTTCCTCCACATTTTTTGGATACCGTAACAAGTAGAACCCTACAACTTCGGAGACCACATATAAGATTCAATATTTTACTCTACTGGACTTGTTATTGTTATTTATTTTTTACATTGGCACAGACCCATCCCCTACCTATTTGTTTTTGCTTATCTATTCCTAAGGACATTTGAGGGAGTCCTTGTTTGGGACTGCTGCCTTTCCGATTAGCGCTGACTCTACTCTTTGTTCTGAAATAGAAACAGTTTGTTAATGGGAGATACTGTATAACACCCAGGTACTGGCTGTCTCTTATTAGCCTGCCCTTCGGTGGTCCCCGCTCAGATCTCAAGCTGGTTTTTAGTTCATCTTTTGCCATTACAAAAATAACCAGTCTGTTTGCATATGAGACTGGTCCCCCCCAAAAGGGCAGAACAGATCCAAAATGCAGACCAGTTCTCTCTGCACAATAGATACAGCAACTCCAGACATTGTTTAAACCTTATTAGACCTCATCAGTGAGATAGCCAATATCACTCTAGATAGTGTGAGCAAGGGGTCCATGTCTGGAATAACCTTTAAACTTGGAAGAGCAAAAAACAGCTCAAACAGCAGGCTCAGATCGCTCGTTTTAGCTCATCTTGTTCCATTACAGAAGGAACCACAACCATCTGCATATCAGACTGATCCCACCCAAAACGACCGAACATATACCTAATGCAGATCGTCTCTCTCTGCACGAGAGATATAGCAACCCTAGATGATCACTCCAACCTTGTTAGGCATCAACAGTGAGGTATAGTCAATATCTCCTTAGGCACAATGAGCAAGGGGTCCACGTCTGGATTACCATTTAAACTTGAGGAGTGAGAGAGTACTGAGAATGAACAACAGCTCTATTAGCCTGCCGTTCGGTGGGTCTCCGCACAGATCTCAAGCTGGTTTTAGCTCATCTTGTGCCATTACAGAGAAAACATATCTGAAGCATATCAGACTGGTCCCACCCATACGAGCAGTCCAGATTTGAAATGCCAGGAAGTTCCCTCTGCATGAGAGATACAGCAACCCCAAACAATCGTTTCAACCTTATAAGGTATCATCAGTGAGGTATAGCCAATATTCCTCTAGACACCATGAGCAAGGGGTCCACATCTGGATTGCCCTTTAAACCAAAGGAGAGGAAAACAAGTAGCAAGAGAGGTGAGAACGGACAACAGCTCAAGTAGCCTGCCGTTCGGTGGGTCTCCGCACAGATCTCAAGCTGGTTTTAGCTCATCTTGTGCCATTACAAAAAGAACCAGAGCCATTTGCAAATCAGACTGATCCCACCCAAAAGGGCAGAACAGATCCAAAATGCAGGCCGGCTCTCTCTGCATGAGAAATGCAGCAACCCAAGACGATTATTTCAGCCTTGTTATATCACGTCAGTGAAGTACAGCTGACATTCCTTTAGGCACCATGAGTTCAGAATTCGTTTTCATCTTGAATTTATTCATAGGCCGTATTAAACAGCCCCACTAGGTCCTGCCATTTCCAAACGCCATATACTACTTCTGGATGCTCCGTTCTTCTAGGGCTATTTTGATGAGTAACTGAGACTAGACCTTGATGCTGGCATGGTTTATATATTTTTAACCACTGTTCTTTCATTTCTACCAAGCTAAACTCTAAATCCTGCAGGTGCACATTACAGAGCAATACATAAATAGTCCCATTCTTTACCGACAAACCTATTTTACACAGTCTATTAGGTGCAGGAATCATTCAAATTGCATTTAACAACCTTTTACTACAATATTTATGACA
This sequence comes from Pelobates cultripes, assembly GCA_933207985.1. Lineage (NCBI taxonomy): Eukaryota > Metazoa > Chordata > Amphibia > Anura > Pelobatidae > Pelobates > Pelobates cultripes. Next base: position 23,447,669 of record OW240915.1, on the reverse strand, counting down.
ATTTTAAGCCTGGCAATTAGATACTACTCACTGAAAGCACTAATTGAATTTCTAAATAAAAGCTTTTTCTCTGTTCCTTACAACAGGTTGAGTTATTACTATCAATATTGACAATATAATTAATTTTATTTCAGCTAAAAAGGATTTATTGACACTTGTGATTCTGCCTCTTCTTACAAGGTATAATATATTATTTCAAGTGCTGTTAATGAAATTCTTCTGTTCGGAGAGTTTTAACACTATATAGTTGTAAAGTGAGAAATAAACTGTACTTATCTGGGCAGCTAAAGGGAGAATATAGCAAAATAGGTCAGTTCCATGCATGTTACCTAAATATCTAGATCTCTTAAATATCCTTACATATACAATGACACCCAAAACGATCCCCAAAAAACAAGAAAACTGCTGTAGTTAAGCACTAAGTAGTGCAAACATGTAGGTATATAATTACATGGAAAAATAAAAAATGTGCATTTAAATTGATCAGATGATCATCCATCATTTCTTACATCGGTCAATTTGTATCGTGCTCAAAAAATTTGAGCCACAGATCTCAAAGTCAATTTATTATCAAATCTCCAAAAGATGGATAAATACACTTAAAAAAAAATAATAAAATAATAATATATGTATAAAACAAGGATATTTGTGGATTAGTAGCTGCTTTTAAATAAAGTTTATTTATAGCAATGAAAGATTACAGAGTATTTCGGAATCTGTAAAGTTCCAATCTGGGAAACAGAATTCCTTAGTCCATATATGTAATAGTAGGAGTTAGGAACATGCAGAGCACAGTAATCAAAATAGTGTCCATGCTTTTTAGATCTCCAAGCCAAAAATAAAAGGGCTGCAAGGCTGTGTTCATATAACATTAGTTCTTCTCCAATGTGGTCCAATGTTTGTATTCTAAACGGTATAGTGTTCCTTTAAATGAATCCTCAATTGTAGGTCAGTCAATAAACTTTATAGGAAAGACAATATTGGCATTACTACATCCTGTATCTTCATTGTTACAATGTCACATTATAGTGAATTACATCTAAGAGATTAGCCTAGCGAAAAGCAGCAAATTACTTTCAGGCATATAAGAAACAGCAATTACCAATAATTAATCTGCACTTTTACGCTGAGCTAGTGATCTCCCATCATTTGTCAATATTGTCTTGTCAATGAATTTTAAAACAATTCATTTCTTAGTAAGGTTAAAATAAGACCAACTTTAGTGTTGTATGATACTGAGAGATATAAGGTGTTCTTAGCTTTGGGGAAAATTAACAATATTTAAAATGTAATACTTACTAAGGGACATAAATAAATATATACTATAAACAGTATATCCAAACAAACAGTTATTCCAAACTCCAAACAAACAGTTATTTTGCACTCCAAACAAACAGTTATTCAATACCTGGTGCTCTGGTAGCTTGAACATATAAGTAGAAAAAATACCGGCACTCCTAGGCTTTCCAAGTAAGGATTCTTTATTCCAGAGAATTATATCGACGTTTCAGCTCCATTATATAGCTTTCATCAGGACATTAACAACACTTAAAAAATGAAAAGCTTATAAAGGAAGCTAAAATTAAGGTAAGTACTCACTTTTACAGCTGAAGCTCATTCCCCGATCCCGCCCGATGCGCTCAGGTTGCATGTTCATTCACTTCCGGGTATGGACATGTGATCAGTTACTGCAAGGATTCCGATTGGTCAGACACCTCCCGTTTCTAGGGTAACCATGGGCGTGTTACCTCATTGGCTAATCCCCCGTGTACTGGTGCCGTTAAGGCTCAGATTTCATCTCATGCTATGCGTTGTCATGACAACCCGAACGCAACCGGGCTGTTATCCGAGGAAAAGAGCATCAGACAAGACATTAAAGGGAGGGAGGAGGACCTCAGTGCTATACTGCTTGACACCAAAAAAATAGTTTAATATTAGTATAACGTGAACACTTAAATGCCAAAAATAAAGTGTAAATTCATCATAAGGAGCCACATAATGTGTGCTCATACATAGTGAGTGAATGAGAATAAAGAGACTTAAGAGCTGCTAACTTCTAGCATACATATGAATAAAGTGCTTCCAATTAATTACATTCATTACTAACCTATGTCTTTTAAATATACAATAAATGTTGTTAAAAAATATGTGCAAGCAAAAAAGATGTTTTTTTATTTTTTTTAAAGTGCAAGTGCTAAAAATGATTTTTGTTTGTCAACCAATAAGACTCCTAACTCTGTCCCATTTTTAGGACTTAGTGTCTAAGGCATCTTACTCCTCCAAAGTTCAATGTTACTTTTCTCCAAAAGTCCTGTAATTCTGAGTCTTCCTTATAACAGTAAATAAAAAGAGCATTATAATAATATTAAAATTCTTAGTTGACAGTACTCATAACAAAATCCTAACTATGTGGTATAAGGAGAGTTGCATGATCATAACTTGTCATCACAACAAATGTCACAACACTTCTACAGAAAAGCTGTAAAGGGACATTTTTCATTAAGGCCCTTAGGTGCCAAAGTATTAAGTTGTATAATCCAATATGTTTCCTTATGATGAATTTACACTTTATTTATTGGCATTTAAATGTTCACTTTATACTAATATTAATCTAGTTTTTTGGTGTCAAGCAGTATAGCACTGAGGTCCTCCTCCCTCCCTTTAATGTCTTGTCTGATGCTCTTTTCCTCAGATAACAGCCCGGTTGCGTTCAGGTTGTCATGACAACGCATAGCATGAGATCCGAGGCTATGATGAAATTGGAGCCTTAACGGCACCAGTACACGGGGGATTAGCCAATGAGGTAACGCGCCCATGGTTACCCTAGAAACGGGAGGTGCCTGACCAATCGGAATCCTTGCAGTAACTGATCACATGTCCATACCCGGAAGTGAACGAACATGCAACCTGAGCGCATCGGGCGGGATCGGGGAATGAGCTTTAGCTGTAAAAGTGAGTACTTACCTTAATTTTAGCTTCCTTTATAAGCCTTTCATTTTTTAAGTGTTGTTAATGTCCTGATGAAAGCTATATAATGGAGCTGAAACGTCGATATAATTCTCTGGAATAAAGAATCCTTACTTGGAAAGACTAGGAGTGCCGGTATTTTTTCTATTTATATATATATATTTGTTGTCAGGGACAATAAGCCGAGTTATACTGGCATAAGACGGTTGTGGTGTGCAGGAAGCGACGTTTGGGTAGGCCTGTAATAAGAGAGCAAAAGTTTAATTGTTTACAACTTATTACCTGTTAATATTACATAACCAGTACTTAAATATTTATTAATATTATAACCATACCTGAAATAGAAACAGTTTGTTAATGGGAGATACTGTATAACACCCTGGTACTGGCTGACCCTTATTAAGCCAAGTGGCAAAACGATTAAGCTAAATTGGTGACTTGGGAACCTAACTAATTGCCAAGTGACGATGAGAGGCTCTACCTAGGATTTGGCCCGTGGGGTAGGTTTGCCACTGAGTGTTGTGGCATTTTGTTGGCCTCTCAGTGAGAGCTAAAGAGATATATGATAAGTTGGCCATGACTGATGAGGCCCTAACTGCTTTGCCAAGAGGACAGAGAAGCGAGGCAGTAACTATGATTTGGTCCGAGGGGTGAAATACCTTTGCTGAGTTGCCCTCACGGGACAGCGATATAATGGCACAAGAGGCCGAAAACTACCTATGGCCATCTAGGGTACCCTTACAGCCAGACCAAGCTAATTATAGCATTCTGTAGAGCAAGTGGTTGTTGTACGTAGGGAGGTATTATCGTAAAAGCAAATCACTTGGGTGGTGATAGAAAATGTGAAATACGAAATAATTCACGAGTGACTTGATTAATTGACGTATACCTGCATGATACATGAAAGTTCATAGTAATAAGTGAATATGTAATAAAGGACAAAGAAATACTTGTACAGTGATTAAATTAACCAAAACCTGAGCGTTGCCCCAGAGTACTTGTGTTCACAATTACTAACATTGAACAATTGTTTATCAACAGTCTGTGCCAGAAAAGTAGATAAAATAAGTACTATGAGCTTAGAACACCAAATTACTCTAGTCACAACAGTTGTCAACCTAACTGAAGGAAATTGAACAGCATAATAAAGACACAGTTGACCATATCTGACAATCGGCCCCAGATATGCAACGACCGGGAAGAAGTAGACATGGAGAGACTTTACGTACGGATATGCATGTAACTCGATATGACATGAAGCCTAGCAAGAATAGACTCACTGACTGAATTACGTATGTGAAAGAACAGCCTGATAATTTAAACAACAATCAAATAAAAATCACCTGCCTATCGTACTAGCATGAAGCAATTGAAGTAAGAGCCTGAAATAGGCTGTATTTTTTTTTTAGTTATAAACGTATTTAAGTGCCCTATTGATGTGTGCTTACAGTCATAGCGGTTGCCCCAGAGGGCCGTGTGTAACGTATGGAGTGAAGGGTTTGTGATGGCTGTGTGTAGCGGTACCATAGAGGAAGGCAGAGATTGCCCAAAGTAAGTCAAAAGCTGCAGGAAAGAGAAATAACGCTGAAAAGGGGTAACGGATGGGGTGAACAATTTAGGTATGTTTAGAATGCCATTAGGGATGTCCTGGTGTAGACCTGTGCAAATGTAGAGGTAGGAAGAGTAGTCAGACTGAAGGGTGGCAACATGGAATGTGGTGGAGGGCCAGCTATAAGACCGATGCCAAATGATGACCAGCATGTAACCGACACTAAATATATTTTATAGTGTCATGAAGGAGGTGACTAAACACCTATTACTTACAAATACTGTGCAAGATCGAAGTGGCCCAATATGAGAAGTAAGGTGAAAATGTATAGGAATATTAAAGCTGGAGAATAGGTCCTGAGAGGCAGGATACAGAAACAGAGAGAGAAGGGGAATACATATATGAAATGAAGGATACTTGTATCATGGTATTGGAGTTGTGTACTGTAATACCTGTGTCAAGTTAGGTCTGTAGGAATGGTAGTAAGATCAGTTAGGCTAGAAGGGTAATAACAAAGTAATTAGTGTAGGCCATCTAAGGTCAAAGCCAAAGGACACTCTTCAGTGTCACCAACGCCGAAGAGTATGTAGTGTCCTGATGTAGGTGACTTGATACATAATACTTGTTATAACTGTGCAATAATAAAGTGATACAATGATTAGAATAAGGGATTAATTTACTAGTGACTGTCGCCGGCCGAGATAGGGCCATATAGGCTGGTTGATTTAGGCCTAGCGAGACTAAGTGATGCAATGAAATGTTGTTAGAAGGATTAAGTATACCCCAGGCAGCCATGAAGGGTGGGTATGTCATAATGCCGCCCACAGAGGGCCATATGATGGGAATGTAATGAAGGCCTAGTAAGGCCACGTGTGAAGGCTTAGGACCTGAAACAAGACCAGTCTAATCGTATTTACTTACAACTTTAGCTATGTGCACAGTTTCAATCTAAGACCTATGAAGGAGATAATGAAACCACCCAAATAGATGCAGGTGGACCGGAGTGCTTAATGTGAGGTAAGGATAATGTAGGTGATGATGGAATTACAGTTACTCAAGGAGAATGCCTAATGAGGGCCTGGAGGTGCGTTCTTGATAACATGTAGCATGATGGGGTAGTATGCAACCCCTGTAAGACATATGTAATGGAAAATACTCAAAAAAGATGCCGGAAAAGGACATGGTTGGTTGCCCACTGCCAGGCATATGAACAAACATGATAATTCTTAGTGGGGACTATGTGTAGGAAACATATATATATATATATATATATATATATATATATAAACCGGCGGGGGTGGGGAGGCCCGATTGGGTCTAGCGTTACAGGGTGGCTGCGTGATCTGTGTTGGGATTAATGCAGGTAACAGGTAGAATGCAAAACAGAAAAAGGTTGTGTAGTTGTGGAACATTTGTATAGGACTAAGACATGTTGATGATGAGACGGGAGAGTTACTAATAAATATCAAGTGTATGAAATGTTGAACAGAATAGAGACCGTATGTAAACTCTTATACACTTAGTATCATACATACCCACTGATCCAAATAATCGTGGTGTCTGCAGACCGACCCAAACCGGGAACCTAGGCCCATGCCTCTAGAATGCAACAGTGGGCAAAAAGCTTTAGTGACTTTGATGGCAATATACCATACATAAGAGTTTAATGAGATGTAAGACAAACGGTTACTGACATACTTATGGACCTCTTAGGAGGATGATAAATAATTATAATTAGCCTGGATGAATAAGGTTGAAGGCAACGGCACATGCTAGAATAATCGTAGAATAACAGTAATATTAGCATAAGCTATAACTTTATTGCTTAAAGAAGATGACTGCATGAGATAAACTTAATACATGTGGATCGTATCAATATGACAGTAAAAGTAATTACAATACCTGGGCCAGTTGAAATGCGGTCGAACACGATTGAAACAAGTTAGTGTAACAGGGAAAACAGACTGTCTGCAGATGGCAGAGATGTGAACCATTTCTAAAATGATGATGAGGAATGATGATGAGGAACCTGAGTGGTAGAACGTGAAGCGAACGTATGCAAGTTTGTAAAGTTTGATGTACATGAGCCGCTGAATGTGTAGAAGATATTCCCCTTTAAAGAGGATAAGGAATTTTTACAATTGTGTACAGAGTGTATATACAAGTTTATATTTCTATTTCCTCAACCACATGTATAGGAAAGGTTGTTTCGTGAAACAAAATTTCTAATTTTCTTTATTTTACATTTTGAAGATATTCCCCTTTATAGAGGAGAAGGAATTTTAAGTTGTATTGTGTACAGAGAATGCATGCCTGAATACCAAGAGGGCAGCCATAAAGAAAACATTTAAAAGCAGGGTGATAACTGAAATGCATATGATAAAAGTCGATATGGCCTAGCGAGGGCCAAATACAGTAAGCAGAATGCATGAGATGAATTTAGGAAGCTCTGTGAGGCTATGTACGATTGAAATCGGCTGAATTTGCGTTAGTAGTTAGTGAGGTAAAACGAATACTTGCTTGGGCCACACTAGGCCAAGAAAAGCTTGTTTGGAGTTTAGGCAGCTTGCGTTGATGACCTTTGGACTGGAAGTAGATCTAAACCAGGCAGCAACAGCACAGAGGAAGGGGAAGCCTGTATATTTATAGGCAAACTAACCCCTCCCACAATCCCAGGCTCCACCCACAGGCTCAGCCTTCTATGTATAAATAGATTTTAAAAATGGTTAGTCACTACATATGGTGACTTACTTGAGCTACCTTCATTTTATTGTTTTGTGTTCACTTACAGGTTTTTAATTTATTTGAATAATTATTTTTGTTTTCTTTTATATTTACATTCTACATATTTTCATACCGAGAGCCAAATTTCAACGAGAGCCAAATTTTAAATTTCAATGAGTCGTACAAATGCTAAAAAAAATAACAAATTCTATTACTGAGATATTTCTTTCTGTTCTTTCACTCTAAGAACTAGCTTCACAAGACCACAATTCTCTGTATTACTCCTGTCCAACAATTGAAGTTTCTCACAGTGCCGATGTGGTGTAAGGGATCACGAACGCATTGGATCTTGTTTTATAAAAACCTTTAACAGACGCTCTGTTGTTTTTGAAGATGTGCTGGTTAGTCCAAAGCCTCACACTTCACAGATCCCAGATTTCAAGAAAGATTTGACATTTCTCAAGGCATAGTAAAACAGAATTGTTAACAAGAGTTTTCACACATCTTGAAGACGTCATATCTTACATAAGACAACATTCTGCCGAAAATGTTAGTAAAAACAGAGCTTTGTAAAGACATTTCTCTGAGCAAGTCTCCACAACCTATTCTTTTGCAAAATCTGTTGGGTTTTTTGGTGACATGGCAATATAGTAGATTGTAAGTTTGTATAAGAAGGGTTGTTTTCACCTATCCCATCTGTCCACATTATTAAATATCCTCAATGTATAATTGTAAAGTGCAGTGTAAACTGTTATCACTGTATGAATGCTGATAATATTAATCAGAATATTAATAATATAACATTTATTTTAAAAGCTTTATCTGCACAGATATATTATATAAAATAAATACCACATAAATAGTCCAGCACAGGGCAAATAAAATCATACAAAGAGGACAACATTGTGTAAAAATATTATTGTGGGAACATTTTATTGCAGCATCTTGGTGTAATGTCTAGGTTAGGTTACAATCAACCGAGCTTGGTGGGGGATGTTATTCATTTTGGTTTTTAAGAATAATTAGGTTTGATTCATAAACCTGCACTTTCTGCCCTATATGCATTGACCCTTATTTTCTTCTAAAATAATAGTGTACTTTTTTACTATACCTTTGATTTCGGTTCCTGTGAGCTGTGGTTCAGAAGTTAGTTTTGTAGAAAGGTAACAGTAGCCATGCATATCCCCGAAACTTTTGTTGTGCCCAGAAATCAAGGCTTAAAGGGTAAAGCCAGCGATGCTATAGTAACGTACGTGAGCTGACTCACTGCAGAAACTGCACAGCCTGGAAATGTGCAGCAAAAGCAGAATTTTATAGCACCATAGCCAAACCAACCATAAGGAGACCTAAGGCAGTCGCCTATGGCTCAGGGAGTTAGGAAGGGGCACAGGGCACTGTGAAGATACTTGGCCGTGATTGGCCCTATTCACCATCACTGTACTAAGAGTGAATGAGAACAAATCTAATAACGTGCCTGGGGCCCTGTGCGGTCTCAATTCTTCTCTGTAATTTGATTAAAATTAACAATTAGAATTTAGAAAGTGCAATTAGCATTTGAGACCACGAACAGGTGTGACGAAGGGGATGAAGAGAAGATGAATTTAAATCATTAATCTGATCCTTAAACTGGCATACAATTGTTCTGTAAAGTAATTATACTTATCACTGCTGTTATAAGATTTAATTTTTACTGCAAAGTGTGTTCGCTAATAATTATTTATAATAGAGCATTTTATAATTTATATAGAGCATTACTATACCACAACATACATTTGGGGGGTAATGATGGCTAAACCCGCTGCATATACATGGATGATGTTCGTCCACCGTAGTGTAGTTCCCAAACATCTGGTGTACCAATATTAAACATCGCATGGTCTTATGGTAGTTTTTAACATTGACATATCGAGTCTTTCCCCTGCACTGATAGCAAAAAGATAGAGCTACCCTTAAATGACACTACTAGGATAGAACATCATTGTAGGTTTAAGTCTATTTTACATAATTTAAAACTGTTTGGGAAGGGTACGTGGAATATATGCCAATTTTCTAAAGTGCATTATTATTGCAAAATATGCAAATACAGGATATTAAATCAGTAAATCAGAGCAGGTTTATATGATTAAATCCCCAAATGCTGCACAATACACACAGAATACTAAAGCTGTTGGCAGAAAATAACACAGGTTAGGGAATGTTATGTGAAAATAAGAACATTGTCCATTACGTTCTCTGTGCTGTAACAGCAATTGATGGCCCCCCTATGCATTACCCTTTAAAAAAAAAAATACTAATATAAAATGAGGCCACTCTCCCTTATACCTTGTTGACTCGACAGGGGCCTTACCAGTAGTCAGTTGAGAGCAGGGAAACAGGGATTCAGGAGCATCACACGGTGACCTAAGCCGAATGTGGTCCTGAAAAGCCTTGGTTAGATTGTCTCACCCTATCATTGGTAGCCTCCTCCGTAATATTGAGTTAAATAATTAAATAACCTCATTTGGTGCTATTTAATTATACAGTTAGTGTTTATGGTAGGGCATAGGGTGTGGTATAGGGCAGGGATTGGAGATGTACTGAATTCTGTATATGTGAGAGGCTCCATATAATTTCTCCTTGGTCTTTCTGCCACCTAGCAACATCCCTACTTGGGGTATGTTCTACAACAGAACTAAACTGTGTCGCAGCTCCCATTTTGCCATTTAATGCTCTATACAGGTTTTAGTCATGCAGATTGCTCTAGTAGCTCAAAGGGCTGACGACAAATATCTCCTGATACTAGTGAAATATGATTGGTAAATGCTTATAGCTTTGCTACCAGTGTGGTGATCATAGAACACACTGAAGATTCTTAGTATCGGGTGTGTTTTAAGGTAGGTATTGCTTGGACTGCGAGACCTGGCACAAAACCTTCACATCTGCTGATGATCGGCAGGATAATGAGACGGGCAGGATAATGAGATGGGCAAAATAATGAGATAAAGCTAAATGGATACATTGATCTGCATCACCTGAGACATTGGGATCCATTCGCTAGATTTGGAATGTGAGGAAATCACAAGAGAATTGCAAACATTAGACCAAAGTAGCTGAATTGGAAAAAAAAGGTCCAACTCAGCTATTTTTACAGCTATTGGGACCTTGAATCAATTCTCCTGCAATGGACATTTGAGTAGATAAAACCTAATGAATCATGTACATTTTGTTTGGGTATGAGTGCTGTTTGTGTTTACAATACAGAATATTTTCACTCAGTACATATCTATATAACTAACATATAGGTTCCACTAAAATGAGTCAGGCAGGGTGTAAAAATCTCACTCTGTTCCTCTTGGACAGTTAAAATAAAGTCTGCGCCTTGTAGACCTAGCAGAGAATGCCACATGCTGCAATATAGTACCTGGCCTTGACTTTAACATTTTTACGTTTTAGGTCCATGGCCATTAACGTAGCATTAGTTCTTATAAATAGCCTTTTAAGCCCTGGGAACTGTCTAGGGCCCTGTGTGCAATTTGTGATTAATGCCCGTCTCTTGATGTTTTTCCTCTACAGCTCAGCTCAAGGACTTTAATTCATGGGGAAATGCCTTTGCTGTACAGTGCGGCTAAGCTGTTGGATTCATTGCATCAGTCCGTCAAGCATCAGCTCGTTAAAGCCATTCAGAAAGCAGGTCTGGGCACATGGGTAAAAAAACCTCCGGAACAGGATCAGTTTCTATTAACTCTATAAAGGCCGCTCACATCTTTCCTTCCGGAACCGGAAGCTACTGGATTGGGAAACGTGATTCAAACTGCCGGAATTTTATGCCTTCTGTGCAAAAACTTTGTTAAGAATAAACTTCATTAGATTATTTTTGTAACGCAGGAAATACTTACTTTGATATTTCTTTTCCCCACCTGCTAGGAGAGTGGGTCCAGTAAAGCATCGAGTTATATTAGTCTCCAGCTTTTCGATAGTTAATGCACTAATCATACCACTAGTACACCTTTCTTTTTGAATAGAGATCCTCTAGTATAAGTTGTTGCTGCTTAAGCCTTGGAATCTGAAGAGTTCCATCTGTAGCTACTGAAAAACAAATAGTACAGCGAGATTTTGTTAGAGGACTGCTTGTTTCCCTATAACTCCGTGAATACTTCTAACGCTTTATTCCAGGAGTAAACAGAAAACCCAGCTAATTCCAAAGGCAACAGCCATGCATTTAGAGAAATAAGCATGGTTTTCTTGAAGAAAAAAAAAAAATCAAATGTGTCAGTCATTCTAACCCATGCCAACAGCAAGATTTCTGTCAATGATAAGAAATACATAATGGCTATTCTGAGAGATTTTATTCATTCGTGGAAAACAAGATCAGGATTTTCAAAAAGTTATGGGCCATTTATTGTGCTTGGAGTGAATGTCAGAGTATTACATGGCTTGCCATTGGCAAGTGAACTTTATGTCTGTCTGTCTGTCTATATCTATCTCGTGAAGCATTTATTGTGGGACATTAATGCCATTATGGGTTATGCAGCTAACTAATTAATCGTTTTTAGGTATAAATGTCTACAGAACCCCAAGATAACATTATTTACCCTATGACACACATGGCATCAGTGTTATAAGTCTTTTTCATACTTTTTAGGTTATGGTGAAGGTTTCATCTTCATGTCCCAGTTTGGTGGGATTGGTGGGAATTGCACTCTGTGGCTGCTGTCCTTTATTTAGCCACTCTCCTTTCAGTGATGTGGCCACTCTCCTTTCAGTGATGTCCATGTCTCCCCACCCCCTATCCAGGCCTATCAGTAACAGTAGAGGGGCTCCGTTAAAGGAGCTCTATAGCATTAGGAATACAAACACAATTCTATCATGTTCCCTACCTATTGAGGTGTCCCCCAGGAGGGTTTTTACAGGTAGTTTCGTTTACCTTTTCTCCTTTGCCGAGGCTTATCCACCTCCCTGGCTGTGATTATCACAATTAGTGTGTTTAACCCTGTAATGGAAACATTTCAGTTTATAAACAACTGGGGTTAAAGCTAAAAGGTTCACTGAATCTGAAGGAAGTGGTGTAGGTGCCTCTAGTGATCCTTTAATGGTGGGAGATGCAAGTATCATGTATTTTCCGGTATGTATATTGACTGATACATGTAAGATGCGTCAATTCATTGCACAATGCAATGGAAAGCCATAGTAATATGACATTGGCTGTCACATTTATCCTTGTCATGTCAGCGAGTGCTGTCAGAGTTTATTTACCGAATAGTGAATTGTAGTGACTTTGCAATCTGTTTTGCTCCCAATCCACTACAATCCACTGCTTAGAGAATAAACTCTCATATCCTCTATCAAACTCCAAGATGAAAGTGTAGCATTCTATTAATTTGTTCCAGGCATCACCAATTATTTAAAATATTAACATTAGACTTAACCCCTTAAGGACACATGACATGTGTGACATGTCATGATTCCCTTGTATTCCAGAAGTTTGGTCCTTAAGGGGTTAAAGGAGTACCATCACTTCTCTGGAGATTGCGGCATTGAAAATCACCTATCATTTTCTCAAATTATGATCTGTTTACCATTTAAATTTGCATTAAATATTTATCAAATACCAATCACATCACAATCCAGTTCAGTTCAGGCATTGCCAGAGCACATGTCGCAAATGAGAAGAAATGGAAACATTGTTTAATATATGCTTTCTCTATGCTGAATTCTAGGGGCAAAGAATCAGCGATAAAAATTATTAACGGGAGCTCTGACGGAGTCACCAAGCTGCAGGATATAGAGATTGGAATTGTTATGTTTCATTTTGTTTTCAACACCTCACAACTACATATTTGTTAATGGGTTACTCCAAGCACTATGACAACTTCAGTGATTTGAAGTGGTCATGGTGTCTTGAGTCTGTTCGTGCAGCGTTTCACTGTGAAATGCTGCGCACACTTAGTTTCAATACACTGCTGACAGAATGCCACCTCTAGCAGCATTACTAGGGCATTGTTAGCCAATCCGGAACTAGCTAATGTCCAATGTCAATTCAGTGCATAATTCTGTGCACAGAATTGCATTCATTGGCTGAGAGCAATCAGCTGATGCTCTCAGACAATGAATGGTCTATGCGGACAACTTCTGGCCTCTTCTGGATTCCGTCACTGGCTAGTGAAGAGCCCAAGAGTCGACTGGGGACCCAAGTAAGAAGGCAAACTTTTGTAAAATGGTTTACTCCGTAACAGAGGAGCAGTGCCAGGATATTCCCGGGATCATAACCGCTACAGCAGGCTGCAATGGTTATGATGCTTGGAGTAACCCTTTAATTACAGGGAATAAACAAACATAATATTAAAAACCGTAGGAAGTAAAATCCCCCTTTGCATGTGCCATTAATAAGAGACTGATATTGGAGTCTAAAAAAATGGAATCAGGACTATTCACTAAACTGAAACCTACCACAAATTTACCAGTGAAATTTCAAGATAAATTAAAATAGCTACTTGTAAAACTAAATCTTTTTTTTTTTTTTTTTGCCTATATTTGCAATTTGCTGGTCATTTCCTTATGTGAATGTGTACTGGAATCCTTGCTATACTGTTCGCTTTTCCTCTCAATAATCAAAAGATTGTCCAATCATTTTCCATTCTGCCCATTCAAACAAAATTCTTAAAATGTACCATTTTCCTGCGCTATTTCATGTTTAGGAGCAATTTTAAGCATGTCATTAGTAATACTGGTGCACTGTAAAAAATACATTATACAATATGTTCCGTTAATCAAGTAGCCAACAAATACACAGATTAAAAGTTATTCTGTTTTAAAATTTATGAGTATATCCCTATACCAGTACCTGCTTTACCAATGAAAAGGCTGTGATGGAAATGTAATATCTTGCTAAATCATAACTGCACAAGACATGGGCAATACAATATTACATATATTATTAATATTATATATTATACAAAAAAATATTTTGATCTATGCATTTTCTTTAAACATGGCTAGCTCAGTGAATAGACTTAATATTTGTACGTAGTAGAAGCATTTTATTGTAGTGGGTATTATCCTCCTCATGGCAGTCAAATCCAATTCAATGGTATATTAATTTAATTTGTGTGATATTGTATTCATTTCATAATCTCCCAATTTGTCTTATCTCCTATGCTGAAGGATTGTACAACGCATTTCGCAGCAATGCACTGACTGCCCTCTGTAATACTTAAACCACTATAAACCAGCTTGAGTGTTGTCTTTTGTATAAATGTAAAACTTAAGATGACAAAACCGTATTTCCTTTAAGGCAAAACAAGATATTTCTCTGTTAAGATCTCTTGGCAATAGAAGTCGCACATCTGCCAAACTGTCAGCTCTAAATTAGTAGGGTCATTGTACAATACTACTAGACTACTCAAGGGGATTGAGATAAGGATGTATTAATCCTTTAATCTTTCCGTCCTTTCTTGCCTCAGCTGTTTTGGATTTGCTATTGTACTTTAAATATACCTGCAAGACAAATTGGTCATTTCCCCCCCTCTGTATTTTATGGAGTGTTAAGATCTTTGCTTCCATCTACATTAGTTTAAGCCTTCTATTGGATACACAGCAGGAGCTATTGACACAAAGAATACGCTCATTGACAGCACTTGACCAGTGACAAACAGTATAAATGTTACAATGTAACCCGTGTATTAAAACGCACAGAACACACAAAAAAAGTATTTGTTGCAAAGTAGTCATTGATGTAAAGAATTGATATTCATAGAATTATGATGACTAACACTGGGTAGTCCAGCTGTTGTGGACTACACATTTGCTGTGCATAATGGGAAATGTCATCTACATCAGCCAGAGTGCCACGTTTAGCCTCTCTTTTATGGAATGTCAACCAGCCACATAACAAAAAAATATATACTTTCATGGGTTATCACTATAATGTATATTATTATCATCACTTTGATAATTAAAATAATTAGTTATATACAAAAATAAAGCTCTGTCTATGTTGCTATGGATAAAGAAACACCTCATTGTGGTTTGAAAGATGTAAAATTAAAAGAATGCTCATGATTATTCTGTAGTTTTTAGTTTGTTGGTTTTTTGAGATATGATGGTACAACCAAAGTAAACATGGTTTAAAATCTCAAATCATAGAACACTACATGTATAACAGGTGCACATGATTCAATCTACACAATATTTTTTGATGTTTGATTTCACTGTATATGTCTTGAAGTGCAAGGAGTGTGTAATGAGTATCTTGGGGTTGGCCCAAAGTAAATGATGCTCTCCAGAAGGAAACCCTGTCCAATATTCAAGAAAAATGATAAACTGATAAATTTGATCTTTTCAAGGATATAGTCCTGGTATTTAACTAAATTGACATAATCTGTATTCTCCAGATCGCACATGGTTCCTGTCAAAAAAAGGCAATGTGGACATTTAAATCTTGAAGAAATACCTGCTTATATATTGTTTTTTTATGATTTATACTAAACTTTATGTTTTACTCTTTTGTAAAAATATATATTTCTAACTATAAACGCAGAAACAACATAAAAATGGGGAAGAGAGCTTTGAAAGCTCCAACTGATAGCACAAAGAGAAGAATTACTTAACAGGACCACACACTGTACACGAGAGACCAAGTCCACCACAGCTCCCAAAAACCCTTGAAAGAGATAACTACAAAAATGATAATCACGAAAAAATGTTCATCCATAATAAATCATAGTGACTCAGTAAAAAAACAAATTAGGTGCAAGTTCTTGACATCATCTGACGCATTTTGCTCCTGGTATAGGACTCAATCATAGAATGACTAATCCCTTTTGTGACATCCATCTTTAAGCCGGGTAACCCAGGTCATTTTGAATTAATAGCACGTGAAACAAAAAGGGAAGGAACCAAATATGTACGTTTTTAAAGGGTAGGTGTCGGGCAAACAACTATGACTGACCACAAAATCTGTACAAAAGAAGCATGGAAATAATGGCAATATTGTATAACCAAATGTACATTTGTAAGATTTGTAAAAAAATAAAAACATAAATAAACAAAATAAAAGATTGAATTTATGAGACGTGGATTTGCTGCTAGCTTCAGTAAATTGCACACTTCAGTGATATCTGATAAGTGAATGTTTCTGTTCAGTGAATAAAATCCCAGTGAAATGAAATATCCTCGCTATTTGCTTTTTTTTTAGTTTGTATCTTTATTTTTGGGGGACATTATCACCTGCAAAAAGAGTGTGAAAATCAAAATAGCACTTCCAACAAAAATATATCTACATGTTTAAAATCTGAATAATGTTCTGGAAGGACTTCTGACTATTTTCTAGGTTTTAAGAAATTATTAATGTACTTTATACATAGTTTGTAAAGATTGTGAGCATGTTATTGACAACAAATTTTTTTATATGACAGAAGTGTCTAGATTATCATTATATTTTTTTATTGCAATTTCTTATTTGTATTCTCCCAGATTTAAAGTGTGTCTCCTGTTTGGGTCGAAATGTTTAAGAGATCAAATGATACCATGTAGAATCACACACATTGACAATGAAACCACACTACATTATATATCTGAACATTAGTGCACAGCAGCAGAATTAATCCTTTTGGCCATGTCTGACTGCCTCAAATGTTGAGTTGCAGCTACAATTGCTAGTTCGGCTAGCTACATTCATGAGTGGGGGTGAGTAAATATTAGACTGGGAAATTCTTTAATGTTCTGTCAAATCCTGAGATAAAATATTCCAAAATTATGGCCTAACGGAACTACACAATGCCGAACATGTTCGGGAGATGGGCATCTTAATATTCCGAATAAGAGAATTCTAATGGCACAAAAAAAGAGATTATTGATGGGAAAAAGATGGTTAGGGAAAAGTCACTTCAGAAACAATGATTCATCAGAATCAGAATTTCTTGTCATGCAAGCCTAGAAAGTATCGTCAAGTCAGATGGCTCAGAAGCATAATTTATTAAATAACTAAATATATATATGCCAAAATATTATGTTGGGTAAATTAATTCTAAAGAATTGAAAAATTGAAAATGATCAATTCAATTTCTAAAACTGGTATATGGTATCAGGAAATGACATCAATGTTATTTTTTTTGACTTTCTTAAGTATATAACCTATTTGTTCTAAACTTGCATATTAATTATACAATAAATGTTAACCGTACATATATTTTATATGGTAAAAGATAAGGTGATAAAAATTACAGCTTTATGGTACACGTCCACTTGTAATCAGTGGTAAGGTCTAGCAATAAATGGAACAGTATTTGTAATCAAGTGTTCTTGCATGGCAAGACCACTTACTATTATCTCACATATGTATTATTATTATTATTATTATTATAGTCAGATTTACCACCCTAACTCCTCCCACAGTTTTTACACTACATAGACAGTAATATACCAAAACGTGCGGATTGTTCCCGATTGGATTGCTATTACTTTGTGGAACGTTTTGCCGAATGGTTCAAGAAATATCGTCGTTTTTGTGGCAAAATTGGTCCTATAGGAATGAATGGCGGAATGTTCAAAACTAGAGTGGGAGCTGGCAAAAGCTGAAAAATCAGGACATGATTTCTAAACTGCCACCACTCCCTCATTTTCAAGCCCACCTACACAAATCAAAATGTTCAGCTATCCCTGCTGCCACCAAAAATGTCCACGGCTAAGCCATAGTCCTGATAGTTTTCACAATATGACCATTTGATGGCAACTCACGCTGTCCATTGACATTTATTGAAACTCCACTCTAGCCACCTCAGATTTGAAGGGCAATTTCTAAACTGTTTCAGAGACATATGCATCAAAATGTAGGTCTGGGTCTTGTGATTCTCACAATATAAAGCTCTTCGCTGTAGGAGTTAAAGTTTTTAAAACTACGACCGTTTGAAGATGGCGCAGTTTGTTTTTAACCGCTCTTCTCTGTCCTTGCTGTAGAGTGAGTTGCCATAGGAACCCAGGTGTGTGAGCAGCCAGCAGAGTGTTCCGGAACACAGAGGCTGCTAGATGAAACACATTCTCTAAACTGCTGTCATTCCTACAGTTTTGATAACACAAAAGTGAGCACTATCACATTTAATAAATATATTTCCATGTTAGTTAATTAGTTATACCTGTAACAGAAAAACAGTAACAAACAATGTTACAACAATACAGCTAATCAATGTTTCATAAAGTTACTCTGCCCAGTCCAACCTTTCCACAGTTACTACAGCCATTCCAACCGCACAACAGTTACTTAAGCCACTCCACCCAGTTACTCCGCCCACTCCAGTTGTAGACTACTGGTGGAGGCAAGAACACTTCACACAATTTCCCCAGAAATTGTAGCTTTTCTAGTTTTCAGTGTGTTCTTTCTTACTGATCTTAATGCCAAACAAAAATAAACAAGTTAAGCAGCAGTGATACCCTTATTTAAAAGGGGATCAAAATGTAAACAGGAAATTTACAGAAAACTATTTAAAGTTTAATTAACAGATTACATTCAGTAATATATTTGAAAAACAATATAACGAGGAGTTTTATGAAGAAATTAGTTTACTACAGATCAGAAGCTTAAGGAGAATCCAAGCAAATGCATTGTAACAAAATCAGAGAATATGAGAACTCTGAAAACTGGCAAAAGCTTAGAGAAACTCAGTAGCTTACCCTTTGGTTAGTCCCTACTGAGGTTTCAAAAATGTATTTGCTCACTTGTACCATCACAAAGATATCCTATAATATTTGCATATCAGACTGATCCCACCCAAAGGGCAGTCCAGAACCAAAATGCCGGCAAGTTCTCTCTGCACGAGAGATACAGCAACCAGGGATGGCACTGACCACATCTCTAAGTGCTCGGAAGATCGTGGTGGAATGGGGAATGGCATTGGGGGCCCAGGCCTTAAGCTCTGTAATGGGCCCCAAAATTTCTGATGGCAGACCTGATGGTAATAGTCTATACGTGCAGTGTTTTTGCTCTGAGCCTGGAGAATGGTCCAATCAACTGTTCCTCTGTGAGAAGCATATGATTGGACTACTAGAAGACTGCAATGATGCTGGAATAGAGGGTGGAATTCAAAAAAGGGAGCTTTGACCTGTGCTGGATTTACGGTGAGGTTTGCCTCAGTTTGTAGGGTTTTTTAATCAACTACGAATTCAAAATTAAAATAATTTTTATTTTTATAAAGGGCTAGAGTATCTGTACAAAAGAACAAGCTTCAGCTCTGATTGAAAACTAAATTTTAGATTAAATTGTAAAATTATTTTAATGAACATTTTCACCTTGTCTGCAGCACTTAAATTTGTGTATCATCATTTGTAGGTTGTATACAGATTGTACCAGGCACATATAAAGTATTAGAAAAGAGCTCTCTGTTGTCACATGAGCAATATTTTGGAGCCTTTATCAAGTCCTGACTTTTGGTTGGAGTAACCATTTTATGTGTTTATATCAGAATAGAATATATCTCAGAAATGTTTTCCACTGATTCCTTGGAATGTCTCTCTAATTCAGGAACATTGTTTTAATTTATTTAATAGAACCTAAAATATTTGGAATATTATAAGTTTTGTCTAGATGTTATTCAAAATGCCACCATAATCTCTAAAAAAAAAAAAAAAACAGAGTACAATATAAAGACTATAAACTGTTTTAACTTCTTCAGAGACCTAGTTCTGTAAATACGTTTGGAGGTCAATGGCAGCAATTCATATAAAGGTTGGATTTCCCCCTGAGTACCTAATTAACCTAAGTCCTTCACTACTTTCGGCTGCAGGCCAATAGGCCCTTACGCTGCCTGCATACACACCATTCCCCCAAGATTTACTATAAATCTGACTACATGGCAACAGGATTAACCTTTTCTGAACTAAAAATGGCTATTAAGTTGCAACTACTGCATTTCATGGAAACATTGTTATTTGCTCCTACAACATCAGACTTCCTCCACCTTTGAAAGATTTGAACTCTCTCTTTCTTTCTTTTTTTATGGAATTATTTGTGTTAATTCCATGGCCAAGCTTGTTAAATGTATATTACAACTTAGTCAGATAAATCAGCAAACCTCTCAACATTAAATGAACAAAGAAGGACTCTTTAATTTTAGAGGTGTGAGTGGAGGTGTGTGGCCAGGGGCGGAACTGTTCTGGAAAATTGTAGGTGATTTACTAATTATTGTTATTATTATTATTATTATAATAAAGTGCTAACAAATTCCGCAGCGCTGTACTAATAAAAATAGATGGAGCTAAAATTTAATTTATAACAAGAACAATGTACCTTATTTACACAGACTGATTTACAAACACCTGGATTGTAGTTTAAAGACCCATTACTGTAATATTGCTGTAGTTATGCACTCAGACACACCAACAACACGGAGCTCATAGAAAAGGTGGACAGAGGAATTTGGGCCCAAAATAGGGGCACCAAATATACATCTTTCTTTGCATACCTTCTTCTTTACCTCTTTAGACCCCCATCCACCCTTTTTTTTACCTTCCCAGACCTCCTTTAAAAAAAACATTCACTACTTAAATTGAGTATTGAAAAAAATGTAGAAGAACAAATGTTTCTGCCAGGGGCCACTATTATCTAATATAATCCCTGAAAATTTGCTGAAAATGTAAGCTCGCCCCTGATTTCAAAGAGGAAGTACGGGAAGTTTCAATGGGTCATATTATTCTCACAGTCAGAGACAAGAGTCAAGTTTTATAGCCCCAAATACTCCTGGAAATCTCTAAAATATTTGCCCCATGTATATATTTTCTGTAAACAATAATAATACATTAATAAGTATAATATGTGTTAATTTAACTGTGCGTGCTCTGAATGAAGTTGAACAAAACAAAAATTGACAAGGTGGGGTTAATTATAAATAACATGGTAAGCTCATACAATGAGTATGACCTATTTGGCTATAAATTTACCTTTGCACAGTATATATAAAGGTGTTTGAACAACCTTAACCTATAAGAGTGTTTAGTCTTATTTTGGACTTTTCATACAGCAGAAAACGTTGAATTTGAAATTGAAGTTCAATGTTGCAATTTTACACCTATTATATGTAATCTGCAACAAAATAATTAAATAACAATTAGAGTTGAGCGGACACATGTTCGGGTCCGGTGGGTTCGGCCGAACTTTGAGAAAAAAGTCCGGGTTCGGGCTCGAACTTGACCCCAAACCCATTGAAGTCAATGGGAACCCGAACTTTTGAGCACAAAAATGGCTCTATAAAACTCCTGGAAAGGGCTAGAGGGATGCAAAAGGAGGTAAAATGGGGGTAAGAGTAGGACAAGTGCCCTGCAAACAAATGTGGATAGGGAAATCACTTAAAAATAACATAAAATAAGCATCCGCTTAGTAGATAACTCCCTAATTCCCACGGTATTAGGGAGCTATCTACCAAAAGGCTGAAAGACCTAAATTGGTCACCTAAATTGGTCTTTCAGCCACATTTACTAATACTAAGTAAAGATTACTTAGTATTAGTAAATTCAGCCCCTACTTGCTATAACGCGAGTAGGGGCGTGTCTAGTAAACAGTGAGCAGCCAGTGGCTATTCACTGTAAAAAAAAAAAAAAAACCTATTGATCCCACCCGTGTGCGATGGGTGGGGGCCCTAAATAAGAATGTGGAGGGGGGGACCTACTGTCCTCACCCCGGCCCCCACCCCTGAGAGGCAGGTGGGGGCCCTAAATAACAATAAGGGGGGGACCTACTGTCTCCCCTCCGGCCCCCACTCCCGCGCGGTGGTTGGGGGCCCTAAATAACAATAAGGGGGGGGGACCTACTGTCCTCCCCCTTGGCCTCCACCCCTGAGCGGTGGGTGGGGGCCATAAATAAAAATTGGGGGGGGCCTAATGTCCTCCCCCCCGGCCCCAACCCCTGAGCGGTGGGTGAGGGCAATAAATAAAAATTGGGGGGGGACCTAATGTCCTCTCCCCAGCCCCCACCCCTGTGTGGTGGGTGGGGGCCCCTAAATAACAATAAGAAGGAGGGAGCCTAATGTCCTCCCCCCAGCCCCCACCCCTCCATGGCGGGTGGGGGCCCTAAATAACAATAAGAGGGGGGACCTAATGTCCACCCCTCTGGCCCCCACCCCTGCGCGGTGGGTGGGGCCCTAAATAACAAAAAGGGGGTGACCTACTGTCCCCCCCCCGCAGTGGGTGGGGGCCATAAGTAAAAATAACCCCCCAGGTCACTAGGGGTACCCAAACCCCTAGTCACCCCCCTCCCCCCAAAAAATTACCCCTACCCCCTCATCCTAAAAATAATGAGGGGGGACCCTTGTCTAAATACCTGTTAAAAGAAAATAGACTTACCATTTGATGTCTTCTTTCTTCTAAAATCTTATTTTTTCAGCCCCAAAGAAGGCCAAATAAAAATCCAGAATAACCGACGCACTTCTAAAAAAAAAAAATCCTTCTTCACCCATGGAGGGCTCCGCGCAGACTGAGCTCTGCAAGGCTCAGAGCACTCTGGTGGGTCTAAGCCATCCAATCAGAGTGCTCTGACAGGTAAATTAAGAGACTGACAGGTAAGTCTCTACATTTACCTGTCACAGCACTCTGATTGGTTGGCTTGAACCCACCAGAGTGCTCTGAGCCTTATTAAAGGGTGGGGCAAGGCTTTATAAGCCTTCCCCCGCCCTGCAGAGCTCAGTGCTCTGTGTCATTTTACACAGCATGGGAAAGTTCTTTGGAATTTTCCCATGCTGTGTAATTTGACTCATAACACTCTGATTGGTTACTTAATCCACCAATCAGAGTGCTCCGTGTCATTTTACACAGCATGGGAAAATTCCAAAGAACTTTCCCACGCTATGTAAAATGACACAGAGCACTCTGATTGGCTGGATTTCAAGCTAACCAATCAGAGTGCTCTATGTCATTTTACACAGCGTGGAAAAATTCCAAAGAACTTTCCCACGCTGTGTAAAATGACACAGAGCACTCTGATTGGTTAGCTTGAAATCCAGCCAATCAGAGTGCTCTGTGTCATTTTACACAGCATGGGAAAATTCCAAAGAACTTCCCCACGCTGTGTAAAATGACACAGAGCACTTCCCCATCCCCCTCTTATTGTTATTTAGGGCCCCCACCCGCCGCGCAGGGGTGAGGGCTGGGGGGAGGACATTAAGTCCCCCCCCAATTATTATTTATGACCCACCACCCGTGTTGCGGGTGGGGGCTCAGGAGGGGGGAATTTTTATTTTATTTTATTTTTTAAACAGTGAGCAGCCACAGGTTTAAAAGACACACCCCTACTCGCGGTATGCGAGTAGGGGCATAATTTAATAATACTAAGTGACCAGCTTCTATAGAGGCTGGGTCACTTGCTGCACTGGCCAATCACAGCCATGCCATTAGTAGGCATGGCTGTGATGGCTTCTAAGGGCACACGAGTCAAACCCTTGTTGATTGGCTGCCCTGCAGCCTTTCAAAACGCGCCATTAAATCGCCGAACACCGAACTCCAACCCGAACATACAGTGATATGTCTGTGTTCTGCTCCGGGGTGCAAAAAACGTAATGTTCGGTACGAACCCGAACTTTTCAGTTCGGATTCGCTCAACTCTAATAACAATGAGATCACTTTCCTATTTTGCCGCAGCCAGAATATGCTGATGTAGTTCTTGCTGGATATTTTTCATGCACAAGTACTCACACTAACTGTGTGCAATTTCACCATGTTCACGAAAAATACTAAATATAAAATACAAAAATAAGCCTAGATTTGGTTTCCACTAGAGCATTTGATGTTTTAGGCCTTATATTATTCATTTTCATTGAAGTCAAATTTAGCAGCCACCTTAAATAAGTGTTTACACTTAATTATTTTGTTGAATTAATATTTCATCCATAACTTTATTTAATACAATAAATCGTCATCTTTTAAAGAAAATAAGAAATATGCCCCTTGTTCACCCTTATGAAATGTGCTGTGCGTGTTTCTGAATGTGGTTATATTTGCGTATGCTCGAGGAAATGTCCCTGTTCATTACAATGGGAATAATAAGAGCAATGTGATTGGCTGCGTCAGTGCAGCCAATCGCACTGGGTGATTTCAAGATATGCAGGAATTCCGTAATTTGGAAGAAGAAACCAGAGACTCTTCTTAATGCTAAACCAAACACAAAATTTATATTAAGTTAATTACATTAAAATCCCATAGTGTTAACTAGGACGGAGATTTAAAAAGCAAAGGAACACATCAAACAGCAGTGTAATATATATACCGGTTAATGCACAGTGTGGGATGATTCATTCAAAGTAGATTATAAGGTTAAATTACATTTTACAAAAATGTTACCAATATAACAGGATCTGAAAGGCGAGTCCCGCTGTGTTAAAAGATTTCTCCGATGGAGAGTATTACAACATTCATTTGACTAATGTTCTTGTAGATATCTCAGGTACATTCAAAGTGGGCTCAGCTCTGCAAAACTAAGAAATATATTTAGACATTCCCTGGTGCTAATTAAAAATAATGATTGAAGTATTGCAATAGATATGTTGCACAAAAATGTGATTGTTTTTCTAGTTTGTTATTTTTAGATATTTATTTTTATGTTTTTTTCTGTGTGTATTGAGCTGACTTTGTTCAGAGTCAAAAACGTATCGAAATATTGTTACCAAAAATTCTCTCTGAGGACCCAGACCAATTTTAGGCTCTGGTCAATGTGAGTGGGCATTTATTAAAGCCTTTGGGTGTACTGTATTGTACTTTAAAAGAGCATTATAGGGTCAGGAACGCAAACATGTATTCCTGACCCTATAGGGTTAAAACCACCATCTAGCCACCCTGTCCCCCTCATGCCTCCCTAAAAATAGTAACATCTTACTTGTATTGAAGCCTGAAGCCTAAAGCCTGAAGCCTGCATGCTGTTTGCCTTAGAAAAACAAGCAGTTTGCTGACATCAGCAGAAGTGGTGGCCTGATCCAATTACGATGCTTCCCCATAGGATTGGCTGAAACTGAAAAAGAGGCAGATCAGGGGCAGAGCCAGCACAATTCAAACACAGCCCTAGCCAATCAGCATCTCCTCATAGAGATGAATTGAATCAATGCATGTCTATGAGGAAAGTTCAGTGTCTGCATGCAGAGGGAGGAGATACTAAATGTTTGGATGCATTTTAGGCAGCCATGACCCAGGAAGGATCTCTAACAGCCATCTGAGGAGTGACCAGTGAAGTTATCACTAGGCTGTAATGTAAATACTGCATTTTGGTCCGGAGGTAACTGAAAATGTACAAGTTTACAGGTTCACTTTAAGGTTTTTGTTTGTTTGTTTGTTTGTTTGTTTGTTTTACAGAGGGTTATTTCCAGGTAGCAACATATATGAAACCAAACTACCAATTGACCATCAGCAATTGAGAGGTAATCAACAAACATGAACAGAATTACAGTAACAAACAGCAATGGGCTCCTCTGTATGGATAATTCAGTTTAACCTTTTATACAGCCCCAGAGTGACTCCTGAAAAATGTCACTAACAGATATAATATTACAACACTGTAAGAAATACTGTACTGAAGACAATTGGAGGAGGAAGCAGTAGTTGACAGATACTAATTTCATGGTGAATCCTAAGGGTGTATGCAGTGGCGCACTAAGGGGGGTGAGGGGAGCGGTCCGCCCCGGGTGCCACAAGGTAGGGGCTGTCCCCAGGGCTGGCCAGACTTGGGAAGGTGTGAGTAGGGGGGGGCGCCAGGCAGCAAACACAGCTCACACACACAGGGGCCGCTCAGGAAAGACAGCAGGAGTACAGCATGGGGAGTTGGAGGTGGAGCCAAATCGGCCATGGGGGTGGAGTTACAGGCAGCCTCCACTCGCTGCTCTTACTGCAGCACACAGAGGGGAAGCAGGAAGGAGTCCCTGCTTCCCTAACTACAACACATCAGGGACTTCAGTTACTCCACTCCTCCTCCAGTAAGTAAGAGAGAGTCTGTGGTGTGTGTGTGAAACTGTGATTGTGTCTGCCTGTGACTGTGTGTGTGTTTGATTGTCTGCCTGTGACTGCATGTATGACTATCTGCCTTTGACTGTGTGTGTAACTGTCTACCTGTGAGTGTGTGTGTGAGAGTCTGTGTGTGTGTGTGTGTGTGTGTGTGTGACTGGCTGCCTGTAACTGTGTGTGTGAATGTTTGTCTGTGACTGTGTGTGTGACTGTCTGCGACTGTCTGTGACTGTCTGCCTTTGCGACTGTTTGCTGTGCTAGTGTGTGACTATTTGCCTGTGACTGCATGTGTGACTGTCGGCCTGTTATTATGTGTGTGTGTGTGTGTGACTGTCTATGATTGTGTGTGTGACTGTCTGCCTATGACTGCGTGTATGGCTGCCTGCCTGTGCAACTGTTTGCCTGTGCCAGTGTGTGACTACCTGCCTGTGACTGTAAGTGTGACTGTCTGCCTGCTATTGTGTGTGACTGTCTATGACTGTGTGTGTGACTGTCTACCTGTGACTGTGTGTGTGAATGTCTACCTGTAACTGTGTGTGTGACTGTGTGTGACTGCCTGCATGTCACTGAGTATGTGTGTGTGTGTGTGTGTGACTGTCTGCCTGTGACTGTGTGATGCTGCCTGTAACTGTGCGTGCTACTGCCTGTAACTGTGTGTGTGTGACTGTCTGCATTTAGCTGTGTGTGTGTGTAACTGTGTGTGACTGTCTGCCTGTAACAGTGTGTTTGACTGTGTGGGAGTGACTATGTGCCTCGGTGTGTGCATGTTGCTGTATTTGACAGTATATGTGTATAACTGTGTGCATCTGACTGTGTCTGACTGTCTTCGCCCTGCAGGGAGCCGGCAGCTGGGACATGACGTCATCCCGGCATCAGCTTCATTGCAGTGCACGTGAGGGACCTGTGCAGGACTTGCACAAGGATCCCAGCAGCAACCACTGACCACCAGCCCTCCAAGAGCAAGGTAGGAAGGTTGGGTGGACCTCTTATTAAATGTGTGTATGTATTTGATGATTGTGTATGTACATCTAATTATATGTGTATGTGATTGTGTGTCTGTGATTGTATGTGTGTGTGTCTATGATTGTGTTTGTTTATGTCTGTGATTATGTGTGTGATTGTGTGTGCATCTCTGTGGTTAAGTGTGTGTGTTGTGAATATATGTGTTTGTTTATGTATGTGATTGTGTGTGCAGGTTTGGGATTGTATGTGTACGTGTGTGTGTGTCTGTGGTTACATGTGTGTATGTCTCTGATTGTGTATGTGTATACACACACACAACCACAGATGTACACACACACACAGATGCATATCTATTGTGTTATTGTGTGTGTATATAAATGTGTATGTGTTTAGTAGATAGCTCCCTTATTTGGTGTCCTTACATATTGCAATCTCACATAAGGATAACAAATAAGGGAGTTATCTACTAAACAATAGAACGATTAAGAAAAAGGCTTTTTAATTTTGATCTGTTAGCTGCTTAGTAGATAATTCCCTAAATTGGTGCCCTTATGTGAGATTTACGTATTTAAAGATACTAAGTGAGGGTAATGTTTAGCAGATAGCACCTTATTTGGTGTTCTTAAATATGGCAATCCCACATAATGATAGCAAATAGGGGAGTTATCTGATAAACAAAGATTGAAGTTAAGAGGTGTCACCCAGTCCACAACAAGAAATCTGGGTGGCTAATGTGAATTCTATTAAAACGTGTTGCCGTGCACGCGAGGGACGTGTTGCCGTGCACGCGAGACAGCCCATGGCAGCATGTTACCCCATCCCCTAGTGAAAAGTTTTAGTGCCCCCCCCTCAGGTTTTCACTGTGGTATCTTACGTGCCCCCTCCCACATATTGTTCCTAATGTCGCCTCTGTGTCTGCATGTGTGTCTGTGTGTCTGCATGTGTATCATAGTGTATATGTGCATACATCTCAGAATCTCGCCAACACTACTCACAAATACACCCCTGCATTTCAACGTCACCACTACATACAAACCCCACCATTATATATAACCATCAATGGCCATGAGAGGATGAGCCCACCTGCCACACATGGAGGGGCGTTTTAGCCACGAGGCAAACAAGGCATTTGCTTTGGGCGGCATTTTCCAGGGGACGGCAAAAAAGCCACCCCCCAAATGCCCAGGGCAAATGCCTTGTTAGCCTTGCGGCTAACTGACATGCCGGGCGGGCGGCTGGCAAGGGAGCACTTCCTCTGAGCTGTCTGCTCTCAGCGGCTCCTGCATGCACAGAATTGAGGCTGGGGCGGAATATGAGATCATGTTCCAGAACCTGTGCCCCTATCTGATCTCTTGGCCTTGTGAGGCTCGCTGGAGGTCTCTAATTAAAATGTTAATGTGGTGGGTGTGTATGTTGGTGTGTGGTGTGTCTGTTGGTGTGTGTGTCTGTTGGTGTGTGTGTTTGTCTGTTGGTGTGTGTCTGTTGGTGTGTGCCTGTTGGTGTGTCTGTTGGTGTGTGTGTCTGTGTCTGTTGGTGTGTGTGTGTCTGTTGGTGTGTGTGTGTGTCGGTGTCTGTTGGTGTGTCTGTTGGTGTGTGTGTCTGTTGGTGTGTGTGTGTCTGTTGGTGTGTGTGTCTGTGTCTGTTGGTGTGTCTGTTGGTGTCTGTGTCTGTTGTTGTGTGTCTGTGTCTGTTGGTGTGTGTGTCTTTGTCTGTGTGTGTCTGTGTTGGTGTGTGTCTGTTGGTGTGTTGGTGTGTGGGTTTGTCTGTTGGTGTTGCATTTGTGTGTGTCGTTGGTGTTGTGTGTGTCTGATTGTGGGTGAGATTAGGTGTCTGTTGGTGGGTGTTGTGTCGGTGTGTGTGTGTGTGTTGGTGAGGTTGTGTTGCCTGTTGGTGGGTGTGTCTGTTGGTGTGTGTGTCTGTTGGTGTGTGGTGGTGTGTCTGTTGGTGGGTGTGTGGAACCATCCTGCCTGTCTGGCCAATGCAGTTGGATTGGTCTATTTCTACTTGCCCCTTTAGGTGTAGATGGCTGTTTCTATATTTAGTATGCAGAGATGACTGTTTTTCCCGAACAAACCTACCGAACGGACGGCCACCCAGGAGAGAAGTGTGCTGCTGGTTAACCTATTGATCCCAATTAGAACGTTGTGGTTAACCGCAGACACTTCTCAATTAAACAAATTCAGGGTGGTCGTCGTTCATATGTCGACCACGAGGCAGCGGCCATTTTAAACCACGCGAAAGCCCAGCGGTGTTTGGCTCTATTTCTATGGAACTAAAAACTGACACTTTTTCTGCCGAACACCGCTGAAGCAACGGAACGCCTGGCTGTCTCCACGAAAGCATACGAATACCGGCCGTTCGGGAGGTTTGGAGCATACGAAAAGACTTAACCCAGATAGCCTTCCCATGGAGTCATTCATATACCGAAAGCCTGTAAGAACTTTGACTCCATGGCGATTGAACTATGTGTGTGGGATCTGAGCGCTATTCGCTAATAATATGCACTCAGATCCAGGCTATCTGGGGATATGTGATACGAATGGGAAATGTTAGGTTATTTTAAAGTTATGCATTTTTATGTCTTTTATGATTTTATATTTAAAATGGCGACTGGCTTTGTCCTGGAGATAATTGAGTTACTTGGTAATTATCTCCAGGGCAGAGGGGAGGGAATCATAGTGCATTGTGGGTAAAAACTGTGTCTGTGTGTCTGGAATGTCCCCATATCTGTCTGTCATTTAAGTCTCCCATTTGGTCCCCTAGGGGAGTGTCCACTAAGTGGGAGACCTGCATAAATACGGGCAGGTAGCCCACAGTAAAGCCAGATCCTGTTTGACCCTCAATGCAGAGCTTCTGTCTCGTTATTGGGGGGATTTATTATTTGCGCTTAGAGACTGCTGGATGGAAACGAAAGTCGCTTGGTGGATATTATTGTTCGGCGGCTAGCAGCTGTTCGTGGAGTTCCGTTCGGGAGGTTGGAGCCTTTCACTGATCCCGGTCGGGAGATTGGCGCTTCCCCTGAGTTTGGTTCGTGCACTACGGTTATGCGTACAGAGATTATTGGTACTGCAGCAGGGGAAGGTCGACTAAACGGCGGTTTTATTTAAAGACACAAGGGGTGTCTTAACAATTGGTGGCGAGCGACGGGATGAATCCCACAGCACTGGAGGTCAGCTACAAGACATGCAGTACGAGGAATTAAGGCGGGCTACCCTTAAGGATATATTGGAACGCCGAGGAAGGTCAGCAAGCAATTTAAAAAAGAGAGAAATTATTGCTTTACTACTGGAGATGGATGCAGCACCGGGAATGGAGAGAGCTATTGTGCCCAGTATTTTGGAGTTAACACCCAAAGAAATACAATTTAACCGGGCAGTGCAAATAAGGCTGGCACATTTTGGCCCCAACCCCTCAGCTGACATCGTGGAGTGTGTACAGGCAGCAGTAATGGCACACCAGGCGCTCCGGGAAAGAGGAGCTGCAGCAGCAGAGGTACCCAATAACAATTTTGCTAGGAAAAAGGTACCCTTTGCTGCATTTAAAAATTTTGTTGAAACAGAGGGCGAGATTGATGGGTTCCTGGCTGACTTTGAGAGGCAGTGTGCCCTACACCAGGTGCCCGCAGATGAATGGGTCACCATCCTCTCTGGGAAATTATCCGGCCGGGCTAGTGAAGCGTTTCGGGCCATCCCAGAGGAGGAGATCACCAGCTACCGGGCTGTGAAGGATGCACTCCTAGCCAGGTATGCGGTGACCCCAGAAGCTTACAGACGGCGATTTAGAGAAACCAACAAGCAGGTTGGTGACTCTTATGTGGAGTGGGCCTGCAGAGTTCATCGTACCGTAGACCACTGGATGGCAGGATGCCAAGCGGTAACTGTGGAGGAGGTGCTACAAGTGTTCTTGCTGGAGCACTGCTTTGATAGACTACCTGCTGGGGTCCGGGAGTGGGTCAGAGATAGAAAACCCTCTACCCTACCCGAGGCTGCTCGTCTGGCAGACGAATACACGGACGCCCGCAAGTTGGATAGTACAGCTGCCAAAGTCCCTGCCAGACTGGAGTATCGACCAGCAGTAACACCAGCTCCTTCAGCGTACCAACCCCCAGTACACCGCACCCCAGCCGTACCGCCAGCTAATAACTATGTACAACCCTCTCGGTTCAATGCCAGGGACTATTCGCAACCAATCCGGTGCTTTGGGTGCAAACAGTTGGGGCACACGTGACCGGAATGCCCTCTGAACAGCGCCAATCAGGCCCAGTCATGGAGGAGACCAGCCAGCGAGAACCAGCGGCCACCTCAACCTGCAGCTCACTGTATTGAGCAGGAGGAGTTCTGGGGCATGCTACACGAGGCCGACCCAGTGCAAGCAGCTCATCAGGATAATCGCCAGCAACATCGGCAAACTGTGAAGCTGAATGGCAGAGTGGTAAATGGGCTAAGAGCCACAGGAGCCACTATGACACTGCTCCAAAAGAACTTGGTCTCGGAGCACCAGCAGACTGGGGACACTGTGGTGGTGAGGGTAGCAGGGGGTGCCGTGTTCCGTTTACATGTTGCCCGGGTACATTTGGATTGGGGAGTGGGCGCTAGACACGTGGATGTGGGGGTTATGAAAGACCTGCCCGCTGATGTCCTCCCTGGGAATGATTTGGCCCCGTTGGTTTCAGCCTATGCCCCGATGGGCCCTGCGGACGTTAACCCAGTGACTACTCGTGCCCAGACCCGTGCTGCTGGAACCGGCCCACCTGCTGATGAGACCCAGGTAAGACCCTCTTCCCCGACTGGTACCTTAGATCAGGCCCCCTTAAGCTGGGATTCTCCAGAGGAGTTTGGGAGGGAAACCCGGGCAGACCCGACTCTCCAGAAATACCGAGATAGAGCAGATGCTGGAGAGGAAGGAGTAGATGGGGAGCGGTATGAGTGGGTGGGGGACAGGTTATATCGGATCCCTAAGCCATCCCAGAAGAGTGTTGCCCCTCCGCCGAATCGACAGTTAGTGGTACCTGCAAAGTACCGGCAGGAGATTCTGCGGATAGGGCATAATGTTCCATTAGCTGGACATCTAGGGTCCCGCCGCACAGCCTATAGGATCTCTCAGAACTTCTTTTGGACAAACTTTAACCAGGCTGTGCGGATGTGTTGCAGTACGTGTGACACATGTCAACGGGTAGGAAAGCGGGGGGACCACCCTAAGGCTAGGCTATTATCGATGCCTATTATAGGGGAGCCCTTTGCCCGCATAGCTGTTGACATTGTGGGTCCACTGGCCAGGGCTAGTCCATCAGGTAAGAAATACGTTCTTACCGTGGTAGACTATGCCACACGCTATCCAGAGGCAGTAGCGCTGTCTAATATAGAGGCAGAGACGGTTGCTGATGCCCTGGTTAGAATTTTTACTAGGGTCGGGTTCCCTAAGGAGATCCTCTCCGACCAGGGAACCCAATTCACCGCTGTGCTCACCCAGCAGCTGTGGAAGGTGTGTGGCATTAAGCCGTTACTTAGCTCACCCTACCATCCACAAACTAACGGTCTCTGCCAGCGCTTTAACGGTACCCTCAAACAGATGCTGAGGACCTTTACAGATACTTGCAGAGACTGGGAGAGGTTCCTGCCTCATCTGTTATTTTCTTACAGAGAGGTGCCCCAGGAATCCACTGGGTTCTCCACCTTTGAGCTGCTGTATGAGACAGAGCAGGAGGGGACCCCCATAGTGCCATATGTTCTGGAACTCCGGGACCGCATGGAGAAACTGTCCCTGATGGTAAGGGAGAATCTCCAGGCGGCCCAGGGGAGACAGAAGAGATGGTACGATCAGGGTGCCCGACAGCGGGTCTTCCAGGTTGGGCAAAAGGTATTGGTGCTCAAACCTGTGAAGGCCAACAAGATGCAAGCATCTTGGCAGGGCCCATACAAGGTAGTGGCACAGATCTGCGATACAACTTACTTGATAGCCAGCTGTGCAAATGAGAGGGTCCAGCGATCCTTCCATGTGAACATGCTGAAAGAGTACCAGGAAAGACCTGAGAACATTGCAGCAGTATGTGCCCCAGCTGCAGATGATTCCAGATTTATTAGAAAGGGATTCCCAGACTGACCTTACTACCCTTGTACAGCTAGGGGACCGGTTGAACCCAACAGAAAGGGTACAGGCGCAGCAGTTGTTGGGGGAGAAGCAGGCGACGTTCTCCCAGGAACCAGGTTATACCACCCTAGCTGTACATAAGGTAGAGACCCCTGGACAGACCCCCTTACGACAGCCCCCCTATCGTATCCCTGAAGCAGTCCGTGAAGGAATGCGGAAGGAGATACAGGAGATGACCCAGCTTGGGGTCATCAAGCACTCCGACAGCCCTTGGGCTTCGCCTGTAGTCCTGGTGCCCAAGAAAGATGGGACCACCCGGTTCTGTGTGGACTACAGGCGGCTCAACGAGCGGACCACCACTGACGCCTACCCAATGCCCAGGGTAGACGAATTACTGGATCGTATTGCCAGGGGGAGCTATCTGACCACCATAGACCTGTGTAAGGGCTACTGGCAGATCCCCCTGGCCGAGGATGCTATCCCCAAGTCGGCATTTGTCACCCCATTTGGCCTGTACCAATTTAAGGTCATGCCTTTTGGGATGAAAAATGCACCGGCTACCTTCCAACGGATGGTGGATAGACTCCTGGATGGCTTCCAAGAATTTGCCTGTGCATACTTGGACGACATTGCGATTTACAGTGGGTCCTGGGAGGAACACCTGGTACATGTAGGGGTAGTGCTGGATAAAATTTGGGCCGCTGGCCTGACATTGAAGCCAGAGAAGTGCCATCTAGGTATGGCTGAAGTACAGTACCTGGGTCACAGAGTGGGGTGTGGGAGCCAGGGACCAGAGCCAGCCAAGGTAGAGGCGGTGGCTAACTGGCCCACACCTACCACTAAGACCCAGGTATTGGCCTTTTTGGGGATGGCAGGGTACTACAGACGTTTTGTCCCTGACTACAGCACTATTGCTAAGCCCCTGACAGACCTGACAAAGAAGAACTTGCCTAAGCAGGTCCTGTGGTCTCTGACTTGTGAAGCTGTGTTCCAGGCACTAAAACAGGCTCTTGTGAATGCCCCTGTCTTGGCTGCCCCAGTCCCTAACAAACGCTTTCTCGTCCACACAGATGCTTCCATGTATGGACTGGGGGCCGTGCTGAGCCAAGTCGGGGAAGATGGAGGAGTGCACCCTGTCGCATATCTCAGCAGAAAGTTGTGACCCAGAGAAGTGAGTTTTGCGGCAGTGGAGAAG
Organism: Pelobates cultripes; assembly: GCA_933207985.1. Lineage (NCBI taxonomy): Eukaryota > Metazoa > Chordata > Amphibia > Anura > Pelobatidae > Pelobates > Pelobates cultripes. The sequence continues at coordinate 23,413,245 of OW240915.1, read as the reverse complement.
GAGTGCTTGGCCTTGGTCTGGGCATTGAAAAAGTTAAGTCCCTACTTGTATGGGCAAGAGTTTTCCCTGGTGACGGATCATAACCCACTCGTTTGGCTTAACCGGGTCTCAGGAGACAATGGGAGACTGCTGAGATGGAGCTTGGCATTGCAGCCCTACAATTTTACCATCAGCTACAGACCCAGTAAGCTGAACGGGAATGCAGATGGGTTATCCCGACAAACTGACGTCTCCACCACCTCCTAGTCCGGTCATCCCCAAGTTGACCCGCCACAGGGTCAAGCCGGGTCTGCCGGAGTGTCCCACAAGGAGGGAGCCAGGTGACAGAACCATCTGCCTGTCTATTGTGGTGGATTCGTCTATTTCTGCCCCCTTTCGTGTAAATGGCTGTTTCTATAGCCCAGCCATACGAATGACTGTTTTTTCCCGAACAAACCTACCGAACGGATGGCCACCCAAGAGAGAAGTGTGCTGCTGGTTAACCTATTGATCCCAATTAGAACGTTGTGGTTAACCGCAGACACTTCTCAATTAAACGAATTCAGGGTGGCAGGGCCGTCTTTAATATTGACCGGACACTGGGCAACCATTTGCTTGGGGCCCCTGGACTCTGCCCCCTGCCAGACATACTAACACACATACACAGAGACATACACTGACAGACATACTGACACACACGCTGACACACACACTGACAGACATACTGACACACACACAGAAACATATACTACAGACATACTGACATATGCAGACACACATACACAAAGACATACAATGACAGACATACTGACACACATACAGACACATACAATAACAGACATACTGACATACACAGACAGACATACTGACACAAGCACAGACACATACACTGACAGACATACTGACATAAACATACACTGACAGACATACTGACAAAAATACACTAAAAGACATACTGACACAAACACAGACAGACATACTGACATAAACATACACTGACATACATACTGACACAAACACATACACTGACAGACATACTGACAAACATACACTGAAAAACATACTGACACAAACACAGACAGACATACTGACACAAACACATACACTGACATACATACTGACATAAATTTACACTTTTAGTTTCCTACCTTGGAAGGTGGTTCCCCAGGTGTCCAGACTGAAGGCTGTTGGGATCTGCCTCTCCTGGAAAGGCTCCCTCCTTCGTCTCCCGCACGGCTCCTCTCCTTAGTGGGAGGAAGTGACTCGCAGCCGTCACTTCCTCCCAGCGCTGCCGAAAAGCAAAGGGCCCGGTCGCTGTTAAAGTGCTACAGTGTGTGACCGGGCCCCTGCTTACAATACCCACCTGGTGGCCTGCTTAATGTGGGGGCCGGCGGCCCCATGGGAGAAACAATTGTTGAGGGCAGCCCACGGGAAAGCTGCCTTGGGCCCCCCAAGAGTAACTGGGCCCGGGGCAGCTGCCCCGTTTGCCCCGCGTTAAAGACGGCCCTGCAGGGTGGTCGTCGTTCGTATGTCAACCACGAGGCAGTGGCCATTTTAAACCACGCGAAAGCCCAGCGGTGTTTGGCTCTATTTCTATGGAACTAAAAACTGACACTTTTTCTACCGAACACCGCTGAACCAATGGAACGTCTGGCTGCCTCCACGAAAGCATATGAATACCGGCCGTTCGGGAGGTTTTAAGCATACGAAAGGACTTAACCCAGATAGCCTTCCCATGGAGTCATTCGTATACCGAAGGACTGTAAGAACTTTGGCTCCATGGCGATTGAACTATGTGTGTGGGATCTGAGCGCTATTCGCTAATAATATGCACTCAGATCCAGGCTATCTGGGGATATGTGATACGAATGGGAAATGTTCGGTTATTTTAAAGTTATGTATTTTTATGTCTTTTATGATTTTATATTTAAAATGGCGACTGGCCTTGTCCTGGAGATAATTGAGTTACCTGGTAATTATCTCCAGGGCAGAGGGGAGGGAATCATAGTGCATTGTGGGTAAAAACTGTGTCTGTGTGTCTGGAATGTCCCCATATCTGTCTGTCATTTAAGTCTCCCATTTGGTCCCCTAGGGGAGTGTCCACTAAGTGGGAGACCTGCATAAATACGGGCAGGTAGTCCACAGTAAAGCCAGATCCTGTTTGACCCTCAATGCAGAGCTTCTGTCTCGTTATTTATTATTTGCGCTTAGAGACTGTTGGATGGAAACGAAAGTCACTTGGTGGATATTATTGTTCGGCGGCTAGCAGTTCCGTTCGGGAGGTTGGAGCCTTTCACTGATCCCGGTCGGGAGATTGGCGCTTCCCCTGAGTTTAGTTCGTGCACTACGGTTATGCGAACGGAGATTATTGGTACTGCAGCAGGGGAAGGTCGACTAAACGGCGGTTTTATTTAAAGACACAAGAGGTGTCTTAACAGTGAGTGTGTCTGTTAGTGAGTGTGAGTGTGTCTGGTAGTGTGTGTGTTTCTGTTAGCTAGTTTATGCGTATCTGTCAGTGAATGTGTGTGTGTATTTTAGAAGGTTGTGTGGGGGTGGCACGGGGGGGAGGGGGCGCCTGAGTTATGTCCTGCCTAGGGCAGCACAAAACCAGGATACACCACTGCACACATGGGATGGGCGGCTGCAATGGTTAGAGTTAGAACCCACCAAGGGGGGTCTGCCTTGACGTTGGCAGGTGGGCTCATCCTCTCATGGCCATTGGAGGTAACTAAAAAACCTCCATTTGTTTCAAAATACATAGGGATTAAGGAGAGAGCGCAGATAACTTGTTTTATTTGGTTTTTACTATATATTGGGGCTGATGGGTACTGTAGTCATTGCTGCCGCCCAGTGATGGGAGTGAGCGCAGGCCTTATCTTTCTGCATTTGTATCCATTTCTTGTATCACTCAGCCTGGTTACAATGCAGCCGCCCATCCCATGTGTTCCCTATTAAGGGTTAATAATATATAGGGGTGTATATAAAAAATACCCCTTTCTGTCTTGTAACGGACCGTTTTGCACACAAGGGGTAAAAAACGTTTAGGCGATGCAGGCACAGCTATTGTAACACACCAAACTCACGAACCGCCAATAAGTGAATGCTCCAAACTCCCGAACGGCATTCAATACAGCACTCCAAACACACAAACTGGAACCATACAAATCGCTGCTAGCAGACGAATAGGAAAAGCATCCAAGCGGCTTACACTCCTAGCAATCAGCCTCTATCAGCATTCAGTAAATCCCCCCAAAGACGAGACAAGGCTCCGTATTGAGGGGTCAAGCAGTGATCTGGTTTAATGAGGGCTACCTGCCCAGTATTTATGCAGGTCTCCCACCTGGTGGACACTCTCCTAGGGGAACAAATGGGAGACTGTGACAAAAGACAGACAATCAGCAAAATAGGACACACAGTCACATTATATTCCCACAATGCATCCTGGCTTCCTCCCCTCTGCCTTGGAGACAATTGAGAAGTAATTCAATTATCTCCCAAGACAAAGACAAATCGCCATTATGCATGTAGGGATACTAACACACAAATTACTATTAGAATACACTATGTGAGACACATAACATTAAAAGCATACATTTAACATATCCCCAGATAGCTCAGGGCTGAGCGCACATTATTAAGCGAATGGCGCTCAGACCACACGAATACAGTTTAATCGCCATGGAGCCAAAGTCTTTACACAGTCAGTTTCATGCGAATGGGCTCCATGGGATTCCTGTCTGGGGTATAACACATTCAAACAAAACTACCGAACACCAGGCCGTGCACTTTCACCGAACAAGAAGGGAGGTCGGCGGCTTCAGCGGTGTTCGCGCAAAACTGTGTCCGATTTCAGTTCCATGAATTAAGCGCCGAACACCGCTGTGCGTTCGCATGTTTAAAATGGCCGCGACCTCGTGTTCGTGATACGAATGGCGGCCACCCAGCATTCGTCAATTAAGCTGTGGTTAACCGCAGCTTCAGGTAGGCAAATTGCCGGCACACTCCAGCTCCCAGGTGGTCCAGTCATTCGTGCGGTTGTTCGGTAGATTGAATCTACCGAACACCAGGCAGAAAAGAACAAATAAATCCTTTCTGCAGGTACAAAAGATGTCTTTTAACATGGGGCCATAGTCTAAAGGTAACAAGCGAGCAACCAGGCTTCTCCAATGCAATGTGGCGAGATTGCTCTCGTCACATGTCTCATTAGAGATTTTTGCCAGAGGCTCAAAGAAGCAAAGTGAATGGTTAGAGTTAGGACCCACCTAGGGGGGTCTGCCTTGACGTTGGCAGGTGGGCTCATCCTCTCATGGCCATTGGCCATACCTCCATTTGTTTAAAAATACTTAGGGATTAAGGAGAGAGTGCAGGTAACTTGTTTTTCTTTGGTTTTTACTATATATTGGGGCTGATGTGTACTCTAGTCATTGCTGCCGCCCAGTGATGGGAGTGAGTGCAGGACTTATCTTTCTGCAATTATATATAACCATACCACTGCATTCAAATACCACACAACACACAAATGCATGCTTGCATTTAAATGCCAACACCACATAAAAACACACCCCTACATTCACTCAGACATACTCCATACAAAAACATGCTAACATTCAAACACACAAACACTGCTCAGTGCTAAATACATTGTGACAGACCCATCTGTCTGGATTAAAAGTACTGTGTTCGTCTGTTTTGCCGTTTTCATGAATTTCCCCGTTCGTATGCTTTGTTTAAGGGAATGTCGGTTTTTGTCGAACGGAACTACCGAACGGACGGCCACCCAGAAGAGAAGTGTGCTGCTGGTTAACCTATTGATCCCAATTAGAACGTTGCGGTTAACCACAGACACTTCTCAATTAAAACCGAATGCCGGGTGGTCGTCGTTCGTATGTCGACCACGAGGCGGCGGCCATTTTGTCCATGCGAACGACCAGCGGTGTTCGACGATTATTTCATGGATCTGAAAACGGACACTTTTTCAGCCGAACACCGCTGAAGCCGTCGACCTCCCCTTCTCAATCGACAAAAGCATACGAATGACAGCCGTTCGGGAGATTCAACCACACGAATGGACTTAACCCAGATAGCCGTCCCATGGAGTCAATCGCATACCGAAGAACTGAAAGAGACTTTGACTCCATGGCGATTGAACTGTGCGAACGGGATCTGAGCGCTATTCTCCAATAATGTGCCCTCAGATCCAGGCTATCTGGGGATATGCAAGACTAATGTAAAATGTTCAACAGTTATTAAGTTATGGATTTTTATGTGGTTTTGTAACTTGTATTTAAAATGGCGATTGCCTCTGCTCGGGGAGATAATTGAATTACTTCCCAATTAACCCCCGAGCAGAGGGGAGGGAACTGTACTGCATGCTGGGAATATTGTGGGGATGTATGTCCAGACTGTCCCCATGTCCCTCTGTGATTTCAGTCTCCCATTTGGTCCCCTAGGGGAGTGTCCACCAAGTGGGAGACCTGCATAAATACCGGGCAGGTAGCCCACAGTAAACCAGTTCGTGTTTTACCCTCAAAGCGGAGCTTGGTCTCGTTATTGGGGGGATTTGGTTACCAGCGCTTAGAGACTGCTGATTGGAATTATTTGCCGCTTGGAAGGTATTAGCGTTCGGCTAATATTGGCAGTTCGTGGATTTGGAGCTCGTGGAGGGAAATAGCCGTACAGGTACCGTTCGGGAGTTTGGAGTGTTCCCTAGCTGGCGGTTCGCATGGTTTTACTATACCCGCTACCAGCCTACATTATTGCGAACGGGGAGCATTCACTAAACGGCGGTTTGTGCATTTCATTACTGGAGGTACCGTAACATACATGTTTAAAAATTGCGGTTGTTTTTTAAATTTTAAAGGAGGGTGCCAAAAATAGGACCTGTCCCGGGTGCCAAATGCTCTAGGTACGCCTCTGGGTGTATGAACTAAAGGGGAACAAGTGAATGTGTGTAGAGAAGTTAATTTAATTCCTGAACACCTTAAACTATGTCATATAAAGATGCAACAGGTTGTATTAAGATAGTCTGATGAACGAGCGGAATGTTCCCATGGGTAAACACTGTTTACTTTACTTTAGAATGTCTTGATTAAAATCCACAGTTTTTGACACTGAAATCTCATTTAAATCAACTTACAAACATTGAAGGAAAGCTTACTGTTATTGGCAAGAAACATAAATATCAAACTATTTTAAATATAGGTTTGTTTCATATAATTTTTAATTATTTTAAAGTACATTCACGTATTATTCATCTAATAACGTTTGATTTGATTCCACCATAACTTATAAACATATCGATACTTATCTATGTTTTTGAGATATGGATAAAGAAACAGAAATCTCACATATGTGTTTATCTGGCATTCTTGGTTAAATAAACCCGTCCATGACCAGCTCTACACTAAGGGACTCCAATTTGCCTCACTGTGGTCCTGAAGGGTTTGATCAGATCTAAGCCTGAGACGTCAGTACATTTCTCTTCAAAATAGTTCCATAATCTCCCCATATACACATTTGATCATTTGGGTGACTTTGATAAAACTCATTAGCAATATAAATGAAAGTCCACAACAAAATAGAAGTAATTAAGAAGCAAATATGTTTCAAATCTGTGTAATTTTAGAATGACTTTGGAATTATGGAGTTAGTTACAAATAACTTATCATCAATTGAATGATGGGTGGAGAGATATGACTGGAAAACTTTAATTAGTTCCTTTGTATTGCTCAATATAGCAATTTGAGATATTTTCTAATACCGGAACCTCTGCAAAACTGCCAAAAACAATCCCTGTCTTCCAGACCAAGCACAAATTAAAATAAACCCGTGTATAGAAATATAATAAATATTCCATATATATAACAAGCAATCAAATAGGTCAAATATGTTAGAGGGATTAAATACTGCACCAAATCCTTTATAATGCAGGACATCTAAATGCAACTTTATCCTACTCCAATGCCCAGCCGGTACCTCTTCTACACAATAGATCTAAATTTCAGGCACAGAATGGAGCCTTCAATAGCATAGAACAGTTTATTAGTAAATCCTCCAACAGCATAGAACTGGTTCATAGTGAATATTAAAGGAACGCTATAACTCTTTCATCGCATTGATGTGGTTGTAGTATCTGTAGTCTCCACAAATGATTTAACACTGAATCAGATTCTCCAGGTACCAGCAAGCTTGCCCCTCTGTGCTGCCTTGAATAATAGGAAAGCATTAATCTGTGAATTGATGAGTGGTAGTATTTGAGAGCATCATCTTGTATCACAGAGCCCATTTCTGGTATAAATCAGTATGGCTAAGGAAGAGTGCAATGTCCTCCTTACCCATATCCCCAGCGGTGGCCAAGCTGTGGACAGCCAGGAACACTGATTCACTGTTAAACCACTAAAAAAAAGTTTAATGCTGAAAATTTGGACAGTGTATATCAACTACAATGAGATGAGAGTGTTGCTCTAGCTCTGAAAGTCGGTCACAAAATGGGTGGATACATATTAATGATATTAGCAAAGGTTTTAACCAATTAGAGTATAATTCTAGTGTTTCAGGACTGCATGATAGTAGGTGCTGAGATATTGCATCACACGGTATAAGCCATCCTGAATTAGGGACACAGGGGTCACAGGATCAAATGGCATAAGGTCATATTGAACCAAGAAGATAAAGTAAAATGGGTCTGCAAGATACATAACAGCCACTAATAAAACTTATAGAGAAAGGCAGTAGACTTCTACCATTAAGGGGACACATTATACTCCCCTCCTGAGAGAAAGTGAGCAGGAGGGGGGCAGATATTTGTAAGAAAAAGGTAAAGGAAAGATATGTTAGAATGTCAGCAAAAACTCAACCACCTCTCCCACAAACAATACTCAGCAATCACAGTTACCTTTAACCTACCCTTCACACACATAACATAAGAATTCCGGCTCCACACACAAGATGACCTCTACCACACACTGCCAAATTCAACATCCTCCATACACAACATTTAGCCACCATGCACAGTAACACTCAGCCTCCCCCTACACACAACACTCAACCACCTCGTTCACAGAGCAGAACAGGAGAAGGCTCCAAACTGGCATCCTGTCCAGGACCGTTGGTCATCTTAGACCGGCTCTGATTTTACCCTGCCTTAAAGTATCCAGTATGCAGTCAGTGTCAAGCCAGAACATTCCGATAGAACCCAGTGTTTGTGGTTTTATAGTAATATGGTGTCATGTCTTTAGAACCAAGAGATATCAGGAAAAAAATATTTTTAAAGCATGGATTATAGAAAAATAATAGATCACGGGAGACTCCCTATCAAAGTATTTTATAATGCAGCCCATGTAAACACCTATCTTAAATGGGAACTCTTGTTGTGTGTTCAGTTGAGAAACATATTCATTACATGGAACAAACAAGACCCTGGTTTTTCTGAGGCAGAACAGTTATATTAAAATGAAAAACAGGGGGGCAGAGCCGAGCGTTGCGAGGAATGGCCGCATGATTTGAGAGCTCCTCGCCAGGCGGACCGTAAAGTGACCCTAGCTCGACACAGATATCACTAAAATATCACTACAAACCGTGTCACGGCTCGATTCACCATGTCCCACCACAAAAGTAAGCAGAAAAGCGATAAATCTGCCTTCTTTGCCACCAAGAAACAGGTAAAAGCACTGAACCTGCAGGAAGGCCTAGAAAATGGCAACCATGAGTTGGGAGACAGCCACGACTCATGCTCCATACTCTCTAACACACAACCTAGAGAGAGCCAGTTGACAACGTCCCTGCTCCAAACAATGCTGGATGCCCAGTCTGCACAACTGATATCGCAGTTGCAGTCCTCCAATTATCAGTCTTACAGAAAGACATCCAGGAAATTGGGAACAGGACAGCGCACCTAGAAAGCAGGGAAAACGAGCAGGCCGAAGCACATAATTCCTCGGCGGCACAAATTCAACAGATGGAAGCACGTCTAGCCTCTCACAAACCTAAATTGACTGATCTAGAAGACCGTTCCCGCCGGAACAATCTGAGGTTGTGGGGGGTACCGAAGTCAGTGTAAGTGAGTGACCTGCAGGCCTATGCAACAGGCTTCTTTCTGAACGTATGCCCAAATATTCCATCAGAAATGTTCCTGTTGGACCAGATACACAGAGTGGCAAAGGCAAGGGCTGCTCCGGTGGCAGCACCCAGAGACATGCTACTGAGAGCACGAAACAAACTAGCATACAAATACAAAGAGGTACAAATTTTTACCAGCATCTCACCCTCCACCTTGGCTCAGAGGAGCTTTACGGCAGTGACCGGAGCCCTCGGGAAACACCAAATACAATATAGATGGGGCTTCCCCACCAAACGGCTGGTACTCCAGAATGGGCAAACCACCCCCCAAATACAGCCCGGAAGAAGGGATCTGGCTCCTGCAGAAATGGGACATAGCCCCTTCTGCGTTCCCGGTGCGCAGAACTGGTCTGCAGCAGTAGCCCCAGAATGAAAAAGACAGAGGCGCTGACCCCCGTGCCTGCCAACCCCTCACAAGACCAACTCAGCCCTGAGCGTACGGAACCATGAGCCACACATCTCAGGCTACACTTGTGGATTTACAATGCTTGCTTGCCCAATGTGAAACAGCATCATTTACATCCCCCCGTAGAGAGGCAATTGTCTACACTAGTGGTCGGAACCAACAGATGGATATTCTTGGGACGCTATGAAACAACTGACCGCAGACCACAGAATCTGGATATACAAAACACAATTACCAAGGACCGGTGTGTTCATATAAGCAAGGAACACTCCCTGACGCCACCACAATGAAAGCAGTGGAGTCGCATACCCAGCGAGCGGATTTGTTTCCACATTCCGTCAAGACTCGTTCGCTTCACTGAGGCGCAAAGTTTCAACATCCTAGCAAAGAGTGAGGACTATACCCAGCTGGTGCACTGGAGCAGGTATACTTACTGCAAACGAGGGGTGGAAGCCCTGGGTAATAGGGACACTGAACTTACCTCCGGCCTGGCACTGGAGGTGGGGAAAGGAGAGCCAACCAGGGGAGTTGGGGTGTTCATATTCAGGCTCGTTTTCAGGGCCTAAAGATAGTCCCACAAACAGGTGACGTTAAATAAGAAATAAAGGGGTACCCAAGAGCTGAGTCACCACTACCGTCTACCCGACCTTGGGACACGCTATCCCACCTGTAGGCAGATATAGGGGAAAATGGTTGCAAAGAGATGAGGAAGCGGGGGTTAACAAAAAAAAAAGAGGGAAATTCACGAGGGGAAATGTCTTTTATGTTCAGTTATGTTAGATAATATATGGTTATTTTAGGCTTATCAATGTGTCGAGCTGGGGTAAGCATAGTTGATATGTTATGTTCATAGATCTGCCTGTGCAGAGTGTGACTAGCTCAAAGCTATACCTGGAAAACCCCCAAGGGCACCCGGTGCCACACTCGGTACAATTGAATCCATCACTAATTCACCGGAGGGCAAAGTGGGCTGTCCCACGTGGGAACAGCCAAAAGGTATCTTTTACTACTAACACATATTACACCTTCATCTATCTAACCTACTCTTTCTTCTCTTCTTTTCTACTAACTAACCTCTCAGGCGAACTTGTTACATGGTGATAGGTCTGATTGGGGCGGGAAGTCCAGTGTGCACCACATTTCGTTTGACATACCATGAGAATAGTCTCCCACAATGTCAAAAGGCTGAACGCCCCAGCCAAACACCACGCACAGAGAAATCGCACAACTAAAGGGGGATATCATATGTTGCCATGAAACACACTTTAGAAAAAATGACCCCCATAGACTCAACATAAAACAATTCCCATACCAATACCACGCCACATCAGACACTAAGTCCAAGGGAAATCCATCATGTTTAGTAACCAACTATCCTTCTCACTGATAAAAAAGTAACAGACTCGATAGGCAGATTCCTCATAATTGTAGCCACAATCAACGAACAAATCTATACAATAGCAGACATATACGCCCCAAACAACAAACAAATTTAATTCCTATCGCATGTCATAGCAAAAATTTACAAATTAAAACAGGGCATCCTTATCATGGGAGGTGACTTTAATTGTGTCCAAGACCCCAGATTAGACTCATCGTCTGACAAGGCACCCACAAGGGTAGCACAGATGACGAAATTAGCAAAACGCCTACAGTCCCTACTAAACACCCACAACTTGTATGATGTGTGGAGAACACACAACCCCTCCGATACACAATACACCTACTTATTTGACCTGCTAAGTTGGAGCTTTCTCGAGGCAGGAATACTAATTCCTGGCCCAATTCATAGCGGCAGTCAAGGCACGCTACAACTTGCCGATGGCCAACGTGATGTATGAGGGCTTCATGTCCCGCCAATTCACCATAACAAATGGCACATGTCAGGGGTGCCCTCTCTCCCCCTTACTCTATGTCTTGGCGGTCGAATCCTTGGCAGCCCAGATCCATGCCACTGACAAAATTAAAGGGATCCGGATTGGCATAACTGAGCATAAACTTTGCCTTTTCGCGGACGATGTCCTCCTGACCATTACCAACCTCGAAACGAATACAGCAAATTCTCCTACTACAAACTCAACTTAATAAAAACACAAGCGATGCCAATAAACTTAAAACTTGACACAATATAATCACTCAAACAACACTATGACTTTGACTGGAGAATAGATCAAATAACATACCTAAGGATAAAACTCACCAAAAAACCCTCAGGACCTTCTCAAGGCCAACTACACCAAAATTGCCAACGACATCCACACACAAATGGAGAAATGGAAGGACAAATTCATGTCCTGTATGGGCTGCATAGTGGCGTTTAAAATGATGTTACTCCTAAGACTACAATTCATATTTCGCTCTCTTCACATGGACATCCCCAAAACTTTTCTCACCAACATACAATGTCATGTCGACGGCTTTATTAATGGGCACCGCAAAGCCCGGATTTCCAAAAACATGACATCTAGAAAGCTCCTTGGTGGGGGGATAGGCAGCCCAGACATTCAGGCATAACTTAGAGCCACCATACTCAACCAAGCTATAAGCACTCATAATGGCGAACACAACCCGCCTCTGGGTAGAAATTGAGTCCCACTGGTCCCTGAAAGAGGGTTTCCACTATCCCCTTTTGATACCCAAACCGTTGCGTCCCAAATTGCATAACCCACTGCCCATGACTCTGGTCATGTTAAAAACCTGGAATGACCATAAACAAACATTTCTCACTTGGACCCACTTCTCTCTCGCCACACCATGCCACGAAAATGTTTTAAACACTTGGCTCCTACATTTGACAGTAAGGGCTGGCGCACCTACACCACATTTGGAACGCTGACAAACTAACCCCATTTCCGCTGCTCTGCTCCACTCATGAACTACCCCGATCTATGTACACATCCTACCTCCAAATACATTCCATACTGCATAAGTTTAAACAAACAAAATCTACATCCCTGTCCCCCCGCCTGACAAGTCTCTACTGGAGAACATGTGTATCTCTAAGGTGCCAAAAAAGAACACAATATCGATTTGCTACGACACTCTAAAGGTAGACATGTTGAAGCCACTGCCCAGCTACACCACAGCATGGGAAAAATAACTAGGCTACAATATCCCGCAATCCAAGTGGATCAAAGCCTTCAGATCACACAAACCCCATACTCACTGTGTTTCACAGATTGAACTGATTAGGAAAATACTAACAAGAAGGTACTTAGTGCCAACAAGGTTAGCTCAAATATACACTACCATATCTGACATATGTTGGATGTGTAGACTGGGTAGGGGAACAATGTCTCACATTTGGTGGGAATACTCAGTAGTCACACCATACTGGGACATGACAGCAACACTGTTGTCGGATTTACCTAATACACCATACAGGGGTCAATCAAATGCTTTTTGCTCTTTATGTTCCTGAGCGACCTCACTTTGGCTCAAGAGACCATGGCATTCAATGTCCTGGTAACCGCCAACTTACTAATAGCTAGGGGGTGTAAATCTGTCAAAATACCATGAAGAGATGAAGTTAACAAACAGGTCACTACCAACGGACAATTTGAAAGAATGGCCCACTTGAGCTCAGCCAGGTCCCAAAAAAGGATGATTGGATGAACCACTGGGAAGTGTGGGTGGTTATGCAGAGGGAACAGGTGGTTGGATAATACCTCAACAACACTGGCACCAGTTCAACTCACTTCAGAAGCAAAACCTTAGAGAACAATAGCAATCAGGTTAGACATCTTGGTCCCACTGGGACGCCTTCTCTTTTTTTCTTTCTCTTCCCATATTTTCCTCTTGTTATTTCACCACTTACCCTAGTATACCCCACTAACATGTTATTTCTATGACTCAGTCGTCCAAAGAAGTTGTTATTGTTTGTTACGCTAATGTACTGTTTTCGACATACCTTATATATGATGTATACATAAAAATAAAAGAAATTAAGACATTAAGAAAAAATTTTAAATAGTAGAACTGTGCCTTTCAGATGGGACTTCTATAGCACTCTAGTACACAATGAACTGATTTAATTGTGAGTAGCCCCATATTTCACAAGCAGCAATGTTTAAATCAGAACATCATGGGTTTCTAACAGATAAACATAGAAATGCTTAATGGAACTGTATTCATTAATCACTCTAAGTAGTTTGCGTATGCACTTATATTTTTTTAATAATCTTTTAGTAATTGTTTTAAATAGCTACATCTAATAACATATAATGTGTCTACATAAGTGCTTCCCTGTTCAGATTAGGAGACAATAGTTGTTAGCTTGATAGGATAGGGGACTAAGAAATGTTGCTGTAAAAGGGTTAATACTATTGTACTGAATCTCCAGTAATGTCGTGATCTTTGGCACATTCTTGTTTTTCAAAGAATGACAAAAATAAAATATGTTTAATAACATTAATTAGGTCGACATTTCAAAATCCTAATGCATTTGCCGCAATTATATGTAATTAGTCGGACTTGCTTCAAGGTTAATTGAAGGAGTAAAGACTGAGAAACTTTTCTTGTAGAGCGTGTAGAATGTCGATCGGTTTCTAGAGTGTCACTTGGCAAGAACCTCAGAGTCTTGTCAACCTTTAACATACCTTGAGAGTAATGTGCTAAGTGCCTCTCTTAAGGATTGCTAAATAGAATATAATAATAAATACAGTTTTCTGAAACACAGAAAAGAAGGCAAAGTTATAGCAAGCAGTGTATGAGCTGGTGTTACACTTGTTTGAAAGCTACTGTAACATTTTTATATATGTGGTGCCATGTTCAAGGGTAGATTTACATCCAATGCATGAAGAGTACAGGAGACTCATATATAACAAAATAAGTAGAAAATTAACTTAAAAGATGCAAATGCTTCTTGTTGTCTGTAACCATGAAGTCATAAAAGGTATCCAAATGGGAGTTTTTTATAAACAGGACCACTTCTGCTTTAGGCAACTGTCAGGCGGTTATAGGTAATATTCTAGTAAGGGGCTTTCTCAATCAGGGGTCACAAGGGTCTGGTTGGGAGATATCTCCATTGACAGACTGTATTAAAGATATCCTGTAGAGCAGGGCCCTCACTTGGGAGCTCTGCCAGTGCCCCACCCTTTACTCTGCAACAGGGCTGGGAGGATGTGACATCAGAAAAAGGGTAATTGGGGGCACACCCAAAATATGAATTTCCAAGTAGTGTTGCTGCCATAATAACCAAAGTATATACAAAATAAAGAACCGCACCCACACAAAAAAATAAAAAGTTTTAAATTTTACAAGGCTATGTAAAATTTCCTATCTTAGCAAAACAAATATGGGAATTCAGTTACACCATTCAGCCATTCTGTGTTCAGCCCAACACTATGTCACAGCACCCCAATACTGGTTGGTCCTACATCAATTTTTAGGACAGAACAGAGCAAGATGAGCTTGGGAAGTACACAAGCAACTGCTGATGCCCCCTGAGAGTGACTTCCTTTGTGTTCAGGAGAATCGAAATTCAGATAAAAATCGTCATATTTCTTCCATTCATCTGAATTCCGAATGGCACAAAGAAATAATGAACTAATTGCACGAAGCAAAAATCTTCATTCCATTTGTTCATTAGTTCATTCTTGTAAATTCATTAATTTGCTACCCTTATATGGTATTACCAATCGATATTTAAGGGTACCACTACCAAATTGAGCTGCTGTTAGCTGATACCAAATAGGGGAGCTATCTACTAAACTCCCAAACGGCCTAATTTGGTAACCTTAAAGCCCACATAAAGGTTCCAATTTTTATTTAGGGAGTTATGAACTGAACAACTGAAAGTTCAAAATTTAGAAAAATAATCTCACATGAGGGTCCCAGTTTTATTTAGGGAGTTATATACTAAACAACTAAAAGATCAAAATTAAGAAAAAGTAGATATCTCTCTCTTGGTATATGTTATTATATTTGCCATATTTGGTATCTGCCATATTTAAGGATACCAAAATAGGGAGCTATCTGCTAAACAATGCTCCCTAATTTGGTACCTTTTAACATGGCAATCTTACATGAGAGCACCAAACGGTGGCCTTATCTTCTTCCTAAAGCAGTGGAAGATTTGCTAGCGATTGTGACATTGCATTCACCCAAATTAAAATTATCAACCAAACATTACGACGAATTATGGCCGAAGCAAATCGACTAATGGCTGAAATTTTTCGGGGCCTGAATTTTTTTTTATTTTTGTTAAAATTCATTGCATTGGGAGAAACCAAAAATAAAATCAATGCATCGGAACATTATAACTCCTTAAGATGAGAGGCTATATAGTAGAGAATGTCAAAATGCTAAAGTTCAGCTAAAAAAAAAAGAAAGATGTAAAAAGAAGAAGAAAAAAAAAAAAGGAAATCAAGAAAGACTGCTGTGACTTGTCCCACATACATTAAATAATTAATATAACGAGCAAAAGATTAGCAAAACCAATTAGATGCTGATATTGCTTCATCCTCCCTACAGGTGTAGTGACGGGTGGCAATGACTCTGGAAAAAATAAATAGGGTGGTCCCCAGGACCTTATGTTAACCAGTTAAGTGCTCATCTTTTTCCTTCAAGCCATCTTCGTGAGTTAATTATATTGAGAGGGTGTCATGTTGGCCCTGTTAGTCATTCCCTGAGCTGTGGGAAGGGTTAGTAAATCTCTTGAAACAGTGGGAGGGGACCCGGCTTCTTTTCAGCCCCATCAGCCCATCTAACAAGCAAAATTGCCTGTGGGTAAGCTCTAGGACCGACTTTTGAGAACCAAGTTATGCAGAAGTAAAATCTAAACTGCAAAAATGTGTCTAAAGCAGTCATTATTTTTAAGGTTTCTAAATCTGCTATTTTTGCCCTGAATATTGCAATTCAGATTTTATTCTTCAACAATTCTGAGCTTAGTGGATAAACTCCAGAGAATTGGGACTTTTATTTTCTGTTGTTACACAATAGTACTCAGTACCAATGCCTCTTTTGAACTAATAATAGACAATAATAGAAGAAAAATTAATTTAAGAAATCTTAATTACTCCAGTGGTCTATTCACTAAACAGCAAATGGTGGTTCGTTGAATACTTTAATGCATACATTTATTTCAAAATTGCTGTGTTTGAAAACAAATTAAAATAAAATATGACTGCTCATTTCTGCCAATGTATCTGCATTCTGCAGCATTCTGTGTTATTTGCAAGAAACCCTTTACCCGGATCACAAGAATTTCACTAAAATTAAATGGTTTCTACCCATTGGGAATACTTGATAGACCACAACAGTAACAAACTTAATATTTTGACAAAGTACTGTGTACACCAGTATTTTGTCCAAGCAGTATGTTGTGAGATATTCAGTCTTTAACTTATTAAGAAATACATTATTTCTAATAAGACAAATACATATTTTCACTATTTAACAGATACACCCCCAATGAAAACTTGCATGCATTTAATTGTGCATGTTTTCATTTGAGGTATCTCTAAAACAGCATGCAAAAGCTGCAGATCTTTTGTCTGCAGCTTTTTCAAGCCCTCCTCTTTAAACCCCTCCCAGACTTCCTGTGGCTGTCCAAGCAGAGACTCCCCAATGCAGCTCAATGAGAAGTCTTTGCAAGGAAAGTTCTCTGGGCAATTCTGCCTCTTGAGTTTAGCTCCGGTGAGCTAAGTAACCAGGAAGTAACAGGACCTGTTGTCTGAGCCAAGGGAGTGTAACCAGGTTAATTTATAAAAGTGTTAGTTTCTATTGAATTCTCCACTTTTTGTAAAATGAAAAAAGTGTACATACTTTCCACACATAAATCACTTCAGCAAGCTAAAGTCTGGAGTGCCCCTTTAATAAAAACTGCACCATTCAGTTTGATTTAAGAGCCCTTTATTTGAACTCAATCTACAATGTGATATTTATAAAGATGTTTTTCTTAAATGCAAGACAGCTTACAAAAGTACTTTATAATAAGGCATCAAAAATACTAAGGCTGGTAACATTATTCAGGGTAGGTAAGGTTACGAATCCTATTGAGAAAGATTTTTGCCATTTTAAAACACAGTTTAATTCATAACTCAATGCTTTTTTTTTTTTGTTCCTTGTAAAAATGATGGTATTAAACACTCGATGTTGAACGTATTTGAACATTATTTGTGGAGGAGTGGGATTTCTTATATATGACTAATGTGTTTTGTTTATGTGCAAGTGCAATTTAATGGTCTGCCTGTTCAGTACAGAAATGTTAAAAAACTAGAAGCTTCATCTCTGCAGGATTCCGAGGTGAAAAAGAACAAAGGAATTCTAAAGGGTAAAAAACCTTTTAACCTGTCAGAAAAGCTAACCAAGGGGGTTTAAGTACAGAGTTCTTTTTCTGTTGTTGTCAGTAGATGTTCAATGCTAACAAGAGTTCATCACTCATCAGAGGAGGCAATATACTGTAGAAAGTTCAAAGGACCTCGTTGGAACATAGACCAGCACTATACTTCCAGGTTACAGAAGAAAATGTAATGTTGGCAGAAGGTGTGACAACAGAAAGTGCATTTTATTTTTCTTCAAAAATTATAGTGATAAATGGTCATCAATGTTCTTTGGAATGTAACAGCAGTTCATTGTGTTTTATCAAACTCAAGGGACCATTGATGGTCTGTGGTTTGTGATGAGGATTTAAAGTCGTGTCCTATTTTTTGCAGTGCATTGTCAGTGGTAAAATGTCACCTCATGTATAACCGTATAAACGGAAAAGTGAAATTATTTTTTTAGATGCAACAGTGAGAGACATCTTCAACTGACGAGTCCACAACAGGAATACGGGATAGGGACTGCTGTCATTTTAGGAAAATGAAGAGGTGACATGTTTTTTTATTCCTTTAATCCATTCATTTCATTGATGACCTATTTAATTGATTCTATGTTCCTGGGTAATTTAGTTAATATGCCTCAGGGATCAAAACTCCAAGAATAACTCTCTGAAGATCCTTAAGGCCCAATTTCTGGTGTACAATACTGGATTTCAGCTAAATAAAGAAAATCTTGGTAGACACAATCAGAAAGAAGAAAATGTGAACCAGATGGATGCATGAAGTAGTCCATAAACCTACACACCACACTCCTGTCCACCAGCAAGTAGTGATACTAAGTAACATGGTCTCCTCAAACACTACACAATGGAGAGATCTCCTTTTTTATTACACTGACCTAGCAAATCACTTTATGCATGCGCATCCTGAGGTTAGTTATGTAAGAGTTACCCCAAGCTTTCACGATTCATCTGAAACCCTGGAATTCCCTCATAACGAGCTTGGAAAACCTCATCTCTCTCCTAAGTGTTAAACTTAAATGAATTGCATTTAGGCAATAATCCAATAAGAAGAAGTGCAAGTAATCAACAACACAAAGTTCATTAATAAGTATTGCCTCAGAGATGCATTAAGTAACATTCTTTAGGTTAATGACAATAATCTTCAATAGAAACAATAAGCAAGTAGCTGAGAATATTTGCAGAGCAAGAACAGTTCATAGTGAATAAGCATGATGGGAGTTGTCCTCCATATAATTAGTAGTTTGAAGCAGTGAAGATTTAAGTAAGCAAGCATTAGTTGATTATTAAATGATATTGTAGACAAATAGCTGAAAGATATACTTAAGGTTAATGTGAGTAGTCCTCCAATAGTTCAGAGATATGGTCCACTTGTAAAGTAAGCGAGTTTCTATTCTCCAGTAATCCTCTATGGCATGAAGCAGACTTGTCTTAGCCCAAAAGGCTAGGACGACTTCAGAGCTTGTAGAGCCGATGTGTCCCAGGAGCCGGCGTGCATACTCGCAAGTAGGACCCACATTGCCAGAGCCTGTGGAGAGGTAAGTCTGGCGGAAGTAGTTCCCAGTATCACCAAGCCCCTTCTCTCTGGCGCGGTCTCCATAAATACCGTCAGAGCTGCGTCAGAGGGGGGCGGGGTCCGGCTCCGCACAGCGGAGAGCCGAACACGGAAGTGTTACCGCATGACACTCACAGAGATTAGACAATGTCTGTTTATATGAATGTATGGCTTTGAGGATGAAGGGGAAAATGCAACAGCATGAGGTGCTGTGGCATGATTGGCTCACACATCGCAGGGCACCCACAGCAGGCCTTGCCCAACAGCCATTATACACGAGTCTCTAACTGAAAGGTGGGCACCCCCTGCTCAACCTCCAATGCACGACGCAGGAATCCCAGATCAAGGTTTTAAGTTTGGTTAATTCCACCTCCCTCTTGTTCTCCCTTCCTTACTTCATGATTACATGCCAGACATGGGACAGGCTCTTGTTATGCCATGTACTGGACAAACAATAGTGCCATGGCAAATAAACTGGTGGCTAACATCGAATTCACGAGGGTCACAAACTGTACACACAGCCCAGAACCACACCGAGTACAAGCACAGCAAGTAAATCTATGTCACCGTATTGTATGCTCCTATATTGTACTGTCCTATAAATGTTTGTTGTCCCACCACTGAGACAAAGTCAAACTGTAAAATGCTGATGTTATTGTATGTACGACAAACCTTGACAAAATGCAATAAAAAACAAATATGTTAAAAAAAAAAAAAAGCAAGCAACCAGAGAATGCTACAGAGAGATAGGGAGAGGGGCTTGACAGTGCGGGAGGTCAACAGGTACTGTGTGCTGTGAGTCGTGGGCCTTTGTGTAGTCCCTGAACCCTGTCTTGTGGCCTGTAGAATGTTTTTGATCCTCAGGTAGAGGAATAGGGAGGAGGGAGAATTCCCCTTGCAGATCTGGGAATGATTTCAACATGTCTCCTTTGAACAGGTCGTCTACTCTCATGATGCCCCTCACCTGCAACCCGTGGGTTACTAGGTCGGGGGAGTGGGCTTGCAGTGCTTTTATTGGGGCAAGCCTAAGTAGTTCCCTAGGGTCGACTATATTCGAGGCCCAGTTCCTCCAGGCTTGCAGTAATGCTTTTGTACATTGTAAGATCAGCCTTTTAGTAAGAGTTGGGGCGCCCACCCACAGAGCCCGGGTTAGTTTTGTCTGGTGTATACAGGCATCCTCAATGCCAGATAGGGGTAGGTGCTGCTTCTTAAGCTCTGAGTAGCCTTAGTCCCTGAGCCAGCAAGGAAGCTCGTTAGTAGAGCCTGATGTCCGGCAGGCCCAGTCCCTCCCGGCTATAATGGAGGCCCATGGTTTTATTCGGTATTCGAGGTGGCTCCCGTTTCCAAACGTGTGCGTTTATGACTGATTGGAGCCTTTTAATGAGTCGGGATGGCAGTTCTATAGGGATGGTTCTGAAAAGGTACAGTATATGCGGGAGTATCATCATTTTAATAGAGTTAATGCGACCTAGCCAGGAGACCTCAAGGTCTTCCCATGGCGCCAGTTGGTTTTTGAGTTTCTGGATCAGAGGAATGTGATTCTCTCGTGGTAGTGTGCATACCGATTTAGTGAGTTTTATTCCCAAATAGGAGAGTGACTTATTCCGCCAATCGAATGCATAGGTGCTTTCGAGTTGTGTCGTGGTTGTGTGTGGTAGTAGAATAGGGAGAGTTTGTGTTTTTGCAGTATTGTTATTTTTGTAGTAGGATACATCGCTGTACTTGGCTAGGAGATTGTGGGGCAATGGAACTGAGTGTGCTGGGTCTGTAATATATAGGAGAATATCATCTTCGAACAGTGCTAGTTTTTGTTCGCCCTTTGGAGTGGATAAGCCCTGAATGCCTGCAGTTTGCTGTATGTGTTGTATCAGGGGTTCTAGGCAGAGAAAAAAAATGAGTGGGGAGAGGGGGTATCCCTGTTGCGTGCCATTGCAGATGGCTAGTGGGGTTGACAGAAAAGTGTGCTGAAGACTCTTGCTGATGGTTCCTGGTATAGGGCCAGGATGCTGGTGATGAATGTTGGGGGGATGCCCATTTTGGCGAGTGTTAAGTGCATGTACCGCCAATTCAGGCAGTCAAACACCTTTTCAGCGTCCAATGCTAGCAGGACTCCCCCTTGGTGTGTGGAGTGGGCCCATTCAATGAGGTTGATAAAATGTCTAGTGTTGTCGCCTACTTGTTTGCCCGGGACGAATCCCGCCTGTTCCTCAGAGATTAGGGTGGGGAAAAGTGGTTTGAGCCTGTTAGCCAGCAGTTTAGCATATAATTTGACGTCTGCGTTGAGTAGGGATATAGGTCTCAAGTTGGCGCAGACTGTTGGGGGTTTATTTGGTTTGGGCAGGGTAACTATAAATGCTTCCAGCATTTCTCTAGGGATTCTTCCAGTGAGTTTTATGTGATTGAAGCGTTTGGTGATGTGTGGGGTTAGCATGGATCTAAATCTGTGGTAGTAGTAATTGGACAGCCCATCCGGGCCGGGCAATTTATGCTTAGGCAAAGTGGCAATCGTGTCGGCCACCTCTTCGCAAGTAAATGGGGCCACTAAAGTCGCTTGCTGTTCCGTTGTGATGAATGGAATGCGAGTGTGGTTCAGGAAGAGGGTAATTTCCTCGTCCAGTGGTTGGTGTGTTTGAGGATCCTGGTCGAGCTGCTACAGGGAGGCCTAGTAGGTGGCTAGTTTTTCAACAATGTGGTGTGGGTTGTGCAGTTTGTCGCCTGATTTGGAAGTAATGTAGGGATTTTCATGTGTAAGTATTTCTGTTTCAGTCTCCTAGCGAGTAGCTTTCCTGCCTTATTTCCTGCAGAGTAGTGGGTTTGTTTGAGATATCTCATGTGTTTTTCTGTTGTAGCAAATTCGAGGTTATGCAGGTCTAGTTGCTTATGGGTGTGTTTGTTTGGGGTGGTTTTGTGTTGGGACTCTATCGTAGCGAGTTTTGAGAGAAGCTCAGATTTAGTTTTGTTGTGTTGCTTTTTGGTGGAAGCCCCTGCCTGAATCAGTACGCCTCGGATAACTAGCCATTGTGTGGTAATGGGGGTTGTGCATGATTCGTGGTGTGAGAAAAAGTCTGTAAGATGGGGTAGGGTGGTAGAGTAGGTGGCGGGGCGATCCAGGAGAGCCTCATTGAGATGCCAGGATCCCGTGCCACGAGCCGGGTATGGAACCCGTAGGGTTACAGTAAGCGGCGCGTGGTCGGACCACGTGATGGGGCCAATCGCAAAATTTGTGATGTGCGTCAGTGTGGCTTTATCTGTGAGGCATAGGTCGATCCTAGAGTGTGTCATATGCACGGGGGGGAGTAGTATGTGTAATCCCTCATTCCTGGGTAAAGGCTGCGCCACGTGTCGTATAAGTCTTGTTCAAATAATAGTCGGGCTAAGTGTCGCCCCATCATTAGTGATGCCCTATTTGGCCCTTTGCTTTGTGTGCATTGAATGTCTAGGTAGGGGTTTGGTGTACAATTGAAATCCCCACCGAGAATCACATGACCCTGCTTGAGTTTTGCTACCTTCCGTAGTGCCTTTGTTAGAAAGACTGTTTGATCCTCGTTGGGGGCGTATAGGGAAGCAATTGTTATCATTATACCGTTTAATGTGCCTGCTAAAATAAGCAATCGGCCGTCCTGACTCGTGAACGCCCAGTCATCATGAAAGTATACGGAGACCCCTTTTGATTTTGTCGGGGAATATGCGTGGCATGTTTGGGAGTAGTGTCGGACCATAAATATCGGGTGATTGCGGTTGCAAAAGTGTGTCTCTTGCAGACAAGCTATGGCCGTCCCGGAAGAACGAATGTCCTGGGCTGCTAACCTTCGTTTGTGGGGACTATTAAGGCCTTTCACATTAAGGGAGAAAATAATCATTGTGTTAGGTGGCCCCATGATTCAGGCTATGTGAGTGCATGCCATGTCGGTTGAATTTCGTGGGATCAGCTTGGGCAATATGTGTGCAGAGAGTACCCTGCAATTGCGTGTGGGCGATCCGAAGCCCCCAGCCCTCCAGTGCGGTCTATAACTTCCCTTCTTGGTCAGTAGCGGGTCATGTGGAGCATAGTTAGATACAGCAAACCCAGATAACATGAAAAACATAAACATGTAAAACAAACAAGGTATATACAACATTCCGCTATACGACAGGGTAATTAGTGGTGTTGGGTCAGCCGACGAGCCTAGTACTCGAGGGCAGACTCAACTGGGGGATTAGGAGTAACTTACGTGGTTTGACCTCATACCCGGACCTTTTCAGTATGGTTTGTAACCTGTGCTTAAAATTACAGAACAGCCTTAATTTTGCTAAACATGCGTGAGAACAACCCACCCTCAGGATTATGCAGTCGTGTTTGTTCCTTTTTGTTTTGTTTTTGGCCTATTTGTGCCCTCCACCCCATCTGTGATTTAACCAAGGTGTGAAAGAGTTACATGTCCCAATAGAGGTTTGATGTCTTGTACCATATACATTACACATCTTTGCTCTTGTCCTCGCCATCTGTTGCTCTTGGCCAGTTTTTGCATTAGTGCAGAGGGGTATGGGAGGGTACTTCAGTTATTCCTTCGTGGCGATCCCGCCATGTGCTATTCGGTAGTGAGCCTTCTTTGCTGATCTTGCGGTGGCTGATCAGACGAGCGGAATAGTTCCCATTCTCTAAGAAGGCGTAAGCAGTCCTCCGGTTCTTCTATAATATGGCTCTTGTTGTTCCTCCAAATAATAATCTTTGTGGGGTAGCCCCATCGGTACTGTATGTCATGGTTGCGGAGGGTCTTCGTGACCGAGACAAATTCCCTCCGATGCCTCATCGTGAGAGCTGATAAATCTGCGAACAGTTGCACCGCTTGGAACGGTTCTGGAAGTGTTGTGAGTTTGCGCGTTGCAGCTAATAGTGTGTCCTTTGATTTGTAGTAGTGGAATCTGACCACTACATCACGCTGGGTATCCACGGTGAAGTGTTGCGGCCTAGGGAGGTGGTGCGTTCTATCCATGAGCCAGTCCGCTGCTTCCATTGCCAGCAGCACAGCTTGGCAGAGGCCTTTGATGTAGTCGGGCAGTGCCTCCATGTGTGACAGCATCAGGGATGCCTCTGAACCTGACATTGTTGCGTCTGGAGCGATCCTCCATGTCTGCAAGATTTTTTTTCAATTGTGTTTGTTTCTCACTAAGGGCTTGTAGCTTAGCCTCCATATCATTGCGTGCTGTGCATATTTCTTCAGTGCGCACCTCTAGACGGTCTGTCCTGTCTCCCAGCTCTGAGAGTTCCCGCTTAAATTCTGCTGTCATTTGCTGAAAGTCTGTGTTTAACGTAGCCCTCAGGTCCTGCAGCATTGTGTACAGTCGTCTCTCACTCACCGGGTTGTCGGTGTAACGGCCTGAGGGAGCCTCCAGGCTGATCTTCCGAAAGAGAGGCAGGCGCCATGCCGTCATCGCCATCTTGGCTGGACCGGAGTCGGTCTTTTTTGGTGGATCTGATCGGGTCTGTGAGTTTCAATTGTTTGGAAGGCGCCATGTGGGGGATTGCCGCTCAGCAGAGCTCTTTGGGGTCGTTTTTGGCAGGTTTGTGCTGGCTTTCTGTAGCTTTCGGGTCTGTCAGGCCTGGGAACTCTTACTCCATGCGCCCTTCTCGATCGGCCGCTAGCCACGCCCCCCGGTTGCTTGCTTTTTAAGGTTAGATTGTAGTATAACTCTTACAGATTTCTCTTAAAACTTCCACCACTAGTTAAAGGATCACTCTAATCACCATAACAAGTTTGCATCATAACAAAGATTATGCAGTAGAGCAAGAGTAGGCAACCTACGACATTTCAGATGCTCTGGAGTATATCTCCCTTGATGCTGTAAGAGCATTATGGAAGATGTAGTCCACAACATTTGGAGTACGGAATGTTAGCTACCCCTGGTGTAGAGAGTACTCAGCATACTACCTCCCTGCTGGCGTTGCCTTATTAATGGTTTTAGAAAAGCATTGTTCCAATTCTTCCCTTGACTTGATGAAGAATTTTTTTTCTCATGCATGTGTGTACACAACTAGTAAAGACATTTGTCACCTACGCTGGAGAGAGCCATGACCACGCACAGAAGTTCCTGGTATATAGTCTGGGACAGAGAAAAGGTGTATGTAGTGAGTGTAGACGAAAGGGGACATGCCACAGTGTTAGAGAAACCAAAGTCTGCATTACCTGAACTAATTTTATTGTCAACCAGTCCACACATGTTTTGTTGCCATACATCTCTCTTAAGCTTCCAAACTTTAAGGGACACTATAGTCACCAGAACAACTACAGCTTATTGTATTTGTTCTGGTAAGTAGAATCATTCCCTTCAGGCTTTTTGGAGCAAACACTGTCTTTTCAGAGAAAATAAATCCACTGGCCTCTCCTCAGATGGCTGCTAGAGGTGCTTCCTGGGGCAGTACCGCCTAGTGTGCAGCACTGCCATTCAGTGTCTCCACCCTCTGCATGCAGACACTGAACTTCCCTCATAAAGTTGCATTGATTTAATTTATCTTTATGAGGAGATGCTGATTGGCCAGGGCTATTTTTGACTTGTGCTGGCTCTGCCCCTGATCTGTCTAGTTGACAGTCTCAGCCAATCCTATGGGGAAGCATTGAAATTTGCTCAGACCACCACTTCTCATGATGTCAGCAGACAGAGTCAGTTCAGAGGCATAGCCAGCAGCTGCAGACTTGAATACAAGTATTTTACTATATTCAGAGAGGCAAGAGGGGGCCAGGAGGGCTAGATGGTGGTTTTTACATAATATGGTCAGAAATACATGATTGTGTTCCTTTCCCTATAATGTTCCTTTAAGCAAGAGTATGTGAAGAGTAGTTAGGGTTGCCACCTTTCTTGGAAAAAAATACCAGCCTTAATCATTTGCATAATTAATTAGTTATGCGTGACATCACATGATGTAAATCACATGGAGTGACATAAGAAATAATTGATGGAGAATTTTTTTTCTCATGCATGTGTGTACACAACTAGTGTTCTCAAAACTGTGAACAGACGGACCCGATCAGATTTATTTAACCAATCATTGTTAACAGGAGTAGTCCCAGAAGATTGGAAATTAGCGAATGTTGTGCCCATTCACAAGAAAAATAATAGGGAGGAGTCTATAGGCCAGTAACCCTTAGTTCAGTAGTGGTGAAAGTAATGGAAACCATGTTATAGGATCGGATTGCTGAACATCTAAAATCACATGGATTTCAAGATCAGAGACAATATGGGTTTACTTCAGGGAGATCGTGCCAAACTAATCTTATTGATTTTTTTGATTGGGTAACTAAAATAATAGATCAGGGTGGTGCAGTAGACATTGCTTACCTAGATTTCAGTAAGGCTTTTGACACTGTTGCACATAGAAGGCTTATCAATAAACTGCAATCTTTAAGTTTGGATTCCAATATTGCTGAATGGGTAAGGCAGTGGCTGAGTGACAGGCAACAGAGGGTTGTAGTTAATGGAATATATTCAAAGCTTGGGCTTGTCACCAGTGGGGTACCTCAGGGATCTGTACTTGGACCCATTCTCTTTAATATTTTTATTAGTGATATTGCAGAAGGTCTTGATGGTAAGGAATGTCTTTTTGCTGATGATACTAAGATATGTAACAGGGTTGATGTTCCAGGAGGGATAAGCCAAATGGCAAATGATTTGGTAAACTAGAAAATGGTCAGAATTGTGGCAACTGACATTCAATGTGGATAAGTGCAAGATGATGCATCTTGGACATAAAAACCCAAGGGAAGAGTACAGAATATTTTGATACACTACTAACCTCAACATCTGAGGAAAGGGATTTAGGGGTAATGTTTTCATATCACTTAAAGGTAGGCAGAATGCTTGGTTGTATAGGGAGAGGTATTAGCAGTAGAAAGAGGGAAGTGCTCATGCCATTGTACAGAACACTGGTGAGACCTCACTTGGAGTATTGTACACAGTACTGGAGACTGTATCTTCAGAAGGATATTGATACCTTAGAGAGGGTTCAGAGAAGGGCTACTAAACTGGTTCATGGATTGCGTGATAAAACTTACCAGGAAAGGTTAAAGGATCTTAACATGTATAGCTTGGAGGAATGACGAGACAGGGGGATATGATAGAAACATTTAAATACATAAAGGGATTCAACACAGTAAAGGAGGAGACTTTATTTAAATAATTTTTTTTATTGTTTTTGGGTGAGTTCACTTAGTATTAATGATGCGGGACAAAGATATAGGGGTGACTTGGGGTCATCAATAATTTGTGAAATGTAATGCACATGATGTTTATCCAAGTAAAGTATGCCTTAGAATTATGGGAGTTGCAGTCAACATCATCTTGGAGGCAGGAGCCCTCTTAGTCATCCCTAACTGCAAACATTTCATAATCATTACTCCTTACCGCTGTAAAGACCTCGGACTACTTATTGCACAGGGTACACTGGGTTACCCCATATCAATGCCAGGTGCTAATAAATTCCCTACAATACACTAAGTGAGATAACTCTGGGTGTGCAAATGGTGGTGTCATTTATTGTGTCATATGTATTTGTTGCCTAATAATGAGACAACGATCCACCAGATCAGATCAATCTGAAAACTCTATAACTTTACAAAAATGAGTTGGGGGTGTTTCTGTACTCAGAGGATATACCTGAGCACTATTTATTCAATATAGTGCAATAATATACACCAGGCTTCCAACATGTACTGTGCACATTAAAAAATTCAAACACTTTTTTATATGCGTAAACCGAGACTAGCGGCAAAATAGCCAAATAAAAAGTGTCAGAGTAGCATTAGATAAATGACCTCAAGAAATCTACTTTATAAAAATATATACTTCTGTGCAGCAATACAAAGACCTTAATGCATTTTGTCCGACTGTAAGGGAAAACACATTGACGGTTGTGTATTGATACAATGAATCCACTGGCGGTGGTGTTTGGCATCCTGCAGAAAATGGACAGAAACAAACAGGAAACAGGATGTCTTATTCTTTATTCCATATATTTCATTGTTTTACAATGATTATTATTGTTAAAAATGAAAACCTTTCAATAAAAAACATTTGACAAGGAAACAGGATTACAGATCACTACCAAGTGGTAAAGTGTCTCCTTGTTGGGGGTGTACGTATGTTTGTATTGTAAAATTCCTTACCCAGCCTCCCCGATTTATCCTGTAAATGTTTTGAATTTGTGTGATAATTTGTTACTCTAAGGGCTACGCATGTATGTTTTAAATTTATTTAAATAGACACTTCAGCTTGCTAAAGTGCATTACATGTGAAGAATGTGTCCTCAAAAAATTGACACTTTTATCAATTAACTTTCTTATATCCCCTGGCTGTCAATCAGAAATCCGGTCCAATGACTTCCTAGTTTGGTTAGCTCAGTGGAGCTAAACTCAAGAGGCAGCAATTGCCAAGAGCACCTGCCTTGCAAATACTTCTCATTGAGTTGCATTTGGAAGTCTGTGATTGGACAGCCACAGAAAGTCTGGGCGGGGTTAGAAGGGGAGGGCTGTCAAATTCTGAGAAGAGCTCTTCAACTATTGCATGTTGGTTTTAGATAAATCCCATATGAAAATTAAATGAACGCATGTTTTCATTGTAGGTATTTCTACTTGGCACAATTCCGTTTTCCAATGTGACAGATTCTAGTCAACAAATCTCGCGTTCCTATCTGTCCTGACTGGAGTCACAATTATATTCCAGTTCAACCAATCTGTATTTGCTGATTCAGAAGTTAGAAGAGAAAAAAAGACTCTATTTCCAATTTTGTCCTAAAAGGGGGTGGGGTGGGGTAATCCTTCTCGACTCGTAATTGGATTTCTCCTTTGATTAAACTTGGATTGTTTTTTTTTCCCCTGGATCAACATGACATACTGTCTGAATTTAATTAGTAAAAACTTGTAAGTTTTGCTACAAAGCATCAAACTTTTTTAGACAAAAATATAAAAAATATTTTATTGGGAATCAATTCCGTGTGTTAAATAGAGATGTCAGGGCTTATTTAGCACTGTTTTTTAAAACTCACTTTGTAGATAATCCCTTAAAATAGTATATATTGGACAGCAAAAAAAATACCTTTTATGCAGAGATTAACAGAGGTATAATCATTCTCTAGTTACTGGCTGCTGCTATTATCTAATGTAATAATATCTGTCGGCCAATCGGCTGTCTTTATCTTACGGTGACCATGTATTAATATTTGACTCCATAAGAGTTGCTTATGAATGCCATGGGGGCGGTGTTTACATTTATACGTATTCTATCAGGAATTCAAAGGGAATTTCCCATTTTTGGTGTAATATTTTTGTATGTATATATTTTTTTAAAAGATCACAATCAGTGACTTTACAAATGTTTTATCTAAAAAGTAACAATGATAAACAAACAATGATAAATCATTTGAGAAGTTTATCCAAGGGTGCTTCTACAACTGTTTTCCTGGCACTAAAGTTTCCTTTAACACTGTAAAAAAGTTTACAAGAAACCACACAGTTTACAAAGTTTACATGGCAGGGTTAAGACAACTTCTAGTGGCGGTCTTCCTGGATTCTAACAGAGTTTAACTCTGTGAAACGAAGTTGGATGTCCTCATGTTTTGCATGAGGAAATTAAAGGAACACTATAGTCACCTAAATTACTTTAGCTAAATAAAACAGTTTTAGTGTATAGATCATTCCCCTGCAATTCTCACTGCTCAATTCACTGCCATTTAGGAGTTAAATCACTTTGTTTCTGTTTATGCAGCCCTAGCCACACCTCCCCTGGCTGTGATTGACGGAGCCTGCATGAAAAAAAAACTGGTTTCACTTTCAAACAGATGTAATTTACCTTAAATAATTGTATCTCAATCTCTAAATTGAACTTTAATCACACACAGGAGGCTCTTGCAGGGTCTAGCAAGCTATTAACATAGCAGGGGATAAGAAAATCTTAATTAAACATAACTTGCAATAAAGAAAGCCTAAATAGGGCTCTCTTTGCAGGAAGTGTTTATGGAAGGCTGTGCAAGTCACATGCAGGAAGGTTCATAAACAAAGGGATTTAACTCCTAAATGGCAGGGGATTGAGCAGTGAGGCTGCAGGGGCATATTCTATACACCAAAACTGCTTCATTAAGCTAAAGTTGTTCAGGTGACTATAGTGTCACTTTAAGTCTTCAAATTCCCCAGAGGAAAGCATTGATTCCATGCTTTCCTAAGGGTGAGCTTTAACACGCGCATTGTGTGTGCTGCGGATGAGTATTAGGCTTCACCATCAGCGTAACGTTGTGGGAGGAGGAGATGGGCCAAAGCTGAAGGACCTTGGCACTTGAAAGAAGTGAAAAAAGGTGTTTTGAACACTTTTTTCATCAAGGGCAAGTCTAAAGTAATAGGGCGAGGGACACTAGAGTGTTAGGAATACAGTTTTCTATTCCTAACGCCATAGTGTTCCTTTAAGGTTACCAAAACTGGTTCTATTACTACACCTCCAAATCTAAATCAGCAGGCACAACTGTAGCTGCAAATCATACCAAGCTGCTCGTCTTCCCATTCTCCTCATTGAGTCTTGTAATTGTTATTCAGTATGTTGGTGAATAAGCAATATATTAAATATCGGTTATGATACGCGGGCCCCCAGCCTGCCAAGGGCCCCCCTTTTACAGGCAGAACTCCAGGATCTGGTTGCATATTGACCAATTGTGGCCTTGGTAGTTTTACCACTACATTTAAGGTAATTTAGCAACCAGCGAATCTGTTATATCACTATACATAATATTATGTATTACTTATTTTTCCAAACCCCAAATCACTGTCCATTCTATTAGATAAAGTTGCAGATGTTGCTGGATATAATTTTATATATGGTGAATATGCTGTACTCTGTTTGCTTGTTTGTTGTTGGTTATTTTTTTTGCATTTTGATTATATATATATAAATATATACATAGTATTTTTAGATTCAGCAATTACAGGACTAAAATGTAAGTACTACTCCAGGACATCTGCTATCTTGTTGTGCTAATAAATTGAATGAGAGCCCGCTACAGTGGACTTATAGCAGGTAGTGTGAGACAGGATTCCAGTGGGTGGCAACATGCAACAGGACCCCAAGGCACTGTGATTCAAGACCCAGCACTACTAATCACCATGATTACTGTGGAACTAATTTATTTATTTATAATATAGTTTACCAGGGAAGATACATTGAGATTTCTCTCGTTTTCAAGTATGTCCTGGGTCCACAAAACATTGCATTGTTACATTAGGTACAACAAAAACAATATTAATACACAATATATACAAAATTTAACATAGAACAGGCAGGAAATATATAATCAACCATGACACGTGCATTCTGTTTTGATGTATGTAGAGAGGGGGAAAATGAGCTTTATATCTCATTTAGCACATATCACTTTTCCCAGTACCCAGTAATATTAAACATGATTAGTATTTTTTCTGACAGCTGTAGAAGGGGGATTGGGTAAAATAAAGTTAGGAACATTTTAACTCAGCTGGACCTGTTTTAATTGAGTTAAATGTATACTATAATTACAACTGCAATTCTAATAATGTTTAGCCAGACAACAGATAAACATGTGAACCAAAGAGTGAGCGTCACTTTAAAATAAAAGCCATAGTATCTCCGAATTAGAATGACATTGTTGTTGCTGAATATTTCCTTTCCTCGACTTCTGTTGTAGATGACAATAACAAATACTGTACTCAGCGTGTTACACAATCTACATCTTAAAACGTGTCACTCTTTAGTCATTGTCAAATGTCCTACAATATAACCGTATTCCCGTTATGTACTGATCAATAGAATATAAACAAAATATCCTAAAGCCAAACAAAATGTTCACAGCAATGATAAAAGATGTCGCCCGTAGGGTTCAACGGCAACAAAAAAAAATGTATTATACAAAAGGCAATTGTGAGTGTTGAAAGTTACATTTATACTATGCAAGCCTAATAAATAAATTAATGGGCTTAATGGCTTTATGAAAAATGGTTTCTGCGGTAGACTACAAGAAAGAAATAAGAAAAAAAAAAAGAATAATTTGTAACAATAGGAACAGCAGAATAATGGAGTACGTCCTCTATTTCTTGGTACTAAATCCCTTGAGAGACGTGGATAAGAAAAAATATATATATATTAAAAAAAAACACATAAAACCTGGTGAGTTCACAAAATATCATAATCAAAGCTGAGTACACTCAAGAATTACTAAGCACATATTTTTCCTATAAGCCCGTAAAATTTACATGATTTCTTTTACTCTCCTAATACTGCTTAGCTAGCTAAATTAATCAGAAACGGGAGAGCCTCAGGAATTTTCTTAGATCATTACATCAAAACTTTTGACGTACATTTTTGTTCCCTTACAAATAGTTTGTTGATAGGCATATTTCAAAGAAACCTGCACTGCATCCATGACATACCAATTATAGTACCTCACAATGCCTCACAGGCACATCAATTATAAAATCACACATTTTCAAATGACTACTCAAATAGACAAAATCATGTGTATTATTATTAAGTAAAGTTACAGCACGCCCTCTAGTGGTCATTTTGAATAGTGTTCTATAAAATTCTGAAGAATGAAGATAACAAGTTTAAGTTTCATTCTATATTAATACAAGAACATCCAAGGCTTTCAATGTATGACATGTGTCCAAAGATTTTTTTGATAATTTTTGTAACCATATATGGGATGCACAAATTTGCTTTTTTCATCAAATCATGAGTTCCTCACCTGAGAATTGGGGTCCAAAATTGGTTCCAAGTGATATTTCCAAGTGTCCCCATTGATTGGCAGTGGCACACCATATTCATTAGGTTGTAGGTAAGTGACAACCATAAGTTGCTTTCTGCAGTAGCACCCCATCCCAAGTAAAGTGGAGATTGTACTGGTTATACTGGAATGAGCCCCATAAGACATTTTGTTACATTTATTTTAATATTAATTATAATGCACTTTAAGAATGGGTCACTAAGCTGTTTTTATTCTCAGTATGATGAATGGATCACCCAGCTCCTACCATCACTGTCCTAAACCCTATAATTCACAGAACTGATTCCGTCTCAGTCCACCAACGTGTGACCAGGTTACATTGGAGCAGTCTATGTTACTGTCTGCATGGGTCACTTTGTCTGTTATGCCCGTGTTTATGTAATGGGAATGGGAAATATAAGATAGAGATTACTGTCATGTTTACTACAACACTGTCATGGAATTAAAATCCAGTGACATCTTCCACAATATTCTGCCAACATAGGTTATGAAATATAACAGTTGCAGACAAATGGAATATTTGTTATTGGGAGAAAAACAGTCATTGATGTATCCTGGAGACCTTCCAAATACACAGATGTCCAGTATTTACATTTATTAGTACACTTGTTCAAAGACACACATGGTAGAATTTAATACTCAGGGTAAATGTGGATCATTAAACACATATTGGGTCCAGAATAGATCTGATTTCTCACCACGAGAAAGTATGCTTGTGGTGCAACCTCTGAAGCATGGTACAAGATTATCTATTTTTGCATCCAATCAGGGACTCTCGTTGACAAAAGTTAGAGTCTTGTGTAAAGTAATAGCTGGGCTTGCAGGCTGCGTTACATAGGAAAACAGACATGCACAATTAATCATTACTATTATTATTGGCATTTTTTATTATTATTATTATTATTATTATTATTATTGCCATTTATATAGCGCCAACAGATTCCGTAGCGCTTTACAATAATATGAGAGGGTTATTTAACTATAAATAGGACAATTACAAGAAAACTAACAGGAACGATAGGTTGAAGAGGACCCTGCTCAAACAAGCTTACAGTCTATAGGAGGTGGGGTGTAAAACACATTAGGACAGAAATATCAAGCTGAAGCAGAGCTGGAGGAGAGAGTAGAGTGCTGCCATTTAGGAGAGAGCAAGAGACAGGTAGAGGTTACTCTGGGAGGCCATAAGCTTTCCTAAAGAGATGAGTTTTCAGGCACTTCTTAAATTTATAAAGTACAAACATATTCTGCAGTGCTGTACAATTAAGAGAAAAAAAAATGAAAATAAAAAATAGAGAAGCAGTACAATATAGACAGACCAATGGTAAATGATTAAAAGGTGAGAGAAATGTTTACATCATAACCTTTGATTCCTGTGTGAGTGCTGATTTCAGTAATTATTTTATACAAGATTACAACATGCAGCTGACATTGGAAAAGTCCATCATCTCGCCTTGTGGAAATGTAAAAAATGATATATATATTTAAAAATAGAAAATGTGTTACTGCCCCCAGACACACAACCCATAGTGGTTTTACCCTCTATAATTCTTATATACAGGGAGCATGTTGGATAATGTGCAGCAAATACATTTAACTGTGCTTCTGGCAGGCACAAATATTTCCCAGAGTTTGAAATATTTTTGTGTACTGGTTACTCCCCTCTCCCCCACCTTTTTGTCGGCCTTACTAGTTTACATAGAAACATAGAAACATAGAAACATAGAATGTGACGGTAGATAAGAACCATTCGGCCCATCTAGTCTGCCAAATTTTCTAAATACTTTCATTAGTCCCTGGCCTTATCTTATAACTAGGATAGCCTTATGCCTATCCCACGCATGCTTAAACTCTACCACTTCAGCTGGAAGGCTATTCCATGGATCCACTACCCTCTCAGTAAAGTAATACTTCCTGATATTATTTTTAAACCTTTGTCCCTCTAATTTAAGACTATGTCCTCTTGTTGTGGTAGTTTTTCTTCTTTTAAATATAGTCTCCTCCTTTACTGTGTTGATTCCCTTTATATATTTAAATGTTTCTATCATATCCCCCCTGTCTCGTCTTTCCTCCAAGCTATACATGTTAAGTTCCTTTAACCTTTCCTGGTAAGTTTTATCCCGCAATCCATGAACCAGTTTAGTAGCCCTTCTCTGAACCCTCTAGTTTATGGACTTTTTAATGTTATCAAGTTGGCGATGGTTTGCTTTGCTATACGTTCAAGAAAACTACCAATTATATATTCTAGATCTATTAAATATAAAAAATGAATAAATAAATCAAGAACCAAATTGAAATTTCACCACTCGAAAAATTCTCTGTTTTTTTCCTGATTGTCATTTGAATCACATGACTCCTGTGAGGGCAGACGTGTCCTTTGGTTTCAGTCGTCAGAAACAACGGTAAGAATCTGGAATGCTGTTTGTGTAAACCATTTTTTGTTTTGTTTGGTTTTTTATTTGTTCTTTATTAGAATTTTAAACAGTATAGAACATTCATATCACATTTAAAACTGAAAAATTTGACCAGAACACACAAACACTAAAAAAAACAAAAAACATTTTATTGAGAAAAGAGAGTAAAATAAAAACGTAACTGTGTTTTATTCTGCATAGAAAATGGAACTAACCCACAGCAGTTCAACGTGTGTATCCCGGTGTAATCTGTTTTTTTTCTGTTTCATTTCAGTAAATTCTGGATCACTCAGGAAATTTTCAGGAAAGGAGTAGAGAATAAGATGTCGTGACAGGTATTCTGCAGCTCACAGAAATCCCTGCTGTGCTCAAAAAGCACTGCTAAATACAGAAAAACAATGCGATAGAGCGTTGAGTGGTCATCAGAGACGCCACTTCCTGGTTTGTGCAGAACTCACTGCAGAAGCTGCAAAGACCAAGGATTAACAGCAAATGCAGGATTTTCAAGTGTAAACATCAACTTATTTTTTATTATTTTTCATTTGTGAAGGGAAGATGGGATTAATGACGATATTTATATGGGCAGAAACGTAGTTGAGCTAGGATGTTGAAGACAGAGTCAATGGAAGACAAGGCAAATTGGACGCACGTTGACGTCATCATTGCGGTGGGCGGATGTGGGGCAATAAATGGCGTGGATCTGCAGCGGCCAGCGGCCAGTGGCCACCAACATGTTGCAGGAGTCAGGTATACTGGCACATAGCTGCTGAGTAGCGCAAGGTGAGGTTGAATATGTTACAGAGGGAAGCTGAGTGGATATGGGGGTGTAATTAATGATATGGGTCGCATGTTTTCAGATGGGGAAAGCAAAACGTAAATTATAAAGAAATGGAAACACAAATAAACCACCCAAAAAATAAATGTGAGCACCAAAATTTAAATCTGGTAAAAGTGGTCACTAGACCCTTTAATATCGTTCAGTCAAGTTCTGCGGAACAATAGGCATTTGGGGGGCAAAATATTTACCATGAGTGTACAACATGGTTTGAAATATCTGTGGTCTGGTTATAATACTCTGATTCCTACATCACGTCCATAATTCATTACTTCCTTGCAATCTTCTTTCTCCCCATTTCACCAATGGAATTCAGTACTAACTGGCACTATGTATATTGCAGCAGCATTAACTGTATCTTCATGGCGTTGTAAGTAACGGGTTGGGAGTAACGGGAATTGTGAGGATCAGTGAGGAGACATGATGTCACAACCTCTCAATCTCCGATAGGCTCTTCACACGTGTACACACTGTATGAGGACAGCAAGATGGCTGTGGGTTTGAGGGATGAATATGGCTGCATGGGAAGCAGGTGGGAATTCATGAAGCTTCTGTTATTGAGTAAGGGAATGCAGCTTTATGAATGAGAGAAGGAATGTAGATTTTGAGTAAGATAATCACAGCTATTCGCTTTAGTGTCAGGAATTCAAAGTTAATTTAAAATTTAAGGTCAGGTTGGCTACTTTGGCCTTAAAGGGACACTATAGTCACCAGAAACACTACAACATAATGTAGTGGATCTGGTGTACAGTGGTGGAAATACTGCCGGTGATACTGGTGTAACTGCACCGAGGCCCGCAAGCTCAGGTTGGTGCATTGGGTGGCCCCTGCACTTAGGGCTACCTGATGGCCATCTTTATTGGCCACCTGAAAGCCTATGGGAATGCATTGGGCTAGCTGAGATCATCAAGATTAATGATCTCAGCCAAGGAAGGCGGCGATGTAGAAAGCAAAGCGGCGAGTGAAAAAAGTTAACTAAAACTCATTAGATGCACTTGGAAGGGTATCAGACACCTAAACTGTAAACAGGTTAATTTAACATTAGGAATATGTGCTTGTATTCCTTATGCTATAATGTTCCTTTAAATTTAAAATTAATTGAATTTCTAACAATTCTCACTCTACTAAATAACCCCAAATGTGTTTGTAGGGGAGAAGCAGGACATATCACAGTGTGGATTAGGCTGAGTAGTGTAAATGGGTGTGAAAGGTGAAACACACGGGAGATGGTCATGGAGAATTGGAGGCTGATTTTAAATATCTATTCTTCGTAAAAAAAGTACTCGAGCACTGAGTAAGTAAATCTAGTATAACAAATGGAATTCATAGATATACAGGGAGTGCAGAATTATTAGGCAAGTTGTATTTTTGAGGATTAATTTTATTATTGAACAGCAACCATGTTCTCAATGAACCCAAAAAACTCATTAATATCAAAGCTGAATATTTTTGGAAGTAGTTTTTAGTTTGTTTTTAGTTATAGCTATGTTAGGGGGATATCTGTGTGTGCAGGTGACTATTACTGTGCATAATTATTAGGCAACTTAACAAAAAACAAATATATACCCATTTCAATTATTTATTATTACCAGTGAAACCAATATAACATCTCAACATTCACAAATATACATTTCTGACATTCAAAAACAAAACAAAAACAAATCAGTGACCAATATAGCCACCTTTCTTTGCAAGGACACTCAAAAGCCTGCCATCCATGGATTCTGTCAGTGTTTTGATCTGTTCACCATCAACATTGCGTGCAGCAGCAACCACAGCCTCCCAGACACTGTTCAGAGAGGTGTACTGTTTTTCCCTCCTTGTAAATCTCACATTTGATGATGGACCACAGGTTCTCAATGGGGTTCAGATCAGGTGAACAAGGAGGCCATGTCATTAGATTTTCTTCTTTTATACCCTTTCTTGCCAGCCACGCTGTGGAGTACTTGGACGCGTGTGATGGAGCATTGTCCTGCATGAAAATCATGTTTTTCTTGAAGGATGCAGACTTCTTCCTGTACCACTGCTTGAAGAAGGTGTCTTCCAGGAACTGGCAGTAGGACTGGGAGTTGAGCTTGACTCCATCCTCAACCTGAAAAGGCCCCACAAGCTCATCTTTGATGATACCAGCCCAAACCAGTACTCCACCTCCACCTTGCTGGCGTCTGAGTCGGACTGGAGCTCTCTGCCCTTTACCAATCCAGCCACGGGCCCATCCATCTGGCCCATCAAGACTCACTCTCATTTCATCAGTCCATAAAATCTTAGAAAAATCAGTCTTGAGATATTTCTTGGCCCAGTCTTGACGTTTCAGCTTGTGTGTCTTGTTCAGTGGTGGTCGTCTTTCAGCCTTTCTTACCTTGGCCATGTCTCTGAGTATTGCACACCTTGTGCTTTTGGGCACTCCAGTGATGTTGCAGCTCTGAAATATGGCCAAACTGGTGGCAAGTGGCATCGTGGCAGCTGCACGCTTGACTTTTCTCAGTTCATGGGCAGTTATTTTGCGCCTTGGTTTTTCCACACGCTTCTTGCGACCCTGTTGACTATTTTGAATGAAACGCTTGATTGTTCGATGATCACGCTTCAGAAGCTTTGCAATTTTAAGAGTGCTGCATCCCTCTGCAAGATATCTCACTATTTTTGACTTTTCTGAGCCTGTCAAGTCCTTCTTTTGACCCATTTTGCCAAAGGAAAGGAAGTTGCCTAATAATTATGCACACCTGATATAGGGTGTTGATGTCATTAGACCACACCCCTTCTCATTACAGAGATGCACATCACCTAATATGCTTAATTGGTAGTAAGCTTTCGAGCCTATACAGCTTGGAGTAAGACAACATGCATAAAGAGGATGATGTGGTCAAAATACTAATTTGCCTAATAATTCTGCACTCCCTGTATGTGAAATGTTGAAAAGGATGCAATATATACAGTGAAAAACAATATGAGTGCGGTCTAGACACCTGAGTGGGAAACCCCTTATACCACTCAAATAGAACACAAATATAGATACGTACAGTAGGTGGATCGCACTTTAAAATCTCTAAAAGAAAAAATAATAAAAACACAATAGTGTAATAGAGTAAACAAATGGATATTAAAAGTAGAATGTAGATATCAGGTACTCACAAACCGAGAGCCAAGCAAGAACATGTGGCTCTCATGGGAATAGCGCTGGGACTATTTATAGGATGTCCCCTTCCTTCTGTGAATCTCCCAATAACCGAAAGGACAGGCTGGGACAGCGATGGGCACCAAATTTGCGCCCAGTTAAACCAATTTGTTCATGGCGTATTGGGAGGAACATTTCATCTTTTCAGCCCACCCCTGGGTGTCAAATTTGGTGTCCTATCACCGGTATATTGACGATATCCTTTTTATCTGGAATGGTAATACCCACCTTCTAGAAATGTTTTTAACTTTTCTAAATGATAACGAATGGGGCATCATTTTAACCACCACTCATAGCCCCACAGACATCCAATTTTTAGACTTATATATTTTTATTCAGAACCAACAAATACTAACAAAGAATTTTTTTAAAACCGTTGATGCAAATGGATATATCGAAAGTAACAGCTGCCATCACAAACCATGGTTAGAGAATGCTCCAAAAGGCCAGTTCATGCGAATTAGACGCAATTGCACCAAAGACGACGATTATATTCAACAAGCCACAAAAATAAAGGAAAATTTCTTAGAGAAAGGATATCAGGAGAACAATTTGATTTCAACAATGGAGAAAGTAAGAACCCTACCACGAAAAGAACTACTGACTTATAAAACAAAGAAAACCGCCCTCCCATATGGAAACAGAGTACCTCTTATCTGTAACTATAATGGAAACAGCAAAAATATTAGAAAAGTTATAAAAAAATACTGGCATGTGCTACAAAGTGATCCAGTCCTAAATAAGATTCTACCAGCACAACCTCAAATTATATACAGGGGGGCGAAAAATCTGAAAAATACCCTTGTAAAAAGTAGTGAAAACCCCCGTACAACGGACCATTTTCCGGGGCTATCAAAAGGCTATTACGGCTGTGGACACTGCCATGCCTGCAAATCGACTAAGAGTAAAAAACGACATTTGAGTGATCTTCGAGAGCTTATAGGCAAAGATTTTGTCATTAAAGACAAATTAACCTGCTTCTCCAAAGGCGTAATATATATCTTGAAATGCACTTGCGGTTTACTATATGTCGGGAGAACTATCAGATGTCTTCACATCAGAATCTCCGAACATATAAGGAATATAAGAAAAGGTCTGGAGACCCACAGCGTCTCCAAACATTTTAAAACCCATCATAATCAAAATCCCGACCTATTGTTTTTTTGCCCCCTTAAAATAGTGACACCAGACTGGAGAGGAGGGGACTATATTAAGAAAATAGGGTTAGAAGAAATGAAGTTCATTTTTAATTTTAATACCCTTATCCCACACGGCCTGAACTCGGATTTTGAAACATGTCACTTTTTTTGAAATTATTTAAAAAATAAATAAAAATAAAACCCACTTTAAATAGATTCTAGAAGAAATAATGAATTTATCTTAATGCACTTTACAATTACCCACCTGAAATAAAATTACACTCGAAATAAGAAAATGAATTTTCTCCCTTTTAACATAAAAAAGAAATATTACATAGATAGTAATATGTTTCACAATATTAATCACACTATAAGCATTCTACTAATGTATATATATAAAGCACTTTAGTTTGTCACTATTTCACTTTATTGATACTAGCTTGGGAAAATAAGTATTGATATTTTAGATACTATGTTGCAATGTATTTTACTTTTTGTGCTGTGTATGTATTTTAAAATGGAACGCACACACTATATAGTGTGCGTTCCAGCTGACTATCACTATAGAAACAAGATAGCATTCTGCTCGGGATCGAGCCGACGTCTGCAGTGCGATGACGTCAGAACCCGGAAGTGACGCATGGCGAAAACCGGAAATGAGTTCCACCGCGGAATTTATGCGTTCCAGGGCCTAAATACCGGCAAACCATTGATATATAAAGGAGAACACAGCAGCAACACAACACTACCGACTGAGGAAGCCCTGATTATAGGGCGAAACGCGTTTCGGCAATAGTAAGACTCCCACATTGGACTCTTTTATTATATTGGACTTCTTTTGGACTTTTTTATATTTGAGTATTTTAAATTGGAGATATCCTCCTACTTTTACTTTTGTCCTGATTTGGATCAATAAACACTTTACTGCTGCAAGTAAGTGTTTCCAGCCTGTCCTTTCGGTTATTGGGAGATTCACAGAAGGAAGGGGACATCCTATAAATAGTCCCAGCGCTATTCCCATGAGAGCCACATTGTTCTTGCTTGGCTCTCGGTTTGTGAGTACCTGATATCTACATTCTACTTTTAATATCAATTTGTTTACTGTATTACACTATTGTGTTTTTATTATTTTTTCTTTTAGAGATTTTAAAGTGCGATCCACCTACTGTACGTATCTATAGATATATGTGAAACTTTGTTACAGACGGTAAATGTAGATCATACCTGCGATAAAAAAGTGGACTCTAAAGTGAGAGGTTTTTTTCTTACTGAGAAGTTGTTAATGAGCAGCAATAAAGACTAATTTTATAATAAGATTACATAAAACAAAAAAAATCGTCTTTTTCATTCGTCTGTGTTTCTGACAGGTTACCGAGAGCGTCTGATTGTTGCCAGGAAGCAATATTGACGAATCTATCACATTGCTCCTATACATGACATATGGACTCTTATTGTTGCATATTTTATTTATAAATAGTCACACAAAGATTTATCAGAATTCAGATTTTGTGTATGTATGTATATATATATATATATTTATAGATTTTTATTTTTTTTAAATGGGCACAAAAATACAGATACTAACAAATGTTTTGACAAATAAAGCAATAAAGCTTTGGAAAATAATGAATTCGCAAATTACCCCACCCAGTAAAACCTTTCCCCCATTTAAGGAGAAACTACTGACCATGTTGGGAA
The DNA here is from genome assembly GCA_933207985.1 of Pelobates cultripes. Classification (NCBI taxonomy): domain Eukaryota; kingdom Metazoa; phylum Chordata; class Amphibia; order Anura; family Pelobatidae; genus Pelobates; species Pelobates cultripes. The sequence goes on along the minus strand of OW240915.1, from coordinate 23,370,878 downwards.
AAAAACTGACCAATGGGAAAGATTATGAGAACATTTTCAGGGTTATTCAGTAAACTAAATTGCCAGGAATTCACCAAATATCTGCAGATTGAAGGCCAAAAGAGATGAGCTGGACACATAACTGGCCTGCTCCATTCCTCCTCCCCCCGCTTGCCACTCCCAGTTGTAAATTCCTTTAATGTAAAGTAACTGTCTTATCTCTCTTCCTTAGACCCAAACCATCCATTCCTGCAACATGAAGGCCATTTAATTTTATTGAGCTCCTCCCGCCCACCCTGGTTCCTTCTAACTATATAGCATGCACCTCCAGCTGTTTGGAACCACACCAATCACCTCCCTATTACCTTCACATATTATCAGCTGCTGCAGTTACACCATTAACTTCCTCTGCTACCTCTTGTCTCATACCCCCATTTCAACCTTTAGATTGTAAGCTCACGGGCAGGCCCTCTACCTGTTGAATCGGTCTGTTCTTATTGTGTTTGTCTTTTTCCCCAATTGTACAGCGCTGCAGAATTTGTTGGTGCTTTATAAATGCCAGTAATAATAATAATAATAATAACTGATTGGTGATTTTTTTTTTGGTTCTGTGTTTTTGGTATTCAATTTTCCCAGGTAATTTGCCATTAATTCACCATTTAGTGAATATCGCTAGTGAGATTTACCTGATTATTTTTATAATTATTTAGTACTTCCTATTACGCTGGACCAGGAGTTTCATTAAGTGAATTTTAAAAACAGTTTACTAAGCTCACTGAGAGATTATTCACAAAGGTGTGAATTGTAATAAATTGAACTCTGGATTGCAAAATTTAAGATAAACTAATCGATTTGGAAAAATTCCCCAACGCAGTCACAGCTTGTTAGCCTAGATTTAGGGGGGAAAAAAGTTGAGAAAATGCAAAAAACGAAACCATGAATACACGATACTTTGTATTCTCACACTGTGTGCTTCCTTCTACTCCACAGTAATGATAAGAACAATGTGTGTTCTAATACGGATATCCCAGAAATCTCATTGAGTGTAACTATTTGCCTGAATATAATAGAGCAAAACAACGCAGATAAAGAGAAGAAATAAGATCCATTGTTTCATTTCTCCTCTTCTCTCTATGCTTTCTCTGTGCTGTCTGCCAGGTGCAAAGACAGAGCTTCTAACAATGATTGACAGGGAGTTAAAATGGAGGTGCCCAGTTACAGGATAAAGAGGAGTGAATTTCTACACTTAATATTATTAATATTCATTTTCACACCTCACAAAAATATATTAGTTATATATCAGGATAAGCAAACGTAATACTACATTTCTTTGGAAGTGAAATTTTTTCCTTTAAATGATCCCAGCAGAAAAATATACAGTGTAACCAAGATGTAATAAATGTATAAAAATAGCACTAATAATGATAAAAGTGCCACTATACTTGCAATTGAAGTATACAATATAATAGAAAATTGCAGCTTACAATTTGGAACAATCACGCAGTGATGTAGCACACAGCTGTTACAACTAACCAGATTATTGTTAAGATTTAAAAATTTGTTTCTTGATAGGTCTAGCTAACAAATCTTTTTTGAAATCGCATAACTGACCACCTGTCGGCGTGAACTGATGATAACCCTCACCTCTCCTATCTACTTTTTAACTTTTCCCAGAATAGCTCCTGACTTTGTTACTATGGTAGCTTGGTATTTACGTGTCGAAGGACCAAGCCTGCAGATGAAGAGATTGCTATGACAATTGGACCGATTTTTATCTCTTTAAAGGAATACTGTAGCGTTAGGAATACATATCTGCATTCTTTTACACCACAGCCCTATTGCCCCTTATCAGTTAGGTGCCCCCTCTTTTATTCACGGCATGTGTTCCTTTTGTTGCTGTCAGGAAGTTTTTCTGAGAGTGGCCCGATTTTATAGAGCCCATTTGGCCAGACACAGGGGCTTGGTGCTGTAATTCTAACGCTTTGACCTCCACTATTGCTATCAGATCCGGCCTTCACTTTACTGTCTCGGATTTATGGGGAGTTGTTTCTGTTATATCGGGAAGTCAGTGGGGAAGCAAGCCCCGAGTCGGGTATCTAAAGGGACTTGATTATCGAGCGCAAATATTAGAGCTGATCTTGGGCTTTACAGCTAGTAAGTAGTTAACACTACAAGACGTTATATTATAGCTGCAGTGTTTATACTGTGCATCTTGTTTTGCATTTTATTATGCTCTGTACATGAAAAGTTGTCATAAGTGCAAACCTTTTTTTTTTTTCTCTTCACTTGATGATCCCCAGCGGCTGATACCCACATTGTTATTATTTTTGTGTCATAGTTTCTCCTGGTATTTAGTGCAATGTATTTATTATACATTGTTTTTTTTACGTAATTATTTTCTTGATCTGCACTATTATTGCTATTTGTTTTTATTTTTCATGCAAAACACTGTTACATGGATATCAGCTGATAAGTATAAGTTTTTTCACTTTTCTGACTGGGGGGGGGGATGAGTCACTTTCTTGAGAGTAGTTCTGCTTACTTATTCAATTTATTTATATTACTATTATTTATATCACTTAGTAGTATTGTATTTGTGGAGAACTGTCTGGTACTATTATTTAGTGTTAACAATTAACATTCCTTTGTGTATACAACTCAATGTGCAGATTTCCATTTTTTATCCATTATTTGAGCTTATCTTCTTCTTCTGCTTAGCAGATTTAGTAGCTATACGTTAATGAAAACATGCCTGTATTTGATTATATATTTCTTCTTTGGGGTTATGTCTAAAAACACTTCTCAAAAGCTGCAGATCTATTGTCTGAAGCCTTTGCATGCCCTCCCCTTCTAACCCCGCCAAGACCTTCTGTGGCTGTCCAATCACAGACTTCCCAGTGTGGCTCAATGATAAGTCTTTGCAAGGCAGGTGCTCAGAGCAATTGTTGCCTCTTGAGTTTAGCTCCACTGAGCTAACCAAACCAGGAAGTAACAGGATCATGACTTTGCAGGAGACAGGGAGGTAACAGCACAAAGGTTGCCTCGGCAATAAAAAAAAAGGGTGAGTGAAACTTTAATGTTTAGGTTTGTATTCCTAACGCTATAGTATTGTTTTAAACACCGGTGTGATTTGAAAACATAAATCTTGTGGTTTCTAAGCTTGAAATATAATGTGCGGTTATAAAACTAAATATATATTGTGACTTAATGTCTCAGGTTTAAAACTGAAAGTGACCTTGCAGAGGTTATAAGGAAAAAAATAGCTTCAATTGTCTCGAACGTCTCATTAAGCCCCGCACGACTCCCAGCAATTTTAAACAGAAGATAAAATCAGCAATATAGTTTTAAAAAGAGATCTAGATTTGTGGTTTTCAATCCTTTAAGAAAGTAGGAGAAAAAAATATATGGATGTCTGACGTGCACACTTCAATTAAATAATCTCTCCAAAGAAAATTAAGACAATATCATTATCATAGATAACTTGACAAAGCAGTTTTGCTGCTTTTGATAAAAAGAAAATCATATTTTAGGTACATTTAACATAACAAAAGTAATACATATATATATATATATATATATATATATATATATGAATAAATGAATGAGTAACTTCTATACGAGTCAGCTCGAAATTAGAATAATTCACTTCTTTTTTCTTTTCCCTCTTTTCTTCATCACAGAGTTTTTTTAGTCCAGTAAATATAAACATAGTACAAATTAGCAAAATTGAACAAACTAAATTGTTCCAAATTTTGAAAGTGGTGGGTTTGGCTAAAAATGTTAAATTCTGTGGGGACTATAAATAAATGTATAGATTGACTGCAAAGTCATAATATTTGAAACAGACTATTTGAATTTTGAAGAGCTTTGCACCAGAAACGAGGTGGAGATTTGTTTTAATGTTTGTAAATTAATTTTATAAATTGACAAAATTGATTCAGTGATTTTACGATTTGAGGAGATATGGAGTGAGTCGGCTGCTTAGTGCACAACAGAGCATTTTAGAAAGGTAAGGAAAATATTTTTATTGCTAAAGAAACCTAATCTAAGAAATATTTTCAGATCTCCCTATCCTTTGTTTCCCTTATTGAATTAATTGTAAATTTGGGATTTCAAATATTAACTAGTGATAGTAGACAAGTGGAACACTCCAAACACCTTTATCTATTAGAAGTCTTTCACGTGCTAGGCGTGACTTACTGGACATCATCATCAAATAAGATCTTCTGGAACTTAGAATGGTTAATTGATGGCGTTGCTATGATTGACAGATTTAACTGCTTACCATCTGAATCCATTACTTCTTTAACAGATAGGTCTTTTAGCGGTGGCAAATGATGACAAGATGTTTGTAGAACTTAACATGCTTGTCTTTCCAAACCTGATTCCTCATTTTAAGGTATTAAGCCTACTTAAAACTCATATGGGGTTGGGAACAACTCTTATGCATTTTACTCCAACTTTTCAAAACGTTTCTAATGAATCATTGTTGATTTTTAAGTAGAACTTCTTTAAATAGTGGGCAAGAAGAAAAATTATGGCATAATTTGAGAGCCTTCTGATGTCACATTAATTGACCTCGTATCTCTCAAGTGTAAATGAATGGCGTCAAGCAGAAGTGCTTGCTCTCAGACAGTCAACAAAGATGTAATGTTTTGACCAAGGACAATTAAGTCCCCTTCCTGAGGCATGCTCTGAGTTCCCAGGACCAGATTTCTAGGATATGTGGCATACATATATCAATGTTGCAGCTTAGACATCTTGAGCTGTGACCCAACTTTTCTCTTTTGGGTTGAAAGCTTACCAATCAGTCAAATACTGTAGAAAATTCCATTATCAGAAGGATTCCAGTATCTCGTGGAGTTTGCATATTTCCATGAACTTGTACAGGACAAGGAGACACTTAGTTTGAGGAAACAATATACATTTTTAAAGGTTTTAGTCTGGATATTTGTGTGAATCTTGAAGACCTAGGACATGGATAAAATATAGTAAAACATGTTCACGCATTTAAGAATATTGAATTGGCCAATCTTCTAATAATACATTGGAAGCTTGATGTAGATGGAAATTCCTGGCAGATTTCAGTGGAGGAAGCAGAGTTTGTTTTTGTTTTTTTATCCAGAATGCTCTTATGACTTCGGCTAGGTATATGGAGAAGAGACCAGAGGGACTCTCTCAAGGAGCAAGTAAATCTTTTAAATTATTTTGCTAATGGAATGTTAATGTTAAATGATGAATGAAAGTGTGTGAGCATCAAAGAAGAACAAGCATTGGAGACAGCTTTGAGGCTGGTTGTTGAATGTCAGTTCAACCAATGGAAATAACTGTACTTGATTTAATGTAAAAAAAAAATAAAAAAAAATTACAAATACGTTGGATTAATGGTAAAGAACTGGTGTCTTACTAGATCTACACAAAACCGGACAAAGAAGTATTTCACTAATCTCAACATGATAGATGGCTATTCAATAATGCTAAAATGTGCTCATATTTGTTATGCTCGTCAACATGATTTTCTTATCAACTAAATGCTTGGGTATGGTTAGTTTGCCTCTAGTTCAGTTCCCAAGCCAAATTGAATAGTAAATTCACAGAAGGCTCCTAATCGTAGGCAGCCCAGGAGTAGTCCACACTCAGAGATATGAGAAAATAACTTGGGAAGGGAGGAAGCTGTACAGTTAAAGCTATGGTCTTTTCATTTATTTTTTAAATGTATTTCAATATTTTGATAAATGTAATAACTGAATATTAGCTTTACAACTTGTTAAAATTTTAGTATAAGAATCCATTTTAATGTAAAATTCTTTATGGGTTAAAAATAAATAAATAAAACCATGTTAACATAAGAAATGTCCCGCAGATAATGAAAAAAAAATGTAAAGCATTACAGACAAGAACAAGACTACAGGCAATAAACACCACGAGTTTCACAGGTTTATTTATTTTACAAATATAACCAGAATTGCATCAAATGAAAATGAAGCTCAGCACAATGTACTCCTACAAGACTGTACAGAAAAATGAACAAACCTTAACCCCTTAAGGACACGACGTGTGTGACATGTCATGATTCCCTTTTATTCAAGAAGTTTGGTCCTTAAGGGGTTAAAGCTCAATGAGTTACAGACTCAACTTTTACTGAAATTAGGCTAAACCAAAGCAGCTTTTAGGTAGTTTTGGAACTATCAACTCAGCTAGTCTCACAGATACAGTTTGAAATAGTTCACTTATCTTAGTAACTGAGAGTCATTAATGGCTTCAATCTTGCAGTACTGGTTTGATCCTATACTAGATGTATCCTTCCAATATACCAAAACTAAGTGTATACGCTTACTAAAGAAAGAGGGAATACTTCAATGTGAAATGACAACACAATAGAAAGAGTGGAAAAATATATTCAATTGTTAAATGTGCATTCAGTTGTCAACACTCCACAGCTCACATCAATCCGTAAGTACATCATTTTGGTTTCCATGAGAACTGTACCACATCTAGCACTTCACTTTTTAGAAATACAGTCTGTAGGAACTCGTTAGCATGGCTGCTTAGCTTTTCTCATTTATTAAGAGTACACTCTAGAGTGCAGTCTAGAGTTCTTCCCATTTGGGAACAAGGGCTTTATTAAACTCTTGTTCATCTTTCTGCGTCTGGTCAGTTGTGAGAGCTTAATTGCTTTATTTAGTATGTCTTTCACATACTGGATAGAATGGTTAATTAATGATTTCTCGATGACTGGCAGATTTTCCTGATGCTGTTCCTAATCTATTACTTCTTCAACAGACAGGGCATTTGGTGGTGGCAAGTGATGGCTAGATCTTTGTACAAACATGTTTGCCAGTTTCCATACTTCATCCGCTAAGGTAAATATATCGCACATCTTAGGCAATAATTCTGGTACCTAAATCTCACATGGGGTTCAGAAGAACTCTTATGCATTTAGTTGCAACTTTACAAAAATCTCTACATTTCAATTCTTGTTGATTTCCATAGCAGGTCTTTTTAAGAATTTAACTGAAAATGGTGAAAATGATTGCATATCAATTATGACGAAATATATTTGGACAGCCTTGTACATGTTTGCTTGGAAATATGTGTAGAATTGTATATGTTAAATGTAATAAACATACAAGTATTTAAATGGATTACTAAAATTATTCTAATAAAGACATGCTCCTTCAATAAACAAGCATCAGTTTAAACATACTATTAAAAGCTAAAGGCACATGAGGAGATAAACATCCATTCGGCATTAGTTATATCTAACCCAAATCAGTCATTTTCCAAATTAGGGTTGGGTTGACAGTAAATTTCTTAGTGAAGGAAGGAGGTGAGTAATGCATTTTTTTTCTCCAATCTGACAATCACATGATTAATGTGTTAATGAAGGAAAAAAAGGTATAGTATATAACCCCTACAGTAAGATACCATTGACCCATTCTCTAAATGGCCAGTTCTCTTAGATGACAAGATGGTACTCAACCAAAATTTTTAAAAATAATTTTACGACTTTTCCATATTGGCTTAACAATGAAGTGCATTCATTTGTCAACTCTGTGGTAAACAGACCCCTTAAGCGTGTAAAATGGAAAATAGCAGAATTGGAATTCACAGCATAGTAAAAATAAACTGTAATCTCTAAGGTAGACTGACCAGATATATCCTTTAGGCTACAATGGTTCTAGCTAATGTATGCTATGGGGCTATAGCCATAACAGAGTGTATTTCTTAAAAGCATTCACCCATGAAGGAGAAATCTGGCCACCCTACTCTAAGGCTATGTGTTGTTTTTATAAACCAACGGCAGATATAATTAAGGGTATATATTCATTATATTTTTCGTGGTGATTTTAGGGATGAAAAATGGTTGACTGTTGCATTTAATAGAGGATTTGTTTCAGTGCATCTTACACAAACTATCCAGTAGTAAGTTTTAGAACGGTTGTAGACTGCTCAGATTTAGAGGAATATTCAGATGCTGCCCACTTGCCTCCACAATCCTCGACATTGTAAATGGTGCACATTCCAGCCAATAGGAAATTAGAATATGCAAACATGGTGGAGATACAAAATATCTGGAAAAGTAATCCAACAACTTTAACTCCTGTTCAATATATTATACTCACATCTTACTTTACTTTTTGTTAGTCCGCAGTACTGTGGACTAAATTAAAGTATTATAGAGCAGTCAAATCACTGATAGAAGTAACTACATCATATTTATAATCTCTCTACATAATACTAAACCCAACTATTTTCATCACATAATTACGATTTGGCATCTGCATGTTACAAATGGAAATAAGGTTATGTTCTAAAATTTGCAAAAGCAATTTGATTTCCACATACATTATCACAATATTTTGACAAGGCAATACAGAGAATGTGAGTAATAGCTTAACCACTCTTTCGCAGGAGGTAGAGGCTCCAACTGGACTCTGGAACCACGTTTACAGATGGGGCATGGGTCACACAGATAGATCCAAAAGTGCTGGCTTTTAAATTTATCTTAAAAGTATTAATTGTTTAGAACAATCCTAACCAATTTTTTTTTTTTATTATTATTTATTTTTGGAGCGCAGTGTCAGATACATGCTTAAGTAATGACATATGACAAAGTATAAAACGACTTATAAGTATAGAAAGAGTTGCTGGGATTTTTTTTTTTGTCAGAAGTAAGCAGACTTAAAGGACCACTATAGGCACCCAGACCACTTCAGCTTAATGAAGAGGTCTGGGTGCCAGTTCCAGCTAGGTTTAACCCTTTTTTCTATAAACATAGCAGTTTCAGAGAAACTTCTATGTTTATATTAGGGTTAATCCAGCCTCTAGTGGCTGTCTCATTGACAGCCGCTAGAGGCGCTTGCGTGCTTCTCACTGTGATTTTAACAGTGAGAAGACGCCAGCGTCCATAGGAAAGCATTGTGACTGGCTGAATGCTCTTGCCGCGCATGCAGCCGAGGAGGAGAGCTCCCCACCCGGCGCTGGAGAAAGAGGTAAGTTTAACCCCTTCCTCACCCTAGAGCCCGGCGGGAGGGGGACCCTGAGGGTGGGGGCACCCTCAGGGCAGTATAGTGCCAGGAAAACGAGTATGTTTTCCTGGCACTATAGTGGTCCTTTAACATTCTCGTCTAGGTACTTGAAACCATCAAGATTACATCTATAGTAAAATACTAGACATAGTGAGAGGTAAGAAGAGACATGCCTTGAGTATCAGACTAGGTAAGACAATAGTATACCAACTGGTATGGCATAGATGCCACATGTGACGAGACCAATCTCGCCACATTGCATTGGAGAAGCCTGGTTGCTCGCCTGTTGCTTTTGGACTATGGCCCCATGTTAAAAGCCTTCTTGCTTCTGCATTCGGTCATTTAACCGGATGCCTGTTCATTCAGTAGTTAAACCGTATGAACAGCATTACCCCAGATAGCCATCCCATGGAGTCTATTCGTATGGAGAACAGACTTTGTGAACACTTTAACTCCACGGCGATTGGACTGTGTGCATAGGATCTGAGCGCTATTCGGTACTTTTGTGCGCTCAGATCGAAGCTATCTGGGGATAGGTAGAATGTATATGTTTTGTGCAACAGTTGTAACTTTATACATTGTTATGTCTTTTACTGCCATGTGGTTAATGGAGTTTTGCCTCTGTCCTGGGAGATAATTGGATTACTTCCCAATTATCTCCAGGACAGAGGGAAGGAAGTTAGGATGCATTGTGGGGATGTTTTACCTCTATGTGTCTGTCATTGATTCACGTCTGTCCTTTGTCACAGTCTCCCATTTGGTCCCCTACGGGAGTGTCCACCAGGTGGGAGACCTGCATAAATACTGGGCAAGTAGCCCTCATTAAACCTGACCACTGCTTGACCCTCAACACGGAGCTCTGTCTCATCTTTGGGGGGGGATTTACTGTGTGCCGATAGAGACTGATTGCTAGGAGCGTAAGCCGCTTGGGTGCTTTTCCTATTCGTCTGCTAGCAGCTATTCGTGAGGTTTCAGTTCGGGAGTTTGGAGTGCTATTTTGAATGCAGTTCGGGAGTTTGCAGCTGTGCCTGTATCTCTGGAAGGGGAAGATCTTCTAAACGGCGGTTTAACCCTTTTAGGCTGAGGGTGCCGTTACACCGCATAACAAATGATATAGTCAAAACATAACAGGAAAACCACCTGTACTGCACTCTCTCGATTAGGACAGCAGAGCTGGAAACCAAAAATAAAAGTCAAACTTCAGAAATAGGATCATTGCATACAGTTCTGTTTAAGAAAAAACAGGAACAAGGAGATGTCAGATAGTAAACTGGAGTCACTTAAAGGGACACTATAGTCACCAGAACAACTACAGCTTATTGTATTTGTTCTGGTGAGTATAATCATTCCCTTCAGGCTTTTTGCTGTAAACATGGTCTTTTCAGAAAGAATGCAGTGTTTACATTACAGCCTAGTGATAACTCCACTGGCCACTCCTCGGATGGCTGCTAGAGCTGCTTCCTATCTCAGTCTTGCCTAGTTTGAATCACAACATTCAGTAGCTCCTCCCTCTGCATGCAGACACTGAACTTTCCTCATAGAGATTGATTGATTGGCCAGGGCTGTGTTTGAATTGTGTTGGCTCTTCCCCTAATTTGCCTCCTTGACAGTCTCAGCCAATTCGATGTGGAAGTATTGTGATTGGCTCAGAACAACACTTCTGATGATCTCAGCAGGCAACAGACAGTTTCACAGGCAAGCAGGGGCAGAACCAGCAGCTTCAGGCTTGAATACAAGTAAGATTTTACTATATTTAGGGAGGCAAGAGAGGGCCAGGGGGGCTAGATGGTGGTTTTTAACACTATAGGGTCAGAAATATAGGTTTGTGTTCCAGACCTTATAGTGCTCCTTTAAGAGAAACAGGCTATTAGCCCTTGTAGCCCAGAAAATTTTCGGACACTTCTGCATCTTGGGGTCTCAAGGATGTGACTGCAAGGAGCCGGATCCACCAGATCTCGGACAGGCAGCCTGGTTATGAAGGCAAGTGAGGGAAGTGGCACGCTGAGGCGCCTCTCCAGCTCCAGGCCTCCTCATAACGTGGACTCTGCTTAGAGAGTCCCTCCAATAGTGGAAGCCTCAGATGGTCCGGAAGTTCCACCGCCGGCATGTGATCTTCCAGTGAGGTGGTTGGTGCTGTAGGGATAGACCCCTGATAGCCTTTGGTTTAGGCAGGCGGGCAACAGAGGTAATTGGCGCTGGGGAAAAGGCTGCACCCAGGAGGGGCCTGCTCTGCCCTGTGCTCAGATGCCCCCATACCTCCATCTGAGGTTCATGCCGCGTCGGGATCTTGGGCTTCTCCCAAGTCTGCCCAGAAGTGTCTAAGCGCCTGAGAGACTGCTTCACCATGCAATGGTAATCTCCGCTGGATTGCACAGGAGGGTGCTTCGGAATGAGTGGCGCATCCACCATTTTGCGGAGACCTGTGTCTCTGATTTTGTGTGTGCCTGTGCGTTTGTCTAGAAGCAATAGAGAGGAGTGCTTTGAGCTAGTGGGGAACGGAATGACCCACCACCAGTCCACAGGGGAAGGAACGTGGCAGCAAAGAGTCCTCAGAGTATTTGTGGGGCTTATACCGGGAGATCGGCCGCCTCTCCCAGGAAAAAGGCCTCTAGTCGTGCTAGGCCGCAGGACCTCTTGAATCACACACCAAAGGATGGTGTAATCACTGGCGGATCCAGGGGGGGGGGGCAACGGGGCAATTGCCCCCCCCCGAGAAATCCGCCGGTCTCCCTCTCCCTCCCCTGCCAGCACATGCACGCGCTAGCCCTGCAATGTGCCTGCAGACCGGAGGGGAGATCAGAGATCTCCCTCCCCGGTCCGCAGGCACTGTGCTGACAGCCGGCGGCGGAGGGAGAGGGAGGACCCGGGAGCTCAGTCTGCAGCTCCTCCGGGTCCTCCTCTTGCGAGATTTGGAGCGTTGCCGCGGTTACCGCGGCAACGCTCCAAATCTCGCGAGAGTGAACTCTAGCCCTGGAGCGCGGGCTAGAGTTCACTGTAACCACTGGGACCAACAGGGAATCACCACTGGGACCACCAGGGATCGAAATATGTCCCCCCTCCTCCCCAGCAAAGGTAAGAAGGGAGGGGGGACATAGAATATTTGTTTTTTTAATTAAAGATATATATTATAAAAAAAAAGCCCCCTACCCTTAAAACACACACACACACACAGCCCCCATACACATACTGCCCCCATACACACATACTGCCCCCCATATAAACACACACTACCCCCATACACATACTGCCCCCATACACACGCTGCCCCCCCATACACACATACTGACCCCCATGCTGCCCCCCATACACACACACTGCCCACATTCACACACACACTGCAACTGTTACACACACACATACTGTCCCACACATACACTGCCCCCCCTACTCACACACTACAACCTTCACACACACACTGCACCCCTTACACATTGCACCCCTTACACATTGCACCACTCACACACACCACTGCTCCTATGCCCTACTACCGCCCCATTTCCCAGCAGACCTCAGGTAAGTTGTCAAACTGTTCTTAAACGGTTTGACTACTTACTCTAGGAGGGGGTCCCGGCACTATTGACACCATAACCACTACACTGAGCTGTAGTAGTTATTGTGTCTGGATTATTTCTTTAAATAATCTACAAGTGCCCCTCCCGAGATCAGGCTCTGGATCCGCCACTTGATGTAATCTGCCTATGAGGTGTAACAGACTATGTAGAGGTTGTTCTGCTGACGGTTGTAGTCGGTTGCTTAGAATTTCATGGGGTATTTTCCATCAAATTGGCTCCATTACTCTGTAGCGACAGAGAAATGCATCCATCCATCCATCCTAGGCATCAGGCCCCACCCCCCTAACCAAGTCTTAAAGGGACTTATTGGGCATTAAAACTTCTACAGCTTCATGTTTTGACAAATGTAAACATTGTAATTTGTGAAAAATGGCAACGTATTAATTAGTCGCTTCTCACAAACGGCACAGGGACACTTCCTCAAGAAGACATCCAATCCGTGAAAGTCTTCAAGTTCAACATCACACTACTTCTCTCATAGAACACTGCATTCAATGTTTCTCTATGTAAAGCAGCACAATGCCTGAGATGTGACACACTGGCCCAAAGCTTCTGTATGAGAAGTCCCAGATTGTCCAAGAACAGTCAGGGCGATCTTAGTACGGTACAACTGCAGTTGCCAGAAAAGTAGAATATATTCTGAGCTTTTTTAGAGCATTTTTTTTTTTTTTAAACTTGAATAAGAGTTGGAAACAGTATAGAGAGGAAGATTCCAATTTTACAAGCAACAATATTTAATGTGTCAGTGTTCCTTTAAAGGAACACTCAGCACCATAACAACTACAGCACACAGATAAGAAGTCAAATTGTTCTAAAACAGTTTGACTACTTCATCTTAAGGTAGTGGTTTTGGTACAAAGATGCGGTCCCTTTTGTCTGCAATGTAAAAACTTTTAAAAGCCATTTCTGATAAGGTCTCAATGGTCTTCACGTTCTGCACCATAATACTTTGTGATGGATACAATCCTTCTCTATAAGAGACATTGTATTTTCAATGTGTGGCAGTCCTTCCCCAATGCTTCTCTATTAAAAAAACAAAAGCATTGGACAGGCCAAGACCATTAGTTTTGATACTCTCACAGAAGGCAAAGTGAGGACTGCCAGGACACACTGTGCTGAAATAAAGGCAAGTTTCACAGCTGTTTTAGGGGCTCATCAACACAGCCTTGGTATGCTAGACATACACAGAGACAACATGCAGAGCTTTACCATTACTATGCAATTGCTCTGAGTATTTCAGCAGCGTTTTCTTACCATATCAATTTATGGGGTGTACGTTCTTCCCTCTTTAGCTTAAACCCTTAAGGACACATGATATGTTTGACATGTCATGATTCCCTTTTATTCCAGAAATTTGGTCTTTGGGGTTAAAGAAATCGAGGACTATCAAGCTACAAAGGAAAGCTAAGCACCTTCATATACTGATATTCCCCAAAATAATTATACAATTCAATGAGTGGCAGGTACCATTTCACCTCCACTAGTGCCAGAAAATCACACATCTGGGACTTAAAAAGATTAATGCTCTTGGGAAAAACTAAAACTACTATGAAATCTAAAGCACATCTGCAGTAGTATTGCAGTTTCTTTGAAGTGTCCAATGGAATGCAGAAATGCATGCAATCTTGCGGAAAAGTCTGGTTTTGCACAAACAGCCTCTGTAATTATTTTAAAGGAACACTCCAAGCACAATAGACACGACATCTTAATGTAGTGGCTATGGTGGCAGGAGAAGCCTGGTGTCCTCCCAGGATAAGCAATGACACCATTTATGACCCGGGGTCTGCCAGGTGCCGGTTGGTTCCACCTCTTCTGCTGTTGGAAGTGTAGCACTGAGCGACGGCCAGCAGTGCAGGGTTCAGCTCAGTTGCGGAGAGTGTTCAGCTGACTCTTTTAGACAATGAGTCAGTCATGCATGGCCGAAGCAGGGGCTCTTAGAATGAACTTCCAAAACTAGTCGATGATTTGACTACAGAATTTCAGGACACAACTGCCACCATAACCACCACTGTTAGCTGTGCAGGTTATGGTGCTTAGAATGTTCCTTTAAAAACAAGATAATATATTATACAAATATATTTAGTGAGACACACTAGGACCAATCTCTGCAATTTTAAAGTTTTCTTAACACTGTGCAGAATATACAGGGCAAAATGCACCTTTTTGTGGCAGAAGATCTGATTTACTTGGTAAGTGGTTGGTCATGAGCCAAATATAAAGCTGTTAAAAAGTGGTGGAGATGTTCGGAAATAGAGTGGGGTGAATGGACACATTGACAAGCTACTTCCGCCAACTTACCGTAAGTGCCTTACACTGTCCTATAGTCTTGGTTATTAACCCAGAAATCAGGAAGCAAAACAAAGTTAGTATATATGGAACAAACTCCATAATTATGGACAGTTCAACAGTATTCTAAAGATGCAACATATAGTTCCTTATTATTCTGGTTACGCCATCCTCGTATTCCAATAGTCAATTCATGGTACTTGAAAAGAACAGGCAATTAAGCATCATTCTACAGACACAGGGAAACAGGACATTTACATTTTCATGGTAGAGAAATCACTAAATTGCACATCGCACACATCCAGGGATGTCTATTAGAACCACATGCATTTTTCCCTAACATGTTAAAAGGTAATTATAAACATTAATGGAGAACATTGACTTTAGTCAGGGATAAATAAACAGAAAAGTAATTGGGGTCTATTGTCTGCAAATAACATAGGTTTATTAATAGCAGTGACACTAAATTCCAATTAAATATATATATTATACTAAATGTATACAAATAGATTAAATCAGGGAAGATAGCACACTGTGTTGTGTATGTACTAAACTATTTTGGGAGAAAAAGGATCTTTTCTTTTTTTACTTTATGCATCTACCAACCATTAATTCGGGGAGGTAAAGATATAAATCATGCTTAATTTTTTATTTTTGAATTTTTTTTATTTTATTTATTTTTTTTAACTACTGCCATTTTGAGTCTGTAAAACCGTTGTTCAAACACCAAAAAAAACAAACAAAAAATAAACTGAAAAATGCTCTTTTCCACAAATGTATTTGTATATCTGAACCATAAAATGATCAATTTTATTTTAAAACAAAAAACACATTTTTTCCTTATTTTCTCTACGGAGTACAGACCCCTCCCACCCCAGATTAGCCAATTGAAGAGGTCCACTACCTTTGCAGGACCTGCGTAGCTGCTAGAAGAGATACCGGTAGGTACACTTACTGGAAAATGAAATGCTATTTGAATGCATTGAGTCCTTTCAGTATTTTTCTGGGTGATCATTTTCAGTTTTGCTACACTGCAAAAGCAGCAAAATAAGGTTAATTTTTGAATAGAATGTATTCGCCTTTAGTGCATGTCGTTATATGCAAACAAGAGACAATCAGTGCAATTATCCAACTCTCTGCTCCGTGTACACAATCCTTCTCCAATTTCACGAACGTTGCTTAACGCAAATTGAACAGTTACTGCCACATTGCCAAAAAATACACACAAAACAAATGCAGAGAGACACTGTTTAATATGCTACTACACTATATCAACCAGGAAGCAGTTTAAAGAATCCATCAGTTTTCCTTGTCTGAGTACTCAGAAGCAGGCCTAACAGAGCTATAACAATATTTTAACACACTTGTTTTGAGTCACAATGTAGACAGATAATGTGGCTTTATTACTTTGATGTTATCTTTATATATATTGTTTTTTCTTTTACAAAGCACCATTAATAACCGGAAGCTCCTTCTGTATTTTTATGGAGTGTTCATTTTTGTTTTTGCATAAAAATAACACAAAAGAAGGTGGAGTTATTGCAGACAATTATCTAACCATCATTTAGTCAAAATACATTTTAGGAAACCTATTTCCCACTCAAAAAAAAACAAAAAAAAAAAATTATTTAAAAAAAAAAAAAATTGCACGCTAACCACAGATGTAATAACACATTTTAAAGTCTAACATTGAAATGAAAATAGAAAATATTTGTAATAGGCATACAAATCGCTACTTCAAAAAGCCCAACATAATACCTGCTTTTTTGGGGAGGGTGCGGGAGGGGGGTGGGGGAGGAGAGAAACCTTTCCAAATGTTGTCAATGTCAATCAAAGGGGTCAGCTTACATTCACCGCAAATGGTATTTAAGACTGTTCCAAATTGTCCATAAATGCATTTCTGAGCTAAAGTGCTATAAATCTGCTTTAATTTTCAGACATTGTGCGCCTGATTTCAATTTTGCTCGAATAGGATGATGTGATATTATCAGGAGCCAATTTTCCCCTTCTAAATAAAAGGGCACAATCACCATTTCCACAGGCGCTTTCACAAGAAAACCTACAATTTGGTTTAAGAGAAGGCAGAATTTCTTTTTAAAGCTCAGCATTAAGATCGTATTTTTGTGATGTTAGGAATAAAATATATATAATAAAAAAAAAAAACAAAAAAAAAAAACTAAGAGTAAAATTTATCAAACATTCTACCAAAACCTGCAATGCTTTATGATGCATTAATTTAATGCTTAACTATGCAGCAAGTGAACTATACACTCTGGTTCATAGTTTATTTTGTAACAGTTTAAATTTTTTAACTTTTTCTTTTCTTCTTTGTTTTTTTTTTTTTTTTTAACACAAGGCAGATATGCCTACGTATAAATGCAACAGACTAATATATCCTTCACAACAGTTATATGAATTTCACATTAATTTCACAGAAATGTAATGCATCTACTGTTCAGCTAATCAGCTAACAGGAGGTGAGCATTATGACACGGCAGATGTCTGTGAACTACATTTCCCATGATGCTCTACCCATGTTAGCCACCACAGCAGGATGTGCTTCAGGTGAGAAAGTTACACCTTTCTTTTGATGGAAATCCCAAATTTAACATTCCATCCACACTACTATTCAGAAAATGGACCAGTGCCTTTATTTCCTTCCCAGATAGGTCATGCAAAATTTGGGAACAAGAACAACGTTTACAAAGCACTCTGGGTCAACTCACAATGAGGGCAGGCCGATAAAGATGGGCACCTGCCAAAACTAAAAGCGTTCATGGCAAATGGGAACATACAACGCCATCTAATATCCGCTTCATTTTTCTTGCAGTAGAGCAGGGATGTTTATGTTCCATCCTATGGCCTGCCGATCAAATCCACAAGTGAAGAGATTGCAAGTTGGATGGTCTTCACTCCAAGCAGAACAGCAAACCATTCTACGGTGGCCCTGAAATATTACAAAATCATAACAGAACTTAGTAATGGAATTGTCACACTCAGATGTTTGTTACTATGCTACGTACCTACAGAATTAAATTGGGAAACTCTGATTTCTAGGTATAAGCTATGATTTAGAAAGTGATTGGTTAATTCCCATGACAGTGTTTGCCTGTAGAGATGTCGCGAACCGTTCACGAACTTCCCGCGAACGGCTCGCCGCGAGCTCCGGTCAGCTGACACATCCCGGCCAATCTCCAGCAGACCCTCCCACCTCCAGGCCAGCATCCATGTTGAAGCTGCCTTCAACATGGATGCTGTCCAGGAGGTGGGAGGGTCTGCTGGAGATTGGCCGGGATGTGTCAGCTGACCGGAGCTCGCCACGAACCGCGGCGAGCCGTTCGCGGAAAGTTCGCGACATCTCTATTTGCCTGTTTTATTGTGGCATGGTCTTTATCTGGGGACTTTTCAGAATTTGTAAAGACCCCAGATGGTGACATTGCTGCTGGCCCTCCATAGATACACAGCTGGGAGAGTGACACTCTTAGAAGGCAGCAGCTCCACCCAGTGTCTAAAAGAGTCCGGCATAGGAAAAATACTGAGACAAAGTAGTCCCTATAACTTTTCACTGGTTGGAATTTCAGTGAAAGTCCAACACAGTCAGTATGAGTATTTAATAAAGATTTTATCTTATGAAATACTCATTTTGTAGGGAGGTGACAGTGCTAGTTTAAGATGTTCCTAATAATTATGTTTTGATTTTTTTCTCTGGATTTTTGTTGGAAGATCACATTACAGATGGAAAAAATCTGACACGATGCAATTTAATAAAGCTGTGCAGACTTTTTATATCTACTGTACATTGACACCAAACATGATTAAGTCACATAAGTTACATTTCGTAACCTATAAAAAAATAAAATAAGTTTATAGCCAACACATCAATTAACTTAAATTCCCCAAAATATATATCTATCTATTAACCAGATGTCTGTACAAAAGGTTTATTATTTTTTTTTTGGACAACACCGGACATGGAGACTGAAAAGGGGAACTTCTTATTTAGGATGGCATTGCCTTTACCTGTCTGTTGCTGCGTGGAAGCCGCGCTAATCGAACTCCTGACATGTCAAATAGTCGAACTTGTCGATTGTCATGGGGCAGGGCGATGATTTTTTGGCCAACAGAGACGCTTATCCTGCAAAATACGAGCATTAAATATTTCAATATGGAATGCGGACAACAGGCTATGTATTCTAATTTTCATAGGTCAGCTATATCACACAAAGGACAGCAATCACAGCAGTTTGACTTGCAGAGCTGTGATCGAACTTAAAATTGTGTCTTAAACCTACGCAACCTCTAGCAGGCAAAGATCAACAGAAGGACTTTTCTTCCTGCTGCAGAGTTTAGATTATTGAATAGTAAGATTATTACATTCCTGCTACTGAGCCCATATTACATAAAGGCTGCCTGCTACGTCCTGCTTGTGAGCCTACTTTGTGCAGAACCCAAATAGCACAATGTAAAGACGGCATGCCACTTCCTGCTCAGAATGGGACTATCCAGATTGAAACACTACTGTTAAAAGCTATGGTGAACAAATTAATACAAAGATGGAGCCTTTTAAAGTGGGCAGAGTTAGCTCTTACAGGGTTGTTCACTAAAAAGAAAATGTAAAATTTAATGTAAAAATAACAAAATTGGAAATACTTTCTAAGCCAGAGATGCTTCCATTTCAGCTACTTGGGTCTAAAATTTGAAATTCAACTTGAAGTCTCCCTTTAGTGAGTAAGCCTTGTCGGCAGTGTTCCTTTAAGGAATACAGGTTTGGCCCGAAAATGCCATCATTGTGTTGTCAAAACAAATAAGACTTGTAAACCATTCAACACTGCAGTTTTTGTAATAAATACAATGAAATTGTGCTAAGAAATGCATATCAGTCAAGTGATCTCAGACTCGAGTGATAAATGGAAAAACGTGTTTGCTAACAGCAAGCCCAGCACATTACATAATGTTTCAGCTCATTCACTTGTCTTATTTCACACTTGTGAATTCTTGGCTGGAGAAAGAATGAAGTATATTCAAATTTTATTCAAATAAAGCTTCTGACTGATTCCATATTGCTTTCTCTTGCAGCGCCGGGATATAATTACAGTTTGTCAGCAGCCATTGGAGAGAGTATTGATGACTGCAGAAGAATATCACAATATATTCCTTCATTATAGCAGGGGTGATCGCCTCATTACTTTAAAAAAGTGATCAATAAAATAAAATGCCTTACAACTTTGCGAACATTTGAAATATATTTAAATCTTAACGGGTAATGTTCTCCCGTATTCGTTATAGCATTTAACTGGCAGTAAAAAAAATAACGAACACACTATTAAAAGGACCAGGCATTGTGTAACTCACAGGTTAAGTAAATGTCAGTACCAAGTTATATTTAGGAAATGCTTTTTCTAATTGTAATTTGTGCCACAAAGATTTCTATTATAGAAGTTTAAAATCAAAGTATTAACGTTTTACCTATTTTTTTTTTTTTTTTAAGATCTACACAAGCCTTGATACAAACATACAATAAATGTCTTATTTTAACAACCCCGGCACAAACTCAACATGTACTCAATGAAATATTGAGGGCAGTGGCCTCGATTTAATAAGCTTTAAAATGATTCAATACGGTGAAAAAACGTTCCAAATGATTTATCTACAGAAATCACCATTAACGTCTACGGGAGGTTTTGAAAGTAAAACAATTAGATAGTTTTTCTAACAGAATTGAATCATTTGAAAAGCAAATTAAATTTAGGCTAGTGTTGGGACAAACATGTTCATTCAGTATTTTCTGGAATTGTGTAAGACTGTCACTTGTGTGGTTCTTTGCCTTTATGACAAATCCTTTCCTAAATAAGAAGCCCATTTGCATGGTGTACTTGTCAGAAGCTGGAATCCCCCACAGAAGGTCTGGTGCATGCTCATTGACATGCCATCGGCAACTGCTGGACTTTGTGCAAGACGAAACGTGTCCCATCAACTGTAATTTGGGACATGGCGGCTAAATATTCTATTGTAAAACGCTGCGTAATAAGCTGGCGCTATATAATTACAAATAATAATAATTACCCTGACGTGTTTTTTTTTTCATGTAATTATCTTTTAAGAAAATTATAAATCTTGATCCAGAAGCACACCCTGTCTGCACCTCAATCCCCATCCTACTTTATTTCCATTTATGTTTCGACATAGCTGTAGGTAATTCACAGCAAATTAAGTGGAAAATTCAGCTGATAAGCTTAACATTGTGAGAGAATGTTAAAGGAGCCTCGTGATTGGCCAGTTATTTTCTGCTCTGGAATTGTTACGACTGGGGTTTTCCAGTGAACACAGGAACTTCAAATGTGAGTAACTGTTTTAATATATATAGTTTTTGAAATTTTCTTTAATATCCTTTTAGTTGTAATTCCACAAGGTTATGGATGATGCCAATCTTTTAGGTCTTTAATACATATATTTGTGGGATGAACAATTCAACCAATGACAACCTAGTCTTTGCTGAACCTGGGAGGTTTGCAGCACACAATTTAAAACAAGAAATTAATACATTTTGATTTGATTGAATTCATTTATTTACATCTACGTAACACCCTAAACAATGGGGTGAATTACTACTTGGAATTCCTACTTCCTACTGCAATAATTACGCTTTTGTTGCTGTTCTTTTGTCATTCAAAACAAATACTGTGATCCTCTGAAAGAACATTACAGCCATGTGGAAAAGCTCTGGATCTTGAATAACGCCAAATAACATGTTCTAAGGTAGGCAGCAGTGACAAGAGGGGCCCTGACTAGAACTATCGAGTTCGTATTGGGTTATTGCAGTACGTCATTTCCACGTGTGCCGCAGGGGAACATCACTACGCAGAGGTCATCGGAAGTTCGGAACTATCTCCTCTCCTCTTGACTAGGTAAGCTATGCTACGCACGAGACATGTGCACTGGCCAAGTTCTCTCCCTGTCTTTGTAAAGTGGTGGGAGAGAACACAGAGTACAAGCAACAACATTAACTCTCTGCGACATTGAGGGAAGGTCTAGTAGAAAGAGGGTTAACAGGTCACATTTTTATTTCACCTCTTGATATGATTTTGCTGGTATAGACAGGCAAGTGTGATTGTGACATTTTAGAAAATGATTCATACAAAATACATCATTATATGAGGAAGGGAGGTTGTAATAGTGAAATCCTTTTTTCTTTTTTTTTTGAAGGATGCAGCCAGATTCTGCAAGTTTCTAACTACTTCCAAGAGAAACAATGTTCTCAAGCAGCTCAATGGTACGGATATCATCCTCAGAACTAAAACTGGCTAACATGGTTACCATGCTTTAAAAGCTATTGCATACAGGGGGACATTGCTTTAAATGCCAATACTAGCAGACAAAGCAAAACCTGCACCAGGTTAAAGAATGAATACTAGCATAATTGTTAATATCCTGGCATGCAATGGCAATACTGCCCTCTTAACTAATTCTTATAAAACAGCCAACAAAGATGCATGACACGTAAATGGTTGTCCACTTTAAGGAGCTGATTGTGTTAAACCATCCCTCTTGCAGCTAGCTGTGGTGGCAAACAAGGCGTGTAATAAGCTATGTGTGTCTGCATTACTGTGTGTATATGAATGTGTGCCTGCATGACTATAATCACACTAAACCAACCCCACACAATCACACTCAGCCAACACCCAAAATCACTCTGCCTCCGCCACACAACCACCATACGCAAGCACACTCCAACAACTACGCACATCACATTCAAACATTCATGCAGCAATTCAGCCTACCAAATGCACACATCCCACACATATAACACTCAAAAACAGATTACCTCTGTGGCACATTCATGCACTTTTAACATTCTTAACTCTTATTACGGAGGAGCACGGTTACAATTGTACGCACTGAACATTAGTGTGAATTTTATTAAACTCTTCAACTGATGAAAAATAGCAGGCAGGGTTTTGTTCCTTTCCACTTTTTGTGGTTCTTGAGGTTCAAAGGTGCTCATCAGTGACTGGCAAATACTGTATAATATAAGGACACTGGTCTTGGAGCAGCATAGAGGGTAAATCCACCACTGAAGAGTGATAACCTGGGAAGTGTACACAGTTTGTTTCTTGACACGCCACACTCATTAAATACAAGTTACAGGGAACTTTACCTGTTTACGGCAGAATCCGTACGGATAGTTGCAATAGGAGACCTCATATTTTTTAAATCCCAAACTTTCACAGTCCGGTCGTCACTGCCAGATACCACATTGTCACCCACTGTGAACACAGCCGACGTAACAGTGCTGAGGACAGGAAGGAAGCACAATAACAGAATTATTAAAAAATGCTTACAGGTATCCAATCAGATTTAAAATATCACAGGATATTAATTTGAGAGAACAGGCGCAATGCATAAAATACAGATAACTTTACATTTGGATGGGGCTAGCATGTGGCCACACCCACACTTTCACCTGTTGCAAAGGTATCTCATGTCGTACAGGCAAGAAATACACAAGAAAATAAAGCATTATTATTATGGCTGTAAAGCCATCCAATGATTTAGAATACAGATTTTCATCTACTGTCCCTTAAAGGACCACTCTAGGCACCCAGACCACTTCAGCTTAATGAAGTGGTCTGGGTGCCTGGTCCAGCTAGGGTTAACCCATTTTTTCATAAACATAGCAGTTTCAGAGAAACTGCTATGTTTATGAATGGGTTAAGCCTTCCCCTATTTCCTCTAGCGGCTGTCTCATTGACAGCCGCTAGAGGCGCTTGCGTGCTTCTCACTGTGATTTTCACAGTGAGAGCACGCCAGCGTCCATAGGAAAGCATTATGAATGCTTTCCTATGTGACTGGCTGAATGTGCATTCAGCCGACGGGGAGGAGAAGAGGAGGATCGGAGGAGGAGAGCTCCCCACCCAGCGCTGGAAAAAGGTAAGTTTTTACCCCTTTCCCCTTTCCAGAGCCGGGCGGGAGGGGGACCCTGAGGGTGGGGGCACCCTCAGGGCACTATAATGCCAGGAAAAAGAGTATGTTTTCCTGGCACTATAGTGGTCCTTTAAGTCTAAAATTTGCTCTCTCAATAGTTTGTGCACAGGGAGTCTGTGCCTTACACTACAGCCATTAATATAAATGAACATGAGACTGGGCATAGTAATATCGACATTGATTGTAAGCAGATAATTACCATGCAAGCTTGGCAACTATAGGTCTCCCACTGCACTTCCCATCACCTCCTCATTATACACCAATGCCCATTCAGTGGAATGATAATTTAGTGAATATTCCCCTTGGGTAAAAAGCATTCATGCAGACAAGAGACGCTTTAGAAATTTGCACATCCAGCAGTTGCTCTTTGTGTGTACAGCCAAGGCCGGTGTCAATAAAACCTAATATATGTTAGATGGAAGCAAAAATTTGCAGAAAAAGGAAAATTCATATAAAACCGTATTAATTTCGCAAGCTGTGGGTTAACCACTTTGAATGGGTTAGCCTTATTCCAGAGCAAAATGGGAAATGGGCACAGAATTGCAGAGTTAAATTTAGCTTGCGTTATATAGAGAAAGGCTGGAAAGAAGCACGTTTTCTGTCCGAAACCATCACGCTCAATTCAGGTTTGCCAGATTATCGTTTCAGTGCATTTGATTTCCTGACACACGCCTTAGAAAGGGGTCATGTACATCCATTTCTAAGGATTTAGTAATTTTAATTTAAAATGTCAGTTCTTTCTGTCATTTCCCCGGTTGCGCTAGAATTTGATTTCATGTTCCATTCTGTCTGCTGATTAGAGATTAGCACTATCCGGGTCACAAAGGCCCAATTTACGCAAGCCCTCTTAATTTAAATTGACATCAAATTAGGTTCTAATTAGGACCTGACCATACTGCATTAATGAGACAAAGTTGCTTAATGTAATTTCAGAGTGCAGTAACATTCCTCGGAAAATGATGTGGCAACTAAAACGGTTCTGCTCCTTCATAATGCCTCGACAAAGGTCTGCAATGTACAGCTAGCTTACATGACACCTTCCTTAAAAAGGAAAATTACAAAACAAAGCTAAACCTTACTGGGCTTTTTTTTTTGTATATCAAGTTTTTATTTTGTTAATAATAGGACAGAAATAAAGAGATTGTCAAATTAACTCGAGACTCTTTTCTGGACGTTTTATTCTTTAACAATGAGAATGAAAATGCTTTTCTTGAAAGCGTAATTTTAAAAAGTGCTCTAAGGTTTAATTATAAAAATAAAAATTAATTAAGAAATTCAACACAAGAATTAGAATTTAAAAGATTAAGGCTAATATCGTCTGCAGTATAGGAATGGGGGTGTAGGGAAACCTACAATCTAAGTTGGAGTAGAGCAATATTGAAGTATAACTGAAATATAGTGTAGTATTTTGATTACTGGTAAATTAAATAAGAGAATAACACTTTGAATTTTCTGGAGATTCTAATCAGCTCCAGATATATGCGCCTGGATGGTACAATCACCACCTGTGGATATGCTTGTGGTCTTGGTCCTTTGATGGAAGATGTTCCAAGGCCAATGAATGTCTTCTGATAACGGATTTGGGAGTGCTCTCCTGATAACGGATTTGGGAGTGCTCTCCTTCAGTGCGCAGTGCTGTAGCAGAACACTGTATTCCGATACTTTGGCCTCTTATCTTCCATATTGTTCTACGCCTACTTAGATTTGAGGACACTCTGAAGGCGCTGCTTCCCTTCACCCTCTTTCCTATACAGTATCCACTTACGACCAGAAAGAAGAGACTATGGTTTGCGAATTTTAAGATGCCATACTTGTATCAGACAATGCCAGTCTAATACAAGGAAGGTGAATACTAAGCAGTCAGCCAATGACAAAGGTTTTAGAGTTTGACTGAAGCACCATTTTTTTTTATCAACTTTTGCCAACCTGCAACTTATACATAAGAAAATGTAGTCTGTAGTTTTCCTTATGTATAACTTTTAAAATAATAATAAATAAAAACATTTTTTAAAAAAAGCATAATTTAAAATGGGGCTGCCCAGGGAGATAAAACATTATTAAATAAATAAATAAGAGCCCAATTAAAACAGCACAATGTTTTTTTTCTGTCAGTTTTCCATTGCTTAAACCCTTTGTCTCGTAATGATCACCATTACGCCCTTGGTAACCTAACTATTTCCATTCTTTAATAATTGGGCTTATCAGAACCAGGCACTGTGTGGGAAATATTGGTTACTTGAGTTGATGTTAAGAGTATTTAGTTATTGACAAAGTTTCGCACGTGTTAAAACTTGGTGCTTAAAAGGACACACGAGGCTGGGTTGCTGCATTGGTCTGATAATGCATTATACTGGTAAAGTACAGATATTTGAAGTTGTTGAAACTCCTGCAATATCAGAGTTTGCAGCTTCTGCAGTGAGTTCTCTTTAAAGCAGGAAGTAGCCCTGCAGGTCCAGCTGTGATGCAAGTCCCTTTGAAGGTGCTTCTTGGAGTAGTAGCTCAGAGGTCAGCTGAAATATTACCCCCATTGTACATAATATTTGTACAGTCTGTAACATTTGAGGAAGTTTGAAGACAATACACAAAGAGCGACCGGAGCAAGGAGTCCCATGACCTATGCAAGAAAGGTCCCTACATACATTTCTCTTTAGATCATATAGGAAGAGGACTTTTAATACACTCAAATGACTTTCCACCTATGATACAAATAATGCAGTTTATTCACTAAATGCCGAACTTGAAATGAAATGAGAATGAACTGCACATTTTAGGACAGAAGTCGATCAAGAAATATGTTCCAATTCAGCTATATTCAGAATTTGGCTATTTGGTTTACATTTTGCAATTCAGTTTTCAATTCACTGCAATTTGGTATTCAGTAAATAAACTGGTTTGATATTAGTCTCAGAAATGCCATTATGAGAGAAAGGAATTATTCTTGATTATAAAAAAATAGTAATTTAATTTTCGTTTGAGTACGTGTGCCTCATATACATTATAGCATGCTAAAGGAGTTAACTGCACAATACAATTAATTCTTCTGTGTGAAATACAAAGTGATTTATCAAAGTCTACTTATGCAAAGTAAAGACAACAAAAAAAAAAATCATATTTATAAAGTAAAGCAACATTAGGGTTTCAAATGAACTTGCAGATGCAGAGAAATCAGTACATTACATTCCAAGTCAAATGAAAAGTTACAAAAAAACATGTTTACTGAACAATATGTTTTACTGAATGGACCATTACATGGTCAATTCCTAAAGAAGGGAGGAAAAAATCATTTAAATACCATGCTCATCTAGCACTAGGGATTGCGTGCTGTCAGTCTAAAAGGAAACGAACAGAACAGCATGTGCCAAAATCCTTTCATTCAGCATTATAGCTGTCTATCTGTGAAATCCCTACAGGTTAACCAGAGGTTAAATTACTTTTGACTAAATGACGGATTTAAAATAAAATGAAGGTGCATCGATAAGAGCCACTGGACCATGTGCTAATGAAATGCTGTAAAACATTAAGATTTTAATAACTCAAAGGTATGACAGCAGGTATCATCAAGCAAGAAGTTAAAAAATATATTAAAAAAAGAAGAATGTAATCTTGCATGTACAAAGATCATAGTCTAGAGATACTTGGACTTGGGGGTCTCACAGGGAGTTTGGTGTGATGCCACTATCCTCCGGAAAAGGAAAAATAAAAATTCAGACTCTGCCAAACCCCAGCAAAACTCATTTATCTTGTCGTGGGGAGCAGCCGAGCATATACCTCCAGCTGACAGAGTGGCACTTTTTTCACCACACACCACTGCCCGATCTGGTACATTCTGCTCCCTCGGTGGGTCTCAATCAACGGAAATACTGTGATGCTAGCACTCCTCATTAGGATGAACAGCTGTCTCCCCAGTCACACAGAGACTGGGAAGTGTTTTGCATAACAATCTGCAGAAATTTCACATGCATAGAAAAATGTGTGATGCAAAGGATGCTGGACCATGAAGTGCTGATGCAGTCAGATCTTAGTAGGTAAGAAACCTCAAGATTAACTCGGAATTCCAATTATCTTTATAAGTGTCTATCTTAGGAGGTGCTGTCACGGGGATAGAATACCACCTTAAATTAAATGAAAATATAGAAATAAAAAAAAATGGGCAAAAATAAGCTCTGCCTGGGGGTAAACATCTTATCTACTCAATAACTACCGGTAATGCTAGCAAACATTCAGGACTAAGGAAGGTTAGATCATTTGGTCCTACTTCAGCATTTCAAGAGGTGAGTAAAGCAGCACAGGTAAGTGAATATGCTTGCTTACATGTTTAGCAGCCCATACTCGACATGCTGTACCTCTGTATTCTGAGCAACTATGACCGCTCATGATGTCTAAAGCACATTACAATACAGATTTACAGACAGCATTCACAAAGAGCCATTTAAAGGACCACTAAGCTCATCCAGATTACTTATCAATACAGTGGAGGTTTAACCCTTCAACGCAAAACATCGCAGTTTACCTTGAAGGGTTAAACATAACGCTACCGTCTGTCATACTGACAGCCACTAAAGACACCTCCACTGAATGGAGTATAATTATGTAACGTGATGTGGAAGCATGCATGGGCATTAGGTCCCCAATGCTCCTCTATAAAGAACATTGCATTAGACACTCACTGGTGTAAACCATGCCTCCTTAATGATGCTGTGGAAGGCAGAAAATAGCGCAGCACAAAGGGACCTCATTGCTTGAAAAATGTAAGTAAAAATGTGACTTTTATTTTTATTGCACATGAGGTGAGGGGCGGTGTATAAATAGGAAATGGAGCACTATAGCGTTAGGTACACTACAGGTTTCAAACTGTCTGCAGGGCTATCCCAGAACATCCCCATGTTTAACAAACATGGCCAGAGTCTAAAAAAAAGTGATTGGTTAACATTGGCTGTTAGAGTGTTATGGGAGTTGTTGTCCACATTTCATATTTCACAAGCCCATTCAAAAAAACAAAACAAATTAATATGAATTGTTTACACCCATTGCTCTAGCAGTTGAGCGCATTCCTACAGATAATAATATGATGGGTTCAGCTGTTCCATGCTGTGCTTCTGGCTTGAGAACTTGCAATCTCCAACAGTGGAAGGGTTGAGGACATCGGATTTCTCTGCAGGCTGACATGATTTTCAGACAAGCCATGGATGAGAGATGTTCCTTAGGTATCTATATCAAGATGAACAGAGCCTGCCTGCTAGTTTTCAGTGGTTATTTTTTTTTTTTTTTTTTAAATTAGTTTTACAGGGAGCCTGGGAGTTCTACTCGCTGCGGACCAAAAGGTTATAACCAGATCCAAGCAAACGCTACAGGACATGCTAGGAGGTATCCCCACCAACTAAGATTCACACTTCAAAATATTATATGTACAACATATGTAGACATGATTATGGCTCTTCCTGGGCCTCGAAAGACCATCTCAATCATAATTTGTTCCCTCTCCCCTTTTCGTTACAAAACATAAGTCATCCTACACACAGTGTCTATTGGCAGGTCTCCACCTTTGATCACAACGTTAAAGGCACACAGAATGCATTAATTATTTTCTATAATATGAAGGTAACTAAGTGATGTATGTGCACACACAAATCTTTCACCTAAAGCGATGGCATCACCTGAACATTTTCTTTACGTATAATTTTTTTTTCTTAAGGGCCTTGGTTGTGGTGTAAAATAGCTCTTAGCGTAGGGAATAAGTGTTTGCATTCATAACACTACTCTGCTATGAGGAGTATTCGATATGGCCACCGATGAGGAGACCATGGCTCCCCCCATGTTGACGCAGGTGGCAGAGCGATAAGCCTCGGTGCTGGAAATAGATTAGTAAAAACCTTTTCATAAAATTTTTATGACAAATGGGGGGAGGAAAAAAACCGCAGGTAAAAAAAAAAAGTTATAAATTGATTTGCATATCAATGAGCGAAATAAGTATTTGATCCCCAATCAGCAAGATTTCTAGCTCCCAGATGTCTTTTATACAGGTAGCGAGCCGAGATTAGGAGCACTCTCTTAAAGGGAGAGCAATCCGATTTCAAACTCTCCACCATGGCCAAGACCAAAGAACTGCCCAAGGATGTCAGGGACAAGATTGCAGACCTACACAAGGCTGGAATGGGCTACAAGACCATCCCAAAGGAGCTTGGTGAGAAGGTGACAACAGTTGGGGCGATTATTCGCAAATGGAATAAACACAAAATAACTGTCAGTCTCCCTCGGTGTGGTGCTCCATGCAAGATCTCACCTTGTGGAGTTTCAATTATCGGTGAGGAATGAGCCCAAAACTACACAGGAGGATTTTGTTAATTATCTCAAGGCAGCTGGGACCATAGTCACCAAGAAAACAATTGGTAACACTGAAATCCTGCAGCGCCCGCAAGGTCCCCCTGCTGAAAAAAGCACATGTACAGGCCCGTCTGAAGTTTGCCAATGAATATCTGAATGATTCAAAGGAGAACTGGGTGAAAGTGTTGTCGTCAGGTGAGACCAAAATCAATCAATTCAACTCGCCATGTTTGGAAGAGGAGGAATGCTGCCTATAACCCCCAAGAACACCATCCCCACCGTCATACATGGAGGTGGAAACATTATGCTTTGGGGGTGTTTTTCAGCTAAGGGGACAGGACAACGGAAGGACCAGGTACTGTCAAATCTTGGGTGAGTACTTCCTTCCCTCAGCCAGGGAATTGAAAATGGGTCATGGATGGGTATTCCAGCATGACAATGGCCCAATACACACAGCCAAGACAACAAAGGAGTGGCTCAAGAAGAAGCACATTAAGATCCTGAAGCAGCCTAGGCAGCATCCACACATTAATCCCATAGAAAATCTGTGGAGGGAGCTGAAGGTTCGAGTTGCCAAACATCAGCCTCGAAACCTTAATGACTTAGAGAGGATCTGCAAAGAGAAGTAGGGCAAAATCCCACCTGAGATGTGTGCAAACCTGGTGGCCAACTGTAAGAAACGTCTGATCTCTGTGATTGCCAACAAGGGTTTTGCCACCAAGTACTATTTATTTTATTTATAAAATATATTACCAGGAAGGATACATTGAGATTTCTCTCGTTTTCAAGTATGTCCTGTGTCCACAAAACATTGCATTGATACAATAGGGTACAATAAAATACAAAAACAATATTAATACACAATATCTACAAAATTTAATATAGAACAGGTAGGAAATATATAATCAACCATGACAGGTGCATTCTGTTTTGAAATATGTAGAGAAGGATCACTTAAAGGACTTTAGGCTTGGGGAAGATTTGAAAGTGTGCGGGAGGTCGTTCCATAATTGTGGTGCTCTGTAGGAAAAAGGAGGATCGAGCTGGTTTCTTTTTTACTGAGTTAGACTAAATAAAGTGCTGGTACTGGATCAGAGGTTATAGGAGGTGGGAACAGCTGGGGAGAGCATTCTGCTCAGGTAGGGTGGGAGCTTCCCAGACAAGCTCTTAAACACAATGGTGGGTCCTGTGATTACATTGTGGCACAAATCGGCAGAACAAGTTATACAATGTATTAAGTTTATTAAGGTGGGTTTGCAGTGCAGGTGCATATCCTACCTCCCCATAATCAATGACTTGCATCAGCCTTTGCTGTACACGCTTTTCCTTTACTGTAGGGCTTAGGCAGGATTTGTTTTTGTACAGGGCACCTAGTTTTGGATAAAGTTTAGATAAAAGTTTTTCTATGTGGGGGCCAAAAGATAGATTGGGGTCTAACAACATATCCAAGTATTTGAAAGAGTGGACTGTGGTCAGTGTGCTATTTGAATTTGTTTTGATGGATAGGTGGGAATTGTGTAATTTGTGTAATTTAGGTACTGTTCCAAAGATCATTGTGACAGTTTTGTCAGTGTTTAGGAAGAGTTTGCTTTTTGCGATCCACTTTTCTACCTCTGTGAACTGGTCTTGGAGCACAGCCTCAAGCTGCAGTAGATCGTATTTGCTTGCATAGATTACTGTGTCGTCTGCTACATGTGTACATTTGAGGATTTGCAGACATTAGGCAGATCATTTACAAATAATGTGAATAGTAGGGGGCCGAGAATGAAACCTTGGGGAACACCACACGTGACTGGGAGAGGGAGAGAGTCGCTGTCAGAAATGGACATATATAGTGATCGATCCAATGCATATGATCGAAACCAGCTTAGCGGACGATCACCAATGCCTGATTTTTTTAGTTTGTGCAATAGAATGTTGTGGTCTACTGTGTCAAAGGCCTTTGCAAAATTATGGAAAATAGCTTCAGTTGGGTCTCCTTGATCCATGCCAGTTTGGATGTCATTGCAAACTTTTAAGAGGGAAGTTGTAGTGGAGTGATTCAGGAAAAAACCTGACTGATTCAGGGCACTTATTGGAAGTTGGCGCTGGATGGATAGTGGCACACAGATGGAATGTGACCTGTGCTCCCTATGGTCGTATGCTCCCCAGCGACTTAACTAAATAGGGAATTCCACTCAGCCTAGACTAGAGATAGTCAATTGGCATAAAGTTTGACACACGAGATGGGAGGGATTGGACAATTATGGACAAATACTTGTTTCACTCAGACATGCAAATCAATTTCTAACTTTTTTATCATGTGTTTTTCTGGATTTTGTTTTTTTATTATTCTGTCTCTCACTGTTAAAACACACCTACCATTAAATTTATAGACTGATCATTTCTTTGTCAGTGGGTAAACGTTCAAAATCAGCAGGGGAATCAATTACTTTTTCCCCCTCACTGTAACTAGGAACAGGGGCACTATAGCATTAGGAAGAGAGGTTTGTATTTTTAACGTTAATTTGTTCCTTTAAATAATATTGTCTTACATTACATTGTGCCTGTCTGGAGTGGTCAAACTAAGAATGATCTGTCTCCATGTTACAGGGAAAGATCGCCAACAAAAAACTTATTTCATAGTACTGCAACAGGGCCGGACTGGCCCAACGGGATATTTCCCGGTGGGCCGCGGCATCTGGGGTCTGCGCTGCGCATGTGTGTGCCACCGGGTGGCCGGTCCGGTGGCACACACTATGAGGGGGCCGGTGGGCTGGCGGCTGCATTCCACTCTGGAGCCGCCGGGCGGCAGCCTCCCTCCTGTCACTGATGGCTGAGGAGTGAAGGAGGAGGAGGGAGGAGCCTGTCTCTGTACCATGCTCCCTCGCGGTTCCCACAATCCCCAGCACAGGAACCGCGAGGGAGCATGGTACAGAGACATGCTCCTCCCTCAGCCATCAGTGACAGGAAGAGAGCGGCCGCCGCACCGGCGGCTCCAGAGTGGAATGCAGCCGGCCCCCCTGACTCCTCTCAGGTAAATGGGAGGGGGAAGATGGGGAATAAAGAGACACAAGGGGAGGGGGAAAATAAAATAGAGGGGGAAAGAGACAAAGGGGAGAGAGATGTGGGGGAGAGACAGGGAAAGAGAAAGAGACAGGGGAAAAGGAGGAGAAACAAGGGAGAAGGAGAGAGGCAGCACAGGGGAATTGGGAGAAAGGGGCAGGGGAAAGGAGAGAGACACACAAAGGGGAGGGAGAAGAGGCAGAGGGAAAGGGGAGGCACAGGGAGGGAGAGGGCAGAGGGGAAGGAGAGAGGCGCACAGGGGGAGGGGAGAAAGGGCAGAGGAAAGGCACCAGGGCGAGAGGCAGAGGGGAGGCAGCACCAGGGGCAGGGTGAGAGAAGGAGGCAGAGGAAGGAGGCACAAGACAGGGTGGAGAAAGGGCAGAGGGGAAAGGGTGGTGAGGGCAGGGTCAGAGAAAGGGCAGAGGGGAAGGCAGCACAAGGCAGGGTGAGAAGGGGCAGAGGGAAGGAGAGGCACAAGGCAGGGGAGGTCGAGAAAGAGGCAGAGGGGAAAGGAGAGAGGCGCACAAAGGCGAGAGAGGGTCGAGAAGAGGCAGAGGGGGAAAGGAGACGCGCACAAGGGGAGAGAAAGAGGCAGAGGGAGAGGAGAAGGCAAGGGGGAGAAAGAGGCAGAGGGGGAAAAAGAGGCAGAGGGGGAAAGGAGAGAGACGCACAAGGGGAGGGGGAGAAAGAGGCAGAGGGGGAATAGAGAGACTGGAAAGGAGAGGGGAGACATGGACACAAAGGAGCAGTGAGGGGGAGAAAGAAACATACAGAGTGACTGGGGGAGTTCCACAGACATCGTGCGGCACACACTGCCCCCACACACACCATACATATTCACACACTGCCCCCCATACACACATTGCCACACACACACACACACAGCCCCCCCATACACACATTGCCCCACACACCCTACACATTCACACACTACACCCCCCTAACATAAATACACTGAACCTTTCTCACACACACTGCACCCCTCACACATTGCACCACTGCTCCTATACCCTACTACAGCACCATTTCCCAGCAGACCCCAGATAAGTTGTCAAACGGTTTGACTACTTACTCTGGGAGGGGGTCCCGGCACTCCTGGCACCATAACCACTACACAGAGCAGTAGTGGTTATTGTGCATGGATTATTTCTTTAAATAATCTACAAGTGCCCCTCCCGGGATCAGGCTATGGATCCACCACTGGTATATGACATGTATATTAATGTGTATTAGTTTTATTTATATATATATATATATATATATATATATATATAAAAATGTATGCCTATTATATTTACACATATATTAATGTACATTTATATATGCATAATACACAGATAAATGTCATTAATATGTACCATTTGTAATGAGCAGATATTGTCCCAGTCTTGTGACTCCATCACAATAACATATTTAAAGTGAAGAGTGCACCCACAGGACTTGTAAAATAAACAAGATAACGTCATTTTTTTACAGTTGTGCCCTACATACATTCACCATTTCAGTCCCATTACCAAGCTTTCCTTAATATGTCAAGGTAGTTGGACTGAAACATTGATTACATGCAAAGGCACGTCTGCTTAAAATAAATCTGTACTTTTGTTTATTTTGAAGCCTATGAGTGCTTTTTTTTTTTACACATTGGAGTAATAAATTTTATTTTAAGTTCTCTTTTCTAACTCTGTATCTGCACACTATGCTGGCGCGACGCATTATGGGGCTGGTAAATTTTTTTTTTTCCAGGGCTGCTTTTAATTCCCAGTCCGGCCCTGTACTGCAAAGACCATGGAGGATCTGTATTCACACATGCAGATTGAATACTTTGACACCAGCAATTTCTTTGCCGAAAGTCTAATTTTCAAACTAGTAAGGATTATCTCCATAATGATTCAACTCCTTTCTACTTTGGCACCTTACACATGATTGATCCAGGTACCTGTTTGAATGATCAAGATCAAGTTTAAGAATATGACATTTTTTCTCATCTATGTCAGACAATTCCATTTTAGAGAGCTGTATGATTTCCAAAATGGCTCATAAAGTAAATGAATTGTGACAATAATTTGAAAAGAAAAAAAATGGAAATGTGAACACAGCACACTAAAGTGCTAACAAGAAAAAAATGCAGAAAGAAAGAATAAAAGTGGTATAAAATTAAAGCTAGCCAGAAAGAAATATTACAAGTAACTCGAATATATATATATATATATATATATATATATATATATATATATATATATATATATATATATATATATAAAGTTTGACACATGAGATGGGAGGGATTGGACAATTATGGACAAATACTTGTTTCACTCATAGACATGCAAATCAATTTCTAACTTTATCATGTGTTTTTCTGGATTTTGTTTTTTTATTATTCTGTCTCTCACGGTTAAAACACGCCTACCATTAAATTTATAGACTGATCATTTCTATTTGATTATGTAGAACAAACATGTCAAACTCACGGCCCATGGGCCACAATTAATATCTTTGCGGCCCGGCGAGCCGTGAGTTTGACATGCTTACTAAGGCAGAGTAGGCACCTGCTCTCCTCACATTGCAGGTGCCTACTCTGCTAAAACGTACTACTACTACTGGCGGCAGCGAGAGAAGCTCAGTCTCCCTACTTCTCCCTCGCGCGTGCCTTCTGTAGTGATACCGGGTGCTGGAATATGACGTCATTCCGGCACCCGGCATCACTAAACTGCGAGCGTGAGGGAGCAGTGAGGAGCAGGAAGACTGAGCTTCAGAGAGAATATCTACACTGGCTGGGGCTGGGGTTTAGTAGAGGGGAAGGAGGGAGACTGGGATTTAGTATAGAGGGGGGGGACTGGGATTTAGTATAGAGGGGGGGGACTGGGATTTAGTATAGAGGGGACACTGTGGTTTAGTGTAGATGGGGGAGGCTGGGGTTTTAGTATAGGGGGAGGCTGGGGTTCAGTATATAGGGGAGGCTGGGGTTCAGTATAGGGAGGCTGGGGGTAGTATAGGGGAGGCTGGGGTTCAGTATAGGGGAGGCTGGGGTTCAGTATAGGGGGAGGCTGGGGTTCAGTATAGGGGAGGCTGGGGTTCAGTATAGGGGAGGCTGGGTTCAGTATAGAGGGGGAGGCTGGGGTTCAGTATAGAGGGGAGGCTGGGGTTTGTATAGAGGGGGAGGCTGGGTTTGGGGAGGCTGGGGTTCAGTATAGAGGGGGGAGGCTGGGGTTTTGTATAGAGGGGGGGCTGGGGTTTAGTATAGAGGGATGCTGTTTTTTGTTTACACTGTACAATTTAAGGTTTGTTTTTTTGTTTTTTTTGCGACCCACAAACTTAAACCTTGTTTTCTTGGCCCATGCTAGCCTTTGACTTTAACGTGCTTGATGTAGAAGAACTGCATTGAAACATTTTCATTCAAAAAAGGTCAGTTTGAAATATCATAAATGTGAATTACCCCCTGCTATGGAACACGTAGCTTTAGTCATCACTAAAAAAAACAAAAACACACGTTTCCAGTATGAATGTGCGGATCATTGTACCATGATTTTTAAAACCCTATTGCTAAAAGAACGCAAAAAAAAAAAGAAAAAAAAAAGAAAGAGCGTGTAACACCAGTAGCCAAACACAGATGAATGCAGTAGCCCTTAGCACTAAACTAAGATTTCTTTAAAATTTTGGAAGCGTTAAGTGTAGGGATGACCGCGACAGCCATCAGATGTTTGAACAATATTTCCCAAAACAGCTGACCTTAAACATTGTGAGAAATGTCCTTTTCTAGCTGAGTGGTTAGTGCTCCTGTTGCCCTGTTACCTGTTCAAACTACTGGTTTGATTGCCTGCAGGACTAGTTTAGCTTTTTACCCATTCTGGGTTAATTTATTTTATTTTGATTTGAATGACTGATGAGGTTAGTTAGAAAAGTTTTCAATATGCTTTATTAAAAGATAAGGAAAAGTGCAATAATATGTGCCATCATTTGGGAACATTGTACTGTAGCGTGGGACATTATTAGCTAAAGTGATAATTCAAAGTGAATTTCAAATTTTAGGCCAAAATAGTCAAACTCAGTACAGCTGAGCAACAGATTTTGTTTTTTTAAATTTGACTATTGTGGCCTTAAATGTGCAAGATTTCACTTGAGTTTCTCAACTTCTGCATTTCCATACATTGGTCTCAGGTGCTCCCAACTCGTTACAGTCCATAATGTCCCTCCTCCGTTAGATGCTCACCCAGTCTCCACTCCTTCAAAAAAAAAAAATCATTAAAAACCCACTTCTTCATAAAAGCGTATCAATTAAACTGTTAATAGCTCCTGACTGATTCCTCTTCTACAACTGTCATTAGTCTAATACTATCCTTACCTTTTGTGTCACTATATCCCACTCCCTCTAGCATGTAAGCTCATTGAGCAGGTCCCTCAAACCCTCTGTTCTGGTGTGTCCAACTTGTCTGGTTACAACTACATGTCTGTTCGTCCACCCACTGTAAAGCGCTGCAGAATTTGTTGGTGCTATATAAATAACATAATACAAGTTTCAGGTTTTCAAGGTCACACGACAAATTATGATGACTCTAACCTCTGGTACAAGTGCATCTACCCGTATGAATAACCAATGGACAAATCGGTGCAGATACAAGAATAAGTGAAGTGCCAAAAAGGTAACCCATAGCAGTTTTATAACAGTTACCTTAAAGTATGCAAACCATCACTCAAGCTGTAGTTCTACCAGAGTATGGGGGTCTTTCAAACTAAAAATACTTGTGCTTTAAGTATTTAAGGCCCAAACCCCTCCAAATAATTTTTTTGGGGGAAAAAAGTAGCAGACTCAACATGTAGAGAAAATGACTTTGTTAGCTTTTTGATACTGGTGATGAGGAGCAAGTATCAGTACTGTGTGTCTGAGTTACATATGCATACTTGTAATTTAACATTGATAAATCAACCCTTATAGCTCTGCAAAATTGTGCAACTAAACAGGTTGCTTGAATCATATTGTAATCTATTAAAACAGGGAACAAGAGATAAATTACCCAATAAACAGATGTAAAGTAAGATGAAAACGATTAGGATTCTATTCGATACAGGAAGAGAAATGTCATCTATAAAAACAATTAATGATGCCACCTTGCAGAACATTAACAAAAGTTCACTAAAGAATACCTATCGGTGTTAACTCGTTAGCCGTGTAATAGAAGAATATTAAAATGCAGCAAGATCTATACTCAAAAAGTACTATAAAAAAAGGGTGCCGACTGGTTCTGATGATTTCCCAGCTCAATAGTGTATTTGCACTCTTCTCACTAACAGAGGACCCAATGATTTTAAATGATTTAATTTTTTTGGTTAAGCTTTCAAAATATTTCAAAATGATTTAAAGGGACATTTCAGACCTCTAAAGCACTTCATCTTATTCAAGTGCTTTATGTGTGAAGAGTGTGCGTTTTCTTTTATTCCATCGTATATAAAGAATAGATTTTACCACAAATAGAGAAAGTAGTGAGCCAGAGACATATATTGGACAGCACTTTATGCTACATATGTGCTTGTTGTGGATTTAAAATGTTATGCAGATCCCACAAACTTTCACACAAATCGTTACATTTTAATACATAGACAACATAAATGTTATGGTCTATCCCTTTTATATAACAGAATATCCTTAGGAATGGAACAAAACTTAAAGATAGAGATATTCTTAAGTCTATCTATGCGGCTTTGAAACTTTGCATGATTAAGCAAGGAGGATCAGGGTTAGCTACAAATCTTTAAAGGGACGGTGTGCAATACATTGCATGCATTGGTGTTTTAGCTCACATTTTAATAAAGATTTATTTTTTTATTCTTTTATTGAATACCTTTTAACACTACAGTGCATATTTTATGTGCTTAGAATCCACCTTCCTTGATTTTTAGGGTTAGTAATAAACAATAAACAGAGGTTCCATACTGCTGAGAGCTACCATCATTATCTTTAAACACACCACACTCTAGTGGGGAGGGACACTGATTGCACCTTGTGTGATGGGCTGGAGAGTCCCACTTTGATCACACACATGTATCTTATAGACCCCTGAATATAGCATCTGTTTCCGATCCCACAAACTGGGGGAGGAAAACAAGTGCTTGGGCAGACACTGCGGTCTATCTTTTCCAGCTATTATCATTACTACTCTACACGTACATGGAGGAAGTAAGCTCTTCTTCTGGAGTCCTCTGGTTTCCAGATTTTCACATTAATCCATTATACAATCCAAAGACCAGCGGTGGGAGAGAGAATAGGTCAGGAGCAATTCCTGAGCTATTCGGAATGTTGGATTTATTTGGTGAAGATCAATTTTGGTGCATGTGGCTGAAAATGAAGGGTGATCACAAGGTTTATTGAGAATATAAAATTCCTCCAATCCGTTCCCTATGGAAGGATAGAGATTGTCTGAGATATACAGAATTTGGAGTGATTTCCTGGAACCAGTGGGCATTTAGAGTGATGGTTAAGTAAGATAGTAAACAGATGTTTAATTCTGAATTAATATATCTGCAGTTTCTGTGGCAATTTAGTCTATTTCTAAATAGTTTTACCTGGACTTATACACTGACCTTTATTTTGTTTTCAACTATACACTTAGATCAAAAACCCTACAATTACTTTCAAGGTATCAAGAGGACGCATATACAAAAGGAACATGCAGTTATTACAGTTATGATGAAATCAGATTATGCTAATTCAGTATGTAATGTTTAAAACATTAATACTCCTTTTCATTAATACCCCAGTGGTGTTTCTATGAAAACAAAGCTTGTGGAACTTGATTTAAAGAAAATATATTTAAAAAAAAAAAAAAAAACACCTTTCAAAATATTGTCTTGTTATTTTCAAAAGCCTTCGATAAAAAATAAACAAACCTTTGTAAAAACCAAGAAACTTGGATTCAGGGAATACAGAACTAAATGCTGAAGATCTGTGTACAAGAGGCAATTTGTCTTACACTAGCGAAGCGATTTTAAACCTACAAACAGCTTAGACTATAAATAACAGTGTTAGAAACTCAGGACTTAACCTATGACCAAAATAAGACACCGCCTACCAAACCAGCAGAGCTTACACCTCTGCCTTGATCCTCTCCAAATCCATAGCAGTTTCCACCTTATTAATAGGTACCTGCAGACTACACGTCTTCCCAAAACAAGACCGACATGCTAGACAGCTTGTTCTCAAATACTATTTCCCTTGCGCTATAGGAGTTAAACCTACGATGGCCGTAGGGAATGGTATTTATTAAAAGAGCTATTGAAGGCTATGAAAGAGCTTGGGCGCCACCTGCTGGACCTTAGCATGCAGGCAATTTTCAGTTGAGAAATATTTACGCATTATTTCAAAGAATCGAAGTAAAGCACAAGGGAAAAAATATTAGGAATATAAAAAAGACTTGCATAGCTAAACAATGTGCAAAATCATATATTAAAAGCCCTGTTTATGGGCAAACGCAAGACAGATTGTAGGTTTGTTAAAATTTGTGCATACGTCTGCATCTCTTTCCTAGACAAGGCTTATCGCAGAGCTGCAGGCGCTGTTAAGAAAAGCACTTTATTAAGATATAGCAGCAATGAAATTATGAAAAGGCAAGCAGTGCATTCAAATGGTCCACAGAAGTCATATTTCAGTAGTAAATCTTAATTCAGATAGCCCACTCCAACTCGAAAGTATTCCTTCTAACCAAGCAATAAGCTTACGGGTTTCTAAATTGGAATCTCTACAGGACAGTTTTAAATCCAAATTTATTAGATGGATGAGGGGAAAAAGTAAATAGGTAGGTTGGATAAACGCATTAATATGCGTTAACGGTACGGTCAAATTCATAATATGAAACCAAATTTATAATGCCGTTAAAACCGCACACGTATAAAATTAATTCATTTCAAACCGAGTAATTATAACACAATCTGCTTATTATTTAAAGGTACATTAAAACCTATCATAGACCTTCGAATACAAAGTGTACAGAGTAAAACAATACAGATGGGGAATTTATTTCTAGAGCAGATCGCGCTGAGCTGAAAAGCAATGACTTCGCAAATTGGATATTCATTAATAAGAACTTTGGGTGAAACGGGTCAGTGATATTAGTGTAGGGCTGTGAGTATCGGCAACAGATGATGAGAAC
This sequence comes from Pelobates cultripes, assembly GCA_933207985.1. NCBI lineage: Eukaryota > Metazoa > Chordata > Amphibia > Anura > Pelobatidae > Pelobates > Pelobates cultripes. Next base: position 23,329,520 of record OW240915.1, on the reverse strand, counting down.
ATTGAAAGAACGTTTGGACCCTGTGAGTATACTGGGTTAACTGAATGGGAGATATTTTATCAGTTCTCAATAAATGGATGATTGTTTTTAAGAAGATCTTGCCTCTCCATGTAACTGACCACTAGAAGTTTCATTTACACATATACCATTGTACCAGAGCAAGACAAAGTTGATACCATAAAAGAATATTTCTAAACACCCTGCACAACAGATTATACACATTATTTTAATTATAATTTATTTACATTGAAACATTTTTAGGATATATCCCAGTAATATTTTTACATGTGTGATGCTGAAAATAAGACATTAATGCGAAAATTCATGTAAGTACAATTAAAGTTGTTAAGAAAGGGGGAAATCCCATGGTGGGTTCTATCACTGACCTTAAACCATTTAAGAAACGGACAGAATTACTGTGTTCACAATAGTAAAACAATAAGTGTCCAGACCATGGTATTTTAGGGGCTGCTGATTTGTCAGACTAATCAATAATGGGGGGTAGCAGCACTATAACCACTACAAAGGACATTAGTGGCTATGGTGCTTAGACTCACCTAAACGTTTTATTTAATTAACGTTCAGTAAATATAAAATTATACGTGTATCTTGATCACTTGCACAAGAGCTTTTCTTGCACATGTCTTTTAGACAAAACACCATAACGGATCTACTTTGAGCAGTTGCCTATGACCCCCACATTTTGTCTCTCAGCATTTTCACTCTTCGCATCTCTTTGAAATCAATACTTTGTGCTACCTTTTTTCCTTATGCAATAAGTAGCTACAACATTTAGCTACTTAACATGGAAATTCATGTCCTAAGATATTCTGTACATTATTAAAGGTGTGGAGGCAAAGATCTTGGTATGTAAGAGAATATATACAGGGAGAGCTAAATGAAATACAAAAATCTGAGAGCTAAATAAGTCTAGAGAAATGCCATTATTAAAAAAACGGAGATCAAATTAAGCATATGGGTAACATTCAAAATACACAGGGAACCCTGCATTTTTCAGATAAATCATCATACTGATTAAATGATACTACAAATAAACTAAATCTGTTTTTAATAGCTCATAAATAATTTGCCCCATGACCAAAAACGTAATCTTTCACAGATAGTTAATCTATTAAATGCTACTCACTCTGTGTGGCCCTGGAAGACATTCACAGAATGTATTGACGGGTCTCTGAAATCCCACAGACGGAAGGTTGTGTCACGGGATGAGGTCACTACCAGTCGTTGTGTGGGGTGTGTACAACAGTGGGTTAACTCCTGGTCATGTCCTGAAACCACAAAAACATTAAGTATTGTTACAACATAGGAGTTTACTCATTAAACAAGAATTGTAATGTTAATGGAGAATTTTGCATTTTGGTTAGATTTGCTTAAATTGTAAATTCCCTTGTCAATTCTTTAGAATTCCCTTTTTACTGAATAAACCCAACAAGATTACCCGACTACACAATTTTGGAGTTAGAAATCCAAGAGAGTATGTCTGTATGTTTGTGTGCAGGTGTGTTTCGCTACCTGGGGACATTTTAATTATTCATTTTTTTTTTATTATTATTATTCTGTGCTGTGTCCAATACTGGCTCAGCAAGCTTGGCCTCTGTTTTTCAAAGTTGTTTTGGCCACTGCCTTGTCTTTGGATTGTGATTTCATGATCTGATGAGTATTAAGCACATGCAGCCGGTAACTAGTCACTAGCTTGATTTTCAGGGCTTGAAAAAAATATATATTTTACAAAGTCTATCTCAAAATATGAAATCACATGAAAAGTTTATCCAACACTATTAAATTGAGGCCTGCATTTGACAAGCTAAGATTAATGTGTATCCACTGTGTAAAGTGATTCCTATTTAATTTTTAGTTATTCTCAACATGTCTACATTTTGGGTTCTCACCTTGTGTGCAGCTAATTTAGCTTGGACCTGCCCTAGACCTCTTTAGGATGGTTTACCCCATCAGGATGTATCCCCCCTGGCATCCCAGGGTTAGGGATTGTAACCTGAAAGCCATTTCCTCTCGAGTTTCCCACTACGCTAGTTCAGTCTATTTGGCTTCCTCCAATCAACAATGTTCACCCCTCACTATTAGTTACATGAATAGTTGACATAATATATAAAACTAATAATGTTTTTGTATAGGCTCGGCCTGATGCCTGAATTCTTATGTCTAATTGGTGCCAAAAAAAAAAAAAAGGATTGCATACAAAGAGTTTCTTTTACAGCCTCCTAAAGTTGATTACAAAATTAAGTTATAATAAGCTGCAAAAAAAAAAAAAAAAAAACAATCTTCATGAGATTAAACATATAAATCAAAACGTGATCTGTGATAAATAGGAAATTATGCTAAAAAATATATTTTTATATATAAAAAAATAGTAAAATTATTCACTAATTACTGTAATATCTGTAAATAGCTGCGGAATTTGTTGGCGCTATAAAAAAAATAACATAACATAATTTATTAAAATTAACAATAAAAACAATTAAAATCAACGTGAAGTCCTTCCATGATGCATTTTGCAGACTTGCAGCTTCTTCAATCGGGAGTAGAGCCTAAGGACTTCATATTCATTTTAATTATTTCTGTTATTTGTTAATAAATCAGTATTTCATTTTACCACTCTGTCCTGTAGCATCCTGTGTCAGCTGGGTCCTGCATTCAAGGAAAGTTTGTGTCTCCCTTTACAGATACACTGGTCCTTTTACCTAAAGCAACATTGTGGAAGGCTCTTTCTTAAGTAAGCAGTTCTCTGACCTGGTCTATTAAGTTTATTATCAGACCTATTCCACTATTTCTACCGTTTCCTTTGAGCTTATTCCGGTTGGAAGAAAAAAATAGAGCTAGTGTCACCTCGGGACATATCCATCCTTGTGATTTGAAGGCACTGTTCTGTGTGTATTTACCAAACTTATTTACTTTGCACATTTTAAAAATACTGCACTATATTTTGTTTATTTTTTGTTTTATTTGGTACAAGAACAAAGGGGTATGTTCATTTGTTATTAATACAATGGTGCTGGCCTTTATTTGCCAAATAATGGTTGTGTTTTTAAGCAAATATGTTTGTAAATAATATATGTATTGCTTTCTAAACAGAATGATATATAAAGAAACTGTGTGGTTTACAGTTGTGCTCAAACATTTGCATACCCTGGCAGAAATTGTGAAATTTGGGCATTTATTTTGAAAATATGACTAATCATACAAAAAAAATATTTTATTGAAGAATAGTAATCATAGGAAGCCATTTATTATCACATAGTGGTTTTGGCTCCTTTTTAAATCATAATGATAAAATAAATCACCCAAATGGTCCTAATCAAACGTTTACATACCCTTGAATGATTGGCCTTGTTACAGACACAAGGTGACACACACAGGTTAAAATGGCAATTAACAATTTCCCACACCTGTGGCTTTTTAAATTGCAATTAGTGTGTTTAAATAGTCAATGAGTTTGTTAGCTTTCATGGGGATGCACTGAGCAGGCTAGATAGTGAGCCATGGGGAGCAGAAAAGACCTGCGTAACAAGGTAATGGAACGTTATAAAGATGGAAAAGGATATAAAGAGATATTCAGAGCAGTGACGTACTAAGGGGGGAGGTCCGGAGGTCCCCCCCGGGTGCCTCGAGGGCTGGCCAGGCTTGTGACTCTGTGAGCTGTGTTGCTGCACAGGGCGCCGGGAGCTACATAGCTCACATACGCAGGGGCTGAGAATTCAGCAGTACAGAAGTACTGCACGGATAATTGGGGGCGGAGCCATCTTGGCTGTGGAGGCGGAGCCAAACCGGATGCGGGGGCGGAGCTACAGCCAGCCTCCATTTGCTGCCTTTCACTGCAGCACACTGAGGGGAAGCAGGAAGGAGTCCCTGCTTCCCCAACTCCAACACCCCAGGGACTCACTGACTCCACTCCTCCACCAGTAAGTGAGAGAGTGTGTGTGTGTGTGACTCTCTGCCTGTGACTGCGTGTGACTGCGTGTGACTGTCTCCCTGTGACTGTGTGCTGCCTGTGACTGTGTGTTGCCTGTAACTATGTTACAGTCTGCCAGTAATTGTGTGTGTGTGTGTGGGTGTGTGTGTTACGGTCTACCTGCAGCTGTGCATTTGACAGTGTGCAAGTGACTATGTGTTTGGTACGATGTGCATGTGGCTGTATTTGACAGTATATGCGTATAACTGTGTACATCTGACCGTATCTGATTGTCTTTGCCCTGCAGTGAGTCGGCACATATCATCCAAGCATCGGCGTCATATTACAGGATGTGCAAGGGACGTGTGCATGAAGAGCACAGAGATCCCAGCAGCAACCACTGACTACCAAAGCAAGGTAGGGAGGCTGGGTGGACCTCTTAATTATTAAATGTGTGTATGTATGTGATGTTTGCGTATGTATATCTAATTATGTGTGTTTGTAATTGTATGTGTGTGGGTCTGTGATTGGGTGTGTATCTCTGTAGTTAAGTGTGTGTGTGTGTGTGTGTATATACACACACACTTAACTACGTGTATCTGTGTGTATCTCTGTAGTTGTGTGTTTGTGTGTGTATATATATATATATCACACACAAACAAAAGACATACACACAATCACACACGAAGACATACACAATCACAGACCCACACACATACAATTACAAACAGACATAATTAGATATACACACGTGTGTGTGTGTGTGTATATTATACACACACACACATATATATATATATATATATATATATATATATATATATATATATATACACACACACACATATATATATATATATACACACACAATCACAGACATACACCTATTGTGGTATTGTGTGTGTATATAAAAGTTTATGTGTTTGGTACATAGCTCCCTTATTTGGTATCCTTAAATATTGCAATCCCACATAAGGATAACAAATAAGGGCAATATCTACTAAACAACTGAAATTAAGTTTTTTTTGTTTTTTTTTTATTGATCTTTTAGCTGTTTAGTTGATAATTCTCTAAATTGGTGTCCTTATGTGAGATTTCCATATTTAAAGATACCAAATTAGGGTGCTGTTTAGCAGATAGCTCCCTTTTTCTTATTTGGTGTCCTTAAATATGGCAATCTCACATAAGGATAGCAAATAAAGGAGTTATCTGATAAACAAAGATCGACGTTAAGAGGGGTCAGCTAGCCCACGAACAAGAAATCAGGGTGGCTAATGTGAATTATATGCAAATTTGTTGACTGATGCCAATGTGCATGCTGGCACCAGGCAGCCAATGGCCGCACATTACCCCATCCCCTAGTGAAAAGTTTTGCTTATGTCTGCAGAATGATGTGTTCTTTTACAAAATAAAGTTAAAAAAAAAAGTCCAGCATCGGGTTATTCATTAAAGTGAAAACTGTCATATTTAAAGGAACACTATAGGGTCAAGAAAACAAATGTATTCCTGACACCACAGTGCTAAAACCACCATTTAGGTGGCTTGCTCCCATTTCCCCTCTTAAAAAGTAGGGAACGACGGATATTGATTTTTTAGAGCAGATACCGATATTCTGTGAACTTTCAGGCCGATAGCCGATATAATTTGCCGATATTCTGTACATTTACCATTTTGGAAAAAAAACCTATTTCTAAAGGTAAATGCACAAAATATACATGCCACGTGTAGTGGATGCAGTGTGACAGGGGAGCTGTGTGTGTGTGTAGTGTGTGTAGTAGATGCAGTGTGTGTTTGTGTAGTGTGTGTTGTGGATGCAGTGTGTGTTTGTGTAGTGTGTGTGGAGGATGCAATGTGTGTTTGTGTAGTGGATGCAGTGTGTATTTGTCTAGTGTGTGTAGTGGATGCAGTGTGTATTAGTGTAGTGTGTATACTAATACGGTCCTACGAGGTATTATCAGCAATATCGGTATCTGAATTGGCCGATACCGATATTGCCGAAAATACAGAATATCGGCCGATTATATCGGTAAAACTGATAATCGGTCGATCCCTATTAAAAAGTAATAAAACTTACCTTATTTCCAGTACCGCATCGGTCTGCCAGTGCTGGCCCAGTCTCTGATTCGCCTTCTTGGCTGACATCATCAGTATTGATGATTTCAGCCAATCCAATGCTTTCCCATAGGGAATTTTTTTTAAGTTTGGCAATTTTGGCCTTAAATTTGAAGTCCACTTAGAATTCCCAGCAATTCTCACTTTCGTGAATTATCCTGTCAAAGTTTGTTACTTTGTAGTAATATATCATTTGAAGATGAGTCAGTTACAAATAGGACATCATTGGACAATATACCTGTGAGTGAATGGACAAGTTCTGAAGTCTCTACATCATAGAGATTAGCTGTTCTATCCCAGGAGGCTGTTACTGCTTGTTTCCCACCGACCAGCCAGTCTGCAGCGATCACTACACCTTGATGACTTTTAAGGGACGATAATGGAATTCTGACGGTGGGGCAGTCACTGGACACATCTCCATCTACCTCTGCTTCATCTTTATCTGAGAAATCAACTTCCTCCTCTCCAGATATCTGCTGAACATCAAACGTGATTAAAACTGTGCAATCCATACTTCAGCTCAAATTCTTTAAAGTGTAGTTCAAAAAAATCACTTAACGTGGATATAAAACAAAACTAGTTACTAGCACAAATAAAATCACAAATACCTCTAACCCTTAAAGGAAAACTATAGGATCAGGAACACAAACCTGTATTCCTGACCCTATAGTGTTAAAAACATTATCTAGCCCCCTTGAACTCTCCTAAATATAGTAAAATCTTATCTTTATTCAAGTCTGCTGCTGTTGGCTCTGCCCCTGATCTGCCTTTTTGGCTGACATCAGAAGTGATGATCTGAACCAACCACAATACTTTAAAATAGGAAAGCATTGGATTGGCTAAGCTTGTCAAGGAAGCAGATCAGGGGTAGAGCCAGCACAACCCTGACCAATCAGCATCTCCTCATAGATATGCATCTCTATGAGGAAAGTTCAGTGTCTCCATGCAGAGGGTGGAGACACTGAATGGGAGTGCTGCACAGTGTGCAGCACTGCCCTAGGAAGAACTTCTAGCAGCCATCTGAGTAGTGGCCTGTGGAGGTATCGCTAGGCTATAATGTAAACACTGCATTTTCTCTGAAAAGACAGTGTTTACTGCAAAAAGCCTGAAGGAAATGATTGTACTCACCAGAACAAATACAATAAGCTGTAGTTGTTCTAGTGACTATAGTGTCCCTTTAACTAACAGTTTTTGCTACCAATGTAACATTCACCTGCGAATTATAATAGAATTTAAAAACCCTTTATTTTAAGATTTTATAGTAGAATACAGGCCTGAATTTAGTATTTTGAATACACTTTTAAAATGAAACTATATATATATATATATATATATATATATATATATATATATATATATATATATATATATATATATATATATATATATAGAGAGAGAGAGAGAGATCGTGTTTGTGTGTGTGTGTGTGTGTGTGTGAGAGAGAGAGTGTGAGTGTGTGAGTGAGAGAGAGAGATTGAGAGATATTTTCTTTTTAATATAGGATCCAATTTTTGAAATTTCAGTTTTCTGAGAAAATAATTTTAAAAGTTTATCCAAAAATATGAAATTATTTAAGCTTATAAAGGAATATTAAAATTGGGGCCCAATATGTTAAACAAAAACATGAAACAGATTATGTAGAACATGTGTGTCAATCTGTATTATAACACTCCAAGTGTTGGCTGAGGGTGAGGGCCTCAGGTATCAACTAAGAGTACAGGGATCAAAAACCACCTTGTTCACAGATAATGGAGCAAAGGTGTTACAGCTGTAAATGTGGGAGGGGTCTCCAAAATTCTGGATAATGGATTATAGACTAGTCACTAGCAGGACTGTTTAATCAGGCATTACCACCATAAAGTGCAACATGGTCCCAATCCGACACTGGCCCCACCAACACTCCTCTGGAATATCATATGGATACATGGTGTTGCATGTAAGTTGCAATACTATTGAGTTACCCGCCAGCAATTTGACTCCTGGCGTTTGGAGCGGTGTATGCCCTGCTGTGCCAAGATGCTGTACCAGTGTAAACACTATATATGAGAATGCCAAAGTACTATAAAACACAGGGAGTGAAAACACAAAGCCAGTCAGCCTCAAAAGGTGAGAGAATTAATAACACTTTATAAATTATTTCAAGCCAAGGCTTCCTTTATCCGCTGGAAACATAAGAAATATTGTTTATATGACAAAATGTATATTTTTTTTAGGTTAGGACTGGGTTCAAACTAATCTTAGGCAGCAGTGGGTATGTATAGGATGGACAGACAGGTTAGATGGATCGACAGACAACATATAGTTAAAGCAGCGCCATCAAAATAAAATTTCTAAAGGATTTTATAAGTCTAATCAAAATATATCAACGAATCGCAGAGGCTATGTTGTCTTATGGTCAAGCCTGAAGTTTAATAAAAACTTAAAAGGCAGAACTTCCTCTGTCAAGTTTTGCTGATTCCCGAGCTGTCGCTAGTGACGGCTTAAGGAATCAGGCATTTTCTAGAGCAGTGCGCACATTGCCGTTTGGAAGATCCCATAATCTCATGGGATCCTCCATGAACCTCTGGTGCTATATTCTCACTCATGGGCAAAAGTGCAACAGTGACACAGGCTTCTGGTAAATGATGTGCCAGGATCTGGGGAGGGGGGGGCGGGCGGCACCTGTGAGGAAGAGTTTCTGGTAAATATCGATTGTATTTGCAAAATATGCACACAAAAAAAGATCACAGAGCCATGTGACAGACAGACACAAAATTAAGATAGACAGATAAACAGATATAAACACAGCTCTAAACACACTGCGAAGCCACTATGTATTAGAATAACATAACTAACACTGGGACGTACGGATATGGGACGAGGGAGGCAGGCCACAAGTGGGTGATGATTAGAGGACCTACAGCTGCAAATACCTATATAATGCTGAAAAGTAGGGATAGGCCGATTATCAGAGCAGATATTCAGCATTTTACCAATAATTGGTTTCGGCCCTGTACTTTACCAATATTACAGATAACTTACTTACCTCTCCCAGTCACCGCACGTAGTCTTCTACATTCAGAAACTCTAACCGCCAGACAATGAAGTGCCACGTTGTGACCTCATGTCACCCCTTTCTGTAATTCCCTGCATGCATTGCTTAGCTGAAGAAAGATGAATAATCTACTGTAATGTACTGGGCTGGCTGACAGAGTGTGTGACTGTGGTCAGCCCACTCCTATCAGTAACTGCACTGATCTCACTGATTCCAGCATGTACTGGCCGCCTGAGAGTGATCGGAGTGTGATTGCCATCAGCATGTTTAGTTAATGCCAGATTTGTGTAGAAATGGTGTTGCTTTTTCAAAACTTTAAATGTACAGAATATCATCACCAGATATTGGCAATCGGCCCAAAATGCAACGGAGACAGTGTATCGGCTCTGGAAAAATTATATCCACCAATCCCTACTTCGAAGTCACAATATATTTTTAACTGGTTCACACAGCTCACTATAAGATAGGGTATTCTGGCAAATACAGTTATAGATGGACCGTTAAATTACTGTGACACCACCATGTATTAGACATCTTTATACAAGTAGTATTTGTGACACTGTTTATGGCTCACATGTTGACCTGGTCAGAATAATAAGGTTCTCGGCTATACATGCTTTGGTTTAAATTACACTTTATAGACACTAGATGTCCTTATTCACCACAAAGAATAGTCACAAATACTTGCTGTATATCCCAGCATTCACTAGGGGGTGCTGTGTTACCTCTTTTAATACCAGACAGAATTTAAAGTTAAAATTTATTGAAATGATGGTTCTTCTGCAAGATGGACAGTTTCTAGTTTTGTTTTTTGTTTGTTTTTGAAAATCTCAAAATTAAAAACAAATTGTAAAATCTATTTCATATAACAGAGAGATTACTATAAGGCGGGTGGGAAAGAGAATCAATATCTGTTGATGTGCTCAGCACAGCAAAGTCACAACCTCAACCAATGTCCTCCAGGACAGCTTCTAAATGGGGACATGTGGCTAATGAGTGGAACTATGCAATTATGCTAGTGTTTTACCTACCACAATATTGGGGAAACTGACTAAAAGAGACCTCATAAGTGCAGCTAGATACACTTTTTGTAACCAATTTAGATTTTGTGAGTATTAATAGGCGTGAGATTTTAAAATAGGTTGTCATGTCTTCGAGGCAACACAGTTTTTACCGGTACGGTCTGCGAACATCTGAAGAGAACCGCATATATAGTAAATGGCGAATAAAAAGAAAAATAAACCGAGAGAGGGGAGCAATGTGATAATACAACTGAAGTACAAAAAAAAATATAATTGTCAATTCACATTTTGTTACATCACGCTAGTATAGAACAACAAAATTAATGGTGTATTAAATCATGATAAAATAAAATGTTCGCCATAAGACAGGGTTTGTTCATAATACTGGACTGCCCTTTCATGAGTGCATCTATTAATTATCTTTTTTAACCAGTCTATGTTTAACTCAACAGTGAAACCCTGGTGTCTGCCAGTCAATCCACAAATCATTAGTTTGCGGAAAGCCCGGTGTCCGGATTCAGATCTCCGGGTGAGAATTATCCCACTAAAGAGGCTCAGTGATTAGGGTAAGTATTTGCAAATGGATTTGGGTTATTCCCAAGTGCGTTGACAACAATAGCCAGTACACTAGCAACACTAGCAACAATATTTCCAACAGTTTAGGATTAAAAACTCTGAGGTCCTCTAAATTGAGTAACGATGGGTGACTGAGTGTTATGAGAGCTAGCCTCTTCTCTGAGCTCAAACAAGCTATTATTCATCCTGACATACACTTACGGCAGCCTACTGTGTTAACATGCTGATGTTAAAGTTATAATCATAACATATAAAAGTAATGACACATTCTGTTTCAATGGCAGGAGATGTTTCCCAGAGTATCAGTGCAGGCATATGCCACTTGTGCTTATCTTGTTGTCTAATCATAACGCCACATGGTGACACATTTGTGCTGCATGTATTATATGTCATTTCAAAAATAAAGAATTGTAAAAAAAAATTTAAAAAAGAGCTAGCCTTTAAATCTATATTTTTCGTTGCATTTCTTGCATTTAAAACAAAGGATAATGCAATAAATATATATTGATAAATATATAAAAATTTCACATCTGTAAATAACAGGGTCACAAGTATGAATGCATTTTAACCAACACCATAGAACAAAACAGATTACGCATAACGAGCCTAACACAAACAGTAAAAGGCACTAAAATGGGAAAATCTAACCTGCAGCAAAACAGTTTGTTTTTTTTATGTACTTTTGAATGCAAACAAAAGCTTTTTGATCCAATTAATGTAAAAATGATAGGAAAACACACAGGCATGCTTACTAACACCCAAAAATGTTGCCTTTAGCATTTTGCTTTTCAGTTTTAGTTCGTATACTGCTTACACTGGTGTCTGCCGTTGGTTGAGGAGTGGGTAACTGTACTGTATACCGCCAGATGTGAGCCGTCTGGTCTCCAGATGCTGTTGGAAATGGGAAGGGAAAAAAATAGTTATATTGTAAAAATGCATTTCAGAAGTTTAATGCATATTTAACCTTCTAATTAGATTGGATTACAGTGCCAGCGAATAAAAATTAACACAAAGCAAAGAGAGCAGGTAGGAGCCTATAAAACTGTATTACAATAAACCAGTTTCACTACCAAGGCCTTTTTAAGTTTCTTCATGTCACAAAAACATTCAAAGCCTGATCTTGGTGGTGTAAAAGTGCAGCATCACTTATAGTACTTGAAACACCATAAAGCTTGGAGAATGGAGATAAACGATCTTGTGTAAAGACTGCGGTGAGATAGCTCAGTGGAAACAACCTCAGTGCCATTATCTCACAGGTTCAATTCCTAGTAATGTCAGCTCAACCTTACATCCTTGTGAGGCTGATAAGATCAGTAACATCTCAAGATGCACTGCAACCGTAAAAAGTATACCTATGCATTTATAAATTCAGCACAAAAAAGGCGGCAACCCTACTGTAATTGCTAAATATAGCAACAGTAAATTTACTTGACAAAGGCTCCAAAGAGCACTATATATTGAATAATTAAATAATTTTATAGCCAAGAAATGTACAAAAAAAAAAAAAGATTATTTTACAGTAATCCTTAGTGCAGAAAAACTGCCACGTTTTATTTAAATGAAAAATAAAACCATAGTTTTCCCCCTCTGCTTGGAGTCCGGTTTTGCAGACATGACATTCTGTGTTCCTGAACGGAGAGCCGTTCTTTTCATGGGGTGTGTATAAAGGTGGCCATTATTAGGAGTCTATTACGGAGTTAATCATACAATGATTATTTATCATCAACAGACTGACATCCGCTCCTGATTAAATGGAGGCTCGTGCCATCAATGTGAAATACCAGTCAAACAGTGTGATAAATTTGGTGTACCTGAAAATGTGCATGACCGCTTCCCAGTATCCCGGTAATGTTGAAAAATGCATTTTTTCAATCCACAGAAGTAACAAATGCTAGGTAAAAAGTTATGTTCACAATTTGTGTGCCTTTGAGTTTTACTATACAGTATGCACGATTAGTGTCTATAGAGGGGTCAGAATAATAATGCCCAATTTAGCTTTGCCTACACGACAGACAGAGCTCTGCCTTAAGGACACAAAGACTGCATATTTACATACATTATAAATACAAAGTATCAGGAAGAAAACCAAGCAGGAACAGACTAAATAGCTTACCTAATGCTGAAGGCACTGAATTAGCGGTCACCGTGGAAAAACCAAAAATCTAATACCTAAACAGCAAGTGAAATAATATAAGATCAACTTACCCGTTAGTGCGATCTGCTCTGTTGGGTGAAACTTTATGGAGTTTACTGTGCAATAAAAACAAGAGGAAAAAGAAATAAATAAATAAAAAGGTATGGAGCATATTACTATAGAACACAAGCATTCTTGAAAACAGAGGAAGGCATTGAAAATTCATATATAAATCGAAGATCTGAATTACCAATGTTTCATTATTTGGCCTGATGAAACAATTCAATAGGTGCCACACTCCAGTAGCAGATCATGTTTTAGTTTTTTTTGTTTTGTTTTTAAATTGAGATTTATTGAAGTGTAAAACCTTGGAGAATTTTTACAATTCATATTTCAATTTGCTATATTTCAATGTCTGGAGATGTTTTAACCTTAAAGGAACACTACAGGGACACATTTGTATTCCTGACCCAATAAAGTAAAAAACACTATGCAAGTCCCTAGCCCCCTTATACAAGTTAAAAGCTTATCTTTATACCAGTGCCCTGCGGGTCTGCCGGCGCTGGCCCTGCCCCAGATCCACCTCCTTGGCGGATATCAGAGTAGACAGTCAATGCGGATGATCTCAGCCAAGGAAGCAGGGCGGAGCCAAACACCACTCTGGCCAATCAGCATATCCTCAGATGCATTGAATCAATGTATCTCTATGGGGAAAGCTCCGTGCCAAGCTGAACTTCAGGCAGCACTGACCCAGGAAGCACCTCTAGACTCACGCAATGTTGTGGCAAATTTTTTAAAATGATATGGATTTCATAGGGATGCAGGAAATATTTGTATTTGATGATGTGTATATAATCTAATTAACGCTTTATTTCAAGGTTTGTATGGGGATATTCTATATACAAGTGCCAAGAGGAGGAAAGGCCAAAACGTAGATCCTCAACTATTGTAGAAGAGTCTTAAGAACCCTGGGTAATGTAGTTCTACCACAGTTGAAGATCTGCTTTGGCATCCTTGATGTGGATCATTTTGAAAATGTTCTGTGAAAACATGCTATTATAGATAATCCATCATGATAAAACATTAAAGCTTCCACTGACCAATGAAATTCTAAAGAATCCAATCACTCTCCTTATGTTCATTTTTCTTAAATCAATTACACAAAATACATATCTCCCCTCTGCCAAAAACAGCAAGGAGAGGAGCATTTAACTGCATGCATTGAGTTCAAACTTTACACTTTCTTACTCCTCAGACATTATCTGTTGCAATCAAACAGAAATGATAAACACCCCAAAAATACCACTCACTGGGTGCCAAACCAACAGAAGCACTACCTACAATTAAATGTACAGATAAACCAAGTACTTGTTAGTGGTTTAAGTTATCTTTATCCACACTACCAGAATGTCACCTTTGTGATGTAAAATAAAGGAAAATTCAACAAGGATTACCCTGTCCATCTTTAATTTATCTGCTGTAATGTCAAAAGCGGTTCCCATGCTGTGTCACATATCTTTATTTGCCTAAACAAACTAGCAAACTGCAATTTGTAAGCCAGAAAAGCTGAAATATTCCAGCTAATATTTCAACATTCAGGGCCTATATGTGCCCGGTACACTACGGTTTGTTTTTGTGAATAAACCCATAAGTACTTTCAGGGTGCTTTTATCTCACATTGATGGGGATTCTTTCTCATTAACCTTTTCAGTGCTACATGGAGTAACACACCAATGGAGAGGAGTACAGGACAAGATGCAAGCTTCCCGTGAACAGCAGCAAGAATGGCATCTCCCATTTTACTATACTTTAGCTTTCACTGGTCGGGTTAATGTTCTGCCAGATGTTATTCCATACGGAACAGTGACACACATGCTGGAATCTCTCCAGGTTCATTAAGACGGACATGTTGCCACATGGATCAGTAACAATATACACACTATTTAAATATAGGTTGCAAAGTTTCTGGTCTGTTCAAGTACCAATTATAGTACTAACAATTACATTTAAAGCCTTGTTTTGCAGTGTGCCATTTAAAGATGACTATGGTACCTGTACATTTAGCAAACTTGCCTCAAATGCACTTAGGTTTGACTCACCTTAACAAGGTCCATGTACAAAGTTCAGGTTTGTAATAGCTCCCTACACCCAATAATTGCATTTCACGGCCACATTATTAAAGGAAAGGTGACGTTTACTTGCCTGAAATCTAACAAGTCCCAAGTATGGCTCAGACAGTACCTTCGTTTACTGCAAAAGTACTAAATCGATAGTTTATAAACAAACAAGGTCTATACTTGGACTAGAACATTGCTACCTGAATGTGGAAAGACTGCATAACTAAACCAGGACATGTGCCTGTTCTAGTGTTTAAAATCTAGCGATTCTAGAGGGAATCATCTCTTATAGGGTATCCTATTATTCTTTGTTCTGTGACTTTCTGGAACCCATTTGCTGTGCTAGCCAAACTGGAACACACATCAAAAGATCTACAATGTTGCTGAACAAGTTGGACATGAAACACTGTTCACGTTTTGCTCACACTGCAAAATTAAAAAAAATGCCATAGAGCAGAATTGTCATTTGCTGAAAACAAGCCAGCACTAAGGCTTTAGATATAAACACTCAGGTCTTGAATTTCTTTTGGACATGATAATCTGTTTTACATATGTTGCACAAAATTAGCATAAAGAATAATAGAAAGAAAAAAGAAAAAAAAAACACCTAAAAACGAGCATTGCCAAAGAAAACCAAACAAAACCTAAGTCTTGATTATTGGAAAAATCTTTTGAAAGTGACATTACTAAGCTGTTGCAAAACGCTACCAATATATGGCGCAAAAGAAGGTTTGACACATATCTCACACAACTAAAACAAATAAAATGCAACATTTGGATGAGAGGCTAACTCCTATATCCCGTATGTCCCTTTGTGACTATCACTGTTTAATTAATAAACCCCAACATATAAAAATCACAGAGTTACAAAATTTTGTTTCAAAATAGCAGGGCAGAACATTCAGCTGAGCTGGAAAAGTCATCCTACCCTTTATTTTGTTAAACTGGGGAACAAACCCCTATTAACAGGCTATTTTCCCAGATCCGCTGCTTCGTCTTGTCAATATTCTGCCGTTTATAGATTAGAGAATAAAGTACACTAAAAGTAAACATTATATACAGCGCATAGCTATCTTATTAAAAATATATTTTGGGGCTGGGTGGGAATAGGACAAAACTGGAGCAGTTTGTTTTCAGTTTAATGAAACAAGAAATTTTCCATCTTTCATTTGTAAGTATTATGTACGGACATCCTGTAAGAGGAAAAATGTTGCATTGTTATGAAAGCCGTTTTATGTCTCCCAAAACCTCGCTTATCACATTAAATGAGCCTCTGTTCTTTACTTTACCTGATCCAGCATGGCCGACATATTTTATAAGGCATTTTCCAGTCTCTATGCTCCAGAGTAATGCCGTGTGATCTGGGAAAAAGAAAGATCTATGGTCAAAAGTGTCAACCCCCCCCCAATAAACATATATACGCACATTTTTATTTAATGCTTTAGTACTGGGGACTAAAAATCATGCACATTGTGTGATATTTACAGTTAAAATGTGTACAGCAGGGTTTCCCAAATCAGTAACCAAAAATACAACATATGATGATGATTTAGGGAATAAAATTGTAAGAACCAATTTTCATCACCACAATCTACTCCCAAATGGCATTCCGCTGGTTTGTTTTAGCATTCTTGGCTCCACACGGGTCTTTAGTCCTTAAATGGACACTATAGGCATCCAGATCAATTCAGCTCAATGATGTGGTCTGGCTGCCATGCCCCCCCAGTTTTAACCATGCAATATAAACATTGCCATTCTGCAAAACTTCTACATTGAACGGTTTAAATGCCTCGGGTGACTATCATAATCACAGCAACTAGAGGCACAGAAATAGCCAAGTGAAAGTCTTGCATTTCAATCAGATGGCCTCATAGACCATCTTTGCAGATGAATAAATCCAAATATTCCCCTCTCTTCCCTTAGCTGTATCAATCCTATCATAATGGATCCCACGCTATTTCCGCTCAGCTAAATTTTGCAGCCCAGATGTTAATACAGATTCCTCCCCTTCTCTTTAACAAACATATAACCCTATCAGTAACTCCACCTGCCATTTCCATCTGTTTAATAAGCAAACAGCTTGTAAACTTACCACCTACTACACACAAACCCCTCCACTATTACCACTACTGAATTTCATTTCTAGATTTTCTATAACAAGCTGCAGTCTGCTCATGTTTTTTGGGTGGTGGGTGTCTAAGAGAAAATGAACATACACTCAGATTTGTGCCCACATTAACCCTGCGATTTATTAGTGGATTGCATCAAAAATGTTTCTAGCGTGTGGTAAAATTTGCACCAAAATGGCATTTATCTGTATCTAGTATAGAAAATGGAGCTAGTTAAAAACAAAGAACTCCTGTAGAAACACTAAAATAAATGGCCATCCTGGAGGGATTGCTTAAAATTCTTGTGGGATCGATTTCTATTCCCAGACAATGTGGATGTATGCAGTAACAAATGTAACGCGATCTTGTAAAATATAACTGCAGGACAAAAGAACTACATCATTCTAGAAAAACAAATTGGATAGTTTCCTTAAGTTTCATAAACCTCAATGTTAAAAAAGTATTCTGCATAAATGTCCATTTCTTCTTCCTATCCATGAATACAAGGTTTCCTAAAATAGGCAGTAATTGGAAACTTAATTCAGACGTTTCTTATGTGATAAGATTCCATTGCAACCTCATTTCTTTTAACTTAAAGATGAAAAGTGTGGCGAAACCAACCTCGCCACTGTGAACTGGAGAAGCCTGGTTGCTCGCCTGCTCCCTTTGGACTATGGCCCTGCAGGTTAAACTGTTTATTTCCCCTGCAGAAAGGCTTATTTGTGTGATCTGAGTGCCATTCATCTAATAATGTGCACTCAGATCCCAGCTATCTGGGGATATGTGAAATGTCTGTGTGTTATGTGTAAATGTGACTTTATGTATTTTAAAGTGTTTTGTGTCTTTTTGCAACCATGTGCTTAATGGAGTCTTGTGTCTATCCTGGGAGATAATTGAATTACTCTCAGGATAGAAGACTCTGAAACTGGTTTGGGCCAGAAAGCCATGCTTCATTTAGTCACAAAGGACTTTCCCTTAACTTTTGAACCCCTGGTCTGATTCGTGCCATTTTTTAAATATGTTGTTCCCCTGAATGGATTGATTGTGAATATGTAATTTTATGTGAATGTGATGTATGGTTTTAGAGTTATGAAAGTTGGGTAGAAAGTATGTTTTAACTGTATGTGTAATTGAGTTTCCTCTCAGGATAAGGGGAGGGAATATGTGGGATGTAACTGATATGTGATTGGTTGTTTTGTAACGCCCTGTGGGCTGTACTATGTTTGTGATTTGGGAATAAAAGAGACTGTATGTGACAGTACAGAGAGTTCCTGTTTTAACCCTCAAAGTGAAGTGTCGTCTCATTATTGGGGGAAGGATTTATTGTATGCTGTTCCAGTTTGACTGCTAGGAGAGTAAACCTATTCGTATGGTTCCTATTCAACTGTCTACAGCATTCATATGCTTGAGAGAAGGTATACGCTTCTCTGGTTCGGTGGTTGTGGTGTCTGCAAGAGTGCTTGGAGTCCTCAGGAAGCGCTAGGAGCATCCTTCAACGGAGGTACCCAGTCGGGGTGCCAGGTGATCCGTTACAAAAAGTAACTGTATTGTGAGAATTACAATGAATTATGACCTTATTTCTTTGCCTACATAGTATTTAAAACTTATTTATGTCAATGATTTTACGTTCCACATCAAATGAGGATCAAAGCACAATCCTTTTTTCCCCTTTTTCAAACGAATATATTGCAGACTTTTAGTTAAGATAAACGGAATATCTGATTTCTGGTTATTTGAACGGTCGCTGGTTTTTGGGACCTCATTTTGCCTGTTCTTCAAACATGCCTGCAGGATACTCTTAGAAACTTGGGAAGCGATGTGGATTCGCTGGTATCATTCTGAAGCATGAAGTCCAGCTGGTTTTCTGACAAGGAAAATGAACCTATCAATTAAATAAAAACTAATCCCCTGCAGGGTTATATGTCTCCTGTAGATACTTTACCCCTATTTTGCTGTGTTACGTTGGAGTTTCAATAAACTATGACTATTTTGGAAGTACATTTTCGGTGGATTTCATTAATTATTTTCTATATCTATAGACCATGTCTGTGTCAACATTGATAATGAGCTTTATCTTAACTTTAATGCTTTTTTAACATTTTGATTTGCAGCACAATCATCACTAGTGAAGTCTAGAATTGAATTATTTTTCCCTATTCACTTCTCTAAGGAGATATATATATATATATATATATACACTCAAATATTTCCTTGTACACGGTAAAGGTTGGTGTGCAGTCTATTAAAGGCAAAATTTTAATCAGATGTAAAAATAAGGACATTTTAGGAAGTTAAATCCTTTAATGGAATACATAAGCAAATCACATACTTGCAAATTCTTTATTGGTCAAATCTTAACACTAAAAACCTGTGAAAAATGTAAATCTAAACATACAAATCTACAAAGCATATATTTTCCAGGAAGTAAAAAAGTGTCAAGATAAAAATGTTTTGCTATTGTTTTGTTATCAAATTATTTCCGATAAGATTTTTGGCAGGCTATGCTGCTTGGTTTTAACAAGAGCATTTAAATATATACTCCAGGTGAGGTGCTTCAGGAATTAACAATATGTCTCTGCAGGCTTATTATAAAAAAATAGTGTTGATAAAGAAAACCTGAGACTTTTTAAAAACAGCCAGCCATGAGAGTGTAGCTGAAAGTGGGTGCTTGGTCTCAATACTTCTCTTTAAGAAGCATTGTTGGTGAGTCCCAACAATTTTCTATGAAAAGTTTCTGATTGGATACAAATCACCAGTAACGATGACTTCACAGGAGGCGGACTCGAGCTGCACGGAGGATACGCTCCCACTGATGGAATAAAATGGAGTTGACTTTATTTTAACTCTAAATGTCTTGGAAAACCTTTTATGCAATCTACACACATAGAGAACCAATATTCACTAAGGGGAGCTGAAAAATGCCTTCAGCACTGCAGGTGCTCCACAATTGGGAAACCAGAAACCCTTCAATATCCCAATACCTAGAGATGAAATGGGCAACACAAACGGGTACAATATGAAGTAGGGAGTTAATTTGGAGACAGCAAAACTTAAGGGATATGATCAATGTTGTTGAGCTTACAAAGTAGCTTTCACCATACATTTTATCTAGTTTTTTTATGCAGTGCTCTGCTCACTTTTTAGTCTTCCAATGCCTAAAAGGAGCAACATGCAAGTTTGGATATTTACTGTTGTGAACTTTTCCTACAGAGCAGATTACTGCTCCATAGAATGAGTGACAATCGTTTCATGTATTTTCTGCAAGCAATTACATAAAAAGTGTTTTTCTTCGGGTTGTCGTGTACCAGGATATATTATATCGAACATTCGAACATCGACATCATTTAAAGTGTTATCCTTACACAAGGGCTTGTTTATTTTACCCACGCGCAGGTCACCTGTTAGACGAGATCATGTGATGCAAATAAAAGGCCTAATTAACAAAAGAGCGCAGTGTGATTATTGGGGATTAGGAAGCTGAATGTATCCCTGAAGAAAAGCCTAAGGGTTGGCATGCCCGTCTGTAATTAGCGTTCACTGTGTAAGCTAATCCGTGGCAAATAACATTTCTTAGTAGGGTTTTAATCAGTTTTTCCACCAGACGCAGGAATAAAATTAGTGTAAGCTGGTTACTGGAGAGGAAGGCTTTCTAGAAATTACTTTAACCCTTCAAATGCCAGGCAGCTGAGCAAAGTAATCCGCACCTAAAAAGTAAATAATAGTAATAATAGAACTACAAAGCTACAAAACAGTGTCCAGAAAGGTTAAATGGTGTAAATGTGTATTCATATTGCAGTGCGTGAGAATATAATCTTACCAGCTGAAGCTGTTCCCATCACCACAGGTTGTGTTCGGGTCACACTGACATCCCAGAGCCCATCACGATGCCCTACATACTCCTTTACCAGCTGGCAGATTGCCCGTGAGGTTGTAGTCTTGAAACTAGAAACAATCTGAAAGAAATGAAGACTATAAATGTTCCACTTTCTCACTAATTGCATTAAAAATGCATGCCCATTACAGTTAGTAAAAGCCGCATTGCTCCTAGTATTAGATCACGCATTCTCATACCTGCGAATATTGATTTATCACCAACCTGAGAGAATTTACCCTTTCCCAGTCTATGGATTCTGAGAGAAAATAAGGTAGAATATAGGAGGAACAGACCAGAAACAGAGAGATAAAAAGCAGCAGTGCAATGTGTTTTGGCAGAAGCGGAAGGTAAACACAACTAACTATGAAACACACATCTTGGGAATAAAACTATGTTTTGGGGGTCCCACATACTAAAATCATCCCAGTGCAAATCAGAAAAGTTTTCATCTTTGCACATTGACCATATGGCACTAACCAACCTGCAAGGAGTGTTGGAGATAATCTTACAGCCATCATTTTAGTATACCAATGAGATCATCAAGTTCTGATATACCACATGTGTTCTAAACAATTAAACATTGCATACACACGATAAAGTACACAATTGCAAAACCACAAACTGCAAATGAAAGTAGATAAATGGCAAAGCACAACATGATTTCAATTTAAAGAGAACAAGATGTCATTTAAATATTCAGTTAGCAAAAATGCTAAATTAGAATGGGGACTAAATTAGGAGCAGCGTTGAAGAATCATAAAATAGAAATACTTAAGGCAGCAAACACTGAAAGGGGGATCTGGGTGCATTTAAAACACAAAACCAATAATTATGATCTAAACAATAGTGTCACACACAGGTTGCAATAAATATAAAGAGAAAAATGTCACACTTATGGACTTTATTAATTTCTTTTTAAAGTGAGTAAAAAAAATTATAATACCAGCCTACGCTACTGAGTGTGATGTGACCTATATATCCCTGGGTGAGGACCAAGTGTGAGTTTATTTCTTATTTTTGTCTGAACACAGTTTTCTGATAATTACAATATCACACTATTGAAGTTTCTCTCCCTTTTTGCATACTCACAGGAATCATCGATGACACCCAATCGACACACATATCTACAAGATGGAATTATAATACTACTATTTTTAGAGCTTATTTTAAGCTCCTTCACACGTGAGTGAGCATTTGTGCACAAAGTTTTAGGTCACTTACGTTTCTCTGAATAGATTACACTTTTTTTTCTTTTGCTTTTTTTGCATGTAACTAGAGAGGAGCTTTCAAGTCACTAAAGAATCAAGAACATCTGATAAAAAATTGGACTTTGTTTTCTTACCCATTTTGCATTGTGATATTTCACTCTTTATACTAATCGCAACCTGTGTGAAAATGCTAAATTAGATCTACATCAAATGATCTTCAAAAATTTATTTTTTTATAATTGCTACAGTGGTAAAAACTACAAATATATAGTGCACAGTACAACAGAGTGTGTAATCACAGCACCCCAAAGTGGAATATATACCTATACATACACACAGTTTGCAAGTACACACATACTGTTTCTGAGTCCATGTTGGAAAAAGAGGAAGCAACCTTTGGGGAAAAAAATGTAAGCTCTATCCATGAATTTGCACAATGCATAGACTTGCACACTCTATTCTTTCCCTCATAGTTTGCATACAACGGGTTCACTTTAACATTGGGCATGAAGAATAAACCAGGAACAAACCTGAACACACAGATGTGCACCTCGGAATCCATTTACGTGAATGATCAAGTCTATGACTGCACCAAGCATATGCAAGTAGCTCCAATTCATTTCTAGAGGTCAGAAAGCCAACTACACACAGAATGGTTCTCCATTTGTTTTTTTTAAAGTGACACCAAGCACAGGATTCCTAGTAATTGGAGTATAATAACTATGTGAAAGCATACACTTCATTTTTGCACTGAATTTATGAATTTAAAGGGTCTAAACAACAGACCTGTTCCAGTTTGTTTACGTAGTTCTGATCCAAGAGCTCCTTGCACTCTTTCCTATCATTATATTCTGACATAACGAATTATTCTTTGGAGGACGTAGCTCCACTCCACAGTCCATCAGACAGGCAGGAAGATAATATTTGCATGTTATCTGTTTGACTGAGTACTCCGTCTTCCCAGACAGCCATTAGTTTACATAACAGTTTTACTCATCCTACATGATGAGTGAAATTGCTCTTGGAGGATAAACTACATATAGCATAAACTATACGCTTTTCTCCCGTAATTTATACAAATAGTTGGTTTTTTTAGACTCTAATTATAATGAGCAAATCAATAGTATAAAGAAAAAGAGAAAAAGGGACACAAAAAGAATACCAAGTGGCAAACTGATCATTTGTTTGGTGTATTACAGATTCAAAGTGAAAGGGCACCAATGAATAAAAAATGCAGTAACCGTTTTATAAATAAGTAAATGGCACATGTGCATATTTAAAATTAAAAATGACTTTTTATACATACTACCCAATTACTCACATATGTTGCTTCTACAAAGCCACCTCATAGTGTTTCTTGAAGAATAGGAAACCAAAGATATACATCTCTCTATTCTGAGAACGAACATTTCAGGTACATAGTGTCATAAGAGAACATTTTACAAATCTTTCAATTTACTAACCCTAAAATGAATATTTTAAAACAAAACCCAAAGACAATTGGGTTAAAATTTGGCTGGGTAACAACTCTCTTCTAGGTTACCCTCATCCAGTTCTTTAACAGCAGCTTAGAAGTCATCAGGTAGTACAATAGATTTCTGTTAAACCATAAATGTTTCTACAGGAAACCCAAAATGACCCCTCCGTTCACCCTCATAAAATAGGCATTCAAAATGTATATAAAGAGCATTTGTTAAAACCATCCTCAAAACTCCTGGTTAATATTCAACACACACAGCATTTTCACGCCACGGTTAGTAAATGAACTGCACAGGTTTTAGAAAACTTTGATTAATAAAGTTAATTTTAAAAAGACCATACAAAACATCCAACTGAAAAGGCTGTCATATCTCTCAACTGCTCCTCTTTTAAACCAAATACTATTATTAACGCTAGAAAAAAATAAAATAAATCAAGGTCCACATGTGTTTGGGATACAACAGCAAGCCATGTCCTTAAGTTTATGAGAATCAGATTCACAAGGGAGAGTAGGCCGGAGATCAAAATAAACTTCAATGTCATCAGTTTACCGTATATACTTGAGTATAAGCCAAGTTGTTCGGCACATTTTCCGTGCTGAAAAAGCCCCACTCTGCTTATACTCGAGTCAGTGTCTGTATTATGGCAACTTACATAGCCATAATACAGACAAGGACCGCCGGGCTCATTACAAGCCCGGGGGTCCTGTTGGGGGCCGAAGCGAGGTGTTGCTTACCTTTACAGCAGCTCCGGTCAGCTCCGTGCAGCTCCCCCGTTCAGCTCCCAGTGTAAGTCTGGCGAGATCCGCGGCTGTCAGAGCGTTGCCAAGGGTTACTATGGCAACGCTCCGCGCAGCGCGCAGACCGCGAGACTTACACTGTGAGCTGAAAGGGGGAGCTGACAGGAGCTGCTGTAAAGGTAACAGCTTGCTCCCGTCCCCGCCCCACATAGTACAAACCACTGGACCACCAGGGATTTACATAGCCCCCCTCCCTGGCCAGGCAACAAGCAGGGAGGGGGGACATAAAAATAAACAATTAAATATTAAAATAAAATACAAATTAAAATATTAAAAATGCCCTCCCCCCACCCGGTTTACACACGCACACTCTGCATTCACACAAACACACACACACTCTTCATTATATACACGCAGAGTGTGTGTGTGTGTGTGTATATAATGCAGAGGGTATGTGTGTGTATAATGCAGTGTGTGTGTGTATATAATGCAGAGTGTGTGTATGTAACAAACACTCTGCATTTTATACACACACTCATACAAACACACACACTCTGCATTCTATACATATACACACACACTCTGCATTCATTATATAAACACACACTGTAAATAAATATTAAATGAATGTAATTTTATTGGGATCTAATTTTATTTAGAAATTTACCAGTAGCTGCTGCATTTCCCACCTTAGGCTTATACTCGAGTCAATAAGTTTTCCCAGTTTTTTGAGGTAAAATTAGGGCCTCGGCTTATATTTGGGTCGACTTATACGGTAATTATATGTCACTTTATTTCTCAATAAAATATTTAGAAGGTTTCGGGACATAGTTTATAAAAACAATATTCTGGTTAGTTTCTATAAATAAAAGAAATACAAAAATTTTGTTCCCGTTTTATTTTACTTGTGAGCACAGGTACTGAATGTACCGTTACTAATCACATTTCTACACATTTCAGTGAATCGATCACAAATAACTGAAAATGGTTTCCATTAATGAAATGTAAGTTATTTTTTAACCATATTCTCCATTATTCAGTAAAGAGAATGAGTGTGATAACTTATGGGAAATATTAGAACTCATAATTCGCTCAAGTTTGAAGCCCTTTAAAACCATATGTGTGGGGAGGGGAAACAGGAGGGAATGTGCTTCTTCGAAGTCCTATATTTTTTTTTTCCCTGAATGAATTCGGGACGAAGAAGCAGTGAACATTGCTTTCTGGTACTCTGGGTCTCCTCATAGCTTCCAAATTTACTGTTAATGATTGGACAAGTTAGGGGGTGGATGGCCAACATGTAAATGACAAAGAGCACTCCCTGCACAAATTCTAGCAGTTTGGAGTACGGACACATGGAAGTTGCAGCCAGTAGACTATGAACAAAGAGCTTATGAAGTATTCACCATGCTGCAATTGTCCCCACGCTAAAGTTTTGGGATTTTTTTTTCTTAATGTAATAGAAACAGTAAACTACAGGAATAATCCAGGATACCAGACAGGGGGCCAAATGTGTCTGGAGGACATTTGGAGATGGTACAGGTTCAAATACCAGTTAACCTCCCCAAGCCAAACTAAGGCAATCACTACAGGTTTATTCACTTAAGTGAGAAACTGAAACATTATCTAAGTCACCTATACTTCCAGTTCAAATACTTTGGCCTTAAATTCGAAATTCACTTCAAATTCTCTCTTTAGTAAATAATCCTGCTAATTTCACAGATTGTCCTCTAAGCTATTATATCCATAGCAATCTAGCTCCCATTCAGTAGGAATCAAGTCTCTTCCAGAAAGTTTGTACTTAGACCAATTTCCTCCTTGGTGGTAAATGGAAAAGAAGGTGAAGAAAAAACACAGATAGCTAAAAAAAAAAATACATAATCATTTGTCTGATACATTTTTTTACGGGCTTTATATAAATCTTATGCCCAGCTTTTGATCTCCAGCTGTTTCACATAATTCTCAGTCCAAAGATATAAATGATCCCTCAATTTTTTTATTTAGTTTTTTTTTTGTGTGTGTGCTGTATTCCTATTAAGAAGAGATTTTCGAAATAAGCTAAACATTCATTTCGTTTCCATGGCTGAGATACAGGAAACAATCAAAGAGAAAATGTTACTTTTGTGTTCATTCTAGAAATGAAAAGCTATGCAAAAGAATATTCAAGGATATTGTAATCTAAAACCAGGTTTCTACCTGCTCGGTTGGAGGATTTAAAAGAAAAAAAGAAAAAATGGCTGTAGGATTGTTTTTTCCCCCAAGCAGTTTTCAGGATAATGGTAGCAGTGAATTAAGTGAAAGTGTCTGCGGTGGTGAGATCTCGCCCTCCTTACAGTTTGCACACTTTGTTCCCAGTTAAGAATGTCTCACATCTTGCTTGATTTCTGTGATAGCAAGTACCTTTGGGCAGCCATCTCAGAGAGCAGCAATAAAAAGAACTGTCATCATGAAACAAATGTTTCTTAAAACTTGTCTGGCGTCGGCTAGGTATCAAATTTTAGCACCGCTAAATCAAGCTTACAGTCTGCTTTTATTGGACACACTGGAACAATTTTGAAAAAAAAAAAAAAAAACATATAAAATGGCTTTGCTTTTCTCAAAAATGATTTTGTGATCCTTTATTATTGACCATTACCCCATCCGAACAGCTCATCACAAAAAAAAAGGCTAAATTGGGGTAACTCTAGGAATGCACATATATTAGGTGCAATGTTCATATTAAATTACAATTGATTATGCTGAGTGGGTTTTTTACCTTAACATAATTCGTTTTGCGCTGTAAGCATACCCTTTATTCTTTATATAGGTATAAGCGGCAATGGTACCTGTTTGACTCAAACTACAGCTGCACATAATGCCATTACTATTGGAAATCAAAGTTTATCGGTTAGCTTTCTAAAAGTATATAGCAAACAACTGAACTACAATGCCCACAATTCCTTAGTGTGACTCTACGATTACTGAACTTCTCATTGAAGCAGTGCTTTATAGAAAGTTTGGCGAAGGCTCACTACAAAAAAAATACATCTTACCTGGGCATTTGGAACACATGCAAAAATGTGTAATTTTTATTTTAGATTGTGTATGCAGAAAAAGAAAAATGGACTTGTTCCCATCTGATGGGTCATTTAATTAATTTTACTTTAAGGCTGCCCTATACACAATGTTATAATTGTAAACGTTACTGCATCAACCATCACCACTTCCACCTATTCTAGGTATATACACTAAACTTTATGCAGAGTAGTAATTCCCTGTATTTCCATCAGTTTTCCAACCCACATCTTCAAATAAGGTCTTCTTCAAGGTTGTCATTTTAAAATGACTGTCATAAAACCATCTCTGAGTAGGGAGAAACTGGTCAGTATAAAGCGTGACTTTTTAACATTAAAGGGAAACTCTAGACCCCTAAAGCACTTTGGGCTTGCTGAAAAGCGTGTCCTATTTTTCCCATTTTGAAAAAAAATACAGATTTCAATAGAAATTGACACTTACAAATTAACCTGGTTACGCCCCCTCAACTTTCAAGCAGACATCTGTTCCTCTTACTTCCTGGTTTGCTTAGCTCAGTAGAGCTAAACTCAGGCAGAAAAGGCAGCAATTACTCTGGGATCTCCCTTGCAAAGACTTCTTAACTGAGCTGCATTTGGAGAATGTCTGGGTGGGTTTAGAAGGGGAGGATTTGCACCTCCCAACATTTAATTCAACAGATACATATACCTGATGCCTTTGTGTAATGTCAATGTATTGGTCAGTTGGTTATTATTGATATAAAGCACCAACATAATCTGCAAAGAAAGATTATACACCAATTGTTGAACCACTTTCACCATCAAAGTTGTAGGTCTGAAAATAAACATTTTAAGAATGATACATCTTGGGTGGAAAAGCACTAACTAAGAAAATGTATTTAATTGTGCAAAGACACAGAGTTTGTGCATTAAGCACATGGTAGGTGTGTTTCTTCTCTGTTGCTTGCTACTGATTGATCAAATTTTATGGCTTGTATTACATAGAATTAATTTTAAAAAAAAATTGCACCGTGATGGTTACTTACAAGAACCAATTTTGCAATAAAAGGTGTATGTCACCAACACGAATTTCTCCCTGACTGTTCAACACTTGGAATTTTGTTCTCAAATTACAGACACTTTTGTAACATCTCAATAAAGCAGCCCAGGTATTGATGATTAAACCCAAACTTTCTTTCGTTTACTGCAAATCTGTCAGATGGGATTTGAATTTGGATTTTCTATGTATTATGACAGGAGAAGACAAGCATTTTAGATGTTAATTTTTTTTTATTTTTTTTTTTAAATCAGATTACCTAGTTTATGAAATCAGATATCATAAAAATGTAGATGGCACTCATAAGCCCCCACTAAATCTATATTATACCATTAAAATCAGACTAGCTGCCATTCCTCTCGCAAATAAAAAGGGTAGCAGAATGCATTTTTTGTACACCTGGATATTAATGCAAATTATTGTAATACACTTTTTAAACTTTAAGTCACCCACTATAACAGGTTTGTATTTGATGTAATTTAAACAAAGATCTAAATGAAAAAGAATTTGCAATGAAGGAAGTGTGAATATTAGATGATTCTTTAAAGGAAGTGTTTAAGAAGGCGGTGTAAATCACATTCAGAGAGGTGTAACTAGGGCTGCAAACAAAGTGATTTAACGTCTAAACGGCAGATAATTAGCAGTGACACTACATAGGCATGATCTTTTTACCAAAACTGCTTTATTTAACTAAAGTTGTTTTGGTGACTATAGTGTCCCATTAAATTGTAAGTATAATATATCCCCAGATGAAGAATTAAAAAAATAATTTGTAAGACCTTTTTTAACATACATAATTAAGAATTTGTAAGAAAATAATTTTAAAAAAAAACATAAAAACTGGTTTATATCCCCCTTTAAATAAAAATCAGGAGCAATGTCCATTTAATGATTGTATGAACAGCAAGTCTTTCAATTTAGATAGAATGAGCTACAAATGTATTTAACACGACACTCTTGAACATGTTCAACTACTGCAGTCTTGATCTTTGACTCCTTTAAAAAAAAAAAAAAAATCAGTTTCTCAGACTCAGCCTCTGACCTCACCTCTGGTAAAACAAACACTGCACATCTATCTGACACTGTGTCTGATAGACCAGAGCCGCATTAATAAGTCTTAAATTGTCTGTTTATTGGAAGCACTAATGCTACAAAGCAACAAAATATATCTACTACTCCACTAGGCATAGTGCTGGGGGAGTTTTAAAGAGTCCATTGGTCCACACAGTAAGGAGAGATACACCGCAAAAAGCAAGGTCTCAAACTTGTATACATATAGTTTCAGGGTCTCCTGTCTGAGCGTGTTTTACAATGGAATATTTGGTACTGTGGATTCTTTAAAGGACCACTATAGTGCCAGGAAAACATACTCGTTTTCCTGGCACTATAGTGCCCTGAGGGTGCCCCCACCCTCAGGGACCCCCTCCCGCCCGGCTCTGGAAGGGGGAAAGGGGTAAAAACTTACCTTTTTCCAGCGCTGGGCGGAGAGCTCTCCTCCTCCTCTCCGCCTCCGATCCGCCCGCCGGCTGAATGCGCACGCGCGGCAAGAGCTGCGCGCGCATTCAGCCGTCGCATAGGAAAGCATTTACAATGCTTTCCTATGGACGCTTGCGTGCTCTCACTGTGAAAATCACAGTGAGCACGCAAGCGCCTCTAGTGGCTGTCAATGAGACAGCCACTAGAGAATTAGGGGGAAGGCTTAACCCATTCATAATTATAGCAGTTTCTCTGAAACTGCTATAATTATGAAAAAATGGGTTAAGCCTAGAAGGACCTGGCACCCAGACCACTTCATTAAGCTGAAGTGGTCTGGGTGCCTAGAGTGGTCCTTTAAGTAGAGACTAATGCTTAATTGTGTCTGGATATATCCTATTCAGATTGTGGATCAACACTACTCCATATTACTGTATTAATATATGTAACCGCAACTGTCATTAGTCTAATACTATCCTTACCGTTTTGTGTCATTTTACCCCACTCCCTCTAGCATGTAAGCTCATTGAGCAGGGCCCTCAACCCCTCTGTTCCTGTATGTCAAACTTGTCTGGTTACAACTACATGTCTGTTCGTCCACCCATTGTAAAGCGCTGCGGAATTTGATGGCGCTATATAAAAATCATAATAATAATAATAATAATAATAATAATAATAATATGGGCTTTCTTCTTGCAGTGTTGCTTATAATCCTTGCACAAATATGTATTGTGAATCCAGGTCCATTTATATTATTGTGAATATCTTATTAATGTACTGGTTAATAAGCTGTTGTATTACTACCAGTGTACCATTTTGCACTTTAATTGGAAGTATTTTTTAAAGCAGTTTTTCAGGTGTCCTACAAGATTTAAATACTAAGTAAGGACTGTTTGAAAAAAGAAAAAAAAAAAATTTTTTTTTTATATATATATGACATGTACTCAAAATACTTTTTGTTGTTCAATTGAATTTATGACTCTCTCTGCAAGGAGGAATTGTGATACTTTGTATAGGAATTAAGGTTAGAAATAGACATTGCTAGTGTTTTACCATGTAACTAAATAGATATTTTACATGCATGAAGCTTTGATGGTTTATTATTTAAAGGGGAAGTTTCATACCCAGTACAGCCCACTCTGGTGGTTATGGAGTCCCCTGGAGCAGTTGTCTGGTAAGGGGTCAACAATTTTGACATTTACCTGCCCCCAATTAGGCAAGAGTGGTCCTTCTAGTCTTAATGATACAGCAGCAGCTATAACTGCACTTTAGCAAACTATTAACAGCACTTCTAGACTGAGCGAGTCATAGTATGTAGAAGAATGCCTGCTTTTCTCTGGAAGAGTAGCATTGGAAAAAGATACCTACAGCATACTAAAAATGCAGGGAACCTCTATGGTTGATAGACAAACATCCAAGATAAATCTACAATGTTAAAATAATGTGTTTCCTCAAATACTAATATTTAAAGAGCAGTCGCTTTGAGAGCTCTCCGAGGGGACAGTTGGTAGACATGATCTCCAATCTTTGCATGCCAGAGAGTTATACCGCACACATTTCTGGGACACAAAAATACTTTATTTCAAGTTCTGGCTTACATGCACACTGGCACACAGAAAAAAAAGTTACCCAGGAGTCTCCACCCCATATCTCCCAGCTCCTCACTCTGAAGTGGCAGGGTCGGCCTGCCTTGATTGGGGAAAAATTTGAACGCTACAGCAATCACAAGAAAACAAGAGGTTTAGAGGTCTTATAAAATGATAGCTAATTATATTTCATCCTATAGGAATTCACACAAAGGAAGTAATCAACGACATTTTCTTTATGATATAATAGAGATAGTGGTAATCTTTGTCATCATCCCAAAAATGATATATTTTTTGGACTGTCTTCCCTGGCATTAGTGACCTCTGTCCCCTTTCCTTGTAATTCAAAAAATTTAGCAGTAATATTTTTCACTCACCTTATTGCCAGCGCCGAGATACTGCTGTTGCATCCGCCCACTCTACATCCTTCATCAGCAAGCATTCTGACGTCTCGTCTTCTCAATCAGTCTTCCTTTTGAACTAGAGGCGCATGTAAGGCAAAACGCCACACTCCAATCAAACGCGCTCTATGAGAAGCATTGATTGAAGAATAAAGTCTGACTCTGTTACAGCAGCGGAAGCACCATCTAGTGGCAGTCAGGAAGACAGCCACTAGAGGTGTTTATAATCCTGCAATCTACATTACTTTATCTTCAAAACAGCAAAGTTTTACATTGCAGGACTAGAATTACACAGCCATTGCACAGAGTACACGTCAATGACATGAAGTGGTCTGGGTGCCTATAGTGGTCTTAAATTCAAACCTTATCCAGGAGCCTGATCCTCCACCCCCAAAAGCCAACATAGTCAGATTATATATACTTGCAAAAAAGGCATAAAACTATTTAAATGCTTCCTGAACACCAGATCTGAGTGAACACTCCAGTATGAGTTTTCAGACTCTTGAAGCATCACCACAACTTGAGTACACATAGACAATAAAGGGATGCTGTCAATCTCCTTAACCTACAGGGCTGAAGAAACGGAGGTATAAGATTTGAACTGTGGGGTTTAGTCCCTAAATTGGGAATTATGAAGAATTGATAAAGAAACTGCAAGTTTTAGGCCAACATAGCTAAGTTGGGGGGGGGGGGAATAGAAGTGGTCACAGGGTTTCAAATAACACTTTAAATATGCTAGATGCACCTGACCATAAATTGAAAAATATATAAAAGTCACTATATATTAATTTTGGACTTCCTTCCATTTAAATTCAGTAAACGCCAGAAGATTGGAGCACGTTTTTACAAGATGTGATTTCCTTAAAGTCAATTATTTTAAATAATTACTCTTTAACAACTTCCCCCAACATATTTTTGTCACATGGAACCCTCCATATATTTCAGCCATTTGGTAAGATAACATTTGATCAAAATGACTTCTGTTAGAGGTTTTGAGTAGGCTGTGCAAACAACGCTGCAAATAAGCATATATACCAATATAATCAATACATAGCTGCTCTTTGAGTCATACTGATATTTTAAATGCATAAAGCTAGGGAAGTTTTAGGGCATGTATGATAGCCATGTATTATGGGAACGTGCACACTACTCTGAAGGACATGTAACAGCCTTTAAGTCAGACGATGAGAAGTGAAAAAGATGGTGGCTTTTAAGTGGCGGAGGTATGTCCGGAAGCAGACAACAGAGTGCACTGCAAAGGACATTTTAGATTTTTAACCAACTGGTTGTGAGTACAATTTTTACAATTGTCACATGTATTTAATTTACCGAAGCAATGGAGGGAAAAGATAGCTCCATCTACTAATACCTGGTCAAATGTTAAAACAAAATGGGATGTTAGTATCCAAGAAACAGTCAAAAATGTATAGTCACATGTCCCCAACTCAAGTAGAAAACACAAGGAAGAAAAAAACAAAAACATATATATGTAATAGAACTGAATCAAGAACCAAAGTTGTCTACATCCCAGAAGTATGAGATATTGAAGATATTTTAAAGCTGAAACATTAAAGCAGTTTCACTGATCATAACACTAAAATTAATAAATGGTTCTTCTGGTTACATAATAAATGTCACATACTGAAAAGATAAGTTTACCTTGCTGGTAGAGGCTTTATATGTGGTCTTCAATTTTTGGGACAGTTGGCTTGTACTATGGCTGGCTGTGAAGACAAGAAAAATGATACAAACAAGACAATGCAATGAAAATGCCTGCAGGGAATGTTACAAAGTTCCATCCACTGTCAATGGGGACGGACAATGCAAGCACCCCCTCCGGAACAAGGTTATTTAGTATTATGGTTAGGGTTTATTTTCTCATGACATAATTTAACAGATTCTAAACATATAAACTGTATGACCACATAAACCTCACGACATTGAGAGCGGATTACAAAAGAAGGAAAAAGTATACAAAGAGAAATTCTGTTTCTGCTCAATCCTTGGCAACACGTTAGCACCCAGTCTTGCTCCTCAGTAAGCTGTAGAAGTAATTTTACTGTTGTCAACTTTTTTTTTGGTTACAGATTCGTCTAACCAACATTACACTTAAAAGAGCAGATGTGTTGTAAGAGGTCTTTACACTACTACAACACTATGCAAGCCTGGTAATGTTAGAACACAGAAACTAAATAAGTAATAACCAAATACAAAGCTTATTCCAAGGATTCTGACAGATTATTTGACAATTATAAGAAATAAAATAGTCTTTGCAGGAATATTCTTCTCAGTAATTAAATAGATCATTAACTCTCTAGGTGCAGATGAGTTTAAAACTATATGTCAAAACATGCTCTGATTTAAGGATTTCCCATTTTTGGTGATCTTTTTCTTGAATTTTTATTTTTATAATATATAAATAAATAAACACACACTTTCATTTTGTGTTTTGATTATTATTTATGAATAAAGTAGATTGCCTCAATAGACTATTCTAAAACAGAGCATTGTTGAAGTCAGCTGTTCACCCATTTGCCATTATATTTTACTGTGCTTATTACTTGGCACTTATGTTTATTTTGTGAATTATTCTTCAATAATTAAAGTATAGATTTGAACTCTTCCCTGTTGCAGACAATATTTGAAAGAGGAGGTTACAAGCTTAACTCTGGAACATGAAAATACAGAATTTTTTCAACACCTGTCAGTGTGTACATTTGTGGGCCAGAATATTCACCATGGACACACAAGACCAATTCGCATGCTTTTTTAGAAACTATACTCGCCTGTACCCGTCTGTCAATAAAGAGCATAAACAAAATCACAATTTTTCTGCATTGTTGTCCTTAGAATATCAAAGACCCATTTCAAGAATGTGTAAAAAAAATACTTCACAAAACAGTTTTAGAAAATGTGGAATATTCTGTGTCACTCTTACCTTTTGTTTTCATTTGTCCTTTGCTTAACTCAGCTCCATCAATGCTTTGTCCTTCTACCGCCAGGCGTTCATTCAGCGTATCTATTTCACGGCGTACTTTGCGGCAAAACATGGAATGGTCAATTAATTACAGGGAAGATCACCAGTGTCGCAGTTTTTATTAAAAGTAAGCATGAGAGAACGTTTACAGGCAGCCTAGAAAAACAATACAAGTGTTTCTCTGTGTGGAGTTAGATCACTCTGACAGAGCGTGGTGGGTCTGTACTGCATGAATACAGATCCATGTGTAGGCATGCCATTCATTCAATAAATGCTACTCAGTACTGTTAAACAAGACTAAATCAGAAACAATATTGAATCAGGTAATTCTAGGAGGAGAGAGACCAGTGTAATCTATTCAGGGAGAATATTCTGAACATATTTATTCCCCTTTTCTATATACTAGTGTTTTAAGGTTGGAAGAAATGTGGATTGGATGGGAACCTTTGCATAAATAAGGCAATGTTTATTAAGTGAATGGAGAAGGAAAAATGAAACAGACAAGAATGGAACGAGAAAGAGATATAAATAGATATATAAAACACCACAGCAAGTATTGCGAGACTGTTTATTGCAGCTTTGTATAGCACCCACACGTGTGTGCAACACACAAAGAATCACAAGGCAGTCATTTGCAAGCTGCATCATGGGCGAGGATGAATTGAATAGGGATTGTATAGAAATTCCAGAAGCAAGGCTGTAACATTCCACACATTCAGATATCTGCGACCAAAGACCACGCAGACATTTACTGTACCATGGGGCCCTAGAATAAGCTGCATATTTTTCCAGTCTGATCTTGTATGCTTCACCCTCTATATCATATTTGTCTTTTGACGTTATCTAAGTTAATAAGCATTATTATCCTGCATGCTTTCGTCCTGTGCAAACACATCCGTGCAGGAAAAGTTAGATAAATCTCTGAAATGCATTTAACTCAATGGAAAACTTGCTTTATATACACACAATGCGAGAAGGGCAGAAAATGAAAGTTAACTTGTTCAGCACACAGTGCCATAAAAGATCATAAAAGGGATTGCACACTATATAATACTAAGGTACAATGACTTACAGAGAACAAATGCAAGGTTTGTATATCAACAGCTGGATTTAATCATTGATCACAGAATTTAGACCCAGCTTGATCAGCCTTACACTGTGTAACATCTGTCTTAGTAAAATACTGTGAGTTACAAAACTGGATTAAATAGTGGGAACATAGTAAAATAAATAGATGGCCATGCAAAAAAAAAAAAAATACTTAGAAGGTCCCATTATTGGATTCCGATAGAGGTTGGTCTTGCCTTTAAGTCGGCAGATAAAGGATTTGAGCTTGGCAAGGAAGTTACAAGCTACTGCCCCGTCCAGCTACCATTTGTTAAACACCTGAAGCAGCCTTAACATGTAAAGGACTGGGAAAAAAAGCTGGTTGATTACAAACTAAGGAGAAAACATATACAAGCCAGAGCCTAAGACAGGCTTTGAAATAACCTCTTTACATGTGAGCATCTAATGCTTCTTTTAAATGGTGGTCGCTGTGAATGTTGGCATAGTCAATGTAAAGTGAATTTTAAAAAACGCAACGTCAAAACAGCTGAATTGGAAAGTTTCTTCAAGTCAAATGCTACAGTTTGGCTACGCTGCCATAAAGTTATAAATTTACTTTGAACTCCCAACAATCTTTATTTTAGAAAGATAGCCCTGCGAGCCAGGAATTTAAATCTGCTACTCCCATAGTATGAAGAACATCATTTGCAAAAGGTGAAGCTGGCTTTTATACATTGGCAATATTTTTGACAATTAATTTTGACAGCACTTCAATAACTAAAAAAAAAACGGGAACCTGAGATCCAATGTAAACATTAAATGACAAGGTAATTGACGTCCCATCATTAGAATTGATGTAAATACTTACATTCTAAGTTCTCGATATACAGATTCTCAAATTCTCTTTCTATTTGTCCAAAAAGATCCATGAGTGTATTGCGGACAGACGATGGAAGCTTTGAATCCTTGGTGACACAAAAAGTAAATAAAAAGTAGTTTAATATACACATTTAAGTGAGTTGAAGTTAGGAAGTAGGGTTGCATAGGATGGAGGCTTAGAAACAGTTGAATTATGATGTCAATGTAACATTTACAACATTGTTCTTTGGAATAGATAACATATAGAGTAGATCCAAAATGTGAACAATACCATACACAAGTCAATAAAAGCACATAAAGCATGACTGAACAATAGTTTTATGTCTCAGTTAAAGGAAAAATATATAAAAATAAGACGGTGACAGAAAGCAATAGAGAAAGAAAATGTTAGCAGGATCAGGAGAGGTTATGAAAAATATGGTCTGGAAATAAAAGGTCAGTTTGAGATAATAGCTGGATAAACTGGTGCGTCACTACTGTGAGTAAGCCAAGGATATCACATTTTGCAGAATTAGGCAACATGTTATCAAAAAATAAAGGAGATTTATAACAAGGGAGGGGGGAAAAAAACGCATGCAGCACAACCAACTCTAACTGTACCTAGGGAGGCGCAGATGGGCTGTGGTGCCCACTCAGCACTTTTACAGATACTTGGAAAAACACTGTCCCAAAGCAAGGAAAACTCATCTGGGCTCAGCACTATACAGATAACCACAGCAGCAGCAGCCAAGTACAGTCTCACAAACTACTACAAACATGGCAAAGCAGATGGTGCACTTATATGGGTAGTGCCCCAGCCCCAAACAACACACTACAACAAGAGCTAAACAAGATAAACAATCTTGTATTTGACGACTTAAAATAATTTTAATGTAAATATGACACTATTATCTGGATCTGACCAACTGCCAGCATTGTTGTTAAAACAGTAGCAGACATAATTTACCTTTACTTTAAAATCATATGCACCCAGCGAGAACATTTTTTATTTTTGGGAAACTAGGGGTCACCATGCAGTAGAGCTGACTAAAGGGATAACTAGAGGAAATAATTTGTGGAAATATGAATTTATTAAGGACACACCTTTATGCTGCCTAAGGTTATCCTAAAATATCCTTCAAGCGATTCCACATCCCCGCCCCCCACCACTCTAATAATAATAATAATAATAATAATAATAATAAATTTTACCCCTATGAGCACCAGTACAGAATATATAATAAGAATAACTTCTCCCTGTGCGACTCAAAGCACTTTACGAAATAACAGTGGCTGTAGTGGGCTCTGTAATGGAGTTATTTTTGGTTAAACGTTACGCATGGAAGCTGAATTTCGTAGCAGCATGATGTGTACATTTTATGTTCAATGCTATCTGCACGTGGTTGCAATTTCAAAACTGTTTAGAGGCACAAAAGCAGAAACTCCAACTTGCAATGAACATGTTAACCTTTTTCAGAAGCAGGAAGGGAGGACAATGCTATGCAACGCTCCAAAAGCTTCAACTGCTCTCTTATGTAAAATCAGTTGTATAGGGATTCTGACCGCAGTCAGTGATTACCAGGCTGGTGTGGCCTTTTAAACAGTGCTCTCAGCAGCGTTATTGGCAAATAAACACTACTATAAGACAGGAGAGTCACACTGTTAAGTGAGGGCCTTCTTCTAAAGACAAATTCTAAAATCTACTCTTAAGAAATCACAACATTCAGACATAAGAGATTACTATTCTCCCTCCTCCTAAAAATCTAGACCCTCACATAGATTATTATGTTATTTATATAGCGCCATCAAATTCCGCAGCGCTTTACAATGGGTGGACGAACAGACATGTAGTTGTAACCCAGACAAGTTGGACACACAGGAACAGAGGGGTTGAGGGCCCTGCTCACTGAGCTTACATGCTAGAGGGAGTGGGTTAAAATGACACAAAAGGGTAAGGATGGTATTAGACTAGAGACAGTTGCAGAAGAGGAATCAGGAGCTATTAACAGTTTAATTGACACGCTTTTATGAAGAAGTGGGTTTTTAACGATTTGTTTGAAGGAGTGGAGACTGGGTGAGCATCTAATGGAGGAGGGAAGAGAGTTCCACAGGAACGGTGCAGCCCTTGAAAAATCTTGAAGGCGAGCATCAGAGATTGGAAATACAAACATGGCAGAAAATAGGCGTAAGTCTACAGAAGATAGGCGTAAGACTTCAGCAGATCGTAAGGGCCTAGACGGGACATACTGGTGTATAAGAGAGGATAGATAGGTGGGAGCAGCATTATGTAGAGATTTGAAAGCAAGAACCAGAATTTTAAATTGAGCTCTATATTTTATAGGAAACCAATGTAGGGACTGACAGAAGGGTGAGGCATGGGAGGTGCGGGCGGACAGGAAGATGAGCCTTGCTGCAGCATTCATTATGGACTGTAACGGCGCAAGTTGGGAGCAAGTAAGACCACTGAGAAGCGGATTACAGTAGTCAAGGCGAGAAAGGACAGTGGAATGGACCAACACCTTAGTTGCATCTGGCGTTAAGTAGGGGCGGATGCGCGCAATGCTTTTGAGATGGAAACGACAGGATTTGGCGATAGACTGAACATGGGGCTTGAAGGAGAGGTCGGAGTCAAAGAGAACACCTAGGCAGCGAGCCTGCGTGGTGGAGCTGATGGTAGCACTTGGAGAGAGACAGACACAGGAGTAACAACACTTGAGGGAGGAAAGACCAGAATTTCAGTTTTGGTCAAGTTTAGAAGTGGGCAGCCATCCAGTTAGAAATAGCAGAGAGATAGTCAGAGACACTAGTCAAGAGGGACGGGGAGAGATCATAGATGTGTTATCCTTACAGGGGCATAGTTTGTGAGAAGGGGAGGAACACAAATTCTTAGTTTACTATTTAAAATTAAATTCCCCACAGTTCACTGCTTCCATGCAGTCTTAGGAGGACAGGAATAAACGTTACACACGTATAAAACAAAGTGCCTCTTTAAAAAGGCCCATCTTGTAATGCAACCTCCACAGTTACCGCTTCTAAATAACTGCCATGTTTGTATTTCCAGTGTACATATTAAAAGAACATGCCGTTTTAACAAAGTAAACAAGTGTGTAAAGCAATTGGCGTCTCATAGCATGCATTTAGCATATCTCCCAACATTTGAAACGGATAAAGAGAACCCTTGAATAGTAGGGGTGTGATTTGGGGAAGTGGTCAGTACAGGGCTATTTTGAGAAATTTTAGGATACTTTCCAATTACAATTTATGCAACTAAAATTTAATTTAGAACAAGAGCAATTATCTAATTCTGTTTCACCTTTATTGTACTTTAAAGACACTAATTACTGTGAGTATTGTTGCTGTGGATCTGTTATAGATTCATACACAACAACAATATGGGGCTGCTATGAAAAGAGAGACATTAGGAAATAAGAGGGACAGGTGTGATTTGAACGCAAATAGGGAATGTCCCTCCTAAATAGGGGCACTTGGGAGGTATGGGTCAGTGTACTTCTGTTCAAGGTTACCAAACAATAAGGAACAAATCTATTTCAGCAAGGTGTGTTTTAAGATAAGAATAAAGTTTTATTCTAACACAGCAGCAGTGGATAGTGTTTCTGTGAGAATAAAACAAAGTAGTAAGTCTTCTGGAACTACAACTTCCATGATGCTTATAGCCTACATAAATATAATTATAGAACAGCCGGAGAAATATCGCATTAGCCATCACTGATACACTGTGTATCCAAGGTATAAAATTCTTTGATGTGGACACCCACGCTCTTTTCGCAGATTTTAAAAGCTGTGACTTGTTTCAGTTAATGACTGAGAAATATGGATGGAAATGTGCTTGCTGAGGAGTTTTAAGTCATTTATACAGTATTGAGAGGGGGAGGGATGAGGGCTGGGAGTGTTCTCTAAAAAAAAATATCCCATATAATTCTCATATATTGGAAACGGACATAAATATATATGTAAAAATTGCAGGAGCTTTCCATTAAGACAGAATATTGTTGGTTTAGTTAGCATTCCTTGTACAAATCATGAAGAACCTGCTACAACCGAACATAAAACAGCATAGCGGCCCTGCCCGCTGTGTGTGGGTTCTTGATAATAGAGTGTGAAAATGTGCAACATACCGGTAAGTCAGGTTTGCATACAATCAACGCTGCATGGAATTAATAGGTGACGAGATTCCTGTGATAGCTTGCAGTGCGAAGGGAATGCAGACACAGCTGATAGTGTTTTAATGGTTCAATTTACATCCTAGAAAGTGCTGAGAGACTTCCCTTGGATAAGTGAATTCTCAATCAGCAGCCAACATTCTGAAGGGTGAGAAGGAGTCTGATGTGAGAAAGGAAATCCTGTACACTTGCACCTTGATGTGCTTGTTCATTTAGACATGTCGGCAGCTATGGATATATCACCATTTTTATTCCATCAATGTAAATGGCAGAACTGTGCATGTGTGATGCTAGTGTATAAAGAGCAGCCAAATACTGGTGTTGCTGTCTTTGTTAAAGGGACACTGTAGTAATTGTGTCTGCTTCATCACATTAAACTGGTACCATTATTTCGTTCAGCAATAAACTTTTTTTTATGTTTTAATGCTACACGAGTCTCTAACAGCCCATCACATCTGTGCTGCTTTGGCTAATGAGGAAGTATTAGCCTGA
Source organism: Pelobates cultripes (assembly GCA_933207985.1). Classification (NCBI taxonomy): domain Eukaryota; kingdom Metazoa; phylum Chordata; class Amphibia; order Anura; family Pelobatidae; genus Pelobates; species Pelobates cultripes. Next base: position 23,288,109 of record OW240915.1, on the reverse strand, counting down.
GCAGCATTGGGCAGCTGTGATTGGCTGAGAGTGTCAGCTGACTGCTTTTAGCCTATCAGAGCTCCAACTGACGCGATGAATGCGTATGACTAATCTCTGCCTTAGCCACACCTCTAGAAGGGGCCGGACTGTGGGTGGCCAGGCACACGTTATTTATTGTAAAACTGCTCTTGCGGTTTAACACTGAATGGAGGGACAGTATATTACAGCTCATTGAGAAGCATTGGAAAGCTGCACTCACATGCAGGTGCACTCATAGCTCCAGCACAAATAATTCTCATTAAGAAGCCTTTAATTGGTGCATTCCCAGACACAGAGTGAAAGAGGGGAGGATCTTGCAAAAGCTGCAGACCAGAGGTTGCAGCTTTTGCAGGCGGTTTCACAAAGAAAACATGCAAAAAAAATACACGCATTGTTTTCATTAGCGTGATATGTACTAAATTGATGAGAATTTTTTTTTTTAAATCAATGAATTGTTTCTTTAACCATATATTAAATACCTGGCAAATTATAACAAAGCAGTTCACAAATATGTACAGTATTTGTTAAATAAAATGTAAAGTAAATAAGACATTAAAAATCTGGTGTGAGTTACCAGTTTACTGCATTTAGCATTTTATATTCAGTTTACGGTGTTAAGACTCAACAGAACGGAGTATAAGTACCAAGAAGGCAATGATAATGCACATTTGTCTAGATTATAATTTATAACCTCACTGAACGTCTGCTACAACAATTTAACACAGGGACCATTTCTCAACTTATAGATCTTATTGAAATTATAATGAAGGCCTCTTCCATTCAGAAAAACATTATCAGTAACACGAAATGTACAGAGCTAGTTTAGTGCTAAGAAGTAACGGTCCTTGGGGAAGTCTGTTATGGAATTGGACCAGGAGATGGAAGTTACCATAAGACTTGCAACCATTTCCTTTATCCCTGAATATCCACGGCCGCTAATAACTGATGGGAAATGGCTTAGCAGTGCTGGCGAAAAAAAGGGAAGTGATAAATAATTGATCTTTAAAAAAAAAAAAAAAAAGTGTACAACAGTTTTGGTTACAGATCTGGTTCATCTTTACTGAAGAAAGAAAACTAAATATTTTTGATAAACTTTTTTTTTTTTTTTTTTTTTAAAAAGGACACCGTCACCTTTTTACAATCCCTCATACCAATAAACATTACTGCTGCATTTCAGCGGTGAGAAGACGAGAGGGAAGTAGAACACTTAAATCCACAACAATTTCATGGCTAATTGGAGACATCTTTTCCCGAAGCTCCGGATGTTCAACATTAGGTTGTTTGCTCTTAGTATTCATCTGACTGAAATTTTGGAACAACTTATTGGGCAGAACTGAAATGTCTCACTATGTACAAGTCTATTCAGAATTTACCATAATAGGATTATATGTATTATTCCCTAGCAATAAATGTATAACCAGACATACTCAGAGCTTACTTTCATGCATGTTACATTGTGTTTTAGAACTTCTTATTCTGCCAGGGGAAGCGATCTTTCCCCTGAAAAAAAATCATGATTTTGTGGCCAGAATCAAATCATAAAGATTGTGCGTACTAGTTTCAAAAATGTTGTTAGAAACATAAGATGGGAAGAAAGAGAGGCAAACCGAAATAATTAGAATCTGAAAAATAAAAATCTATTGTAGATGGCCAGAAGTGTTGAAGCACACAGAAGGAATCATTATTTTATAATGAGTGAAATTAATTTTGAGGATCCTCCGGCTACAAAAATGTATCTAAATAATAATAAAAAAAATATTTAAGGAGACACTATAGTCACCAGAACAACTACAGCTTAATGTAGTTGTTCTGGTGAGTATAATCATTGCCTGCAGGCATTTTCATGTAGACACTACCTTTTCAGAGAAAAAGCAGTGCTTACATTGCCCCTAGGGACACCCCCAAGCAGCCACTCCTCAGATAGCCACTGGAGGTGCTTCCTGGCTCAGTGCTGCACAGTATGCAGCAATGCCATTCAGCGTCTCCACACTCTGCATGGAAACACTGAATTTTCCTCATAGAGATGCATTGAGAGGAGTCCAAAGTCTAGTAACATGTACCAACAGGTGACTTTCCAAGAAACTAAATTTTAACGGATGAAGTTGCAAAGATGTCCATCCTGAGAATGAGCTGTAAAGCCATGGATTTAAACTGAAAGAGAATGTGAAATAGGTTAGGTACCGGTCTGGAAACTGGTTGAAGTAATGGCAATAACCCATGATTAGCTACAGGAATATCATATTATCGACTGTAACGACTGATTAGCACATACAGCGCAAGTAAAAACAAACCAAGTCTACTAACTATAAATATCCAGAGCGAGTATATACAAACAGAATTTGAAGCAAGATAGAGACAGAGGTGATATCGGAGGTAGATATACTTACTTGAGTCTTATCTTCCCAAGGGAGAGACATGCGGGAAAATACTCGCCTCCTGTCATTACTAAAATGAAGATTATAAGTACACTAACACTAGCATAATCTTCAATTTTACCACATGACAGGAGGCTTCCTATTTTGCATTTTTAACGCTGATGCAGGAGAGATGAGGCTGCTCCCGAGCTCGGGCGGAAGTAAAATGTCTGAAAGGTAGATTCTTGCGACCAGTCCGCGGAATGTAGGATACCCGCCAGCGAAGCTCCCGCCGAGAAAGCCAAAGAAGCCGCCGCCGCGCGAACGGAGTGGGCTTCGAAGACCTCTTCCACTCCCGCTAATGATAGAATCCATCTTATCCACCTGGCGAGGGTAGTAACAGAGACAGGCACGTGTGGTCTAACATAAGACACCAAGAGCTGTCCTAAAGAGGAGACCCTGAGCTGAGATGTGACCTCCACATACCGACGTAGGGTCGAAACCACACAGAGCTGTGGATCTGAAGGGAAGAATGGGTAGAAAAGCGAAGTAGAGTCCGATTTCGTCCAACGCGAGACTAGAAAGGTAACGCCCTCTGGGGAGAGCGAAAAGGCGTCAATGTCGAATGCTCGGACATCCGATACCCAGCGGAACGAGACTAGGCAGAGCAGGAGCGTAATTTTAACTGAGAGCTGTCGGAGGGTGAGTCTGCCATTGTCCGGCCAGTCCCTCAGGAATTGTAGGACAACTTCGACATCCCATAAGCGAGAGTATTTGGGTTTTGGCGGCCTCTGTAATCGAATGCCCCTCAGTCTGCAGATCAGAGGGTCTTTCCCTACGGGGATCCCCATGACCGGAGCGCACAACATTTAGAAAGTGGTAAGAACGAACCGCGGAAAAAAGAAAGGAAAGAAAATTCAGGATGCAGTAAAAGGATCAATGTTTCGTTCACCAAGAGGACCAGGAATTCCAAGCTGATAGGTAACATCGCCTGGTTCCTGGCGCCCAAGAATCCCACATGAGATCTCTAGCCCCCTGCGATAACTCGCTGGTCTGCCAGGCACCCCTGAAAGAGTCCAAGCCACCAAGGCGAGACGGTCTTCCAGGATGAGAGGATGAGGGTTGCCTTTCGGATCCGTGAGGAGCGTTGGATAGGATGGTATGAGAAGGGAATCCATGGAGGACGATGCTAGGAGGTCCGGGAACCAGGGTTGGCCCCACCATAGGGGAGCGATGAGGAGCAGAGACCCGCGTTGGGTCTTCAGGTACTGAATCGTCCTCGCTATCATGGCGAACGGGGAAAGGCATATGCTCCCCTGGTTGGAGGAATGCGTCCACTGCCCTGCTCTCCGGGACCGGGAGCCAGCTGAAGTAGTTGGTTGTCTGTTTGTTGTTGCGTGATGCAAACAGATCCAGGTGCAAGGGACCTCTCCTGTTCGAGAGGCGCTGGAAGATCTGTGGGTCCAGTCTCCAGTCGCTGCTGTCTCGCCAGTGGTGCGAGAACCAGTCCGCAGTCAGGTTCATTTCTCCCGGGGATTTGGCTTGGCAGGCAGAAGTCGAAGGTCTTTTTCGTTATGTCTGAGAGGAGCCGGGATCGTGCTCCTCCCAAGAAGTATAGCGGACCACTGAGACGTCCATCCGGAGGAGGATGCAGCAGTTCGTCTTGTCCCTTGCCAGGCTGAGGATTGCGAACGACCCCGTCTGGAGTTCCAGACAATTTATGTGAAGGTCGAGGTCCTGGGAAGTCCAGGCGCCTCATGTCGACCTGCTTTTGCAAGTGGCGCCCCAGCCCCGTCGGGTGTGCTCCCGAAGATGGTCCGGCCGTTCCATGCTGTCCAACCACCATCTGAGTTCCTGTTTGACCTCCTCCGTTACCGAGATGGTTTGGTCGTAGGAAGGGTTTTGGCGAAGAAAGGACGTCTTCAGGCGTTGCATCGCCCTGTAGTGGAGCGGTCCCGGGAAGATTTCCTGGATGTAGGCGGATAATAGGCCTACTATCCGCGCCAAGCTGCAGAGTGGAATGGAGTGGCAGCGAATTTCTGATGGCTGTGATCAGGCAGTCGTAGAGTGCTGGAGGTGGAATCTATCTCGAAGCCCAAGAATTGTATGGTATGGGCTGGAGATTGTGTTGAGTCAGTCTGGACTTGTCTGAGCAAAACAGAAGCAGGTCGTCCAGGTAGATAATGCATCGAATGCCTTGTGTTCGTAGATGTGCAACTACTGGCTTCAGCAGCTTGGTGAAGCACCATGGGGCTGAGCTGAGGCC